>CM074120.1:33577464-34827464 GCA_037177725.1 Cyamopsis tetragonoloba | reverse complement strand
TTAATTCCACTCATTCATTCTCCTTTCGTAACATGTTAGCAGCTGTCCTTAACATCTGAAGTCCAGTCAAATAATGGATCTCAATTGAAACCGCTTCTGCACTCCAGGATGTTCAAAAAGGTTTTCCTTCTGTAATTTTGAATTGAATTAACGTATTAGATTATTTATCATTTGTCTATATCATAGTCTCCCTGATTTATTTATTTCTGGTTGCAAGGATTCAAAAGAAAACATAGAAAGTTCCTTTCATGTGGACATAAAGGTAATAATAGCATGGTCTGAAGAATACATTTAGCTTATGGTTCTCCACTCTAGGAGTTAAAAGATTCACCTTGTAGTTGACACAAATGATGCAGGAGAAGCCTTTCATATTTGCGGGAAAGCAAATTCATAATGGGAGAGATGGTTGCATCAATGAAAATGCTACTCTGTTGAGTACAAGAAGGTATGCATTAATGGCAATTCTACTACTTTTCATGTTTTAATAGTAAATTCAATTAGTTATATAGTCACCTTTCAACTGAAATGGGCGCAGGAGCTTTGGAATTCGGTGACCGCGAAAACAAACTAGGCCAATGTCTATGGTATCAGAACTTTTCTTCCAAGGGACATGGCTGGATCTAACGGGCACCTAACAATTCTTCTCAGATGATTCTTTGTTTTGCACAGAATCTTAGAAAATTACTGTGTTAGCACACTATATGACATTACTTGTATTTAGATCACAATGACACAATCCAATAAAAAAAATGGTTAACAGGCAAGTGTATTATAGCTCTAAAGCCTATCTTTAGCATTTTATACGGCATTAACATTAATACATGTAATGTTGTCCTTTGCATTTCTGTTACATCTATACATGTAAGAAGTGAGAACAAAATGGTTGTTGTTGAGTCCATATCTTGAAACTAATGTAAGAACAAAAGGGGCAACTAAGTGATAAATTCAACTGAAAATATTAAATATAGTTCCCAACTACAAAAACCAAACATCTGAGGATCCATTCTTAATCATTTGCACTTAGACTACCATCATTCAAATGTATAGTTTTCTAGAGGATAATTTAATTAAAACAGAAACTTGTGATTGATCCCACATCGGATTAAGACATGATCTGATGGTTTATGACAGCGAAACGTTTGACTCAGTTGTTTCATGGTCTTCATTATCTTTAGCCTTGTATTTCAACACAGAAAGGTGGGCTAAGGGATAAAAAACATCTAAGTGAGTGAAATTTTTTAGATTGGGGATGGGAACTGATAGAAATATAGAGAAAATATCAGAATAGTGCCACGAAAAGAAATGACAAGAATAGTGCGGACAGAAATGAGTCGTGGCACAGGAGCAAAAGTTTCTTCATAGTCAATGCATACTGTGAACCCTTTTACTACGCCTTTTAGCCGTGAATAGATCCATCAGAGCGGGTCTTTATTTTATAAACACATTTACACCCTAATGCTTTGTTAGAGGGACTATCAACCAATTCCCAGGTGTCTGAGGTTTCTAAGACATTCAGTTCTTCTTGCATTGCTTGTTGCCAAAGGGGATCAGTGCATGCCTCTTGATAAGACTGTGCATGGTGGAGAAACATTGATAATCACGAAGATATGAAGGGGGATTTCTATCTCGAGATGGATGAGTGTAAATGTCATGTGCAGGCTCAACAGGCTGATCAAAGTTGGTGTTGGATAGTGATGGTGGGTTCACCAGATCCGGCAGGTTGAGTAGAGTTACTAGACGGAGTTGGCACTTCAACGATTGTTGTGGGTGCAGCAGAGGATTCTTCATGTACGTCGCTTGTGACAGGTGTCCCTGAAAAAACAGTATCACACTCAAGAGGAAAAAGATCAATTGAAGTGTTAGTGAAAAAAGGAGTAGATGTAAGAGGAATGCTTGTGAATTTTGATATAGAAGAAAACACAGTATCTTCCCAGAAGACGACATGTCGAGAAATACGAATGGGTTGAGAGATAGGATCCCACCTTTGTGTTCAGTTCCCTATCCTAAAAAACAGTAAAGGCGAGCACGAGGTTCAAACTATTCATGGAGTTGAAGGAGAACGAAGCAAGCACATCCAAAGAATTTGAGGGAAGTATAGTCGGAAGATGTTTGATGAAGACGTTCAAAAGAGACGTTGTCAAGAATTGGAGATGGAAGCCGATGAATGGTATATGCAGCAGTGAGAGCAGCTTCTCCCCATGTGCGTTCGGGGAGAGAGGATGAGAGAAGCATGACATGAACAATATTGAGAATGTGACGATGCTTTCTTTCAGCTCTACCATTTTGTTGAGAGGTTCCAGGACAGGAAAACTCAGAGACAGTATCCTGGTCAGCAAGAAACTTCAAAAGTTATGAGTCACGATATTCCATAGCATTATCACGGCAAAGACCTTAATAACTTTTGAAAATTGAGTTTTGATCATATTAGCAAAGTTAATATAAATTTGACAAACCTCAGAGCGTTGTTTCATTAAAAAAAGCCAAGTAAACCTAAATAATCATCAATGAATATCACATAATATCGACACCGCCCATAGTGGGTATAGGAGCAAGGCCCCAAATATGAGAATGCACAAGATCAAAAGGTGAAGTAGAAAAGAGGTACTATTATTAAAAGATAAAGTATGTTGTTTAGCAGTTTGACAAGAAACGCAATGAAGGGGTTCCTGAGCTATGACCAAGGCGCTAGTGCCACAAGCAGCACAAAGGTTCGTAGAAGAGAAACTCGAACGGATTCGTAGTCATCACAGAATTGAATGAGCCTAGTTTGGTTGCGGTAGTCATCATACATTCTAGCAATCATTAGGGTCCTTTAGAGTTGGCTCACAAAGAATAAGTTGGTCCCAAATGCCTCTATTTGAGCCTAGAAATCATAAATGGCTTGACATTCTTGCCTCAGACTACTATCCTTCAACAATTGATACTGATGAGATAAATCAAAAATGGTATAACGATTGTTAAGATGTTCCCATACCTTGTCATATTGTCCAAAATGTAGATGAATGTTCGGGGATAGAGGTATTGCGAAACCATGTGATAATCTGATGATTTTTGCTATCCCAGTCCTCCAACCGATCACTAAATTGTTCATCGGGTTTCACCGAATGTCACCTGTCACAGATATTGGTCGAGAAATATCTGATTTGTCCATTTTTTTAAATATATATATTTAATTTTTTTTACAATATAAAAGAGATTAAATTTACGAAAACTGAGTGTAAAAATGAAAAAATCTCACTAAAAAACCTCAAGGCAAGGGTGGTGGCGGTGTCGTGAGAATGTGCTTAGAAAGCAACGAACCAAAGATGGCAGTGTAGGATCCAAAAGAGGTTCTAGGTACAAAGCCAGAGAGAAGAAAAAAAAAATACTAGAAGCAAGGGACTAAATCAATATCCTAAAACAAAGCCAACACAGAGGAGTATTTGATGGAACCAATATCTTAAGAGAAACCGAAGCTTTGAAAAGCGACCGAAACTAAGCTCTTGATATCATGATAGAAATACAGAGAAAATAAGAAATGTATTTATGAGGTGATTTCATTTGTACAATGAGTCACCAAATAGTGAAAATACAATTTGAAAAATGAATAATCAAATCATAATCAAATCATATTATATCCTATCAAATCTTAATCAAATTATATCATATCAAATCCCTAATTTTACAAATCAATTACAATATTACAATATCAATTTAAATATTTACAATATCAATTAAATATCTCAACAGAAACAACTCAGCCAAATTGCACAAAGAAGAGCTTCCAACTTAGCAAGGGAAAATGGGAAATCATCCTTATTTTCGTCATTTATAAAATTGATTGATTGTTCTACTAGTTTTATTGATGTAAAAATATTTAAATCATAAATAATTGTGTGTTGCTAAGCAGATTTAACGTGAAAAGCATATTTTTAACTTATTATAAGTTAAATAAATAAATAAAAATAATTTGTAAATATTAAATTTATAAGTTTCGTACTAAGCAATATCTAAAATAAAGAAATGTTTATCATACTGCTTTTTGAAAAGCCAAATAAATTAAAATAGAGTACATAAAATACTCAAAACTGGATACAAAAATTATTTAAAAAGAAAAGGGAATCTACCGGAAATAGTGTAGTATAAACAATCCAAGCTAAAACAAATAAATCTAAACATGGTCGCACAAAGCTATCATAACACTGTTTCTCATCAGCCTCCTATACAACCGCACACAATTGAAACATTGAAAACACAACACAAGTGTGAAGCACCTAACATAACAGAATACACATTATACCAAACACTGCCAACTTCCAAAACATGGAAACAGCCTGAACCACCTACTATAAGCTGTTCTGCCATAGACCCAAATAAAAAAATGAGTTTAAAATATATTCGTTAATCTGAAGTCTATATACATTTTAAAAAATTGTTTAAGTATGAAATTAATATCGCATCCTACACCAAAAAAAGAAAGAATTTTAATGTGTTAATAAAAAAAAAGTGGAAAACATAACCATTTGTCACATTCTTCTAAATTTAATTAATTTACATGAATATATCAAGGTAGTTTTTCAACTAGGTCATTCTCCATTAGGTGCAAACTTAAAAAGCCAAGTTTTAAAATAAGAAGTTGCTGTAATGTGACATACAATCTAATTCTAACCATTAACTAGCTTGAGATAGACAATGTACTGATTAATCAAGTTCGAAGAGATTAGACCAAATGCCTAGAAGTAACCATGATTTTCAATGTTTTGGATAATGAATACTGTTGAACCATCAACTACTCTAACTCAAACTAGTGTCTTGTCACAATGGTGTTTAGTAAGTGTAAAATCTGCTTTTGCAGAAGTAAAACTCATCTGTTAATATATGAATCCACAATAATAGTTCTTTAAGCATAGAAATAAACTTTTTCCACTAATCTTAACATTTACCAACCTACCTTTAGATTAGAACCTTGAAGTAAGTGTAAGATGTGTTAATTGCATGAGTTACTGTGAAATTCAAAACAACATAGCAAAAAGAAAATAGAATTCCGCGAAGTTAAACTCAAAGCTAACAAATTAACAAAAATTAAAGATCACAAATATAAATGGGAAACTCCAAATCTCATAAATCACAATAGAAAAGGATAAGTAGCAGAATGAAACAATGTATAATTATGATGTGATAAACACAAAGAAGTGAAGGAGAATTTTCCTCCCTCACCAAAATTTCAATCAAGTATTGCCAAATGGCACCCAACACTGTATAATGTTACACACAGGGGAAGAGAAAAGCAGGATCTGAATTCTTTAAAAAGAATACATATAGAACATAGGATTAACATACCATGTGCCTATTTCACGTGGCAAGTTCCTATTTCACCAATTATATTCGAACAGATCATAAAAACAATTGACATGTTATTTGAATACAAATTTTATATCTTTTAAGTGACTTAGATAAATTTAATTGGTGAAAGAGGAACTTGACAGGTGAGAGTAGTATGAACAGATTTTGATCCATAGAACATAAACCTTTCCCTTCCCCTTTTCTTGCTATACAATCCAATTACTGTGATTTGATCCAGAAATTTTTCCAGACAGATCAGACATAAATTTTCCAATATTGAAAGAAATGAACAAGAACTGCACTGTGTTTATGGATTTCTTTTTTTAAAAAAAGAATTGAATGAACTCTGTTCTCTGTCAATGAGTAGTAGCTTTGGATCTCTTCTTAGCCTCACTATAAAGAACCACACCCATGATAGTAACGGCGAATCCCGTCATGCCCATCACCGTCACCGGATTCCTGAATATCAAAACGGAAACCACCGCGGCCACCGCCGCTTTAGCATTTCCCAACACTTGCAATGTCAAAGCACTTGTGTGCTTAGTGACCAAAAAATTCGTAAGGTTCACCAAATAAGCCACAGTTGCATTCCCAAGCAACAAGAAAACAATAAACCTACCTCCCTTGGCTTTTTCAATCGTAACAGAAGCCACATTCCCTTCAATGTACAGAGTAAAAGGAAGCAAGATAAGTGCTGCCATGGGAGCCATATAGAGAAGAAGGTTCATAGAATGAAGCTTCTCAGATTCAGATGTTAACAAAATCCCCTGAACCACAGATTTCAATGCACGACCAGCAGTTGAACCAACACAAACCAAAAAACCAAACAGATGAAACAGAGGCTCACTGTTACTAGCAAGAACAATTCCGAAAACCACAGGCAAAAGGGCTAAATAAACCTCACCGGATTCCTTCTTACAAGTGATGATGAAAGCGAAAATGGCGGTGAAGAAAGGAGTGGTTGCTCCGATTGCTTGGTTGAACGAAACAGGGAGGTATCTCAGTGAGGTATTTCCACAAACAACTGAGAAGCAGAAAATTGCGCTCAAAGCGAAGATCTTGAAGAACTGTTTCTTTGAGTGGATTTTCTGTAAGGGAACGATTTCGAGGAAATTGATCGCGAAGTAGCTGTAAGCAGCGCAGGAAATCATGTGAAGCATTGTGAGGAAGATGGGGTAGCGGAATCCATAGAAGCTGAGGAGGTACTTGTTCAGAAGGAGAACTCCGATGTTGGAGAAGTACCATGATGCGATTATCAGCGCCGTTAACATCGCCGGAGATACGCCGGTGGATTGCCATTGCCGGGCATCTCCTGGAGGAGTCGCCGGAATGTCAACAACTTCTTCATTGTTGTTGGTTTTGCTCTCCAACAATCTCGGATTGCTCATTCTGCGAGTTGTCCATGTCTGCGCTTCCACCATAGCCAAAAGGAACTAACTTTATCTTTTTCAGATGATGGGTCGAATCAAATCGTGGATAGAGAGAGAGAGAGAGAGAGAGAGCTTGAGGCTAAGATCTGAAGTTTTCTGAACTGAAATGGCTGTGGATGAGTAACAGTGATAAATATGAATTGTTGTGTGGATCCCATCGTACGGTGGATATTCAGATTTGGGTTGATGGAGGATTCTGAGCCGTTGGATTAAAATGGGACCCATGGATGAATAAAACAGGGGACAACAGAGGTTAGAGCCCTACCTACGACACTGCTCCTTAGTCAAGTTGAAGAGTGTCGGTGTGGGATACCCTAACTTAAATTAAATTGAAGACATATGGTGGTGTTTATGTGGTTAAGAAAAATAAAAAAATCATATATGGTGCTAACTTGCTTCTAACTCAATTCAAATTTGACTTATTAAGTTTTCAAAATTAAAATGTGAAATGTGATGTTAGTGTAGAAAAATTATACTGTCTCAAGTAGCAAAATTAAGTATTAACGACAAATGGGGCATGTATATAGAGTGAGAAAGCCTCTTCTCTATATTTTAGTCTAGGCATTAATTTCTCATATTTCTCAAGTTAGATGTCACTATTTATACCACAATATTTTTCGGTCTCATTACATGTAAATGGATTTAATAATTTAGTAGTTAAAATTTTTTGTGAGTGTGAATAATTTGTTTTGAAACTAATTATAGAACCTAAATATTTTTTTTTAATTATCAAATTTTATAATCTAGACAAAATATCATAAGACGAAAAAAAAACGTGGGGCACAAATAGTATCTTCACTCAAGTTATCTATGACGTTTTAAAAAATTGTGGACAATTCATTACTAATCCTTATATTTGTGATTGATTACTAATTAATAATATTTAAGGTTAAATATGTTTTGGGTCCTTAAACTTTAGCAAGAATTTATTTTAGTCGCCAAATTTTAAAATGTCGATTTTTACTCCTTAAACATTAAAAAGTTCACTTTTAGTCCTCCGTACATCTTTTTGTGACGTGGCAAATTGAGGGCCCTTCATGAGATTCACGTGTAAGCAGATCAGATTGTCACATCACTAAAAAAAATGTACGAAGAGATTAAAAGTAAACTTTTTCAAAGTTTAGAGACTAAAAACCGATGTTTTAAAGTTTGGGGATTAAAAATAAATTCTCACTAAAATTTAGGGACCAAAAACATATTTAACCTTAATATTTAGGCTAAAATACACTTTTGGTACTTTATGTTTTTCAAAAGTTCTATTTTGGTCCTTTTTGTTTTCTTTTTATGCAAACTTGGACCCTACGTTTGTTTTTTGGACCGAACTAAGATTTTTGTCACAAATCCATCCTACGTGGACTAACAGAGCACAAACGGCGTTAAAAATTATTTGGGCTAATGCACTTTTGGGACTTTATGTTTTTCAAAAGTTCTACTTTGGTCCTTTTTTTTTTAAAGCAAACTTGGACCTTACGTTTTTTTTTATCATCGTTGGTCCAATGACAAATTCCGTTACTCCTAATCTTTCGCTACTCTCAAGCCTCTTTTGTGACATGAAATTTCTTTTTCAATTAATTAATATTATTAAAAAAAATCCAATTGAACATTGGAATAGATCTGTTGTGATTAGAGTTTACAAAAGTCCCAAATTACAATCTTCGTCTAATTTTGATACCTACTCCTTCTAATTCTTCAATTGTTTGTTGTAATTGTTCAATCACAGCACTTCGTCACTAGCCATGGCTTCTTCCTTGTCAAATGGAAATGGAAATGAAAACCCTAACAAACGTTATCAACTCTCACCATTTTCCTATCGTTGCGGTGAAAGGGCAATTTTGTGCATAGCCAACAAGGGGAGCCAATTCTGGGATGCAACAACTATCGTTATAGTAAAGGATGTGGTTTCTTTGAGTGAGTTGAGTTTGATGTGAATGATGAAAGAAAATAGATACTTCTAAGACAGAGAAGAAGGATAGTGACTATGCAATTGAACTTGAGGAAGTAGGGGATGTGGAACGGAGTATTGATTGCATTGTTGATGTGTGTGAATGTGTTCCTTTTGATGTTGCTACTGCTAGGTTGAAGAAAGACCAAACAACCTAAAATGTATTATGATAGAAGTGTTGATAAAGTAATGTAGGAATTATGCACTAAGTATTGTAATGACTTTTGTAATGGATTATGCATTGGGTAATGTGTTTCTGAGTGTGTGTTATTGATAAACAGGAAAGTACCGATAAAATTAGGACTATTTTGATATCTTTGAAAACATAAGGGACCATTCAAATACCAAATTAAAATATAAGAGACCATTTTAATACGAAATTAAAACATAAGGGACCAATAAGAGTCCACCTCATCAACCCTTAACACCAGTATGCCACCTCAGATCCACGTAAGATTGAGAGTAACGGATTCTGTTATTGGTCCAACGATGGTCCAAAAAACAAACGTAAGGTCCAAATTTGCTTCAAAAAAAAACAAAAAGGACCAAAGTAAAACTTTTGAAAAACATAAAGTCCCAAAAGTGCATTTTAGCCTTATATTTATTATATTCATCAAGGATTTTAACATGTCCTCCACAATTTTATCAGTGAAGCACCTCATAGGCCCATGATTTTGAAAAAACAAATCACCTAAGCTCTTGAATTATTCGAAGATTTACTTAGGTGCTTTAGTTTGTAAGAGTAGTTCTGTCTTTAATATTACTAAACGTTATTCATTTAAGAAACTACTGAGTTTATAAAAATAGTTCACTTAGGTCCCTGAGATTATCAAACTTTGAGGACTAAATAAATAAATATTTGTGAATCTCAGTTACTTAAATAAATTTTCATACAATTCAAAGATTTATATAAATTATTTTTATAAATTCAAAAACCTAAATAAATTTTCGTACAACTCAAAAATTTATATGAATTATGATTGTAAATTGAAGGACTAGTTGATAATTATTTTATTTTTTAATGGATCATTTATGACTATAGTATATCATGTTCTCTCGTGAAAAGTTTTGGTTTTCAAACAAAATTTAGACCTTGATGTCGTAACATCTCATAGTATCTTTAAGTAGTAATTTCTTTATTTAAATTTATGTGAAAAAAACTTGGTTTATAAAAAAATTAATATATTTAAACATTTCTCAATTTTTCTCTATATTTTACAATAAATATTTAATGTGATATTGAATAAACTATTTATTAATCACAACGTGTGACGCGATTATACTTTATCTCATTCTTTAATTACATGTGCGTAAGTTTAATTTTTTGTTAATGCGAATGAAGCGATATTATATGGTCATCTGACAATCAATTCGTGCGATCTTAGCTTAAGAGAGAAAATTACTCACGGTTTCCAACAATACATGAGAAAAAAGAAAAAAATATTTATTTCATTCTTCATTCAAATATAAATAAAAATATTAAATAAATCATTTGATTGACGGGGTAATTTTCTAATTTTAATAAATTTCAAAACCATAAATAAAATGTATTCAGAATAATAGAAAAATGTGTATGATTATTCAAAAAAAAGTGAGTAAATTAAAATCAAGGAAAAAGAAGTTTAAAAAATTGAAATAAATATAAAAGTATAAATAATTAAACTTTGAGATGAATTAAACTAATGTAAAAAAATTCTATTTGAAAAGTGGAGATTGAATAATACAGTACGTATAGAAAATCGTAAAAGTAGTTTATAATGTGTTCATTTTAATTTAAACTAATAATAAAAGTCATGTAATGACTAAAAAATAATAATAATAAAAGTCATGTGTCATATTATAAATATTTGGAATCTATAAAATAAGATTAAATTTTATTTTATCATTGGCTATGAGATATTAATATATTTTGCCAATTGGAATGCTTAAAATGGAATATAAACAAAGGGTAAAATATGTTTTTAGTCCTTATAATTTGTTTTTAGTCTTTATAAAATTATTTTTTGTATTTTCCTTCTTATTAAATGAAAAATTATTTCTTTTAGTTCCTATAAAATTATTTTTTGTATTTTGGTTCCAATAAAATAAAAATTTGTTGCTTTTAATTTCTACTCTTAAGAAATTTCCATTAAATGCCGATTAGAATGAAAGAATGTTATGTGTCAACGCCATATAAGATCTAAATAATTTTTTAGTTAATATTAATATTCATTAATTATTTTATTAATAATAAAAAATAATAAGACCGGGTACTATCTTCTTATTGAAACTCTTATTGACGAACGACATCGGGAAGGAGAGGAGCCTGATTATGTTTGTGCGTTAATCACACGAAAAGGGAGAAGGATAGAGAAAAAGATAAATATTTTTTTGTTATTATTCTTTTTTATTATTAATAAAATAATATTAATATTAAATAAAAAATATTCAGATCCGATGTGGTGTTGACATGTGACACTCTGTCATCCTAAATAGCACTTAACGAAAATTTCTTAATGATAGAGATTAAAAACAATAATTTTTTATTTTATAGGGACTAAAATACAAAAAATAATTTTATAAAAACTAAAAGTAACAATTTTTTATTTATAAACATTAAAATACAAAAAATAATTTTATAAAAACTAAAAATAAAAATATCCTTTTTTATAAGAATTAAAAACACATTTTATCCTATAAAAAAAATTAACATTTTAATGCGAGTATTTGTAAATTGTAATGGTTTTGCTAATTGGCGATAATCTCCAATTGTTTTTTTTTTTTCAAAAGGGGTTATCTCCACTTGTTACCTTAAGTGGATAAAAATAATTAATGAAAAATAGGTTTAATATAAAATGTTTGAAAAGATTATTTTTGTTGAGTGAGTGTCTTAAAGTCTTTTTATGGTGTGTTAAGAGTATCTGATAGTCAAAATTTCAGCAGGAACTTTTCCCTTTTCAAGCCCGAATAGAACATGATCTTTTTAGCTTGCCCTATAAAAGCCCGCAAAAAATGGACTCGGGCTCAAAAAAACCCGTGGATTAGGGCTACCCACCCGAATAATTTTTTTTAAGAAAAATACAACTTATCAAGTGTCACTAGTTTAAAAAATTATTTATTAGTCTACTACTCACAAAGTCATAAGATAAAAATTGAGAATG
Organism: Cyamopsis tetragonoloba; assembly: GCA_037177725.1. Classification (NCBI taxonomy): domain Eukaryota; kingdom Viridiplantae; phylum Streptophyta; class Magnoliopsida; order Fabales; family Fabaceae; genus Cyamopsis; species Cyamopsis tetragonoloba. The sequence continues at coordinate 34,815,630 of CM074120.1, read as the reverse complement.
AATAAACAAAAGAAGTTAAATAGGAGATTTTTTTTCTTGTCACTAGTAAAAGTTAAACATGAGAAGATTTAGAATATTTTTTTAAAAAAGAATTATTGTCGAAAATAGAGAGATTTAATTAATATATCTAATAATAGAAAAATAATGATATCTTTTACAAAGAGACTTTTTTTCGAAGACAAAAGTAATAATAATAAAAATAATATGTGAAAAAAGTTAAAATTTCAAAAAATGGACTACCCGAAAAGCCCGCTACCTGCATAGGGCCGAGTTTGGGCATTTAAAGTAAAGGCCCGAATAAGTACGGATCTTTTTGGCCCGGACCGAAAAAACTCGCTACCTGAATGGGCAAGCCCGTATAGAGCCGGGGTAGCTCGTTTTGACAGCTCTAAGTCAAATGGAGAAAAATTAATTCATTCAAAGTGTAAAGACCATAAGGATGAATTAAAGCCTCTCCCAACAAATCATTCTTCATACATAATCTGTGAAAACATTTGTTAGTATGATCCTAGTAGTTGTATGTAAAACGTTTTATCGGGAGAGAGTGTATCTATTTTGATAATCACTTTAATGTTTAAGTGATTAGTTTTTAGCTATAAATTGAGGGAATAAAAAGAGATAAAATTTTTAAATTGATTGAACAATGATAAAATTATAAAGTAAGATATTAAGATAATATTTATATTATAAAACTATGAGGAAAAACTGTGGTATTGTTTCATTAAATATTATTAGTATAGATATGAGTAGTATCATAATTTTATAAAGAAAATACGTATATAAAAGTTCGGTTTGGATTAAATTGGTTCGGTTTGATTAAGAGGATTCAAAATTCGAACCAATCTAATAAAAAAAATTCGGTTTGGCCTTGTTAAATTTTGCGTTGGCTTCTGTCCCTCTCTAAATGTTAGCTTCCCATTCTAGAGCGTCAGGGCTAATTTCAATTTAGTGAAGACTTTTTCCTATTTACGAGGAATTCTGGCCCATGCTAATTAAGAATAATCTTGTAGTGGGAATAGATGCAAAAAATACTAGGGGAATGAACTTTAAGCATTTTGAAACTAGGATTAAATTTGAGCAATTGAAATTAGGGCTATGATCACACAAACTTTAAATTAGCTGATAAAAAATGTAATTAAGCCTTTAATTTAATACTATCTCTAGTTCTTTATGTAAATTCTCATAGAAAAAATTTGGCGGTCTTTAATATAAGTTCTTTTGCAAAATTCAATTATTATTTTTTCCTTTGTTTACCTTGCAATTAATGAATAGATAGTGTGATAAAATTAATACATTAATTGAAATTTAACTTTAAATAAGAGTAAACTTGATAGATTATATTAATTTTTAAAAAACTAACTCATTAATTAAGTTTGTTATATATTTTCTTAATATGCGTAAATCGATTAAGAGTTTTATATAAAGTAGTGGAGGTAGTATTGAATTTCTTCGATATATACTTCGAGTGTGTTTGGCACAACTAGTTTATGGCTCTGTTTGGTGACACTAGCTTATAGCTTATGGCTTATAACTTATAGCTTGTAACTTATCACTTATGACTTATAATTGAGTAGATGTGTTTGGTAAAATTAGCTTATTAGGTAACTTATATTTGTTAAATGACTTAAAAGAACAAGTAATAATTACATGTGATAAATTATTTGATAGAGTAAACATTTAATAAATGACTAGAGGGTAAAATAGAAAAAAATTATTTAAAGCTACTTTTAATAAGCTATAAGCTACTTAACTTATGAAAGCTAACTATAGCTTTTAAACGCTATAAGCTTGTTGTCAGCAAACACCCTCACGCATAAGCTATAAACTAGTTGCGTCAAACATCTATAGCTCATTTAAGATCTTATAGGTTATGACTTATGGATAAGTAGAGGTGTTTGGTGACAACTAGCTTATAGCTTATAAAAACTAACTTATAAAAACTAGCTTATGAAAAACTACTTGAAGTAGCTTATAGCTTATCAAAAGTAGCTTTTAATAATTCTTTCAAATTCTATCCTTATCCTTTTTGAATAATGGCAATTAATAGTAATATTATATTAATATATTATAAGTATGTACTTTTAGGTTATTTGACATAATTTTAGTTTGTTATAAATTAGTTTTACCAAATACTTACACTTACTCACAAGCTATAAGTCATAGCCCATAAGCTATAAGCTATAAATTATAAACTATAAACTAATTTTGCCAAATAGAGCCTCCCTTTGTTCCTATAAATAGGCTCCTAAAATAAAAATCACACGTATTAAAAAGTGTTGATGTCAATAAAATGCATTGATTTCTAGATAAATAACGACCTCTTTACAATTTTACCCTTATATAAGTCAAACTTCACTATGTATACTAATTTTTTTTTTAGGAACTTATAATTAGGAACGGAGAAAATACTATATACTACATCTGATCCTATTTATAAGAGATAAAAACGATCTCTTTCTTAATCCTAATTATAAAAAATATATTATTTTTTAAGATATATTAATTATTAAAAAAAGATACAAGCTCTCCTTTTACCCCTTAATTTTTTATGAGTATCTTACACATTTCTAATGCTAATGAATGTATTAGTTATATAATAATTTTATGAATAAAATTTTAATTTATTATTTTATTAATTAAAAAAATATCATTTAATATAATTATCAATGTGTGTAAAATTAAGTAGTGGGAGTAGTATTTCACATATAAATGTAAAACTTGTCTTTTTTTTTTTTTTTTAATTCATGTAAAGTAACGAAAACATACTACAAATCTACAATGTTCCGGATAGAAAAAAAGTTCATATACATCTACTGTTCATGTATCATTGTACATTCTTGTTATACAAAAAATATTGTTTTTTTCTTAACTACATAAGTGTATGAGTGTACCAATCACTGTCCTTCTGGATATAGTACTCCCTTGCCTACTGGCGGGCATTACCATGTGATTGTTTTTAACTCATTTTTAAATTACTCATTAACTTAATTTAATCTTTCCTTAATTACTTGTATATAAACTACCAATCAATTAAGCCGTCCAAAGCCAGCTAAATTAATGCAGGTCCTTGTTAATTTCCCTACAAATTTAAAGTACACAATGTTAAACTATGATCGATTGGAAGAACTTTGTTTATGACACCCTTTTGTTTTGCAATCAATATATATACGTACATGAATGGCACTAGCTTAGTCAAGTACAAGCAATAACTTTTTATTCCTTCAGCAATTATTTCAAATCATGGAGAAAACCAAGATGCTTCTTGCTCTTGTTTTCATGCTGAGTGTGAACCCTATTTTTTCAATAATGCCCGAAGAGAAAAATGATGGTAAATTATTGACTTACATTGTTCATGTGAAAAAGCCAGAGGATGCAGCCTCTCTTCAATCTGAAGAGTTGCATAATTGGTATCACTCATTACTACCACAAACTTCTGAAGAAACCATTAGCCGAATGGTTTTTTCATATCGCAATGTAGCCTCTGGATTTGCTGTGAAATTGACTCCAGAAGAAGCCAAAGCCCTACAAGAGAAGGACGAGGTCGTGTCCACCCGACTCGAAAGGATTGTTTCTCTTCACACAACTCACACCCCAAGTTTTCTGGGATTGAAACAAGGACAAGGAGTGTGGAAAGATTCAAACTTCGGAAAAGGGGTTATAATTGGAGTTATAGACACCGGAATATTCCCTTTCCATCCATCATTTGACGACGAAGGAATTCCTCCTCCACCAGCAAAATGGAAAGGCCATTGCGAATTCACAGGGCAAAGGACATGCAACAACAAACTCATTGGTGCTAGAAATATCCTCAAAAGCGCAACCGAAGAACCACCTTTTGAGAATTTCTTCCATGGGACCCATACTGCTGCGGAGGCCGCCGGGAGATTTGTTCAAAACGCTAGCGTTTTTGGTAACGCTCTAGGCACATCAGCAGGAATGGCACCTGAGGCTCACGTTGCAATGTACAAAGTGTGTAATGACGAAGTAGGATGCACTGAAAGTGCCATCTTAGCTGCAATGGACATAGCAATCGAAGACGGGGTCGACGTACTTTCTCTCTCCCTCGGTTTGGGCTCTCTTCCATTTTTCGAAGACCCAATTGCAATCGGAGCATTTGCAGCCATTCAAAATGGAATCTTTGTGAGCTGCTCTGCTGCGAACTCTGGCCCTGGATATAGCTCACTCTCAAACGAAGCACCTTGGATTCTCACGGTCGGAGCAAGCACAATTGATAGAAAAATATCAGCTTCTGCAATCCTTGGAAATGGGAAAGAATATTTTGGAGAATCGCTTCTCCAACCGAAAAATTTCTCAGCACGATTATTACCACTTATCTATGCCAACACAAATCAATCCTCTGCTTTATGTCTCCCTGAATCCTTAAAAAACATTAATGTGAAGGGAAAAATTGTTGTGTGCGACCTAGGTGGAGGTCTTCCGAGTACCGTCAAGGCACAAGAAGTTCTAAATGCCGGTGGTGCCGGCATGATCCTCACTAACCCGGAAGACTTTGGGTTTAGTACTTTCGCCGATGCTTATGTTGTCCCTGCAGTGCACGTGAGTTTTGCGGCAGGGATAGCGATAAAAAAGTATATAAACTCAACCTACAATCCAACAGCCACAATTTCATTCAAAGGAACGATGATTGGTGATTCACTTGCTCCTACCGTTGTTGCCTTTTCTTCTCGCGGCCCAAACCAGGAAAGCCCAGGGATTCTAAAGCCGGATATTATTGGGCCTGGAGTGAACATTCTTGCTGCTTGGGGCATATCTGTAGACAATCAAATACCATCTTACGATATTGTTTCTGGGACTTCTATGTCTTGCCCTCACCTTAGTGGAATTGCAGCTCTACTCAAAAGTGTCCATCCTGATTGGTCTCCTGCAGCTATAAAGTCAGCAATTATGACCACGGCTAATACGATCAATCTCGGAGGTGGGGCTATATTGGACCAAAGTCTTTTACCCGCCGACGTATTCGCCACTGGTGCAGGCCATGTTAACCCAAATAAAGCGAATGACCCTGGACTTGTGTATGATATCCAGCCCCATGATTACATTCCTTATTTGTGCGGGTTGGGCTACACGGATAGAGAAATTGGGATTCTCTTGCAAAGTAAAATGAAATGTTCTGAGATTAAAAGCATTCCAGAAGCCCAATTGAATTATCCCTCATTTTCTATTCTATTGGGATCTAGCTCACAGTACTATACTCGAACATTAACCAATGTGGGACCTGTCGGAGAAACTTATAGCGTGAAACTTGACGTGCCGTTGGCCGTGGGTATGAGCGTGAACCCGAGTGAGATAACTTTCACGGAGGTGAACCAGAAGGTTACATACTCGGTGGAGTTTTTGCCAGAAATTAGAGAGAACAGAGGAAACCATAGTTTTGCTCAGGGTTCCCTCTCTTGGGTGTCTAGCAAACATGCCGTTAAAATCCCCATATCGGTTATTTTCGAGTGATGCATGATGATGGAGGATGATATAACTTAAACAAATTAACAGAGGGAACGCCAAAATTCAGCTTCTCTTTCGTGTTATTTATAGCAATTCATTATTTTACACATGAAATGTATTTGTACTTCTTAGACTACTTTTTTTAATGGGATTATATTGATTTTGTGTGGTTTTTGATTTAAATTCTGCCTTGATCACTCCCCAAATTTAATTCAAACTTAGTAATAATATCATGAGTTTTTCAACATGTATAACTTTGCATGAGTTAAAAAAATTAAAAAAAACTAATTTTTTTATAACTACGGGTTTCCTCACTTTTAGGATGAAACTAATCCCGTGAATTTGACATAGGTGAGATTTGAACACGGGTTTCTTCCGCTGTAAATCGTCCCTTCTATGAACTTAATAGAGAAAAACATTTGATAACAATTCTGGGCGTATTTGTTTAGGATTTGGATTTGGTCAAAATCACTTTTGACCAAAGTTAAAATTACTACCTCCGGTCCTAAATATAAGACCTTCTAAAGAAAATTTGTTGGTGATCCTATATATAAGACCCTTACAAAGTTTAAGAAATAATTATTACTCCCTCTAGTCCTATTTATAAGACAATTTTCAAATAATGTTAGTGGTCCTTTTTATGAGACCATCCATCAAAATTTACAAACATTAATTATTCTTTTCCATGTTTGCTTTTCATAATGAGTCAATTTTTTTTTTTAATTTTAAGATTTGAATTACAAGGAGAATTAATATCGTTTACTACTTCCGAATACATTAAATATGGGTAAACATAGAAGAGTATATAATTTTTTAAAATCTCAATACATTAACTAATCTAATTAGATGTTTTCTTAATAATCACAATTGTCATGTTGAATCCTTATAAAAAGGACCGCACGGAGTAGTTTTTTTTTGTCTATTCTTGTAATAAATAAAGGAAAAATTGTTACAATTAATGCATTTGCTAAAAATTGACTTTGAATAAGGGTAAATTGGTAAATTATACTATTTTTTGAAAAAACAAGATATTAAATAAAGTTGTTAGTAGTTTTCTTAATCTGTGTGAATTGATTAGAGTGACATTTAAAAAAGATTAGAGGTAATTTTTACTTTCATCGGACATAGGTGAGATTCGAACACGGGTTCTTCCGCTGTGAATCGTTCCGGCTATAAATTTAACGGGACCTTATACCGCTAAGCCAACCCTTGGGGTTTGAAAAAAAGGGAAGCATTTAATAGAGAAAAACATTTGATAACAATTCTGTAAGAAAAATTTACAAAACATGAAGAGTTGTGTTGTTTGATAAAAAGTTGTGTTGTTTCATTTAAGGATGAAGAGTTGTCTAGTTTGAAATTGATTAGATTTCAAGGGCTACAAATGTAACTCTTCAATTAAAGGGATGTGACTCTTCAATTAAAGGGATGTGACTCTTTAATTAAAAGGATGTGACTCTTAAATGAAAACACATCACTTGAAAAGTTATGACTCTTCATGAAGGGACACGAAGTGTCTATAAATTAAAGTGCATTTAATGTACAAGGAAATGGAATTCATAACTCACGTAACATTCGCATATTAGTGAGAAGTCAATCATGTAATAGAGACACATGATGAAATTCCCAAATTTCTCATAGCATCTTCAAATTCATTTGCCTATGTCTTTGGTGCACAAGAGATATATGCAAAATATCATTTTGTAAAAGTCATTGTTGTTACGGCTCGAGTTTTGGAAGTGTGAAAACATACTCGAGGAATCTTCATTGTATCCTGCAGGAAATTCGCTAGTTAACCCATTTTTGCACCCAAGAGTTTGGAATTGGTGGGGGCGAATTAAGCCTAAAGGAAAGTGCTAGAAAACACGCCTCGAAGAGACATTGTGCACACTTTCCTCCTTCTTTCCTATTTCTTTTTCTTATAATTCTTTCTTTCTAATCTTCGCATGTCCACCACCACCAAGGATATATTTATTTTATATATTTATATATAATTTCTTTCTAATTTCTAATCTGGGCGTATTTGTTTAGGATTTGGATTTGGTCAAAATCACTTTTGACCAAAGTTAAAATTACTACCTCTGGTCCTAAATATAAGACCTTCTAGAGAAAATTTGTTGGTGATCCTATATATAAGACCCTTACAAAGTTTAAGAAATAATTATTACTCCCTCTAGTCCTATTTATATGACAATTTTCAAATAATGTTAGTGGTTTCAAACAATGTTAGCGGTCCTTTTTATGAGACCATCCATCAAAATTTACAAACATTAATTATTTTTTTTCATGTTTGCTCTTCATAATGAGTCAATTTTTTTTTTAATTTTAAGATTTGAATTACAAGGAGAATTAATATCGTTTACTACTTCCGAATACATTAAATAGGGGTAAACATGGAAGAGTATATAATTTTTTAAAATCTCAATACATTAACTAATCTAATTACATGTTTTCTTAATAATCACAATTGTCATTTTGAGTCTTTATAAAAAGGACTGCATGGAGTAATTTTTTCTTGTCTATTCTTGTAATAAACGAAGGAAAAGCTGTTACAATTAAGGCATTTGCTAAAAATTGACTTTGAATAAGGGTAAATTGGTAAATTGTATTATTTTTTGAAAAAACAAGACATTAAATAAGGTTGTTAGTAGTTTTCTTAATCTATGTAAATTGATTAGAGTGACATATAAAAAAGACTAGAGGTAATTTTTATTTTCATAGAATCGTCTCGATTTTTTTACATCAATAATTCTAACCATTAATTTTTGTATCTAGTTATATATTTTTTACTTCTTATTCTTATGAAATCCAAATCAAAGGGACCCTTTATCCCTTCTTGTACATTTTCTCCTCCATTGATAACATTTTGATTGCATTGATGTTGCAAATAAGATTTTGTATGTTTTCAATCTTCCTGATGTTTTATACGGCTATGAAGAACCAACTGTGGTTTCCTTTGATCCTTTTATGAAATTGTTGAAATAATATTGATAGGGAGAAAAATAAATAAGGACACTGTTGGAAATTTGTAAAAATCAAGTGATGGAATCTGTCTTGATGATAAAGAGAATTTATGCAGGGGAATGAAGATAATTGTTTACTTATTTACTAATCATATATTATTACTGGTACTAGGGATTTTTAATCGAAATTGTTTTTTCTCATGTGTGTCCCCTTCTGATCTATTTCATTTAATCCCTTAAAAGATTTATTATGTGTCCCCGTATGTTCTATTTCATTTAATCAATCTATTTTTAATTTGGCTACTTAAACTTTTTTTGCAAATTTAATCCCAGAAAGATTTATTATATGCAATTTGAAAGACTAATTTGATAGTGTTCTAGTTTTTAGAGACTAATTTAATAACATTTTAAATTATTGAGAGACTAATTTAATTACAAAAATATTTGAGGGATAAAATTGATAAGAAATAAATATTTTAGAGGAATTTACCCCAAAAGAAAATAATAAAATTGAGGAGTGGCAATATCAAATTTTGAGTGACAATATCCATTACTTATATTTTTAAAGAAGTATAAATTGCAATTTTATCAATTTTACCCTTACATTTATCTATAATAGTAATTAATGTTTCACTATTCATTCAATAAAATAAATAAAAGTAAAAGCTAATATAAAGGTTATGTTTGGTAAAACTAGCTTATAGCTTATGACTTATAACTTATAACTTGTAGCTTATGACTTGTGATTTATAATTTAGTAGATGTGTTTGGTAAAATTAGCTTATTAGGGCTTCGTTTGGCCCGACTTATTTTTAGCTTATAAATGACTTTTGAGTAAAAGCTGAAAATAAGAACTTTAAAAAAAAAGTTAAAAGCTGTTTGACAGTTTTATTATTTTGTACTTTATAAGCTACTTAAGAATCAAAAATTATTTATTTGATAAAAGTATTTTGTGTCAACTTTTTTAAGTTACTTATCATTAATAGTCACATTTCTTTGATATAAAAAAATAAATTAACAATATATATTTCTTTTAAAAAAAGTTGCAATAAAAAATAATTATTTGATAAAACTCAACATTTTTATTTTTTTTTAAAAAAACTAAACACAATATAAATTTATCAAAATAATAATTTAACATTAAAAATTATTAAATATGTAAAATTCAAATAAAAATAAATTTATAAATATTAAAGTGAAATGAATAATTCATAAACGAGAAGAAGACTTTTTGAAAGTTCTAGCGAATTGCTATTTTTACAAAGAGAGAAGAAAAAAATATTCAAAATTTAAGTGTTAATTAGAATATTCAGGTATTAATTACGATAGGTATACGAAATAAGCTAGTTTTTTTTTTTGAAAAGCTCATATTTCTAGTTTCGGGCTTAAAAGCCAGCTTTTTGCATTTACTTATAAGAGGTTTATCACAAATCCTGTTTGACTCAACTTTTACTTATAAGAGGAAGAGAAGCCAAAAAAAACTGGGTCAAACACTACCTATGTAGCTTATATTTGTTAAATGACTTAAAAGAACAAGTAATAATTACATGTAATAAATTATTTAATAGAGTAAACATATAATAAATGAGTAGAAGGTAAAATATGAAAGAATTATTGAAAGCTACTTTTCATAAGCTATAACTACTTGATGTAGCTTTTCATAAGTTAGCTTAGAAAAGCTAGCTTATAGCTTATAAGTTCTTAAATAAGCTTCTTGTTGGTATAAGCTTGTTGGTATAAGCTTCTTGTCACCAAACACCTCCACTTGACAATAAGCTATTAGTTATAAGTTCCTAAATAAGCTATAAACTGCTCTTACCAAACACAATCAAAATTCAAAAAATATTTTACCGAAAATTATATTTCTTAACCTACGTAATTTAATCTAAAATAAACAGTTATACAATAACGAAAAGGACACTAAAACCTTTAGCATTTCACACATGAGACCAAGTGGGCATTACCATGAGAGTGCCTTAACTCCTTTACAAGTACTACTTATTTCTTAGTTTTATATTTCTATAATTACTCGTATATAAGAATCTATAAGCCGACCTAAGCCAACTAATTTTGTTTTCTGCTGCATATATGATCACCAATTGCCAATTGGAATGACATTGTTAATATCACCAATTACCAATTTTGTTTTCTGCTGCATATATGTATATACACGTACATCCATGGCACTAGCTAGGCAAAAGCACAAATGTCTCTCTATTTCTATTTCTTCATCAATTTTCCAATCATGAAGCAGAGCAAGAACATGATGAATCTCTTATTGCTTGTTTCCCTCATTTTCATGCTGAGTGTGAACTCGATTTCAATGGCCGAAGGAAAAAATGATGGCAACTTATTGACTTACATTGTTCATGTCCAAAAGCCAGAGGATGTAGCCTCTCTTCAAACGAAAGAGTTGCATAATTGGTACCAGTCGCTACTTCCACAAACGTCTAAAGAAACCACCAACAGAATGGTTTTCTCATACCGCAATGTGGCCTCTGGATTTGCTGTGAAATTGACCCCAGAAGAAGCCAAAGCCCTACAAGAAAAGGGCGAGATTGTGTCAGCCCGGCCTGAAAGAAAACTATCCTTACACACGACTCATACCCCTAGTTTCTTGGGTTTACAACAAGGGCAGGGAGTGTGGAAAGATTCAAACTTTGGAAAAGGGGTTATTATCGGAGTTATAGACACTGGAATATTCCCTTTCCATCCATCGTTTAGTGATGAAGGAATGTCTCCTCCACCAGCGAAATGGAAGGGTCACTGTGAATTCACGGGGCAGAGGACATGCAACAACAAACTCATCGGTGCTAGAAACCTTCTCAAAACTGCAACTGAAGAACCCCCTTTTGAGGATTTCTTCCATGGGACCCACACTGCTGCTGAGGCGGCTGGAAGATTTGTTCAAAACGCTAGTGTTTTCGGTAATGCTCGGGGTACAGCAGTGGGAATGGCACCCGAAGCTCACATCGCTATGTACAAAGTGTGTAATGACAAAGGCGAATGCCCTGAAAGTGCAATTTTAGCTGCCATGGACATAGCAATCGAAGATGGAGTTGACGTTCTTTCTCTTTCCCTCGGTTTGGGCTCTCTTTCGTTTGACGATGACCCAATTGCAATCGGAGCATTCGCCGCTATTCAAAATGGAATCTTTGTAAGTTGCTCTGCTGCAAACTCTGGCCCTGAATATAGCACCCTCTCAAATGAAGCCCCTTGGATTCTCACTGTTGGTGCTAGCACAATCGACAGGAAAATAGCCGCTTATGCAATTCTCGAAAACGGGGAAGAATATTTTGGAGAATCGCTTTTCCAACCAAAAGACTTATCACAACAATTATTTCCTCTGGTCTACTCAAATGCAAATCAATCATCTGCTTTATGTCTCCCTGGATCCTTAAAAAACATTAACGTCAAGGGAAAAATTGTCATATGCGACGTCGGTGGAGGTTTACCAGCTACTATCAAGGCACAGGAAGTTCTAAATTCAAGTGGCGTTGGTATGATCCTCACTAACTCAGAACGCGGCGGATTTAGTACTTTTGCCGTTGCTTATGTTATCCCCGCTGTGCATGTGAGTTACACCGTAGGATTAGCTATAAAAAAGTATATAAATTCAACATACAAACCAATGGCTACGATTTCATTCAAAGGAACTGAGATTGGTGATTCACTTGCTCCTACCGTTGTTTCATTTTCTTCTCGCGGACCAAGCAAGCAAAGCCCTGGGATTCTAAAGCCTGATATTATTGGGCCTGGAGTGAACATTCTTGCTGCTTGGGCTATTTCTATAGACAATAAAATCCCAGCTTATGATGTTGTTTCTGGGACATCAATGTCTTGTCCTCACTTGAGTGGAATTGCGGCTCTGCTCAAAAGCGCGCATCCTGATTGGTCTCCTGCAGCTATAAAGTCAGCCATTATGACTACGGCTAATACAGCAAACCTCGGAGGTGGGCCTATATTGGACCAAAGGCTTTTACCCGCTGACATTTTTGCCACTGGTGCGGGCCATGTAAACCCAAACAAAGCGAATGATCCTGGACTTGTGTATGATATCCAACCTGAGGATTACATTCCTTATTTGTGTGGGTTAGGCTACACGGACCGAGAAATTTGGATTATCATGCAGAGGAAAGTGAGATGCTTTGAGATTAAAAGCATTCCAGAAGCCCAATTGAATTATCCCTCGTTCTCTATTCTATTGGGATCTAATTCACAACACTATACGAGAACATTGACCAATGTTGGACCTGCCGGAGAAAACTACACCGTGAAACTTGACGTGCCTTTAGCGGTCGGTATGAGTGTGAACCCGAGTGAGATAACTTTCACCAAGGTGAACCAAAAAGTTACATACTCAGTGGAGTTTTTACCGGAAATTAAAGAGAACAGAGGGAACCATAGTTTTGCTCAGGGTTCCCTCACTTGGGTGTCTAACAAACATGCTGTTAGGATCCCCATATCGGTTATTTTCAAGTGATAATGATACATTAATTAATACGCTCATTAAGCTAGAGGATGAAATAAGTTAGACAAATAAAAGAAAGGGAACACAAAATTTCAAGAGCTACACCCTTACAAGTTGCTTGTGTACGTCTATTTGTAGAATTTCATTAATTTACTGGGAAGAAATTAATTTGTTGTATTAAGATCTCAAATGGATATATGGTTTGAAATGTAACTGCGCTTTTTATTTATTTTTTAATGGGATTATATTGTTGTATGAAAGTTTTTTGTTTAGTATTCTGCCCTGATCAATCCCCAAATTTAACCCAAACTTTGTAATTAATTAAACTTTCTTAAGCCCTGGAGGGTGGAGCTATAGCTATAAATAGAGAGAAATTAAAAATTAGAATCTAGTTAAAAGAATGCGATTTTCCCAGAGGAATTGGAATGCATCATCCATAATGGTCGTCTTTAACAAGGGAGAACAACTTTTAATTTTCTTAGGTTTTCTTGACCATTGGAATTAATGCTATATATTGACAAAAACACATTCAAGAAATTCAATCAATAATATGAAGAAACCATGGTCTCCTTATATTTTTTTTTACAAGTTAAATGTGCTCACATAAATTCGAATTAAGGAACTATTACTTAAAGTCATACTACCAAGCCACCAAACGAGCATCCTGAGTGCTCCTTCATGTTTTAATTCTAATTCTAATGAGATTAAAAGTTAAAAACTATATAAACCTCTAACTGGAGAAGGAAACAAAGAAAGAGGGAAAAGAAAGAAAGAAAGAAAAAAACAAGTATAAATCTTGTCAATTTTAATTCAAACGAGCATCCTGAGTGCTCCTTCATGTTTTAATTCTAATTCTAATGAGATTAAAAGTTAAAAACTATATAAACCTCTAACTGGAGAAGGAAACAAAGAAAGAGGGAAAAGAAAGAAAGAAAGAAAAAAACAAGTATAAATCTTGTCAATTTTAATTTTTTGAATGAGTTTTTATGAAATAAAATTACTCGTTGAGATTCTTAGTAAAGTAATATTCCTGTAACATATTTCAACAAATCATCAGGAATATTAACTAAAAAATGAATGTACTATTATAGTTAAGACCTTTTGTTTATTTAATACATATTTATGAAGTAGGAGGATATATAAATAGATAAATAAGAAAAATACATATCACCGAGCACATAGAGTATACTTGCGGTTTTCTACTTGACTTGAGTAAGATTGTTTCTCATGGAATAAACTTCTAGTCCTAGTAAACAAAATAAAAATGGGGATAGGTGAAGGTTTTAACATAATTTGGTATAGGTTTAAGCTGAAAAATATACCATCAGAATTTCTGTCATTTTCCTTTTTCTATAGGTTAAAATAAATACACATCTTGGATTGTTAAAAAAGGTTTTGATGTTTGTATAGATAGTGAATATAGCTTAACCTGATAGACCATCCTTTGATCTCCAATCTTGATGCCTTTTGTACAAAAATTTCAGGGATAAGCGTCCAATGACAACGAGATAGCGGACATCACCATGAAATTTTCTTAGTTAACTTCATAATTTCCTACCTTGATAATTTCTAACCAGCTAGCTGCTAGCTACACATGATAATATACCCTTGCATTTTTGAGATTTAAGAATGACCTTCCAGTATTTATATTCCCAATTTCCATCGTTAACAACCATGTCCCCTTCACTTCACATTATATATAACTTCATAGAATGCCCAGTTACTAGCAGTTAAGAACAAGCTAAAAATAATTTCCTTCCTTTGCCAACATGACCATAATAACCACCAAGATGGAACTCGTGGTGCTTCTTGGTCTCATTTTCATGTTATTTGTATGTCAAACTTCAGCACACAAAAAACTAAATTTCAGAGTGGCAACTGAAGGTCATAATGTACCAAACGATGACAACTTATTGACTTACATTGTTCATGTTAAAAAGCCTCAAGATGATGATGGTTCTCTTCAGTCTCAGGATTTGCAAAGCTGGTATCATTCGCTTCTACCGGATAGTATAAAAACTCAGAACCAGCAGCGCGTTATTTTCTCATACCGAAATGTGGTGGATGGATTTGCTGTGAAACTGACCCCGGAAGAAGCCAAAGCTCTAGAAGAGAAGGAGGAGGTTGTGTCAACCAGGCCTGAAAGGATCCTCACTTTACACACAACTCACACTCCAAGCTTCTTGGGGTTGCAACAGGGACTAGGGTTGTGGAAAGGTTCCAATTTTGGCAAAGGCGTCATAATTGGAATTTTGGACACTGGGATATTCCCATCTCATCCTTCCTTTTCCGGCGAAAGAATGCCGTCGCCGCCAGTAAAGTGGAATGGCCATTGTGAATTTACAGGTAGGAGGACCTGTAACAACAAGCTGATAGGGGCAAGGAGTTTTGTCAAAAACACAACTTTTTCCCTTCCACTTGATGAAGTTGGTCATGGAACTCACACAGCCAGCACAGCGGCAGGAAGATTCGTGCAGGATGCAAGTATCTTTGGCAATGCTAAGGGTACTGCAGTTGGTATGGCACCTGATGCACACTTGGCAATTTACAAGGTATGCAACATCCATGGTTGTCCTGAAAGTGCAATATTAGCAGGAATGGACACTGCTGTTGAAGATGGTGTGGATATCCTTTCTCTCTCCCTTGGAGGATTCTCTGCTCCTTTCTTTGATGATGCAATTGCACTCGGTGCTTTCAGTGCTGTTCAGAAGGGAATTTTCGTTAGTTGTTCAGCTGGTAATGGGGGTCCTGAAAATTTCACCCTATCAAATGAGGCTCCATGGATTCTCACTGTTGGCGCCAGCACAACTGACAGAAAATTATTAGCAACAGCAAAACTTGGCAATGGGAAAGCATTTGAAGGGGAATCAGCATTCCAACCCAAATACTTTACATCCACATTATTACCACTCGTGTATGCAGGTGCAAATGGAAATGAGTCCTCTTCCTTTTGCGCCCCAGGATCCTTAACAAATGTGGATGTGAAGGGAAAGGTAGTGTTGTGTGAGCTAGGTGGGTTCGTTGCAAGAGTAGCCAAAGGAAAAGAAGTTAAGGACGCTGGTGGTGCAGCCATGATCCTCACGAACAGTGAAGTTGAAGCCTTCAATCCCTTTGCTGATGTTCACGTTCTTCCTGCAGTACATGTAAGTTATGCTGCAGGGTTAGCCATCAAAGAATATATAAATTCAACCTCAAAGCCAACAGCCACAATCTTATTCAAAGGAACTGTGTTTGGAAATTCACTTGCCCCAACAGTTACTTCCTTTTCTTCTAGAGGTCCAAGTAGTGAAAGCATAGGGATTCTTAAACCAGACATAATTGGACCAGGAATGAACATTCTAGCTGCATGGCCTGTGTCTTTAGACAATAATGTACCACCATTCAACATGATTTCTGGTACCTCAATGTCTTGTCCTCATCTCAGTGGCATTGCGGCTCTTCTTAAAAACTCGCATCCTGATTGGTCACCGGCTGCTATAAAGTCAGCGATAATGACAACAGCTACTACAGTAAATCTTGGAGGCAAGCCTATTTTGGACCAAAGGTTTTTACCAGCTGATGCATTTGCTACTGGTGCTGGACATGTCAACCCCTTGAAAGCAAATGATCCGGGACTTATTTATGATATTGAACCAAATGAATACATCCCTTATTTGTGTGGTTTGGGTTACACAGACAGACAAGTTGGAATTATTTTACAGCAGAAAGTGAAATGCTCTGAGGTAAAAAGCATACCAGAAGCACAACTGAATTATCCGTCGTTTTCTATTCAATTGGGGTCTACTCCACAGTTCTACACCAGAACACTAACAAATGTTGGACCCGCCAATTCAACTTACTCTGTGCAAGTTGACATACCTCCTGGAGTTGGTGTGAGCATTAGCCCTCCTCAGATAACATTTACAGAGGTGAAGCAGAAGATTACATACTCGGTTAGGTTTATACCCTTTACTGAAGACAAAGGCAATCGCAACTTTGTTCAGGGGTCTCTCAAGTGGGTATCTGAAAAATACTCCGTTAGCATCCCCATGTCTTTCATATTCCCGTGAAATTTCGGGACAAGAAATTAGAGCATGACGCTATTATGTGTTTTGTATTGAAGAAATAAAGACAGGAACCAAAAGTCTCCAAACTTGCAATGGCATCTCGGAGGCTTATATAATTTTCTTAGATGTTGATCTCAACTGCAACTCTCTTGATATTATGTAATTGTTTGCATTAAATAATCTTAATCCATTGATGATCTACTTTTAGGATCAATGTTGGGGTAATTAGAGGCAAACTTCTTCAGGTTATGCAACTGAAAAATAGCACCATGCCAGCACGTATAACATGAGAAGTATTATGTAAATTTCAGCATCGTCTAGGCACCAAATATCTCAAAAAGTTAACCAACTGGAGACATTTAAATTTCTTAATCTCACTAAATCAATATAAGCATCTTCACTGACAATTTCCAGAGCGAGTAAGTGAAATATATACACAAGGTGTATTTTGGTCAATCTAAACCTAAAATTTGTATAAATGGTAACAAGCTCAAATGAACATTGTAACTAAATCACATTAAGATGATATACAAAAAATATGTTCCAATTTGAGAAAAATTACAATAAACTTCCATTCCACAGCTGCTTAAGGAAGTCGGCCACCTTACGGATGACAATTTCACAAGTTCAAATTTAACAGACAAAATGTTACCATATGGGAGGAGTCATATCCAGTGCAAAGATGACCGATGCATTCTTCCATGAGCGTTGCTCCGACCTCTATCAACCTAGTCTAAATTTCTGCAAAATGCACCCTGGCTATGAACTCATAGAATTGACTACTTATAAGTTGGAATTCTGCAACAGGAAAGATCTTCACCTATCATCATCATGTGAATTACTTCTCAGCGGTTCCTGTTGTTTCCAAGATGAGCTAGTAGCCTGTAAGAATTTGGATGGCTTTATTATGGCTTCCTGTGATAGATACACGTCCAGAATCCAGATAAAAAAATATATGAATATAGTGAAATAATATTGTTTTGAATACTGACACTGGCACGCAACTGTTTTCTGCATCTGTTATGGACCTCCAGATATTCTTCATAGGACTGCAGCCAAAACACAGTCAAAGTTAGTAGAAAGAACATGAAGTCTGAAACCATTGCATACCAATTATATAAGCATGAGGAACTCGAACAACAGAATACATAACCCTTTCTCTGGGCAGCATCATGCACTAAATTTTGATCAACAACTCCAAGACCCAACTCTTTCAAGGAACTCAAAATCCAGTAAAGCTATTAGCTATAGTAGGGTTCCAGACTTCTGGGAACAATGGGAGAAAGAATTTGAAGGGCATCAACTACTATACATAGAGGAATTAAAACTGGGAACTTCTAACTTTCAGAATATCTGATTTCACAAAAGGACTCAAAGACATCAAAATTCTAATGAGTGTTACAGGCTGGATAAAATGCCTAGGACTTGCTTGCTCCACTGTCAGGTGCTTTTCAGCTGTCTCATGATCAATCCGGAAAACAAATTGATCCAACACGAATTATCTGACCAAATCTGGTCAGTATGCTCAAAAAAAAAAGAATCAGAAAATATTAATTTATCACAATTTTAATTCTAGGGATTTCCATATTTAAAATGATTTAATATTTTTCTGAAAATTCTTCAAAGATCCTAAATTACAGTTCTATATTTCATTATAATACATGTATTGTGGGCCATATTGCTGACATACACCGGGCACCAGAGGCACCAGAGAACTTCAGGTTTAGGTGAAGTACTATATGCAACGCAATATAACTTGGATCTCGCTGGCTTTCACATAAGTCAACAAGAGAACCAATGTAAAACTTGTTTCTTGTATATAATAAAATCTCAAAACTCATGAAATTTGCCACCATTAAAACAGCAGGGTCATCACTAGTACGAGTTCCTTCCAGGTTTAGAGTTAGACCATAGGAGTCATGAATCTAATGATACAGTTCCTCTTTTATGAAAAAAAAAAAAAAACAATAACAACAAATCCCGACATTGACTCACTTTTCCTAATCTGTAAAATTGCAAGTACTTCCTTAAAGCCGACTTTTAAGGACAACAAAGAAGACAATGTGAAATAAACAGGACAGAAACAAAATAATTGATCAGAGGAGGACAGATAATTTCCCAATACCATGTCAAGAAAATCATCCTCAGTTAGGGTACTAGCTAAAGGGCTTTCTGAAGACAAACCCCAAATGTCAAATTGAGAAGCCACGTTGCTGTCCATTTGTAGCTTCGATATACGCCCACTGAAATAAGGGCGTTTAATCCCTGCCACTTTTGATGATTCAGAAGTCATGGGGAATACTTCAGTAAGCAGTGGCCAACTGAATCTCTGGTTTGTTGAATGAAATTTAGTTACTTCAGCTCGGTTTTGGTAAAACAAGGAAGAATAAAGTGGAGGCTTTGACCATGACGAATGCAGTGGGGGGAAGTTACAGTCTTCATCTCCCATTGAACATGGTCCGTTCAAAGAAATATCATCTCTTGATGAACTGCAAAAGCAAAAACAAATAAGCAACAAGCCTCCTTTAAATGCAGCGGAAAAGACATTATCCTTGCCTCTACTGAATTTACCTGGTAAGCAGGCTATCCTCATCATTCTTACCATCAAGGAGTTCACAAAGAGCTAGACCAATATCTGGAGATAACTCCTGGAGAGGGCTCTTGTATCAGAATCACAATATATATAAAAATTTCCAAGGTTTAAGAGGGAAAAAAAATAAAAGAAAAGAAAACCTGGCAATCTCTGCTGATTTTGACAGGTTTATAGTCATTCAATGGGTTCCTGAGATGAAGAGTCTTATAGAAAGGCAACTCATTCAAACACAGCCATTTAACCTTAAAACTGCGACCCCAAGGATTACGTTTACCACTTCCCTCATTCCAAAGATTGTCTCTCCTCCACCCAATAGAGGACGTCATTTGAGCATACCCTTGGAAGGAACCACTCATGTTGACACTAAATATAAGGATTACACTACCTGAATTCTGCAGAATATGCAAATAATACTCAAGAAAGTTCATCTTATTTTATTGTAATGTAGTTTCCTAAATCTTTATGTACTCTAAAGTCTAAAGTATGTATCAATTTTCACAACAAAATAATTTGAGATCAGAAAATGGGGGATCTTACATGAAAAGCTTCTTCCAGGATTGGTTCATTCATGATTTGAGTAGCCCAAATTCCTTTCTCAATCGATAAACGGATATTTTGATGGCTCAAACTCTTAATGACAAAAAATTTTGTATTGTACAATTTATCCACTCCAATTCCAGTTGGATGCCCTATCTGACAATGAGCATTTCCCACTTTATCTGCCCTAGTTGGATTAATGTCTTCAGTAAACTTGTAACTTGAGCTCTCTAACAAAAGGATTACAGAAAAATCACATATCCACCAAGAAAATAAATTAAAACGAAAAATGTTCACCTGCATGTATTTACATAAATAGAGATGTAAATGCATCTATGCAATGTTTTTCAGTATATGATAAACTCCTCATTCCATTCTTCACTGCTGAATTTGGCATATTTCTCGTTAGTTCATATTTCACTCGATACACATGTGACGAGAACAAACATTATCAGAACCTGGGTCATCTAAATGTCCCGTGTCATGTCTCCATTCAGTCACTGATGAATCAACTACTGATGCATTTTCCTTCACACTATCAGCAGACATATCGCAATTAAGCTGAGACCTGTGATGAAATTATGTAAGTTCAAATGGAAGTGCATACTGGAACAACTACATAGTGCTAAAAAGGGAAGAGATCAGTGAAAAAATAATGCGGAAACATGGATTACAGCACCATTGCTGTTACATACTTACATATATTATCTTCCTAAACTTACACGGACTTGGTAAATAACACAGTTTCAAAAACTAACCACATAACCATGTGTTCCTTTCATTGTATTCATAGGAATGGTTAAAATTATCATTCTGTCCATGTCTTGGTAAAATCAGCTTCTTAACAGCCATTGGGATTCAGTTAGTTTTGGATCCTTAAAAATAGTGGCTAAAACTTTTACGGAGGAATTTTCCTTTTTTCAGCCTATCCTAGCATGAAAGAATTTATGTATGCTATACGGCATAAGCCAACGAAAATGCTCAAGAAAGAATAAACCAGAGCCACCACAGGAGGATGAAATCATGTAGCTTGTTATATTTATCTATATGTATTGAACTAAATCATTAATTACAGTACCAATTTCAGAAGTAGAAGCAAAATCATCAACAAACCGTTGTGGTTTAACTAATTAACATCAACTAGAACAACACGAGGACAGATGAACTTGAAAATTTTCAGCAGAGTAAATGGTTGATCACTGGTAACCAGAATAAGATCGGTCCTAACTCTTCCGAATCAGTCAAGTTAAAAAGTGCGAACTAAGAGAATAACAATAACAGGTAACAAAGTCTACAACGACCGAAACGCTTGAAAGCTAATAACACGTCGAAACTTGAAGACGAAACAGTGCTACTGAATCATGATTGAACATATCGCATTTTGGCCGAAAGCACTAAAAGAGTGACATGTTCGAAGAAACTCACAGAGGAGGAAGAGAGAAGTAGAAATGTCGAATTGGAACCCTAATTCTTGCTGCAGCGTTGTCACTTCCGAGTGCTCCCCTTGTCGCGAATGCTCATGCTCCACTGCTTCGTTTCTTGCTCTCTTTGCTCAGAAACTATATGTGTGAGAAGTTATGTGTGAGAAGGAAATGAAGGATTTTATCCTAACGAGGCTAAAACAGGAAATATAAAAGCTTTTTCTTTTTAAGTATATTTTTGTTCCATTCACTATACATTTAAGATTTATTCTCTGTATTTTAAAAATTTTGGTTTCAGTTAATATTCTTTAATTCGGTGTAGATTTTTAGTTCCTATCATTAATCTGAAATATATTTTAAATTAAAGTATAGTAATTTATTACCAAAAATTAAAGTATACTCACTCTGTTTTTTTTTTACTCCCTCCCTTCTGAAATATTAGTCACGTTAGAGTATTTCAAATGGATTAAGAAAAATAATTAATTTATATAGAATCTAACAAAAAGTATATAGGTAAACTAAATTTACCATTGACTATAAAAATAATAAAAGTGAGAATACTTAACAAATATTACATTGTTAATGTAAAAGTAACAAATATTTTAGAACAAATATTTTTTTTTGGCTAAAGTGACTAATATTTCAAAACGGATGGAGTAGTGGTTTACGGTTATACGTGAGAATTAAGAAAATGATTGAGCCTTTTAAATTTTATAAAAATATATTATCAGATTTCTTAATATATCCTGACATAAAATCTCTCCTCAATTAATATCTCAAGTCATAATTAAAAATGATGCACAGTAATTAAACTTAGTTGAGGCAACAATTTTTGATAGGTGGATAATTATCTATGTAGGTGGAGTGAGAAGGTTAATAAATATGGATAATATTGAAAAAATATTAACTTTGTCTTAGTTTCTTAAAACGACTATAAAAAGTGACATGATAAAAAAATTAAAACGACTTAAAAAGAGAGAGAGTAGTAATTAAAGTTTAAATAAATGCTTCTTCCTTTTATTTTTACTGTTTAGAAAAAAAAATATTTTTATTCATATGTTCACTTATGTTTTTAAGAGAATATAAATTTCAATTTTATTTATTTTATTCTTGTGTTTGATTAAATATCAATTAATGCGTCTCAATTATGTAGCTTGGTTGGTGAAAGTATTGAGATATGTATGTGTGGGTACGGGGTTTAATCCCGATTATACTACTTTTTTATTTAAAAAAATACTAATTAATGCTCTATTAATGAATTAATAACATAAAAGAGAGATAAAGGGTAATATAGAGACTTTAAAAATGTTTTATCCTTAAGTAGACAGATAAATAAAAACAGAAATTGTAAAAAGTAGGTAAATAATATTTAATACCCTGAGAGCACTTTTTTAAAAAGTATAAGTTATTGATAAATATAATTTTTTTTTAATTTTTAAAAAATAAAATAATGTGTATTTATAATTCTTTTTTTATTTCTAATAACCTTAAACTCTAGGGCATTGTCTAACGATATCCTAAAAAGTATATGGGCAACAACTACAATTTTAAACCAAAATTTAGTCACTGGTTTAAAATGTTGTTTTTTAATCCTCGTAGTTTAATTTTATTAAGCAATTACCCTTGCTATTATTACAAAAGGTAACCGACCAATTTCTCCAAGAAATCAAAATGAGGATCAAAACCATAATATTCAAATTATAGGAACTAAAATATGAATGAGCATAAAGTATAAGAAGTAAAAATATGTCCAAACCATTTTTTTTTTCAATTGAAAAATGAAAAGAGAAAAAACACATTTTGACTAAGGTTTTTATAAATAAATTTATTTAACCGAGTTTTTGTTTTAGGCTTCTCTTCTTATTATAAGAAAAAGTTAGACTAAACAAATTTTATGAAAAACTCTTAAATATATAAAACAGTAGTTTTTTTTTTATTATTAAAGAGAAACTTTAAAAATATAAGTCACTAATTTGAATTTTTACTTCTATTTCTTCTACTATTTCTCCTTCAAGATTAAAGGTTCATTTGATGTACAGGATAAATTGGATAGAATAAGATAAATTATCATATTCTGTTATTACTTGTAGTTTGGTATGTCAATAGGATATGATAAAGTTAGCATATCAGCTTATCCTATTGTGCTCCATAGTTCAAATTTTATCTTGAGGAGGAAGTTGAGATAGGAGCAGGCATGAAAGGATAAAGAATTTTTTTCTTATTTCGTCCTCACTCGTGGTATTTATTCTAACTTAACTTTCAACTTTTAAATTTTAAATAGATGAAAACTTTGATAGGGGTCAATTTTAAAGTGTACACTATTAATAAAAAATTTAAGGTTTAATTACAGTTTTGGTCCCCTAATTTTATCAATAGTGCGGTTTTGGTCTCTCAACTTTCAATTGAGCGATTTTAGTCCCTTTACTTTTCCAATTGAGCGATTGTGGTGCTCCAACTTTTTATTGTGTGATTTTAGTTCACTAACTTTATCTATTGTGCGGTTTTAGTCCCTTCAACCTTTTCAAATTGTGCAATTTTGCTCAATTAATCCATCTTTTGTTACGAAGCTAACAATTAACACAATCAAACCAATAAAATAAAGTGTGTAAAAATACCAAAATCGTGCAATTAGAAAAGTTTCAAACCAAAATCACACAAATAAAAACTCGTTGTATGAGTTTGACCGCATTGACCATTAGATTCTTAAGGAGATATGGTCAAAAAAATCAAAATAACGCAATTATAAAAGTTTTGGAACCAAAATTGCGCAATTCAAAGTTTAGGACCAAAATTGCACAATTGACAAAGCTAGGGGATTAAAATCGCACAATTGAAAATAGAGAGACTAAAATCGCACAACTAAAAAAAGTTGGGGGACTAAAAATGTAATTAAGCCAAAATTTAAAGTGTAAACTAAGAAAATCATTATTTTTTAATTATAGAGAGTAAAAAATTTAAAGATGCATTGTCAAGAGAAATAAATTGGAAAAAAATATTTAAAAAAATAGCTTGAAAAATTTTAAAAGAAAGTTTCATGAAAAAAATTAGAAAGCAAAATTCTAAAGAGAATTAAAATATGATTTTTGTGACGTAATATAATTTATGAGTACTATATTATTTTATATAATTTAATTTAAAAATAATAATATTGTCCGTAAAATCCAAGAGAGTTTGGCTTAATTCTTTTATGAGTATATTATATATGATATTATATTTTAATTTTGAATATAAAAAATTAAATATAATTAAGTTATCTAGATTTACTATTTATTTATAATTAATATAATATTTACTTTAATACACTGAAAATAATAGTTACTAGAATATAATTTAACTAAAGTATAATTGTGATACTATAATCCGATCATGTTTGTTATTTGGTAGATATCAAACATTTGATATGATAAGAAATTATCTAGTTCTTATCGTATCCTGCTCAATCTTATCCAACTTTCTTATTCTATTTCTTCTTATTTTATCCTATCCACCGAATGAGTCCTAAAAATGCATAAAGATTATGAAAAAGAGTCTTTCATTTAAAGTAACTTATAAGGTAAAAAAATAATAAAGTTGTAAAATAACTTTTAACTTCTTTATTAAAAAAAAAGTATTTAAAGCTTTAACTTAAAAGTAGTTTTTTAATTAAAAAATAACTTATTTGATTTAAAATTCAATTGCTTTTATATATATTTAATTTAATATTCAATACCAGTTATAAAAATTAAACCTTTTCTTCACTAGTTCTCTAATATTAGAGGAAAAATAAAAATAAGGCTACGGCTATTTTAGAAGCACAATTAATTAAATAAGTTAGGCGTTTGACTTTTCAAAAAACCTAGTATGACTAATAAATCAACTTATTTAAATAATAATAGTAATATTAATAGTAATGATAATAAAGATTTAAATATAATTTTAGTTCTTATATATAACATATTTTTTCAATTCGATCTTTATACATAAAGTTTTTTTCTAAATTAGTCCATGAACAAACATTTTGAAGTAGGCCTGTCGTCGTCTCCCTTTAATGCAACAAAATCTCTAATCTATTTCTTCAGCCACTTGAGGTGTTCATCCATTGAAAGTGCTAAAGTCCAGCAATTTATAAAACAAAGCACATAATCAATAAATTTAAGACAAACACAAGTAATTTTAACAAAACCTAAATTGAAACCCTAAATCACCCACAAGAGAAACATCAAATCAAACACAAAATCACATGGTAAAACCAAAAATACACTAATAATTTCGATTCACAATGACTATAGGGCTTCAATAAGTTTTTGCCATTGAGAAGCAAGAGAATCATGGGAGCACAAGAGACATGGAAGTGAGAGAGTAGGGGATCAACTACGCTGCAACACCTTCTTTTCTTGGCCACTTCTCAAAGCTTCATGTAGTAAAAATTTTGATAGAGAAAGTGATTTAGACATTTATGATAGAAAATTTTGATTCAGAAATTAAGATTCTAAAAATTTGAGGAAGAAGAACCCTAATTACTAAAAATCAAAGTGCTCTAGAGTTTTAAAGGGTTAATTGTGGATGAAATAAAGTAAATTAAATGTCACATTATTATTTAAACAACGCTATTTACTTATTTTAAATATTTTACGTGACATTTGACATATCGCGTTGAACTTCCATCGTCAACAATGTTGATGTTAATAATGCCAAGAAAGCATCACATATCATCACAACCTATTTGCAGTGCATAAAAGGATGGATATGCAGACTTTCTTTTGAAGGTCAATGACCCAAATGCCCTTTCATTGCAATTTTCAAAACAAATAATAGTACTCTAGAATGGATTCAAATCATGTGTTTTCAAATCATGTCCCTAATCATGTCCCACAAATAGAATATTGTCACATCATTAAAAAAAATTATTAAAAAATTAAAGATGAATAAATATGTAAAACATGAATATCAAATATATTTATCTAGTAACAAACATAGATTAATAAATCGTACACGAGCCCTGTAGATGGGCTTATTATTATTGGTACAAATTAACATAAATGTAACTGCCCAATGATATATTATGCATATGATTGAACAATTTGAGTGAAGAAATAGAAGAGAGGGAGTTCAAGTTTCGTGAGTAGTCTTCCTGAACAATTTGTGCTGAATATGCTGTGCAAAAGTACGAGGTGGAAACCGTGAGGGTTCACCGGCGGTTACAAGTTCAGGAAGTGGCTTCAGGATGATCTTCTCCTTTGGGGGCTCACAGAATACTGCCCATGATATTCTCACCTGAATAATTTTTCATGTCACCACAAATTTAACTTTTGGTTATTAAATATAATTTTTCATATATTCGTTTAGTGATAACTTACCCGGTGGGACAAGTCTAATTGTGTGTCACATAAGTTTTCACTATCGAAGTTAGGGACGGAAATAATGTCATGTATTAAAATTTTAACGACGTGAAAGTATAAAGACTAAAACCTAAATTAGTGTAAAGTAGAGGAACCAAATGTAGCACGTGGCAGATGTATTTGAACAGAACAGAACGCTGAGTATTGTTTTATAGGTTTGGTATATTTTTAGTTCCGCTGAAAATGGTGAAACGGAAGAGAATATACCACTCACATAGGAAAAAATTATTATTTTTTTTAATTAGTCATTTTCTATTGACAAAATAAATATGTTTAAATTCTTCAAATATTATATTATTTTTTATTTGACCAAAAGATATTTTTGAAAAATACTTTATTTTGAACATTTATATAATAAAAATATATTCAACATAAATTATATTTAATAACTAGTTTTAAAGGTATATTTAATAATTATATTTCTGGTAAGAATTTTGTAGTTAATAATTTAAAAACATTTTCATAAAATATTAATATAAAAATTAATAAATTTTAAAATTATCATTTAATTATACTCATAAGTTTTTTAAAAAAATATTAAAACATGTACCATTTAATTTTCTATCTAATTTTATATGTTATATCAAGTAAAGTTATATATGGAGTATATGTATAAAATTCAAAATAACACATTTAGTCATATTCTATTCCATGGTCAATCAACACAGACTAATTCGGTTCCGTTACATCCCAATGATCCCATTATGATCCCATTATATTCTTACGCTGTTATGCTCTATTGATTACCGAACACTACCAAAAAATACAAAATGAAACATACTTAAATTTGAGGACTAAAAGTAAAATTAATTCTTATTTTAATAGATGCAAGACTTTAATTTTAATTGCTAACCTTTTCTTTGTTGACCAATCCTCTATGAAGAATGCTCTTATACTTGCCATTGCTCAAAATCTCAATAGTGTCCCCAATGTGCATGAGAATGGAACCCGGAACACATTTTGCAGTGACCCATTTGCCCTCGTAGAAGAGCTGCAAACCAGGGACCATATTGTGAAGGAGGAAAGTGAGAGAACTAACATCAGTGTGTGCTTCAACTCCAAGAGCCAGTTCTGGCTGAGGGCAAATTGGGTAATAATTTATTTTCAGTTGAAGTAATAGGTCTTCCATTCCACCCACTTCATTTTCAAGTCTCCCTCCTTCTAGCCCCAATTCAAGAGATAATGCTTCTAGAATTTTCGTTGCTAGCCCTCTTAGTCGCTTCGCATACTCGCTCGTTACCTCACTGCAATTTTAACCATTCAAAATAACAATCGTCAATCAATTTAGTCATTTTTATTATTATGACAACAATTCTTATCTTATTAGATAAGGTCGGTTATATAGATCACATACTTAGTAAAGAAAAACAATTTTTTTCAAGAAAATCAAATTTTCATAAATCTTTGATATAATGAAAAAAAAATAAAAAGAATCCCAAGGTTACAACATAATAGATGAACTTAGTACCTCAGTATATATAAAAAATCTTTTTCACCACTTTTTCTCTCTTAATTTTCTTTGCACTTTCCACCCCAATCAAACATCCTAAAAATCTAAACAAATTGTGATAGTTAAACAAAAAGATAACAAGTTATTAGAGGCATTTATAGTTTGTAGCTCATAGCTTATTTGTGAGCTTATATATAGTTTGTAGTTTATTGTCAAATGGATGTGTTTGGTGACAACAAGCTTATAGTCTTTATAAGCTACTTAAATAATTCTTTCTTATTTTACCCTTAGTCATTTATTATATGTTTACTCTATCAAATAATTTATTATATGTAATTATTACTTGTCCTTTTAAGTCATTTAACAAATATAAGCTACCTAATAAGTTAATTTTATCAAACACATCTACTCAATTATAAGTCATAAATTATAAATTACGAGCTATAAGTCATAAGTTATAAGTTGTAAGCTAGTTTTACCGAACAGAGCCTTAGTATATATTTATTTTGACATCAAATCATGTTAAAATAAAATAAATATAAATCTATTTTAATACAATTAAAAATTATTTCATTTAAAAATTTACATTTGACATATTTCAACACTAAAACAAACACATAATAAATATACATTATGTGACAAAAAGTAATCAGCCCTTCACCCAAAAAAATATATAATCAACTTTTAACGGTTAGGATTTTTATCATTTGCAAAATGAAAACGCATTCATTATTACTTGACCAAAAAAGGACATTAATTATTAGAGGCTATCAAATAAAAAAACTTATCTAAATAATGCTAATTTTAAAACTATTTATCAAATTAAAACTCCTAAAACATTATTTATTAAATTAGTGTCAAACATTGTTTATTTTACTTTTTATAAAAAAAAAATTGGTTTAACGCAATTTGCAATAAAACCACCAGTAATTTTAATTTTTTATGGTTTAGCCGCAGTTTTCATAGTAACCACTGGTAAAAATATTGAATTAGTCATGGTTCAGTAACTGCCAGTAAATTATCAAAACTGCTGAGAAGTCTTTCATTTTACCGAATTTACCCGCGAGTAAAGCCCTCCTATTTACCACCGCTAATCCAATAATAAAAAATAAATCATATTTGACCTCAATTTTATAAATAGCTTTTTAAGAACCCCAATTCGATAAGCAGTTAAAAAATTAATATTATTTTGATAATTTTGCCCTATCAAATTTGATGAACCTTTTTTTTTTCAAAAGAAAAGAAGGAAATAAAAAGAGAGAAGTAGTGACTAACATGTAATCAGCAGGTGTCTTAGGCCAGATGGACAAGTCACGCTTATCCTCAGGGAAAACAAGGTGAAAGAAGTAATCCTCCCACTCAAGTTTCCCACTTGCAGTATTTGCCAATTTGCTACCATACCCCTGAATTTTCCCCAACTCTTGATTATTTGCATACTTCTCCTTTTCCTCAACCGGAAGCGAAAAAAATTCTTCCCCTACTCTCTTGAGCCTCTCAATGACCTCATCTGGCACTCCATGGTTCACCAAATGCATCACCCCCCACTCTTGTGCAGCCTTCTTCAGCTTCTCTCGACATTTGGCTCGAACCGTCTCGTCCTCAAACTCTATCTCTTTCAAGTCAATTGTCGGAACTACAGGCCCTTCTTTATTCTCTTCCTCGAACACATTACCTATTGTTAAAAAAAGAGATTGATTATCACGTCACAATAAAAAACTAACAGATCGTCTCTAACTAACTAACTATTATTTCTAATACTTATGCCGGTTAGCTCTTCTTGCGGCTGCACGTATTCCTTCGGAATCGATATGATTCCGCTGCTAGCCAAGCTTTCAACTCTAGGAGCCACCATTTTTGCCATTCTTAATCACTCTCTTCTTCTTTTATGTTCAATTTCGTTTAACTTTCACTTTAGCTACATATATATAAATATAATATAATATAACATAACCTCAACTTACCTGTCTTTTGGTATGTTTTTTCTACTTCACTTTCAACGGTGAAGATTGGAATATAATCCAGTTCGTGAGGTATATATAATGAGGTGTTAGAAGTGTAACCCCCTTTCTAATTAAGTTAAGTGTAATTAATTAATGTTTAATGTCAGTAATATGACAATTAACTTGATGCCTAACCGTCACTTGCATTATATAGCTACACAAACTTGCAATTTGAACTACACACTTAACCTTCAACAATGGGTTGAATGGAAGTTCAACCACATGATCCATCACTACACAAACTTGCTGCCTAACCGTCACTCGCATTAAAATTAAACAAAAAAAAAATGGTGTACAATAGGATACACTTAAACTCCTGTGGAATAATCTAACCTATTTCCACACTTACCTTTTGTTTGGTTTAAAGAGAGAAAGTGTGAAGAAAGAAAGTATAGGAAAGAGAAAAGTGAGAGAAAGATAAGAAAAAATGAGTATGAGCCTAAAAATAGTATAATGATCATCTCTCATCAACAACTTTCTCTTCAAGATAAAGAGAAAATTTCTGTGAACTCCATCAAATTTAATATTTTGTCTTCACTTTCTCTCTCAAACCAAACAAAAAAAAAATTAATTTTCTACTAACTTTCTCCCCCCTCTTTCTTTCCATTCCTAATCATCTCAAACAAACAGAGTTATTGAGTAGTCAGCTCGTGTTGGGTGATAACTATAACCTAACCCACGGCAAACGTGAAGCCAAGAGAACAAATCCACGTGTCGGGAGCAGAAGAATTCAAATGGACACATGGTGCAGTTCACAAAACATAGGTGAAGCAAAACAAATTAAAGTACCTTAAATGAAAATGATATTGATATTTTTTTTTTATATATTCTTGTATAGCAAAAAGGATATTAAAACAGAATAACCCGTAACATTTCCCTCCACACGTTACCTTATCTGTGAACTGACCTCTGTTTCTTTCCCTCCAAACAAATTAAAATCCACCCTCAACAAAACTCAATTTCCCCAAATTCACACATCCACAATTTAAACCCCAAAATAAAATAATTTATAATTTATAATAGCATTTTTATACACACTACCATAAACACATACACCAATACACTCTTGCAATAATCATCATGGCATTGGCTAGCACTAGCAAATTAGCCTTCAAATTGACACAACCGCGACCGTTAACAGTTTCTAAGATTCAAACCTCATCTACTTTCAATACACTTCAATTTCTTCAATTCAAATTCAACACCGGCCGCCGATTATGCCTTTGCCGCCGCCAGATAGTCGGCTTTTCGCCGAAGGCCACCGGTGCCGAGCAACAAGGTCTTTTGAGTTAACTCTATGTATGCTTTTGTGTTATGCATTCATACTCTGCCTATATATATATATATATATATATGCGCATATTGTTGTGTTTGATCAGGCAAGGTTGAGGATGAAGATGGTGTTGTTGTTGATAGTAAAATCCTGCCTTATTGCAGCATTGACAAAAAAGAGAAGAAATCTGTTGGTGAACTTGAACAAGAATTCCTTCAAGCTCTCCAAGTAATTCATACCTACTTCTTTCTCCAATTAAAATAATTTCTTCTCTTATTATATTCTACGGGTTCTATATATTAAAAGAGTAAATAAATTTAGGCGAATTTTTAATGTTTTCCCTTATTTTTAAGATTTTTTTTAGCTCCTTGCAAAAGTCTAAATTTTTTCATTTAGCTTATCAGTTTGCAATTTTGTTAATTTTTTTTGGTTAGAATTCTCACGTCGGTTAGGGATATGATCATTGTTGAGTTTATAAAGGTGTGACAAACCTCTGGCTTTTGGGATTAAGTTAAGCCAAAACCCAATCCTAAGATTTTTCTTGTTAAATGATGGTAAGACATGTCACATTACTGTTATGTTACACAATAGTAACTATCACACTATTACAGTATTACTTAATTAACAATCAAGATAATTGAGTACATATATAGTGAGATTAAATTGAAACTTCTAAGTTATAGCAACGACCAAATTCAGTTTTTTTATTAAAGAAAATAATGGGTTATAAATTTTAAAACCATGATATTTTAAGGAAATAAAAATGTAACATATTTTACTATGATTGATCTGCAATATAATTTTTGTTTATTTATTTATTGCAATAAAATATTAAAAAATATAAAAGACAATATTTTTTAATGATTTAATAATATTTTTCAAATTCTGTTAAAAGTTTTTTAATGTTATTAAAATTCTTTAATAACATAGTCTTTATACAACATTTGTCCGGTAAGGCCAGCATAGCTGGCAAGGATGCATATACATTTGAGTGTGTGGTACATGATTCGATCCCTAATGTTAATTTCTTTGTAAACCAGAAACAATCTTTATGCAACATTTACAAATATTACAAATATAATATAAAATATTTTTATCAATTTAAAAATATTTTTTAAATATTATAAAAGTCAATTATATGTTGTAATGTATTAACAATGAATAATGAAAGTTATTGACATTGTTGGTGAACAGGCATTCTATTATGAGGGGAAGGCTATAATGTCAAATGAGGAATTTGATAATCTCAAGGAAGAACTCATGTGGGAAGGGAGCAGTGTCGTCATGCTAAGTATTTTATTTTATTTTTTTATCAGTGAATTTTCCTTTTTATTTTTTTTATTTAAGAAAAGGAAGTTAAGCAGTATTGTATTTAGCAGAATTTAAACTCTGTACTTTAATTGATATTTCTGTACTATCACTTAACTTTGTAGGTTCTGATGAGCAAAAATTCCTGGAAGCATCTATGGCTTATGTGTCTGGAAAACCAATCTTGAGCGACAAAGAGTTTGATGATTTGAAACTCAGGCTTAAGGTTTGCTATTTTTTTCTTTCATCTTAATAAAAAAAAAAAAAAAAAAAAAAAACTTTATCGTAGCGTGTGGCAGTAATGCACATATGGTGTGAGTTCACTACTTTTGATTAATTATTGAGCAAAAGGAGAGGTAACTATACGATGCATACAAGAAAATTGGTTTTATCTACCAACAAAAGTCTCCAATAATTGATAGATAATTGAGTTATTTAAATATATTGATGGCCACTTAAATTTTAACTGCATGCATAAAAAAGACTTTATTGAGGCAGACTATACTTACTTCGATAATCTATTCTTCTCAAAGACATTAGTCTTCCATGAAAACAGAAAAATACATTTGGTGAAAAAAGAAAGAAAATTGATTTAGATGGACACTACAGAGTATAGTGGACAAAGTATAATCATTTTTAATCAAAGGATCAACACGTGAAATTGATCTTTTTCAGTGTTGAACTGTCCAGCAGCCGAATGAAAACATTAAATTGCTAACAGTTTAGTAGTTTTTAGGTATTAGTTGACATTTTCAATAAATCACATGCGATTTAGTGTGTTTGTCCAACTGCTGGACTGTCCAACACTTAAGAGGATCTAGATCCATCAAAATACTGAATGGACTTAATTTTGAATAGTTTGCCATATCAATGCCTAAATTAGCTATCTACTCACCATAGAAATTTGGAAATGGATAATAATATAAATTCTAGAAGCTCTCTATACTTTATATTTTCATTTTTTGTTATTATTTTTTATTTTATATATGAGTTTAGTTTAAAAAATAAGATGAGAGGGATTAAAAGGCAGTGTTCTTGTGTTCGGTTTACCATAAAAGATGAAAAGATTTTATAAAACACTAAAAATAAATTAGAGTTATTTTGATTTTTTTAATGTTTGTTATATATATTTTTAAAATTAAAAAATAAAATAAAAATAATATAATAATTTTATATTGTAATTACTCACGAAATAGAAAATAAAAACAGTAAATAAACCGACACTAAGATTTCAAATAAAACAATGAAAAAGTTACAAATTTTTGTTATATGATATAAGAATTATTCATATTTTATAAAATAACGGTGATAAAGAAAAGTTGCCTTGATTCGAGGTCAAAGAATCTCTTTGAAAAAAATGAAATTAAAAAATAATTAAAATTATTTTTGTTTATTCATTAATTCTCCCTAAGAGCTATATATAGATATTAAAATAGATAATAGAATCACCAATTATATGCACATTACAAAATTAATTACAAGAATAACAAATCATAATAGAACTTATAAGCAAGTGACACGTTATACTCCCTAGCCTTTTTCCGATAACTAATTTTGACTCTCATTTCATATCCTAAGTACACTAGTAGTGTACATCTTTATTGTGTAACTTAAATAAATTAAATTAAAGTTTTGTTAATATCAAATTACATGTATTGTACATATTTATTAATAAAACAACTCAAATAATTAAAGTTGAGAATTTATTGTTTTATATTTTTGGTTTATAACATATATATCCGTAATTAATTAAAGATAAATGTATGTTATTCTTTCTTCTTGTAGTTATTTCATGGATTTTTATTATTTTTTTCCTAGATGGAAGGGAGTGAAATTGTTGCTGAGGGTCCAAGGTGCAGTCTTCGTAGTAAAAAGGTAAGTGTTAATGTGGAACTTGTTGATTTTTTATATACAATTATTTTTCTTTATTAAAAGGAAAAATATAAATATTCACTATGTAACAGTATAATAGTAAAAAAATAATTCTGTTTTTTGGTTAATGAAGATAAAAATAGCAAAACGGGTTGGATTTGTTGGCCTGCCAAAAATAAACGGGCTGGAATAGAAAATATGGCCGTCATGTGACCCTTCCCGTCTAACACGCTAGCCCGTCGGGCTACAACAATGGCGGCCGACCGAGCTAGGTTTTTTCATGTAGATTAATGGATGGAGTTGGAATTTTTTTTTATGTTCAAATGGAATTCTTTAAACATAATATGATATGGCCTAAAAAAAATCCAAAAAAAAAACAAAAATACAAAAAAAAAATTAAGGCCATAGTTAAAAATAATAATAATAAAAACATTAAATATAAAAAAAAGGCAAAAAAGCACTAGATTTTCTAGAAAAAAACAGATATCTTTTGTATTTCTTGAAAAAATAAAACTGATGTCATTTGCATAGTACAAAAAGCAAAATTTAAAAACAAAACTAGATTTTTTTTTAATTATTATGGCGGGTTGACGGCCTGCCAGTCAGCCTAATTTTTAGGTGGATGGGATTAGCATCATCCCTATTGGAAGTGACACCCTTCTTTTTAATATATAAATTTATGATTCTTACATATAAAGGGATGGTGGGATTTTCAAAATTGGGTGGTCTCAATCCCTCCCACCAATTATTAAGTCTGTGGACCAGGCTAATAAAGTGAGCCCGCGAAATCTTGGCAGATTGAATCAGCCCGAGTCATTTTTGCTGGATAAGTGGACTGTAGTCAAACAGGTTGGACTAGCCTGCTTTGCCACACCTAAATAAAGAGTCGTAAGTTGTTAGGTGTACAAAAATTATTGTCCTTATTAAACTATCATTTTAAGAAAGGATTTCATGATGGGACCTATGTTAATATAGTATGAATGTTAATTAAAAAAAAAATATCTACTTTAGTCTTTGAGTAAGTAAGAATAGTTTATATAGATTTTTGAGTTGCATTGAGATTTACATAAGTTTTTGAGTTTGCAAAAGTAATTCATATAGGTCTTTGAGTTGCATGAAGATTCATTTAAGTCCTTAAAATTATCAAATATTTATTGACTTAGGTCCTTCAAGTTTGTTAATTTCACGAACCAATGAACTACTCTTCCAATGTTTGATAATTTCAGGGACATAAGTAAGTTAATTATTCTTGCAAATTTAAAGATGTAAGTGAACTTTCGTGTAATTCAGAACTTATGTAAAATACTTTTGCAAATTCAAGAACTTATATGAATTACTCATACAAACTCAAGAACTTAAGTGGTGTTTCAAAATCAATGTTAATTTATTACTTAGAATTCATGAATTTTTTAATCTGCTCTGTACGATTTTTATGTTTATTCCTTATTATTAATTGGCATTTTCCTTTAATTTACAGGTGTACAGTGACCTGTCTGTGGACTATTTAAAGATGTTCCTGCTAAATGTCCCAGCAACTGTGATTGCTCTAGGATTGTAAGTAACTCTTTAATTTAAGAGTAACATACAATTAATATACAACTAGAATCATATAATTCTTTATCTAAAATGAAAACTACTTTTTTTTGTCATTACTGTACTATAGAAAATTGTTACTACTGTAGTTGTGAGTTGTGCAATTATAATAATTATACATAAATATTTTTCCTTAATTTAATTTCCGTTTATAGAGTGCACGAGTAGTTCATAAACAATTTAGAAAGTAACTATTTTATTTTTAATAATCTGTAAGGTTCTTCTTCCTTGATGATTTGACCGGATTTGAGATCTCATATCTGCTTGAGGTAATTCTCTTCACATTTTATCCAAATACTAGTTTTATTTTTATGATCTGTTCTTATTTAGGTTTAAAATTACGGTTATATGTGTTGTGTTTAATATAATTAAATACAATCATTAAAAACTATCATTTAATACAGTTTTAATAACCATCAAAATTATAGTATTGCTTCTTAAGTTTTTTTTATTTTAAATTCTATTCCTCTCTATGGAGTGCAAGGTTCACTTTAAGGAGGAAAAAAAATGCAAAATGGATCTGCAATTTAAAAATAAATAAATAAATAAATAAAATCAGAAGTACGTTGATTCATTTTAGATATATACGCTATAATATAATAAATTTTTAGTAAATTTAAAAAATATTTTTAAATTATTAAAATATTGTTGTCTTTTGTACTTGACTATTTGCAATATTTTTGTCAATATTCTATAAATATCATATTACTATAAGATCTTAGAAACATTTTAAAAATTTAAAAAGTATTGTTAAATTGTTAAAAAATAATATTAGTATTACCTTTTGCATTTATAATATTCACTAAAAAAAAAAATTTAGTGACCGAATCATGAACTTGTTAGTCACTAAATATTGGGTCGCAAGACATTTTCGTCACAAATTCAATTGCAAAAGTATTTAGTACTTGAAAAAATAATTTTAGCGACCTATTTCGTTGGTCGCTAAACAATCTTTTTCTTTTGTAGTGATTTTTGCACATATTGTTTGAAAACTATATTGCTTAAAGTCAATTATGTTATAACAACATGATATTATTTCTATGAAATTTGAAAATAGTATTATATACTACCTCCGTCTCATAATATAAGCTCCAACTATCAAAATGTCTTGTCTCATAATATAAGCACTTACACATAAAATAAGAAGCATTTATTGTGATTTTTTAACTTTCAAAGTCATTCAACCAATAAAAAATAATTGTGTTTAAGTTTAATTGGTGTAACATCTCAATAGTCTACTTAATATTTCTAATTTCAATAATTTAACCACTTATTTTAAACTGTGTGAAATGTTAGTTGAAGTTTATATTATGAAACGGAGGGAGTATAAAATTAATAATTATTGTAACTGATGTTGTGATGAATTGATAATGTGTGCAGCTTCCAGAACCTTTTAGTTTCATTTTCACTTGGCTTGCAGCTGTTCCCCTCATTGTGTGGTTGGCTCTGTCACTCACAAATGCAATTGTAAAAGATTTCTTGATTCTAAAGGTAGAATAATAATTTTCATAACATCATTATTGTCTTTTTTAATTTAGGTCATATTAAGCCTAAACACATATTAATAACATTTTATTTTTAATTTTATTTTGAAGGGTCCATGTCCTAATTGTGGTACTGAAAATACCTCTTTCTTTGGGACTATATTATCAATTTCAAGTGGCGATTCCACCAACACCGTCAAATGTGAAAAGTAAGCATAAAACTTCTAATCATTAATATATTCTGAATTCATTTACTATCATTCATTAAGACTCAAATTATCAATCTCATAACCGAATTTAAATAGGTCATTTTTAAATTCACTGAAATAAGTTAATTTGAAGGTCTGTTTGTTTTAATTTTAGATTTAGTCAAAATTATTTTGATCAAAGTTAAACATATTTACTTTCTATTGAATCGTTTCAGTTATTGTGCATCAATAATTTTAACCATTAATTTTTCTTTTGGTTTATGTGTTTTCACTTCTCATTTTACTAAAATCTAAACCAAACGAATCCAGAATGATTTGATCTAAATTGAATAGCATGGATTTTATAGATAAAAAATAATAGTAAAAATTTAATATTTTATTTAATGTTAGACAATCTATTAAACATTAATTAATAATATAGTAAAATAATGCCGCACTTTATAGCTATTACTAAACTCAGTCCCTAATTTAATCAAAATTAATTTTTAGTCATTAGTTATTATGACTCAGTTTTTATAAGACAAGAACAACTGTAATTTATTTTATAAAGTCAAGAACTAAAAATTAATTTTGATAAAGTTAGAAACTAAATTGATTGATACCTACAAAATCAAGAATTATTTTAGATATTAGTTCAAATTTTAATAACCTGATATTAATCGAACAATTGAAGTTATCTCACTTAAGTCAGTTACTTAAAGAATGACCATTTTATTGTAATCCAATCCTTTGTAATAGGATACTCCATACTTCACAAATAAAAAATTGACACATCAGTTAAAAAATTACAAGTAAAAAAAATATTATTTTTCTTATATTATCAATTTTTTTTAATTAGAGGAGTAAAGGAGACACTATTTTGAGATAGTTTTTTTTTTTCAGCGCCATTTATATCATTTAACTAATATGATTTATGATAAATCTTTAGTTTAATTACCAAGACTTTTTTTTCTTTTTTTTCAGTTGCGGAACCATAATGGCATATGATTCAAAAACAAGATTGATTACATTACCAGAAGGAAGTAATGCCTAAGTGGAGGAATATCTCTGCTAATTCTCAATTCTGTTTTAGCTTTTTTGTTTTTATTTTTTGTATTATGAAGACCTTCTAGTTTGTTTCTGTCTAGTTAACATTTTACAATTTCATATATAGATTGTAACCTTGAAGAACAAACTTTTAGTGGTATCATGTCTTTTTTTTTTTCATGTAATTACTAATTACTAATGATTTATCATAAATTTTCTTAGGAATACTATTTTTAGAAAACTTTCTAACAAATCCTGAATGAAGGTATCTATATATTGTCATTCTTTTCTTTGACTATTTTTATTTTTAGGTTAAGGTTTGGGGAATGTCGTACTCTCTTTATATTTTTAGTAGGTAAATTAACATATTTATAAAATAAAATAAAAATAATTTAAAATTTAACTATTTATAATAATAATAATAAGTATGATATATTTAAATTTGTAGAATGTATCTTAAAATGGCCCTTTATTATTATTTTTAATTATCTAAAAAATATGTAAAAGTATAAAAATGGGTTGAGCTCAATGCACTAATTCCAAAATAACCCAATATTATGGAATGAAATTCCTTTTAAAAATTTATGCCCAATCTTAACGGGCTGGAAAAGCCCATTGCTCCAGTTTTACTTTTAAAGTGAAGGAATTGACACCACCTCATTTAAGAAAGGCATCATCTACTTCCGGACGTTACTGTCGGAGAAGGGTGGTGTCGTTCCTAATTGGAATGGTGTCAATCCCTTCACCTTCCTTTTAATTTCATTTTTGACAAATTATATTAATTTATATAGATATTATGTGTCCAAAAAAAATATAGATATTATGTGTTTATTAAGTATTTTATAATATTTTTTTTGGTTTCAGTATTTTATAAATATTATTAAATAGTGCTAGTTATAAAGTATTTTATTTTTGGGCTAGTAAAACTTTTGTTTTCTGAAAAACAAAAAGACAAGTTCATAGGCTGCCCCATTATTTGACTTGCAGCCCATAATGGTTTGGGCTCAAGTTGAAGCTATGTTATTTTGGTCTATAGGTTTTTTCTTTTTTCAATTTACAAAAGGTTTGAACTCAAGTCTTTTTGTTTAACAGAGAAATAAATGCCTACCACTTGATACAATCATCCGTTAATAAATCAATGTTTTTAAAATTATAATTTATAAATAAAAAAAATCTTGTGTCTGATTTTAAAATTGGCTTAAAAGAATTTAAGAAGTTAAATTCAATTTAACCTCATTTTATCTTGACACATTTGATTAGAACAAATAAATAGAAACTCATGATCTAAGAGTCTAAGACTAACATCGAATATTCGGTTTTTTTTTTTTTGTACTACTTCATAAGTTCAGTGACTGGACCTAGTGGATAAACTAAGAAATGAATATAAAAGTCAACTCTCTAGGCTTTCGAGAATTAATTTTTTGCTATCAATTAAAATATTGTTGCAATCAGTGTTGAACAAATGATAACTAATTTAATTAGTTTTTTTGTATAGATGAGGACATAAGTTTACTTTCCAAGAAATGTACTAATTAAAAAAATAAAGGTTTACGTTTTTATTTTCTATTTTTTAAAATTTTACAAAATGAAAATAAGAATTGAAAATAGGAAATGAAAATACAAACTAACAGACCCTAATTGACTACACAAATTTAACGGATTGACAATAATCTAATCACTAAATGATGCGTACCTGACGATTAAAAGTGGTCGGAACACTACAAGTTGTGGACTCTTCCCCCTAGTATGGTTGACCCGCGGCGATGGGGTGTACCTGCAAAGATTCTGACAATCAAGTCAGTTACAAACTGTGTGATTAATGGATAATATGTATATATTCATGATACATTAAGACTGTATATATAGTATTGTTCCTAGGGTTTCCTATATGTAATTGGGCCACATAATGTTCTTGATAAACTGCTTAGTGAACCTATACGGACTATGAATATCCCAAATTAGGATGCTTTGGTGTCGCCGGTTCTCACACTCTAAGGGTGTGTTTGTTTTAGTGTTTTCAACGTCATTTCAATTCTAAAATCACGTTAAAACGATAAAAATCACGTTGAAATATGTTTCGTTAGAAATCAAAATTACGTTTGAAAGCAATTTTTCACGTTGAAATGAGACTAAACATAAACACAACTTTTTTTTAGTTTATAAATTTAATAGATCTACGTTTATCCAACACTAATCTAAACACACACTAAATATTGTTCGGCATATATGTAGATCAACCTAGAGGCAGGTGTACCACACATCACACAAAGCCATGAAACTTGTCCGCACGTTTATCACTCAAAATATTCCCTTTTCTTGTTTTGTGTGGCCTATGAATAAATTATATTGTGGATCAATCAACCAACAACGTTTCATTAACAAATTAAGTAGTTGATCAATCATTAAGCGGTTGGAATTTCTCTTGTTGACATTATATCATTGTCTACGTAACAAAAAAATAAAGAGCAATATTAATAAATTTATCTTAGCGTTGAACTTTAGCGACATTCAAAAGAGCATTTTAAAAAAAAAATAAAGTGTTGCCAAATTATTAAAAATATTTTTAAATTATTAAAAAAGTTGTATTTGTATATTTGTAATATTTTTGATAAATTTCATATAAAGACAATATTTTTTAAATCTTTCAGTAATATTTAAAAAATATTATTAAATTGTTAAAAAAAATATTTTTGTATTTGCAACATGTTTTACAAATATTGTATATAGGTCATGTTACTAAGGTCAATTATGTTGTAGTGTTTTGATAAAAAAAATAAAAAATTAGGTGAGAGATAATACTCCCTCCGTTTTATATTATAAAGTCCTATTTGAACAGTTGTGGTTCTTAAGAAAATATCAATTAATATTTTGGGTTTTAAAAAATTAGTAAAATTTCTTATGTTTGTTCCTATTTAAAGTAGAAGCATTTAATTATTGTATTTGTTTAAATTTTAGAAATAAAAAAGTTTGATCATTTACGAAAAACTGACAAGAAAAAATTTAGTTAACGATTTTAAAATTTTGCAGAGGGCCTTATAAAATAAAGGCAAAATAGCATTTTGATCCGTTAACTCTTTACGCCAATTCACTTTAGTCCCTTAACTTTTTTTTGATTCATTTTCGTCCCTTAACTTTTATTTTGGATTCAATTTGGTCCCTACCGTTCAATTTGGACACTTATATTATGACTTGACAGAAGTAACAGTAGGGACCAGATTGAATCCAAAATAAAAGTTAAGGGACCAAAATAAATCAAAAAAAAAAGTTAAGGGACCAAAGCGAAATGGCGCAAAAAATCAAGGGACCAAAAGTGTCATTTTGCCTAAAATAAAACACTCATCACTTTGTTTAAAAATGGTCTTATACGGAAGGAATAGTACTTAGTATCAAGACAGAGAAAGCCTTGAGACTAAAAAAAAATTTATAAAAATACTTACATTTACCTATCAAAAATAGAACAAGTTAGGATCAACTCAAATGCCATTATGTCTTGCTCCATTTCACTAACTTAGTTAATTAAGTGGGTGTTTGGCATCTCACAGATTGATCTAGTAGTTGGGGAATAAAACTTTAAGTAATAATTTTTTTATTCGAACTTTTATAGACATACTTTTATCTATCTAAAAAAAATTAAGTGGGTATTTAGATTGTCGTTGAACGTGGATTCATTAAATCTATAAGCTAAAAAAAAGTTGTGTTTACGTTTAATCTCACTTGAACATAAAAAATTACCTTTAAACATAATTTTAATTTCTAATCAAATATATTTTAACGTAATTTTTTTTATTTAAACATGAATTTGGAGTTGAAATCATATTGAAAATGTTAAAAAAATCCAACCTAACAATGTTAATAATGTTGACCTTCGTGGCTATCACTAAGGAATTCTAATTAGAATATTCAGCGACGTGCAATATGATAATGAACTGTTCTCTTATATAAATAAGGGATTAATAAGCATGAGAGTATATTGCATATTATTCCTACTACCTTAATTCTCCTATTGAAATTGAAAGATACATAGTTATAGAGTTTATTGAAGTATGGCCTCATCAAATTTTGAATCAACTAGTACCATTTTGTTTCTTGCTAATTTTACAATCATGTTCATCTTCATGTTGATGTTCATGGGAGAATCAGCAATAGCTCTGCCAATATTTCGACCTAGTCAATGGGCTCTTGCACATGCTACTTTTTATGGTGATGAGACAGCTTCTGCCACCATGGGTATGTATAATAATAGGAACAATGTTAATTAGAATTTTCATTATTACAAGTAAAACTACGTGCGGAAGTAAGAATATTTTATTTTAGTTAGATTTATGTTAAGATCTAAAATCATTTCTGATAAAAGTATTTTTAGATTTTCCTACTTTATATTCAAATAAGCTCTAACATATTAGAATAAGTTTGCATTTCAATTTGGGTTAACAAAAGTACTTGTAACAATGTGTCAAGTTTAAGTGTACATTTGTTAGCTCAACTAAGTTTGACCCCAAACTGACTTTAAAAACTGATTTGATGAATGGATCATGAGAGTCACTTTTTCGTTTAGTAAAAATACATTTTATTTATAAAAATATTTTTTATCATCCTATATCCAAACAATATTCATTTTATCAAATTTACTTTTAATTAAATGTATAAAACATAAATTCTGTTGAATGAAACTAATTTTTAACTCAACTAACTTTTAACTAAAATTTTAGTGACGGAAAACCAAATACACACTTAGTGCATGTTTGGGTATTTTTAGGTGCAATATTACTTGAGACAATCAATTATGGATTCAAATCATGTTCCCAATCATGTCTCACCAATAAAATATCGTCACGTCATTAAAAAAATTATTAGGAAATTAAAAATTAAAATTAAATGAAATATTTTTAATGATGTGACGATATTTTATTGATGAGACATGATTTGGGGACACCTAATTTAAATCCATCAATTATCACAACAAATATACCCAAACAAATAAGTTCTTTCACTAGAGCATATTAATTTTTAAAAGACTTATTTAATGTTTTAACTATGTTTTTAACATAGTATATGGTGGCCATTACAATCTTTGATGAATTTTTTTGATGAGAAAAAAACCTCTAGATTATAGTTTAAAGCACCTACTTAATAACAAACCTCAATTTTAGGATTTCCTATGTGATGTTTTTCTCCTAATTCAACACACTTTATTTCTTAAGATCAATGTTACTTAGCAACACTAACATTACTCAGTTTTGTTATTTATACGAAAATCTTTGGATTTAAATTTGAAGGCGGAGCATGTGGGTATGGAAATTTGTTTCAAAACGGTTACAGGACGGACACGGCGGCTTTAAGCTCGACGTTATTTAACAACGGTTACGCATGCGGGACTTGTTATCAGATAAAATGTTACCAATCAAGTGCGTGCTATAAAAATGTGGCCTTCACCACGGTCACGGCCACCAATCTTTGCCCTCCGAATTGGGCGCAGCCGTCGGATAATGGCGGATGGTGCAACCCACCAAGAGTGCATTTTGACATGTCCAAGCCTGCCTTCATGAAAATTGCTCAGTGGAAAGCTGGCATAGTCCCTGTTCTCTATCGCAGGTAAATGAATTATATACTAAAATAGACTCTTACTTTGTATTTT
The DNA here is from genome assembly GCA_037177725.1 of Cyamopsis tetragonoloba. Taxonomy (NCBI): domain Eukaryota; kingdom Viridiplantae; phylum Streptophyta; class Magnoliopsida; order Fabales; family Fabaceae; genus Cyamopsis; species Cyamopsis tetragonoloba. The sequence continues at coordinate 34,770,914 of CM074120.1, read as the reverse complement.
ATAAGTCAGTTTAGTTTCTCGCGAAATCAATTATTTTAATTCCTGACTTTCACTATTATTGATCATTTTAATCCTTGACTTTCACTACATCAATCATTTTAGTCCCTGAATTATATACTAAAATATTGATTTGTCTCAATTTATATGTTTTTCATTTTTTTTTACTACAATCTAAACCAAACACATACACTTATTTGTTAATTAATTAATTTTGCAGAGTGCCATGTGGGAGGAGGGGAGGGCTTAGATTTACTTTCCAAGGAAATGGTTACTGGCTATTGGTGTATGTGATGAATGTGGGAGGTGGAGGAGACATTTCAAGCATGTGGGTTAAAGGAAGCAAAAGTGGTTGGATTAGTATGAGCCACAATTGGGGTGCTTCTTATCAAGCTTTTGCAACACTTAGTGGCCAATCTCTTTCTTTTAGGGTTACTTCTTACACCACCAAGGAAACTATTACTGCTTGGAATGTTGCTCCTCCTAATTGGAATGTTGGAATCACTTATTCCACCAATGTCAACTTCCATTAAAGAATATTTCACTACTTTTAAATTTTGAGATATATAGATTCTCTTCAAGTTTGTTTGGAGTCTTTTGTTCTTAACGTTTGATTAACAATCAGGCAATATAATGCATATTATATTAAGTAAATTTCAATTAATTCCTGGGATATTTTTAAAGTTGGTCATTTTAGATCTTGAAATTTTAAAACCCTCAAATTAGTTTGTGATTTTATAAAAGCGATGATCATTTTAGTCCTTTTTACTAAATTTTGTTTAATGTCTTTTAATAGTTTAAAAAAAAACTAAGTTGACTGTCAGCATTTTGCAAAATCACACGTTAATTTGATGTTTTTAAAATTAAGACCCATATTTTGGGCTTTACTCAAATTATAATAGAAAAATTATAAAATTATTTAGTATGTTATAATTTACTATTTGATTATTAATCAAACATTTGAGAACGAGGGACTTCGGATGTACTTTTCACCAAAATTGAATAGGGTTATGTTCCATCTTTGATTTATGGTGATCACTACTTTTAGTTGTTTTTATAATTATAAACTACAACTTAAATTCCTCTTTTATTTTCACAAGTGCAGCAGATGGCTGTAACTTGTAAATTGCTAAATGTTAAAAAAAAAACAAAACAAAAAGCTGCTAGTAATCCATAATCATAGTTGAAATGATGACTTGTTATATATATATATATATATATATATATATAACGTGTGTGTTAATAAATGTTTTCACAATAATCATGATTTACACACCATTTGTACTGAGGTCGTGAATTTGTTTAGTTTTTTTTTAATCTTTTGATCCTGTTATGAAGATAAAAAAAAGATTAATTTTTATCGTCTCAATGAGTGCTCTATGCTCTATTCGAAATAATGATTGTTTTGAGTGGTAGTGTGTTTTTATTATTACACCAATATCACTATTATTTGATAGCATGAATTTATAAATGTGACATATCTTTTTTATTTTGTCAAACATTTTTTAATGTGAAATTTTTTTTTTCTTAGTGGAGTTTAGACATAAGAGAGAGTGCCAATTGCCCAACAGTCACTGGTGGGCCACTGAATATTGGGCGAAGGTTTAGAAAAGATATTGGGTTTGAAGCAATATATCTAGTGAAAAAAAAATTAGACATAAAGAAAAAATTACATGATAATATAAGTGAGTTCAGATAAAAACAAAATTATACCTAGTTAATATTTGTATGATATGTTTCTTTGAATTGACAGATTTAGTTAACCTGAATTTCATCCTATAAAACATAATAAAATATTAAACTATTAGTTTCATCCTATAAAACATAATAAAATATTGACAAATTACTCTTATGAATATTCTCTCCCATGCTAAGTTGCGGGATATGAATAAGAATGTAACTTGCATCTGTGCTTGTTACACGTATTTATAGTTTCTGATTACTAAGTTCACTCCTTGATTATGTTGCGTGAATTCTAGATCTCTAATCGATCACGTGCTCGTCGTCTCCATGGCTATGACAATTCCACCATTGTTACAGCTAAAAGGGCTGAGAGGGCTTTGGGTACTTCAGGCCAAAAGTGTTTATGCCGTGGGAGGTGAACTTGTAGGTTACATTTTTTTATGCCTTACAAGATCTTTTGACTCTAATGGAGGGTTTGTTTTTTCCTAATTTGCTTTTTTAATGTTATTTTGGGCTCGTTGTATAGATTTGTATAAATAGCCCACCTTCATTTGATTTGTATGGACTTTTTCCTTTATTTTCATTGGAATTAAATAAAAACAAAAGATAAATAGCATGAGATGTAGTCAAACTCTCAAAACTCATGATAAAGGCATTGTTCAACTACCTTCAAATGAAATAAAACGTGATAGGTTATTATTATTATTATTACTTTGGTTTTGTGTAAGTGGTATTGTGGTTTCTAGGATTAATAAAAGAAAAGAAAAAGGAACTAAATAAACATGGTTGCTTTGGTTTTTGTGTATGTGGTATTGTGGTTTCTAAGGAAAAGGATCCACCATTCAGAAAGTGGAGTTAAAGAGGGACCAACATATTTTGCCACAAAAATGCTTGGATTTTCTCGAGAAAATTATGAGAGGTTGAAGCCAATAACAGAGAGGAAGAGGAACAGGAACGGATGAGGTTAAGTTAGGGTTCGTAATGGAGAATTTTGATTTATTGAGTCATGCTCCGTCATGCTCTCCGCAAGAACATGTCGAACTAATGATAAATTCCAACCACTAAAAAATAGCTTTTAGTTACGGTCATTTTTTTGTTTTAGCCATTGCTTGAATCGACGGCAAAGCCTTTCTGTAGCTGTAACTAAATAATTAGAACTCGTATAATTAGGAGCAGATTTAGGAGTAGTGTAGCGTGGGGTGTGTGTTTGGCCGATCAAAAAAAATTAGAACTCGTTGAAAAATTTTTACGCATTAACCACTGTTACCGTGGTTAAATTTGTTTTTTTGGTTTGACATTTGCTACGGTTATTAATTTTTGATGTTAAAATCCTCGATCATTTTGATGGCTAAGTCAGTTTCACTTCGATGGTAGTTGTGGGTATGAATGAGACCTTAGTACACGTATTTATAGTTTTTGATCACCAAGTTCACATTAGCTTCTTCATCATCGCGTGAATTCTGGATCTTTAACCGTCTAGTAACCGATCACGTGCTCGTCTTCATAGTTATGAGTATTCACCAAGTGAATTAACGAGATGAATCATATACCTCATCCTGCAATATCATCGCGAGATGGTCCAACAATTTTGATAATCTAATACGATGGTGGTGGTCGCTAAAATGCATCTCCATAATTTAAAACTATAATTTTTTTTTAAAAAAACCTTATTCTTTTAAGTGTATGCTAAATGCTCTCTGAAAAAATTGATGCAATTTTAAAAATATAAAAATAAGCTAAAGAGAGCTAAAAACGAATTGAATAATATATTGTCTTTAAAGTTTCAAATAATTTAGGTAATTTAAAAATGCGTTTTCATTTTTAGGTAGAAAATCACACTTTATTTTTTTAAAAGAAAATAACACTATTTCTATCATTCGTCTTTGTCTACTTTATCGTTTTCTATCTTCTTCCATCCTCATCTCTTCTTCCTTCTTTTTCGTTCGAAAAAAAACTAAGGACAAATATAAGCCATATGAGATGACAGTCTTTGCGACAATCGATTGAGGAATCGAATTCTAATTTATAAAAAAGATTGTATTGAGTACTTAAGAGGTCGTTTTATTAATTGATAGATTTTTAATGGTATGTGATACAAGGTTTTAAACAAAAGAGTTCGTTTGGGATGACATAATATGGGATGCAAGGGTTATAGCAAAACAAATATTACAGGTGTTGCGTGATAGCATTCACACAATTATAAAGCCAATGAAGTGTATCAACAGTCTAATTCGTAAAGTTGTCCAAATATTTCGGAAGGAAAATGTCTTTCGCGATACTATTGTCTACAAGACTTTTTTATCAGTCTTTTATTTTGTGTAGGGTGGGAGAAAGAGGCAGGGATGGAAATTGGGATCCCAAACCTAGGTGGCCTTTGAGTACTTCAGGCAAAAGAGTGATGTGTTTAGCTCTACAGATTTGGGTGGGAGGTGAATTTGTAGTGTTACATTTTTTCTATGTTTAGCAATATCTTTGACTCTAATTGAGGGCTGGTTTCTTCTTACTTTGCTTTTTTTTAATGTTATTTTGAGCTCGTTGGATAGATGGGTATAAATAGCCCACCTTCATTTGATTGATTTGTATGGACATTGTCCTTTCTTTTCTTTGGAATTAAATAAAAACAAAAGACAAATGGCACGAGATGCAGTCAAACTCTCAAAACTCATAATAATGGCATTGTTCAACCACCTTCAAATGAAATAAAACAGGATATATTATTATTATGGTTAAATATATTTTTGGTCCTTAAACTTTCACTCGAATCTGTTTTTAGTCCCTAAAGTTTCAAAAGTACGTTTTTGGTCCCTAAACTATGCGACTTGTTCTATTTTGGTCCTTTTGTTAATGTCAGTTAACTTTGTTGCTGACGTGGCAAACGGACGCCACGTCACACGGTCCAAGTGGCATAAAAATATATGTAATGACAAAAATACCCTTGCTAACTCAATGAAAAATACCCTAAACAACCCTATACACCAATTAGCCAAAAATCCCCAATTTCTTCGACATCCACTTAGCCAAAAACCCAAATTTGAAGAATTACATAGAGAGGGAGAAAGGGAAGGCGAGATTGAAAGCTACGAACGACAAAGAACTATGGAGGGAACGAACTCGCAATTGCAGAGGAGGAAGGGAGCTTCGAAGTCGTCTTCCTATTTGTTGCCACGTTCCAAGTATTGTAAGTGTGGAGAGTTGTCGTTGACATCAAAGAGCAAAAACAACCCAGGGAGACAATTTTGGAGGTGTCCATTGTGGAGAGTAAGGATTCTTAAGCTCTGTTTTCAATCATAATCGTCATGTATGTTGTTTTTGTTATGTAGATTGAGATTGATGGATATTGGTTTTTTGCTTCTGTTGTGTGCAGTTTTCCAACCAAACATGCAATTTTTTCCAATGGGTTGAGGAAGAGGTATCTAAAACAACATAAACAAGCAACACTGTTGGAAGTTCTGTGAACCAGATGGAACTCCAAGTTGAAGAAGGGAAAAAAAAGACATTGAAGTTTCAGAAGAAGCTTGCTACAGGGAAGAAAAAAGTTAAAGTGCTAATGTGTCTTACAAGGGTGTCATGGGTTGTACATTTGTGGTTCTCTTGCTGTGTGTTTTTGTCATGATGAAACCAATTGTGTAGGGGTTTAGGGGTATTGGGTTGGAAAACGAATGTAAAACCTTGATCAATGTTGTTTTGAATGTATGTAACCCAATTGGTTTATGTTGATTAATGAAAGGGGTTTAAGTGAGTGTTTTGATTATTTGCATTTGCTGAAAGCTATTTAATTTCATTATACTGATTAAAAGATATTAACACAAGACAAAATTATGATGACAACCAATATCATTATCAGTAAAACACTTAAATTTCATAGTCATTAACAAGATTTTGCCAATAAAGTGGCCCATGTAACTGTCAAAAACCAACATGACATGACAAAAAACAAGAGCAACACCCTTCAGTTCAGTTACCTTCCAAACCTTCAGGTAAAATTCTAACCTTACACTCTTCCATCGCTGTTGATTCCTGGATCATTGATACAGGAGCTACTGATCATGTATGCAAAAATATCAAAATGTTTCAATCCTTCAAAAAGATCAAACCCTTTCCCATTCGATTGCCTGATGGTTCTGTCATTTCTGCTTCCTTTTCTAGGATTGTTATCATCAACTCTAATATCTACTTGACAGAAGTTCTGTTTATCCCTCAGTTTTCTTTCAATCTCATCTCTGTTACAAAACTTGCTAAATCTCTGTCATATAAACTCATTTTTTATGATTCTTCTTGTCAAATACAGGACAAGAGTACCTTGGAGATGATTAGTGCAGCTGATTTGTTGGCAGGATTGTATGCAATGACTCCTATGGCCAGAATGCTTCTTGTAACTCATTGTACTAACAATTTTTTTACCTATAAATCTGATAAATGGCATTTGCGTTTTGGACATGTCTCTCATGACAAACTTAGTGTATTAAAAACTCTCTATCCTATAATAGAATGCTCTAAATCTTCTCTGCCATGTAACATTTGTCATCTAGCTAAACAGAAACGTCTTCCATTTCCAAATAGCCACAGTACTTCTAAAGCTGTTTTTGATTTAGTACATGTAGATATTTGGGGGCCTTTTTCTCTACCTTCTATGTTTGGCCACCAGTACTTTCTTACTATAGTAGATGACAAATCACGATACACTTGGATCCATTTTTTGAAACAAAAATCAAAGGCTTCTAAGATTTTACAAGATTTTGTTAGTTATATTGAAACACAGTTCCACAAACGTGTCAAAACTGTTCGCTCTGATAATGGTCCTGAATTTTTGATGAAATCTTGGTATTCTAGTCTTGGCATAGAACACCAAACATCTTGTGTTTACACCCCACAACAAAATGGTGTTGTGGAGCGTAAGCATCAACATCTTTTAAGCATGGCTCGGGCTCTTATGTTTCAATCTAACATAAAAATTTTTTTTTGGAATTATGCAATAGCTGATGCAGCACATTTAATTAATCGTTTGCCAAGCACTTTTCTGCATAATCAGTCTCCATATCATGTTCTGCATAATGCTGTTCCTGACATATCTCATCTTAGAGTGTTTGGTTGTTTGGCTTTTGCTTGCACTAATTCTCATTCAAGAAACAAGTTGGATCCAAGGTCTCGTAAGTGTCTCTTTCTTGGCTATAGTGCTGGTACTAAAGGCTACATTTTATATGATCTGTCTACAAGAGAAACATTTCTCTCTAGAGATGTGCTATTTTATGAAAACATATTTCCTCTTCAAACAGATCATACATTACAAACTACAACAACTTCTAATCCTCTCATTTCTGTAAGTTCCATGCCATTAGCTGATGAAGATCCCTTCTATTGTTTTTCTTCCAATTCTCCTTTACATACTCCTGATACTTCACATACACCTGTTGATGATATAGTTTCTTCATCTAACCTACCTAACTCTGCTTCATCTGAACCTGTGCAACGGGCTACAAGACATTCCACTAGAATTCCTCGGCCACCTGCTCGTTTTAAAGACTATCATTGCAACATCAAGGATTATCATTGCATACAAGCTGCAACAAATGCTTCATCAGTCTCTAATTCTGTCAGGTATTCTATTCAATCTTATCTTCCTTATTCTTCCTTTTCCCTTTCACATCAGCATTTTGCTTTCAACATTTCTTCTATATCTGACCCCACCTCTTATAAGGAAGCTATCCAGTATGATTGTTGGACTAAAGCTATTCAAAGTGAGTTGTCTGCTCTTGAGCAAAATAAGACTTGGATTTTAACTCCTCTTCCTCCTGGGAAGAGAGCTGTTGGTTGTCGTTGGATTTTCAGGACAAAGCTGAAATCAGATGGCAGCTTAGATCGCTATAAAGCTAGACTAGTTGCCCAAGGCTTCACGCAGATAGCAGGACTTGATTACAAGGATACGTTCAGCCCAGTGGTGAAAATGACTACAATACGTGTGTTTCTGTCACTTGCTGCCATTCATAGCTGGGAACTTCACCAGCTCGATGTTAACACAGCATTCTTGCATGGAGATCTCGTTGAAGATGTCTATATGAAGTTGCCTCTTGGCTTAGATGCTCCTGACTCTTCCATGGTCTGCAAGTTACAAAAGTCTTTATATGGCTTGAAACAAGCCAGCAGACAATGGAACATTAAACTGGCTTCAACGCTGAAATCTATTGGTTATGTGCAATCTAAGTCTGATTATTCATTGTTCACCAAGTGTTCTGCTGCAGGTTTTGTCGCAGTTCTTGTGTATGTAGATGACCTTCTAATTGGAGGGGATGATTCTACTGAAATTGCTACCCTCAAGGCCAAGTTGCATTTTGCCTTTAGCATTAAGGATCTTAGAGAACTCAGTTACTTCCTTGGCATGGAAATCAGTAGATCAGACAAAGGCATTTTTCTTTGTCAACGACAGTATGCACTTGAATTGCTTAATGATACTGGACTTTTGGCAGCTAAACCCAGTTCTACTCCAATGGATCACACAACCAGATTACAACAAGATGCAAATGATCTGTTAAGTGATGTTACAATGTATCGCAGGTTGGTGGGACGCTTGATTTATCTTACTAATTTCAGACTTGATCTTTCATTCGCTGTTGGACGCTTAAGTTAGTTTATGCATAAGCCAACCAATGCTCATTATGGTGTTGCACGCAAAGTCCTTCGCTATATCAAAGGTTGTCCAACACTAAGGTCTTTTCTTTTCTGCCTCTGCTGAACTTAAACTCAGTGGATATACTGATGCTGATTGGGCCACTTGCAAGGATAGCAGAAGGTCTGTTTCTGGTTTTGCTTTCATGTTGGGATCCTCCCTAGTGTCTTGGAAGAGTAAGAAGCAATCAGTTGTATCCCGTTCTTCCTCTGAAGTAGAGTACAGGGCACTTGCTCTTGCTGTTTGTGAGGCTAAGTGGCTCCATAAGCTGTTTGCTGATTTTCATCTTACTTCCCTCACTCCCATCTCCATTTATTGTGACAATCAATCTGCTCTTCATATTGCTGCCAACCCTGTGTTTCATGAGCGTACAAAGCATGTTGAAATTGATTGTCACACAGTTAGGGACAAAGTTCTTGAAGGTTTGGTTCATCTGCTACCAATTTCTTCCAAGGAACAGCTTGCTGACATACTGACCAAACCCCTCATACCTTACCACTTTCAGGATTTTATTTCCAAGCTTGGATTGCTTCCTTGTTGCCCTCCAGCTTGAAGGGGGTGTTAACTTGTATATTTATTCTGTTTAAATTAAGTCATAATTAGTTAGAAGGTTGTTGGTTTGGTTAGTTAGATTTAATGATGTGTACCGGTTTCTATTATTCCCATGTGCACCTTTCTTTCTGTTATTTATTTTTATATATAATTAGTGAATACTCTGTTAATTGCTCAAATAATGAAACTGAGATATTGAAATTAATTCTCTACTCTCTCTCTCGTTAAACCCTTCTCTCTGTATTTCTGAAATCTGTTATTGAAGCTTTTTGTGGAACAACAATGATGATTTCATCTTGTAATATAAGTTTTTTTATACATCGGAAGAAACAGTCCCCTAAGTTTAATTGCTCAGATTTAATTTTACTAGTTTGAAAATGCTCAAATTAAATTCTTAAACTATTTTTTTTGGTGTGTCCTTCCGAAAAACGCTGCGGTATATGAAAAAAATAATAATAATAAATGATCTGAAGGTTTGATTCAAGATTTTTAAACAATTGAACTCTCTATGACACGGGTATAATAATAACTAAAAGATCAAGATCATCTGGTGCATAACCAGTTCTTCAAACGTAGTTCTAAAAAATTAATAAATAAATAAATAATTCTCTTCTAGTGTTGCATTATGTTTTCTTCCCGAATTTTTAAATTTATATCCAACTTAAAATCATAGCACAGTTTTAAAAAAAAATCAAAGAGTTTCAATCATGTAATTCAGTTAGTAAACACATAGAAATATGCATTTTTAAATATCTAATTTAATTCCCGATTAATGTACTTTTCTATAAAAAAAAAAAAAGAAAATACTAAGAACTACTCTTACCCTAAAGAGAATTTTCAATTTTTACTCTTATTTTCCATTTTTCTTTAAAATTCCAGTGTGAATCTTAATGGATCCACTTCAAGAGGATCTTAAATTCTTGTCCCAAAAAAGACTTTTATTTTTTAAATAACTTTTAATACAATAATTTTTTTTATTCGCAACTAACCAAATTAATTAATCAAATGAAAATCAACTATCCAAATCCTAATTATTCGGTGTCATTTTTTAAACAAATTCTCGCTGCTTCCAAAATGCTCTTTCTAGTTTTAATGCCCTAACTTTATTTCCTTTTACGTACCTGCTTTAGAGCATGTTTGGATTTAATTATTTTAAGAAGTAACACCTTTTAATACAATAATTTTTTTTATTCGCAACTAACCAAATTAATTAATCAAATGAAAATCAACTATCCAAATCCTAATTATTGGTGTCATTTTTTAAACAAATTCTCACTGCTTCCAAAATGCTCTTTCTAGTTTTAATGCCCTAACTTTATTTCCTTTTTTCCTTTTACGTACCTGCTTTAGAACATGTTTGGATTTAATTATTTTAAGAAGTAACACCTTTTAATACAATAATTTTTTTTATTCACAACTAACCAAATTAATTAATCAAATGAAAATCAACTATCCAAATCCTAATTATTCGGTGTCATTTTTTAAACAAATTCTCACTGCTTCCAAAATGCTCTTTCTAGTTTTAATGCCCTAACTTTATTTCCTTTTTTCCTTTTACGTACCTGCTTTAGAGCATGTTTGGATTTAATTATTTTAAGAAGTAACACCTTTTATGAAAGTTGTTGAGAGTATGTTTAGATAAAATTGATTAAATTCTTATTTTATTTTTTTGTTATAACTATAAATAGCTTTTTTTTAATAAGCAGAAATTTGGAGCTGATTGAAAAAAGTTTTAGCTTTAGGCACAGTTTAGCCCGACTTATTTTTGGCTTATCTTCTATTTATAAGTAAAAGTCTGGTCAAACAAAAATATTAATAAGTTCTTAAAATTTTTAGTGGTTTTTTTATGAAAGAAAGAGCTTTAAAATAAGCCACAAATAAGAGGTTTTACTTATTTTTTCTAACCTCTTATTTTCATTAAACATCCACAAACCACTATAGTTACGGCAGAACCGCCACTCACCGATGCTGGGTTGCCACCCGCCGCCGGTCAACCATTTTTTTAAAAAAATATCATAAATAAGTAGCTTATACTAATCTAAAAAAATAAAATTGTCAAATAGCTTATGGCTTTTTTTAAACCTCTTATTTATAGCTTTAGTTTAGAGTGACTTTTAAAAACAAAATAAAGTGGGCCAATCGGCACCTTAGAGTATGTTTGGATAAGCTTTATTTTCTTTTTAAAAAAAAAGCTATTGCTTTTTTTTTAAAAAAAAGTTTTTAGAGTATGTTTGGATGAATTTTTATTAGGGGTGTGTATAGATTAGTTGTGATTAATTATAAAATTAAGCTGTGAAAAAAAATATTGTCTAAGATATAATCGATTTTTGTTTAGATATATTTACTGTCATAAGCGATTTTTAAGATAATTTTAAGCTGTAAAAAATAATTTTGAAGCTTTTTGAAATAATGTTCAAATCTTAGCTCAAGTACAAAAAAGCTTTTTCCTTTGTTAAAAAATAATCAAAAGTTTTTTTAAGTGCAAAATACAACTATCCAACGTACGTTTAGAAATAATCTAATACAAACATACTCTAAGTGATTTTTTTTATTATTATAATTACAAACATTTTTTTATAAAAAAAATAAGCAAGAATTTGAAATTAGATCAACCTGTTACCTACTTTTTTAATCCATCTCTAATAAGGTTAGGTTGAGTGAGGTAAGTATAAGGTGATTCTTTTAGTTAATTTGAAACTGCTCATTTGATATTACAATCTTAATCAGTTGAGTGTAAAGCTTTTATGTGAATCATTATTTGCTGCGAGGTAACATGGGTCTTAATTTCTATAATTAAAGAAGGATTGTGACTTTTGCAAATTAATAATTATCTCATTCATGTATGTGTTTCCTTACCTTCAGCTATAATCTCATTATTCATTTTATGTCACTATATGTGATCAAATCATTGGTCACTATACCCGTGACAATCAAATTCCCAGGCACAATTATTTGTTAATTAGGTCAATAAGTTTAGAGTATGTTTAAAAAGTTTGGAAAAACGCTTTTGTTTTGAAAAAAAAAAAAAACTGTTAGGGAAAGTAGAATGATGTTTGGATGATTTTTGAAAAATTGATTAAATTTTTTAATTTTTTTATAACTATAAATAGTTTTTGTTTTTACAATTCAAATTTCTACGGTATAAAGTCATTTTTATATCATCTAAACATAAAAAATCATCTTTAAAATTATTTTTTAATAACATATGTAAAAAAAATGATTATGCTATAATCAATTTTTAAAGAATTTAATTTTTACAGCTAATCCAAACATGTTCTTACTTTGCTTATTGGCCCGTCAAATTTGAATTGTTAGTGTTGTTTGAAAGTCTCGATACTAAATAGGCTGTCTGGTTAACCTAAACTTTTAAAAAGGTCAGGTCAAACCTAAAAAATTGACCAATATCAAATCACAAGCCTAGACTTAAGCTTCAATTTTGTGTTGTATACTAGGCCTATTTAACCTTCAATCTGACATGGACTAGCCCTATTCCTAACCCTAATTAGGACCCAAATTATGACTAACGTGAAATTTTAGTTCCAAACTTAAAATTTCGTTAAAATTTCATGCTACGACAAACCAAAAACTAAAATAGATTTTAAAAAAATTAGGATCTAAAATCGCAGATTAACACTAATTTATACTTTCTTTCTTTTAAAACTATAATCATTTTAAGGTTTGTTTCAAAACTATTACGTCATTTTAAGTTTTGTTTTAAAACTATTACGTCATTTTCAAATTTCAAGATATAATTAATTATATTTGTAATAAATACATATTACAATCACTTTTCTCTCGTTATCTTCATCTACCAATTATAAATGAATGAAAATAAATTTATCAATTTCTTATAAAACTTTAATACTATCAATAAAAAATCTTAAATAACTATAATTTTAAAATAGTGAGAGTATTAAAAGTGCAATTATAACTTATAAGTGGCCCATGGTGTTAATTGCTTTCTCCCAAGAGCCAAAACATGTTATGAGGTCATTGTACACAACAGAACATAATAAGTTATTTTCTATTTTTCATTTTTTTCCTGAAAAAACAGAACAAACCGAATGCCATAAACAAACTTCCCTTTACATTATCTGTTACCAACCGAACCAAAAGAAAATATCTAAATTAACCGACTTAACAGAATTTTATGCCCAAATCTCCAAACTCTGTTGTTAGGAAGATAAAGCAGATAAGAACGACTCCCTTTAATTTGTATCAGATATATCAGCACTCTGCTATGCCTTTGTTATTATTGTATGTTGCAGGAAAAAAAAAAGTAATGTCGTTGTATTAATTGTTACTCTCTCAATTTATGAGATATGGTATCATTTACAAGATTTTTATATTTTTTTCCTGTATTTTAAATTTTCTGTTTAACTCTTTATATTTTGATTATGTTAAGAAATTTATTTATGTCGTTACTTTGTTATAATGGCATAGACTAATTTTCTAACATAATGAAATTAAAGCATATGACTAAAATCAAAAGAATAAAATGTCTAAGACATAATTGATTTTTGTCCTATGCTTCAATTTCATTCTTTTACCAAATTACTCTCTCTAGAATGACCGATAATAGTAAAAATCAGGAATTAAAATGTTTGATAATAATGAAAGTCGGGAATTAAAATAACTTATTCTGTAAGTGACCTAAATGACTTATAAAATATAAAATTAAAAAGAATTATAATATACAATTCTTTTTAAAATATAGAAATTAAAACTTAAATTGAGATTATATAACAAAAATATATATTATTTTCAAAAAGTTTGTCCACAAGTAGTGACCGACAAATTTCATCAGAATATAGGAGTATTGATTAAATTCCCCTATAAAAATAAAATATAATATAGTTTCAAATTAGATAATTTAGAGCATATTTGGATCTCATCAAACATACTCCCTCCGTCCCAAATTTTTGCAAATATAGATGGTGTCACTTTTAATAGAGATAGTGTTAATCCCATTCTCCATATAAGATTTTCTAGAAAATTTTTGTTTGTCTCATTTTATAGGATCCTTTAAAAAATTTTATGCACATTTAATTTTTTTTACCATTATACCCTTGCTACTCAATCAAATTTGATGAATTCAAAATATTCATTAAGAGAGAGTGAGGTGATAGAAAGAGATTGAAAAGGATAAATTTGGAAATTAATACTTTTTGTTAGACAAATTTAATGCATTTAATTAAATTAATCATTTTCTTGATTCCCACAATATTGGTCTAGGGAGTCTTACATTTGGGACGAAATGAGTATATTGGATATTTATATTTTGCATTTAAAATAGTTTTTCATTATTTTTTGAATAAAGAAAAAGGTTTTTTTTGTTTTTCAGCTAAAAATTGGACATTATTTAAAAAAGTGATTAAATTGCTTTTTACAACTTAAAATTATCTTAAAAATCGTTTCTGACACTACATATATCTAAACAAAATCGATTATGTCTAAGACAATCAATTCTTTTTCACAATTTATTTTTACACTTAATCACAGCTAATCCAAATACACTCTTAACAAATTCTTGATATCCTACAACTTGTTTCGATAGCTTGCAGACCTGAGTTTTAGAGGTTATATATCTTAATTATCATCCTCTCCTACATAGGAAGTTTCTTTCTAAACGGTGAAACATAACGTCTATTGTCTATATTTTTAGAAAGAGTAATTTTATAGTTGATTTATTCAAGTTTGGAGCAAAATCAAAGATAATAATATGAGATTATTTACCCTACAAGTTACAACGTTGATGTTCACTTTCTTAATGATGCAATGGGAATATAGTTTAGCTAATTTTTTTATTTCTTTTTCTTCTTTTATCTTCTTTCTCCTTTATTATTTTTTTTTTAAAAAAAAGAGATGATTATTATTTCATTGAAGAAATCAATCAAATACTTGCTAATAAGTATGAATTGATTTTCAACTATTTACGAATCACGCGTTGCACCTGCACATGTTTATAAAACAGTGATTATTGAATTCAGCAACAAGATACAATTTATTATTACATTTTGTTGTTTTGCTGAAATTCTCTCTAACTTTCATCAAATTGTGTTGGCAGATAACCGTCCCTACCACTCACCGTCCCAGAAGAATCTCAACTTCTCATAGCAAAATTATATCTCACGTTGTTTGAATTAATTATGAAAATAAATTATAAAAAATAATAAATTATCTAAAATATAATTGATGTTTTCCGTTTTCGATATATTTGTTGTCATAAGTAATTTTTAAGATAATTCTAAACGATAAGAAATGATTTTGAAGCTTTTTAAAATAATGCTCAATTTTTAACTAAAAGATCAAAAGTTTTTCTTTTGTTAAAAGAATATTGAATTTTTTTAAATATAAAATACAATTATCCAACATATAAACATATACGTGGGACAAAAAAACGCAGCCAAACACACCCCTAATCACAAGTCCTAACTAAATATTTAATTCTGTAACATGTGTCTTAATGGATATAATTAGTTTTCAAAATTAAAACATATGTAGATAGAAGAGAATATCTCTGGTCTAGTTTTAGACTCCACACAATTAAAATTAAAACAATACCCAATCTATACTGAGAGATGATTATGGTATTGTTTAATGCAATTGCATATCCACAATTAAGGTTAAAATTATTTTTGAATATACAATTATATTAAATACTAAAAAAAAATAATTTACCACTTATAAAATATTTTCTAGCTTAAACAAAATTACCTTAATAGAGAATACATTTGCTAAGAAAAAAAAATCTCAAATTTATAGTTAACAAAATTCATAGAAACTAGAATCAAAAACTATGATATGGATTTTTCAATTTTTTTCATGTTATTTATAGAGAGATAAACACAACAAAAATTCTTAGTGAATAATAATAAGTCTTATTATTATTTTATATTGTCTCTCATAATATGATAAACATGACAAAAAAAAAAAGATTCAAATCAGAAGACTAACAATTACACATAATTTTTTTTTTGTTTGCACCAAAGGTATTCCTCAATTGATAGTCGAAGACTAATCCTTTTGAGGCGAAAAACTACACATAAATTTATATCTTCAAAAAAGCTGCTCGATAGAGGCTTAAATATATCATTTATCAAGACCAAACAAAGACTATTTAAAAAACACATTTAACTAAACAAATTAAGTTTCAGACTTTTCAAAAAGTATTTTAAGTCTAATAGGAGACAACCTATTGAAATAAAAATATTAGTTATAATAATAATAAATTATAATATGATTATGTATTTTATTATTAATGTTACTCCTATTATATAAAAAATTCTGTGTTTTGTTCTATTATTGCACATTTATTAATTGTATCAAAATATTTTTTCACCAGTATCTGCTTATGTATGTTTTTCATTTCATTAACTTATTTAGAAGTAATATTTTTAAATAATTTTTAAGACTTCATTATGAAATAAACTTTAAATAAATTTTTTAAGCCTAAAAAAAAACTTATAACAAGTAACACGTCCCACTCAAATCTAACAATCCAAAACTTACTTCAACCCGGTACAAGTAACACGTCCTGCTCAAATCTAACGATCCAAAATCTACTTCAACCCGATTCATTCCCATAGCTATCAAAATTTTTCATATTTTACACTTGACACTCTTTGTTAAAAGTCTCACATCGGTTAGAGATATGGTTATTGTTAAGTTTATAAGAATGTGACAATCCTCCTCCTACAAATTAGCTTTTAGAAGTAAATTAAACTTAAATCCAAATTGTAAGACTCTTTGTAACAGAAAAATAAAAAAGCTGAGAAATAGTAATACAACTACGAAAGATTTGCACATTTATATGATACAATAATAATTACATCACATTACATTACACTTATAAAAGGTAGTTCAATTCCTAGATAAAAAACGTATGGTAATGGTACACCTTAAAAAATAAAAGGCATGGTACAAGATATTCATATTATACATCATCTAGCTTTCACAAAACATGTATAAAAAAAAAAATAAAAATTCACCAAATAAGTTGCTTATTTACAATCTTGGACGGTATGATGAACTGGTACTACTTTTCTTTTTCTTTTCCTAACAATTTAGGTATAGAATAAGGACAATCGAATTTGGGAGTATAGTGTGAAATAAAGTAACCAAGGTTTGTTTGGGTGTGGCCTACTAATTGTTTTGGGTCCCTACCCCTTCGCAAGGTGGTTCGTAGGGGTGGCCGGGAACTTCCCTAGACCACGGGATTCTCAGCGGCGGAAAGCAACACTCGCAATCTTGCTGACACGGCTGTGGTGGGACCGCCGACGCAACGTGGTCCTCCTTGTGGGCCCCACCACCACCATTCGAGGGCGAAGACGCTTCCTTGAGTGGGCCCCAGCATTCTACCTTGTTGAATTCTGGAATATTTGAGTGAAAGTAAACCCAAACAAGTGCTTCCTGAAGTTCCGGGTAGTTGTTGAATAGATTTTCATCACCGTGAACAAACGCCTTCAACACCTATCATTTTAACATCAGACAATAATTTCAACATTTTGTCCAATTCATTGATTTGATAGTTCACACATATTATCATCATCATTGAATTGAATAAATAAATAAATTGTCATTTTAGCCCTTCATATTGCATGTGTTTAGTTTTTTTTAAAGTTCGACCAAGGTTTTGAATTACAGTAATGTTTGCATTATATGTATTAAATGCGATTAAATACAATTACATTCACAATCTAGGTAAGATGCAATTTCAATGTTAGTCAAAACCTTGACATCACACTATTATCAAAATTTAATTTTAATCTTGAATTTTACAAATTGTCATTCAAATATGAAATCAATGATTGGTGTGAATAAATAGACTTTTGATTGTATAAAAAAAAAACTATTCACATTGATCTTCAATTTTAGACTTAATTACATTTTGGTCTCTATAGTTTGCTAGACAATTTTGATCCTCACAGTATCAATATTCATTGTTAATATTCATCAGTGACCTACTGATCACAAATAAGAAATTAATTATAATTCTTAATTTCTTATTACGACTTTTAATAACGTCAGTAATGAATCGTTTAACATAGATGAAAATTGGATAACCAAATATTCACATTTAATGGCATAGAAATCAAAATCTCTCAATTCAAACTATAGGAATGCACAGTTAACAAACTACCGAAAAAACGCAATTAAGCAATAATTTTATATATAACAAAAAAAAATCACACATAATTTTGAGGAGGATAAATTTGAATGACATCCACTTTACAAAGTGATACGGACCACAATTGAAATTGATAAAGTCATAGATTAAAATCACAGGAAAATACAATTTGAAGGACAAAAAATTGGCAATTTACTTGACAACAATATTCAATTATTCATGTTCACACAATTAGGGTTAGCTTAGCTTACCACAGGTAGTTCTTTGCAGAAGATGAAGTATCTTAGTCTTGCGAACAAATCAAGTAAAAAATGACCTCCACTTATGTGGCAGTGAACATGGAGTGACATCTTTCCCTTTACCTTCTTCCATTGTGCCACCACTTCATCCCTTTGCAATTTGTTGTACCACCCTTGTAACTGCAATTATATTTCAATTCCCAACATTAATAATTATTTAATTCTTTCTCACCTATTCACCTGTTGGATATTAGTTAGAACCCCCCCCCGCTAAGTACTGAAATTTTTAGTTTAAAATATTAGTTCACGTAAGTTTATAAGTTGCATGCATATTCATCTAAGTCCCTGTGTTTTTATAAGTAATTCACATACGTCCTTAGGTGCACTGAAGTTTATTTAAATCCTTGAAATCACCATATATTTATTGCACTATTCTTACAAACTAAAACCTACCTGATCTATGTGCTGCCACACTCTTTCACTCTTTTAGGAAAAAGTGAGCAATTTTGGGAATTTGATTGGGTATTGATTGTAATCATTCTCTTTCAAGACAAGAATGTAAAATGCCCTGATTTCCTCTGTTTTATGCATTTTCTAACCTACCCACCCACCCATTCAAACAGCATCTCCTTGTATTCACTATTTTCAATTAACAATGATTCCAATTGAACAGAAACAGAAAACAGTGAGAATAAAATAACTCCATCATATATAAGATGAGAAAATTCTATACCTGGGAATTATTAATGGTTTGAGAAATTGCAAGAGTGAGCTTAGAGGTTATATCACTGTGGGTTAGCGTATAAGTTCTAGGAAGATTTCCAGGGTGCTTCTTATCATCCACTCCCAAGAACAATACCTTCAATTTCGAAGCTTCAAATATTGCAGGCCCAAATAACCTAGCAACCTGATCAATCAAAAAGCCCAATTAATCAAACCCAATCATAACCGCTGTTAGTTAGATCAATGATAAGTAATTTGATCGCCGTAAAGATAAGAACACAGAACACTCGTCAGGAGGGAAAATAACCATAAATACTCGAAATTACGAACATTAAAAAAAAAAAACCTAAAATTGCCAAAAGGAAAAGAAAGACATACAGGGACGATTGCTTTGTTCTTCTTCCCAAGGCGTCGTTTGTGAGGAAAAAGAGAAAATTTCTGTTGCTGAGGAGAAACCAAAGGCTTAAGCTTAGAAGGAAGCACAGGAACTGTAGTTAGAGTACCCATATTTTCCTTAAAGCTCCAATTTTTGAGGAACGAATCCAAACAATTCTGGAGTGTTGGTTGAACCTTCAAAGACGAAATAGTAGATTGGTCCTTTAGGACTTTATTATTAATTACGATTTTTGGCCCTTAGGCCCCTTGCTTTGCTTTGGTTTTGCTTGAGAATCTACTTTAACTTTAGCTTGTTAGCTTGAGCTTGAAATTGTTGAAATTGAAAAGAGAAAAAGAGGGGGTTTTTTTGTTTTGGGGTTTAATTTAATTTGAGATGCGTGTAGTAATGGGTGTGAGTTTATGGACCCAAGGGGATTGCTATTGCTTAAAGTCGTAGGCTTTGGTGTGTGTTGATTGCTATGGTTTTTGGTGTTTTTGGAGTGTGGAGTAAATTGGTGTCAATGAGTCATGGAGACACGTTTCTTGGTGAGAGATAAACACGTGGTGGTAGAATTCTTATATTGTTTGCTCAATTTTGTCGATAATCAAATACCGGCATACCGTTTTTCGGGTATACCTGAACTTTAGGTTTGTTTGCCTCTCACCAACGCATATATTTCTCCCTTTAATGTCCAGTCTTGGATGTGTCTTGATCCTAATATTTCTCTTTCTAAATACAAAACAGACAACATCTACATCATACAATTTTTGTTTAATCATATAAAATGATTAAACGCGTGGTTAAATCTGTGTATAATCAGTTGTACATAATTTAATTATATACGTTTAATTAATTTATATACAGATTTAATTACATGTTTCCTTCACATTTAACCAATCATGTGCTTAGTTATATGTTTTCAATAGAAAGAAAAACTTTTTCTTAACACGAGTCACAAGATTAGAAAATGAAATTCTCTATTTTCTTTTAGAAATAGGGAGAATTTATACTCGTTTTGTATGTCATAAATTATTATAAATTATAATGTTTATACAAAGGTTTTGGGTTTGGATAGATCCTGCTTGTATTTTTAGTGAGCATATTTTCTTTGAGGAACGTATATTCTCTTTCTTATTGATGAAAGTTGAGGTCGAATGTATATCTGGAAAATTCTTCAGAAATGTTTGATTGGGCTTATGAAGAGAGATTTTTGCCTAATGAGTGTTGATTAATGGTTGTTATGAAGGAATAATGAGATATAACAATTAATGTTAACGCTTCGCCTGAGTTAGGCCGAGTTGGACTGAGATGACCTAGAGATCAATGCGAACTCAAAGGAACAACACACACGACCGAGATGACCTGGAGACTAATGCTAACCCAAAGGAACAACACACATCCCCTTAAGTCTTGAGGCATGTAGGTCGAGAAGAAGTTGAATGCCTGAGTAGAGGTAAGGGCTCAATATGGGACACAATGCTGAAAGTATTGTGACATGCAGGGGCGGAACGTAGTTGTGCTTTGGGGGGTCTCAGCCCCCGCATCGCGAAAAAGATTTATTTGCATGTATATATTATTTTATGGAATGCCCTCCCCCCCTCCCATTATTTTCATGGACGGTCCCCCATTGAAATTATTTTTGAAATTGGTAAAATATATTATTTATATACTAGTTATGATATTATTGAATCATTTATTTACTTTAAAATGTGTATAAACTCTCTCATTTATATTTTAATTTGAGTAAATACATAAATTAGTTCCAAGATCATATGAGTGTCTCATTTTAATTCTTAACTCTATCAAAATTTCACTTCGGTCATTGACTTTATAAGATCGATCATATTAGTCTTTAATTGTATAAAAAAGTAGTCAAAGTAGTATTTGATTTATAAAAAAATCAGATATTTTAGTCGACAATGGACTAAAATGAATAGTATTTTACAATGTCAGGGACTAAAAAGTAATTATGATATAATGAAGGCTAAAATGACTAAAGCGAACGAGTTGACCTCCTATAGCGGTGGTTCACTCATTTTAAATTTCATAAAAATAATTTTTGCAAGTCTTATTTATACCAATAAAACAATATTGAAAAATTTAGAAATATTTAATTGACCTAGATTATTATTTGAAACTTGCTTAATCAAATCACAAATTTTTTTATCTCAAATGTGTTTAACCTTGAGGAATCGTGTAGGTTCAATAGGTCGAGAATATGTACAAAGATACTTACTTCATTAAAGGGTTGTTAGCTCAACTCCTGCAAGAAGCATTCTCTTGAGGAAGAAGCTTATTCATGTCATTCTAACTTTCGAAACTGTGAAATTTTTTCCCCTAATTTTTTATGGAAAATGATAAACAGTGCCCTAAGGGCACTACTTAAGATTACAAAAATAATAATATTTTATTGAAAATAGTAGACTTTAATGTTTCGAAACTTGAAAACTACTTAATGAATGTTGTTTATAGTAACTCCAATCATTTAAAAATGTGTATTTATTACACCTTAACAAGTGTCATGGGTACTGTTTAACATAACCCATTTTTTATTTATAAAAAATTGAAGAATTTTTTTAAATGTGTTAATTATTAATATATTTAATGCTACAAAGTATTCTTATATTTTACTTAAGCAAAAATTAAATTTTAATATTTGATATATTAATTTTAATTTCTATGTCTGATCCACTTAAAAATTATCGTTTAGCTCCGCTACTGGTGACATGTTGGTTGAGAATATTTGAATTGACGAGATAATGTTGAAGGTCGACTAAAGCAAATTTTATTGTACTCAATTTTATTTTAGTAAATTAAGTATAGGGACTAAATTCAAAAAATAAGAACTAAAATGTAAATGTGGAACGTGTAGGAAAAAAACAAAATATCTTTTAATTTTGAGATTGAAACAAGAATGAGTGATATGTATGTGACTAAATTTTAAGTTTAAGTTTTTTTATTTTTTCCATTTGTGATGATTGTTGTGCAGTATTTTGGGCACTTCGGCTACCAAAAAATGTTGATATTTTTGGTGGGGAAAAATAGAAATTTGATAGAATAGTTGATTTGTTTAAAGTTAGGAGTTGGGAATGGTTCCACTTTTAGGTTTTATTTGGCTTGATTTATTTTTTATTTAAGCTGCTTTTAAGTAAAACTTAAAAATAAAAGCTTAAAAAAAAAATTAAAAGCTGTTGATAGTTTTATTATTTTGTATTTTATAAGCTACTTATAAATAAAAAGCTATTTGTTTGATAAAAATATTTTGTATCAATTTTTTTAGGTTACTTATCATTAATTGTTACATTTCTTTGACATAAAAAATAAATTAACAATATGATTTTTTTAAAAAAAAAGTTGCAATAAAAAAATAATTATTTGATAAAACTCAAATTTTTTTTATTTTTTTAAAATAAAACTAAACACACTATAAATATATCAAAATAATAATTTAATATAAAAAAATTTTAAATATGTAAAATTTTAAATAAAAATAAATTTATAAATATTAAAATGAAATAAATAATTCATAAACGAGAGAAAAAGACATTTTGAAATAACTCACAAAATAAACTAGCTTTTTTAAAAAAAAAACTCATATTTCTAGCTTTTAGTTTAAAAGTTAGCTTTTTTGCATTTTGTACACAAATAAAAAAGTTAGTTTAATTTAAGAGATTTATAACAAATCTTGTTTAGTCTAGCTTTTACTTATAAGAGGAAGAGAAGCCAAAAAAAACTGGATCAAATATTACTTTAATTTTATTTTAGGGTATGTGTTTGGCCTACATAAATTGATTTTTTTTTCTATTGATTGCTTTTCATCGGTGTAATTGCCTTGTTATATATAGATTGGAGTACCCTTAGTACTCGTGTTTATTCATAAATCTATATGCTTATCAAAAACTTTTTAATTTTTTAATAATAAAAAATTGATTTTTTAATTTAGGTAATACAAATGACAAAATAGTAGTAGTTTTTTTGTGGGCGGTAGCCGGTAATAATCTCATAGCTAGCTCCATTTGGTAGCGTCGCCACCACTTTTGTTTTTTAGGAAAGCTTATTTAAAAATATATATTTTTTTTAGAAATATTACTCTAAAAATCCTTTTTATTTTTACTTCTGAAAAAAGGTTTTTCGAAAAAGAGGGATAATGTCTCTACTAAAAGAATGATACGATGACTAATAGCATCGACTTGTAGTTTGGGCCTGACTTCTGTATGTCAGGGTTATGTCACATTGCTATTTGCACTATCCCTTTTTCACTTGACAACAACATAATTGTACATCTAATTTTTTTAAGAACTAATTAATCCAAGTGATTTATTATTATTTCTATAAAATATAGTCTAAAAGATGCTTGTACAATGAAATTTATTTTCTTGAAATGAAAAAATATTCCTAAAAATTAGGTTTTGGAATGAAAATACACTTTTTAGAAATTAGTTTATGAAAAATAAATAAATAGATTCTCTTATGAAATTGAACACTGATCTTTTTTTTTTGTAATACATGAAAAAGAAAAAAGCAAAGGAAATATAAAGATCATTGTACAAAAACACTAAGTTAATTGGTTCCAATAAAAAAAACACACACACACAAAGAGACCCACAATTTCATCCTACTGGGGCTTTTTAAAAACACACATTAGTATGATTTTTAGATTCTATGGGCATAGTCCACACACCATCTCTCTCTTCTTGTTGCTGTACACGCAGAGGAATTGGACAACACTTAACGGGCGAAATTTTTAGATTTTTTTAAAAAATAATATTATTTTTTTTTATATAGTGTTAGAATTAATACGATTTTTTCAAGTTTTTTTAAAAATTGTTTAGAAACCTTTTTATGAATTTTTTTTATTGAGATAATGATATTTATGACTTTTTAGGATTTTTAGTTTTTTTATTGGTGGGTTGTGCTGGTTAGCTTGCAACCCGCATAACTTTTCATAAAACGAGTTAGGATGAAAAAATAGGCTCGTTTTTCTCATCCGGTTGTACCGTCCAACTCCCTTTTTTTTAGGCCAACCACAATATTAGATATTAATAACATATCAGAGTGCAGTATGTAAATATCCACAACAATCTTCTACAAATCTCTATATGATACTTGAATACAATGTATACACATATCCCTCCAAACAAATCAAAAATGTTGGAAAACAATTCACATAATCAATAACTACAAAATGCTTCACCTAAGCCACAACATCATTACCATTACCATAAAGAAGCTAACATCATTATACTCTTAAGGCCTCCCAAATTAGTCTAGCTCAATTACATTCTCTCAAGCAATAAACATTTGTTTCCTCAATTAAGTGACACCTTATATAATGATTAGAAGGACTCATTCTTTGAAGAACATATAGAGTTGTTGGAAAGAAATTTTGTAGAACAAGCCAAATTGAGAACTGAATCTTCTCAATTACTCTAATCTTCTACCGACAAGATCACAAATTATGTGTTGTTTGAGTAGTACGAACTAGGTTAATCATAGTAAAAACACTAACTATTCATTAGAGAGATTTATTAACAGATTTACAAATCATATTTATGTTATTTTCATTAAAAAAATATGCATCAATTGAAATGTGTAACTGAAAATAATTAATTAAATGAAGAAAATTAAAAAGAACAATAATTATGTTTTTTTGTTGTCAATACAAACTTTAAAGGAAAAACTTCATAGTCTCAAAGAATCTAGAAGACCCAATACGTTTTTACTATGCAAATCGATTTGGGTAGAACAATAATTATACAAAAAAAAAACTTAATAATACTGAATAAGATTTGACGAATTTTATGAAACTACGTAGCTTTCGCCATATTTCGTGCAATAAATTTTAGCACTATAAAACATCTCTCTAATTATACACTTCCTTGTATTCTTTTTGGTCCCGAATTTCGGCCAATCCAAGTTAGCCAACTTGGATAAAATAATAATATTTAGGTTTTTTAATTAAAAAAAAATGTAAGTGAGGAATAAAAAATAATTTTTTATTGAGTTGATCAACTTTTGACTAACTTTGTTAAACTAATAACATTTAGGTTTTTTAATTAAAAAAAGAAAAATGTAGGTGAAAGATAAAAATTAATTTTTTATTGAGTTGGTCACAATATTAACCAAAAAAAGTTAGTCAAAAATTATTTTTATATTCTTTTTCTCTTACATCACTTATGTGTTTTTTTTATCTTTCTCTCTATTTTTTTAATCATTTTATTTCACTTATCACATTTTCATTTTGTCACTGTTGTTTTTCCTTTTATATATATATAATATATATATATATTTATTTATTTATATTTCTAGTCATCTAATTCAGTTGTTGAGCATACGAGATAATATGCGAGTAAGAATTCGAGTTCAATAGAAGAGCATTATATTTATATTTTCATATAAAAAAAGATTAGGTAAAAAAGGAAATATATTAATTAAAATGCAAATTAGTCGGAGAGCTTTGACAATAAGGTGGAGGAATCAATGAAGATTGAAGAAGGTTTACTACTCCTACTCCATTGACATAAATTACTACTTTTTTTTTTTGCATTTTTCCTAATTGGCCTCATTTCTCTTATTTTCTGGTTTTGTGTAAGAAAATTAACAACGTGCTCTCTCGTTTTCTCGCTCCGTCGAAATGGCGTCGTCGTCTTCTTCCCCTAGGGACCTCCATGACCAACAAGGTCACGATCAGGATCCAGAGCATGAAAATCAACAACAGCTTCCGCAGCAGTCGGTGAAAGAGTTCATCCACAAAACCAAAACGATTCAGTTTCTTGGACGCACCACTCCCATCGTTCTTCAAAACGACAATGGCCCCTGCCCGCTCCTCGCTATCTGTCAGTGCATTTCGCTCTCCTAGGGTTTCCCTGTCTCTCTTTCTTAATTCCTAAGATATTGAATTGAATTGAATTGCTCGCATGTCTATTACTCGCTTCTGAACCGAATTGGATTTTGCTAGGAACATGGAATGTTATCCTTATTAACCTATTCTCTGTGTGTTTTTCTGAATGAATTGATATGAATTCTCTCATTTGTTCGCTTTATGCTGTTCAATTTATATGCTAATTAATGATATTTGAAGGTTCGAAGCATTATATCGTACTGCTTTCCGATTTCCAATTCATTTATCAACATGTATCAATCTTTCTGGACTCTGGTATTTGGTTATTTCATTGTTCTTGCTGATAGTTTTACATCAACTTCTTTCTTTGCCTTTGTCAGCGGTAGTGGTTTTTCTGTTATCTGGCTTGCATTTTCTTCCCTTGTTAGAGTTTGGTACTTGGCATAGTTTTTAGTTACATTCCTGGGAATTTGTTTCCCGGGCAACTGATATCCAGGTAAATTGTTTCCTATGTTTAGGAAGGTCATTCAAGGCAAATAATCTTTTGGTCGATCATTGATGTAATTTTTTTGTGATATCCGATATATTTTTACTGTAACAGATTTTATTGAAACTACACGACCTGTGGTTACTCAAGATTGTTTTGTTTATGGTGCTCTCCCAATAAAAGGGGAATACTGGTGGTCCTTAGCGCAATAACCGTAGATATAATATAACATTAAAATAACTGAATGGTTTAGATATAATCATTTTTTTTACACTATGTTATGTTAAGAGGGAGTATCTACTCCCAAACTCAAAAGAAGTACCCTCAAAGTATCCACTCCAAATATTTGGGTGTAGTTTTGCAAAATAAAACTTATCAGAAATCGACATATGAATTTATTTTCAGATTGATTGCTGGTCAAGCTGCCATTACTCAAACCTGCTTATATATCTATGTAGCGTTCTCGTTCCGTTGATATTCAACACGTGTCCAAACTCACGCTATATTGTATGAATGCTTTCACCCTTTGTTCAGTATTTCTGAATCATCATTCTTGGTACCTTGAATCTAGTTGAATTTACCAGTGTATTTCAGCAAATGTTGCTTTTCTTTTTTTTTTTTTTGCCCCACCACTTCTTTACTTTTAACTGTAATTTGTCTTGTGCGGCACGCATTCATTGCTACATCCTAATTGGCTACTCTTATTTTCTTGACATGTTTCCTTGTAAAAGTCTAACGGCTTCTATCCTATAAATTGGATAAAAAATAGTTTACCTTTTTCAGTTTTTTTCCCCTTGAGGTTTAATGAAAGAATACTATTTTGACCTGTAATCTGCTGATCCACTCTCTGTTTCATTATTTTTCATTAAAGTATTACTTCTTCAGCAAGATATACTGTCTTCAAAGCTAGTGACAGTTTGAATATTTGATACACAATATTGTAATCCTTGTTCTGTCCATCTATCCTAATGGATTTGACGCATATTATTTATACCGGTCATTCACCACGATTTATCTTGGGAAGATAATGAAACTCAGTTTCATTATTTTTCATTAAAATATTACTTCTTCAGCAAGATATACTGTCTTCAAAGATAGTGACAGTTTGAATATTTGATACACGATATTGTAACCCTTGTTCTGTCTGTCTATCTTAATGGATTTGATGCGTATTATTTATACTGGTCATTCACCACGATTTATCTTGGGAAGATAATGAAACTCATATTACCACAAGTGATGTTAAATAAAAGACTCAGCCATACTCTTAAGCTTTTGATGGTTACATATTCTATTTGTCGTTCTCCGGTGCCCTCTTGGACTAGTTACTTTTCTTCTTTGCATATCCACTCAGGTATTTCAAATCAGATCAATTTACTTGAAGTCTTATCACTTGATGTCACCTTTGTAGGAATCCTATTATATGTTTTCTTTCTGGTCGGTAGTTTTTTCGGTTTTTATATTTCTTGATATGCATATATCTTCCGTACTATCTGCAACAAGCTGATCCTCTGCTAGATTTATGGTTCAAAAAGAGTAATTAACCATTTGTTTGCTTGAATCTCATGCTTAATGTTTTGCACTCTACAGGGGTTATTAGCAATATCTGGTTGGTATTTCTTGTTTTTAGCACCGCGCTTATTACTTATTTATACGTTGTTACTGCAGGTAATATTCTTCTGCTAAGAAACAACTTAGATTTAAGTCCAGATATTGCTGAAGTCTCACAGGAGAAATTGCTATCACTGGTTGCTGATCGATTAATTGATTCAAATAGTAATGTGAATGTGAGAATTGTATTTGTTATCATCAATGACCATCACTCTTTTGTGATCTATAAGTTGATTTGACAACTTTTATTATTGTTTTGTAGAACAAAGATGCAGGCTATGTTGAAAATCAACAACAAAACATTTCTGATGCAATTGATTTGCTCCCTAGGCTTGCTACTGGCATTGATGTAAATATAAAATTTAGGAGGTCAGTTCTGGCAATTTCTTTTTGCAGTTATGCAAAACTATCAACAATTTTAATCTCTGATATAAATTACTTAATGATGGCAGAATAGATGATTTTGAATTCACTCCAGAGTGTGCCATATTTGACTTGCTGGACATCCCTTTGTATCATGGCTGGATAGTTGATCCTCAGGTACTCAAATTCAATCCAAGTTTACTAGTTCTATGTCATCATACGACCTCGACGACTTGATTGTTGTATTTCGTTTTTTTTTTTTTCTGAATACAACATTCTATTAGAATATTTTCGTTTTGTTCATGTCGTCAATTGGAAACTCAGTGATTTTCTTGCCAAGATTTAACAATGTTTTTTTGTTTGGGGGAGGGGGGGACAATCAAATGCTTATGTTTTTCCTGTTTTTTGTTGTGATTATTTTTTGGGATATTATGAAGTTATGTAAAATAATAGGTGTAGTCATGATAGAAATTGTAGTCTTATTAGGGTGCTATATGAATTAAGGAATTTCTAGAAGGTTGTTTGATTGCCAGTTGTCAGCTAAGATATTTTCCCATAAAATGTCCTGCTGTGTAAAACAAGATGCAATATATTTTCACGGATCAATGTTAGGTTGAGAATATTCCTTTGTTTCAGTAAATTCCCGAATTTTGGCTTCGTATTTTATTTCTTGGTCATCTGTGAAATAATACCACACCATCTTTTTTATTCTTTTATGCTTCTGCATTGCATCTGTTTTGATATTGATGTTTTGGAGTCGCCAGTGTCAGATTTGGTTTCAGAAAAGTTAGTCTGATAGGGAATCTCTTGGCTTATCAGAGCTATCCTCTTGTATGCACAGGATTTATGTATCACTCTGCAAACTAACCTAGTTCTTGACACTTGAAATTGTTGTGCCAGTGGTCTCTCTGTGCCACATCGTAAAGGTGATACAGCTTCATTTTATGTTGGCTGCAACGGTCTCCTTAGGTTTGATCCATATTTGTGTGGTTTGTTGCCTACTGTCAGTTTAAATGGCTGAGTTATCTTTCTTAAATAATTGATGAATGCATATCAAAAGGTTTTCTTAAACCTTGTGAGTTTCATTTCTTATTTTGTGACGTGATTTATTGATATTCAAATGTTCTTTTGCTTTTAAACCAGGATTATGATACCGCGAATGCAATCGGATCAAAGTCCTATAATACCCTTATGGGAGAGCTTGTTTCTCTTGAAACACAAAACATGGAAGTTCAACATAAAAATAATCCAGAAGATGACTCTGTTGATTTTGTGGCTGCAACAACAGCAGCTCTTGGAGTTCCTTCTCCCAGTCTCTCAAAAGCCATGTCTTTTGATGGTTCTTCACATTCAGTTTTTGATCATATACCGAGAAAAGGAGATCTGGAAGAAGAGGCAGAGTTGTTGAGAGTCTTGAAGCTGTCTGAGGCTGCTTCTAAAGTTTCAGTGAGTGATCCTGTAGTAAGTGATGTAAATGGAGGAGCAATTTCTGTCAGTATGGATAAAGATACGTGTGACAAGCAGGTTATGACTGTGGAATCTGGAGATATATTAGGAAAAAACACCAATGCTAAAAATGATGACGTTCATGGGCCAGAACCTTCCATATTTGATTATTGCGCTGCTCCTTGCAAAGACAGCAATGAACAGATATCTTCTGCATCTATACTAGGGGAAGCAGCTAAATCATCCTTAAAGACTGATGCCATAACTAACCATCATCAATCAGCTTATATTGGACCTGAAGAATCTATTGTCCAGAATGATGTGGTGGAGAAGAACAGCCTTGATGCATTGGTTCAGAATGACAATGCAGCTATGCCTTCTCCTGAAAAACACACTCCCTCTTTGTTTGAAAGTTGTGCAGATGTCTCTGGAGGGGGTGGAGAGGTTCATGATAAATCCAGTCTTACAACTATAGATCATGAAGTTGCAGATGAGTTTCGTGTACCTGATGGAACAGGATTATCATACCTATCCTCAAGCCATACAAATTCAGATTCATCTGATGTGAGGTATGATCAAACTGATGTTTCTGGAGCATTGCCTTCAAGTGTTGATGGGAGTGAGCCCATATATGAAGGGGAGGAACGTGTGTTGGAAACAAGAACTGAAAATTTTGAGGATCGTGAGCCTGTTTATGAAGGTGAGGTGGTACTTGCAGAACAGGCTGACAAAAGCAAATTGGCTGTCCCTGATCAAAGAGCTAAGGATGAAATTACTCCAGAGCAAGGTCAGTGGTGCTATACATTAAATAACTGATTGATTCTCATCAGAATATTATTTGCATAGATAACTATATATTTTTATCTACAATAGGAGATATCAGTTTCTTTTTCTTTTTTTTTTTTGTCTTAGGGGAATTAGTCAAGACTTTCTTGAGGAATAATGCCAGCCAGTTGACATTTTACGGGTTTGTTGACTTCTTGTCTTAGTCTAAGTATCTTGATGTAGTTCTTTGATCCATACATGTCTCTTTATTGGCTATGAGGATTTTCTTTTTACACTTTCACAAATTATAAATACTTTTGCAGTCTTTTCTGTTTACAAGAAGGTCTTAAAGAGCGTGAGCTATGTGTTTTTTTCCGAAACAATCATTTCAGCACCATGTTCAAGGTCAGCAAAAAGGCTTGAAGGTTTTCTTTGGTTGTTTGGATATCTGATATAAGCTGCCATCAGTGGCACCTTTTGCAGTATTTGTTTTCAATCCTAAAATTATTTTCTCTGCTATTCACAGTTTGAGGGTGAACTTTATCTTCTAGCTACGGACCAAGGTTACATAAATCAGCCTGATCTGGTTTGGGAAAAATTGAATGAGGTAAAACACTTTGATTTCATTGTTTTCTTCTTCTTTTCTTTATATGTTGTTACTGGTTGGACTTTATGCAGATAAAAGACATTGTCAATTAAAAACCCTAAATCCTCAGTCTATACAGAAAGTTGTTGACACCTGGTGGAATATTGAATTGTGGAAGTTAAGCTTGTTTTGTACTTATCTTTCAGGTAAACGGTGATTCCTTGTTTATGACGAGTAATTTCAAGGAATTCAAGGTAGAAGAAAACCATGAAAATACCACCTGGGATGAAAACAATGCTATGACCAGCACTGCTGTACGTATACTCTTTTTAAAAGGAAAATATCTAATCTTGCGTACCACTTTTTCATTGATATAAAGACAACGTCACATGTTTCAGGACTATCTTGCCAGCATAGATAGTGCATCTCACACAGGCTTGGATATCAAGTAATTTTCTGAACTTGCTATAGGCACATATATGATAATTTTTTTATTGTTCCCCCATTCAAAAGGAATATTATCCAGTAGAGAAGCGTCTGGAATTTGAAGTATGTGTTTGGATTAGATTATTTGGGGTCAGATGCCTTTGTTTTAGTCTTGCTGAGAGAGCTATTGACAAAAAAGGCAGTTATTTCTTGAAAGGAAACTTTTCCAAAAATGAAAACTTGTAAATTATTCCGGTTTCTCCTTTATTTTCAGTTATAGTTTTAACTATATTCAAATTGGTTTGGTTAAAATGAATCTTATCTGTAACTGTGACAGTTCTGATCTGCAATTGGCAATAGCCTTGCAACAACAGGAGTTTGAGCAGCAACCACCGCGTCATAATCCACAGCAATCATCCAACGGTGGTAGCTCCAGACTGGTAACAGGTCCCCAGGTAAATATTTTTTTACAGTTTTTACTTAAGGTTATTTGAGGTGTTTTATGAGTGATAGTCATCTACACTGTTTTGGATATACGTACATCTATTTATCTGTTACCTTGGTCTCATGATTACCATTGGATGGGGCATCATTTTTTATAGAGGGTGATACTTATAATCAGCAGCAAATACCATATACTTTTATAAGAAAACGCATTGGTTTGACTACTCTACTAGCTCTGGTTACATACTTTTTTTTTTAAGCTTGATGCACTTGCATAGTTTGAATGGAGGAGCAACTACTTAAAACTTTGCTCACTAGACACGAAACCACATGCTAAGTGCTAGCTCTGGTTATATTTAATGGTAGAAATTTTAATTATTATCTTGTAAATGCTATTTGCAGGTGGCAAGAAGCTCTGGAAGGCAGTCATCATCATCATCTCCTCGGCCTGATGGAAAATCCAAAGAAAAATGTATAGTGATGTGAATTTGACAAGCAGTTGTTTTAGAAGCATGGCACTTTAAAATGCGTGGCCTGACTTTATTTTAACCCATTACATCCTTATAATTCATCATGACTTGTATGTCATATTAAGCTCTGTTTCTTCTGTAAATATTGGATATTTGAAGTATAAAGTGTAAAACCACAGTGCTAGGCCTTTGCTAACTATCTCTTTTTTTTTTTTTGCCAATTCCCTTTTTTTTGTCTTTTGTTTTTGGTCAAGTCCCTCTTCTGTGTTGACCTTGACTTTTGTTTTTTGTCTGGTCCCTTTTTCGTGTTGGAGCTTGACTATGTTTTGAGTCGTGGGACACTAGGATTGACACCATTCCAGTTGGAAACGAAACCACTCTATTCCGGATATTAGTGTTTGAAATGGTGTTTTCGAATGTTGTTGTTCGTAAAATAGTGAAAAGTAGAAAAGAAATCACGCTTATTTTATGGACGATACCTTCTGAAAATACCATTCCGGACATTAGTTGAGGTCCGGAATAGGATCT
This sequence comes from Cyamopsis tetragonoloba, assembly GCA_037177725.1. Classification (NCBI taxonomy): domain Eukaryota; kingdom Viridiplantae; phylum Streptophyta; class Magnoliopsida; order Fabales; family Fabaceae; genus Cyamopsis; species Cyamopsis tetragonoloba. The sequence continues at coordinate 34,737,586 of CM074120.1, read as the reverse complement.
TGTTTCTAACTGAGATGATGTCAATCTTAATACCTTTGATTGGCAGCACTTAAGGGGATGCTAAGATTAGCACAACATCACTCTATTCTCGACATTTGTTTCCGAATTTGTGTTTCCAGACGGTGTGGTCCATAAAATAAGAGTAATTTTTTTCTTATTTTTACTATTTTATGGACTACGCTGTTTAGGAATACCATTCCAAAAGGATGATCTTGTTTCCAATTGAGATGGTGCTAACCTTGCATCTTACTTTAAGTAAGGGGAGTAAAAGCCCAATCCACATATTTTTTATCATATTGCGAGATTTTGTGTCTTTGGTATGGATATAAAAAAGCCAAAGTTATGCGTAAATATTTTTGATTATTGACAACTAATTAGGTGTTGATTTCTTATTTTGGGTCAACCAAGTTAGGTGTTCAGTGACTGGCGATTAATGCATGGAATTAAAATTTAAAATTTCCTAAGGGAAAAATAGGTGGATTTTAAAATGTTTAGGTAACCCCTTTTTTAAAATTCTAGAAGAATTTTTATTTCTTTTTGGCCCTTTTTCTTGTGGCACAGAAGTGGATCGGTGCCATTATTTTATATACATTTTCTTCCAAGGTTCTAGTTTCTCACCCAAAAAGTCTTGAACTGAGTTGTCGTAGTGGAACATCAGACGTGCCGCGTAGTTTCAATCAATAAAATTAAAATATAAATATTATTAAATTAATTAAAAATAAATGAGAATAAGTAAAATAGCGTGACAATAACTCTATCCTTAACATTTGCCAAAGACACTAAGCTTTGGCCTTTGGGCGCTGATGTTTGTGAGGTCTTGGAAGCGTGTATGTGTCACATAATCATCATATCATGTTATGTTTGTGTTCGCTATCAGATTTGACGGCTCAGTTTTGTTATGTCTATTGCTCTTCATTTGCAATCCTTTGGTTATTTCAACAAACCCATTCTTAGAATAAGTAATGAGTAATCAATATTGTCTCACTAATATTTATTATATTTATTTTATTTCTCTTGTCTTATGAATACTTAATTAAATCTTAAGTTTCCACGATTTTATAACAGTATTATATTAAGAAAAAGTTATTTTACGTGTGATGTATAACTTATACGCTGCTTATGAAAATAACTTATGGGTTCCTATAAGTTATTTTAAGCTTATTTTCATAAGCTTCATGTAGTAACTTATTAGAATAAGCTGTTTTTAGCTTATTCAAATAAATTTTATAATTTTATTTATAAAAAAACTCTCATTTAAAAATATCTTATTGCATAAGTGCTTAATTAAGTTGTGTACTCAAACACGATCTAAAAAACTAAAAATAAGTTCTTTTGTTAAAAAAAGTAAACATTTATTATATATTATGGGTTCCTATAAGTTGTTTTAAGCTTATTTTCATAAGCTTCCTGGAGTAACTTATTAGAATAAGCTGTTTTTAGCTTATTCAGATGAATTTTATAATTTTGTTTATAAAAAAACTCTCATTTAAAAATAGCTTATTGCATAAGTGCTTAATTAAGTTGTGTACCCAAACACGGCCTAAAAAACTAAAAATAAGTTCTTTTGTTAAAAAAAGTAAACATTTATTATATATTATAGGCTTAAATATGTTTTTGATCCCTATAAAATAGGGTTTTTTTGGTTTTGATCCTTATAAATTTTTTTTGACTTAAGTCCTCAACAATAATTTAATTATTAGTTTTAGTCCCTAAAGTGTAAAAACGAGTTTTGTGCCAAACACACCTTGGATTAATCAATTATTTAATTTATTAAATTAAATGATAAAAATAGTAAAAATAAAAGAAAAGAAAGAAAAAAATTATAAAATACAAATAAAAAAACAAAAAAACAAGTTTTGGTCCCTATAAAGTGAAAAAACGAGTTTTGTGCTAGATAGATCTTTGATTAATTATTTATTTAATTAAATTAATTTATTAAATTAAATGATAAAAATAGTAAAAAAAAAGAAAATAAATTATAAAAAACAAAGAAAAAAACAAAAAAACGAGTTTTGGTCCCTATAAATATGTTTTTTTCATTGTTTTTTATTATTATTTTCTTTCTTTTCTTTTTTTACTATTTTTATCATTTAATTTAATAAATTAAATTAATTTAATAATTGATTAATAAGGTGTGTTTGGCACAAAATTATTTTTTTTACTTTAGTAATTAAAACTAGTAATTAAATTATTGTTGAGGACTTAAGTCAAAATTTTTTTTTAAAGGAACCAAAACCAAAAGAGCGATATTTTATAGTACCAAAAATATATTTAAGTCTATATTATATTATAAACAAAAATCTCATTTAATACCTATATTTTTAATAAAAAATTTATAGTTTAGTTTATAAACCTATTTATACACGTATAGGATAGCCTAACTCATTAATAGTATATTATAATATTACTTCTGTTTCTAATTATAATTATAAGTACTTAAAAAAATATCACGTAAATTAAGAAATATATTGACATTATAAAATATGTTAGTATTTTAAAAAGTTATTATGAATATTTAATTTTATCCTTATTTAAAATTCACTTTCATTTTAAAATCAACTCTTTTATCTTCATTAATTAGGAGTAAAAAAAATATAATAACTACCCTAATTTTCTATATTAGTGACTTATAAAAAAAATAATAACTTTATTTTTAAGGACTTATATATAACGAACGTAACTAATATATTATATGATTCAACCATTAAATTTATAGTTTGTATTACATAGAAGTATGTACGGAAAGAGACAAATATCTAGAAAAAAATCAATCTCATACATACCTCTTTGGATTCAAAATTGCAATTGGATTATGTGTGCGTTTGATGTTTAAACAGTTCAGTAACAGAACTATTTAAAATATTAAGTAGTATATATAGTTATGTATCAGAGGGCATATCTAATGAATTTTTTTTTAAAATCTTTTAATTATGAACATCTACGTAAGAATGTATAGGCTAAATTTATCTTCTTTTTTTTTTTTTTTACTTTCAAATAAGAAATTCTTTTTTTACTAGATATGTCATTTTGTGTATCATATCATATATTTGTATTATAAGAACCCATAGACAATGATGGGAGGGAGGATTCGTTTGTTACTTTGTTGTGATCAGGCGAAATGAAAGTGATGGTTTGATTCTGGAATCCTGATTAGCATCATCACGTTTTTATTTTTATTTTTGAGTTTAATTTGTTCTATCCATATTTTTTCCTTGGTACATTTTTTTATTTGTTGTGCTTTAATATTAAAGGCGATATTTAATAAATACTCAAATTGGTTTAGCATAATAGAAACACACTAGCTTCGCATGATTTGACAAATACTTCTTGAGATTTGACTCAATTGTTTTGGAGAGCAAATTTATCCATGTTGGTTTAAATGTGTTTTTTTTATAAAAAAAAAATTAATAGTAAAAGAATTGTCACTTCCTCGAGTCTATTGTCATTTTTTTAAAAATTATTTTTTAATTTATAATAAATTTTTAAATTAATCAAAACAAAGAAAAATAATAATTTTAAAATATATTATAAATGAAAAATATATTTAATATAAAAAAATTTTAAACCCTAAACCCAAACTTAAATATATATTTTTATTTTTTTAAATATATCATCTTTCGATTTTAGTTCTTAAAAAGTTCAAAAATGTTGTTGAGTTCTTACCGTTATACTCCCCCAGTCCCAAAACGTAAGACTCCCTAGACCAATATTGCGAAAATTAAGAAAAATGGTTAATTTAGTTAAATGTATTAAATTTTTCTAAAAAAAGTATTAGTTTCCAAATTTATCCTTTCAATCTCTTTCTATCACCTCTCTCTTGATTAATGTTTATCAAAATTAGTGGGTAGTAAGGGTATAATGGTAAAAAAAAATTAAATGTGCATAAAAACTCGCAAGTGGTCCTATAAAATGAGACGAACAAAAACTCTCTAGAGGGTCACAGAGGGAGTATTTCTATATTAAGTGGTGATGTGAGAGATAGAATGACATATTAATATATGTCATGTTAACTAGATATTGCTAAATTTGATTAAAATATTTATATTACTAATAATTATTTTTAAAATATTTTTATTATAAATTTTAAAATAATTATTAAACATTCAAATTCAAAACAAAAAAACATTCTAAAAAATACTAATTACTTATGTAAATATTTTAATTTGATTCAGCAAGATTCGACAGAATATATATACTGATGTGTTATTCTATCATTTACATGCTATTTAATAAAGAAATTTAATGATATAGACTTAAATAAAAAAATTAATTAATGACAAATTTTTTTAAAAACAAAAGTTAAAAGACAGTATATTTATATTTTATAGAGATTAAAAAGATTAAATAAATAAAAGGGGGGACCACAATTATATTATGTATCATGTTGTAAACATACATAGTGTACACAGAAATGAATAATGATAGAAGAGGACAGGACTACAGCTGTGATGGTGACGCAAGTCCAGCTGTTACCTTCATCGCCGACCATCTCCACTTTTCCTTCTTCGGGCCGGGCTACCCTTCTCTTATCTCCTTTTTCCGTTTTCTACGGATCCGGTTTCGGATTCACCCAAATGTTACTTCGGAACCAAATTATCCTACTGCCTCTGGTTCCGGTTATAAGCACACAAAAAAAAAAATTAAAATTTTTTAATCTAAAATATAAGTATATTTTAACTTCTCTCTTTATTTAATATTAATTTCAAGCATTTTTTTCATATTCAATGTCATTTGACCTATCTAAATGGGAGAAATAGTACTTTTTTGTAATTACAACTTATCTTTTTGAATGAAATCAAGAGAGTTAGACACAAGAAACAAACTTTCTTAATATATGCAAATTATATATTTTTTTTGCTTATAACCAGAACCAGAAATAGTATTTCAAACATTACTACTTAAAATAGTATTTTTACATGGTATTGTATGTAAAATAGTGAAAAGAAAAAAAAATTACTTCTATTTTATAGATGACGGTATTCGAAAATTTGAAATACTAATATGTAAAATAAGGTGGCTTTTTTCTCAATTACTTTCTTTAGAGTCTAGTCCTTATTATTATAAGACATATTTTAAAAGAATTTAGTTGTCCTTTTTATAAGACAGTGTATTCTTACAAATTTCACATTATTCCAAAATTATTTAGTATATCATCAATGTACTAAACCGTAAAATATAATTTAAAAATATATAAAAATAACAAGTATTTTGATGGAGTACTAAATAGTTTCAGAATAATGTGAAATCTCGTAGACATGATATATACGATAAGTAATTTTAATCCAACAATGAGTTTCGTGAAATTTTTTTTTCGACAAATAGTTATTAACCGGTGTAAGAATTGACGTAAGTTAAACCGATGTCATTTGATCCCTCCCCTTGTACAAATTCCACGAAATCTTTATAGTTATTTTCCTTATTCGTTTATATTAAATGCTGACTTTTATTGTATTAATCACTAAACGCAATATTTAAAAAAATATAAAATTAATATATTAGACAATTTTTAAAAAAAATAGATATAACTAACTAATTTTATTAGTATATGCAATTTCCCTCAATTTCTCAATTTCCCTCCCTCTTTCTTCAGGATTTGGATTTGCTGTTGTTACAGCAGTATGCTGTTTCTGATCTAACGACAGTAACAATAACAATATATTTTTTATTTTATTATTTTTTTCTCAAAGTATAAAAATAAAAAGCTAAGATTGCGACACATCACTAAAGCATGGTGCTATTACAACACCGAATCCATTTCTCTTTCTCCCAGCCAAAAAAAAGGAAAGACAATGGACCACGATAGTATAGTAAAAGAATGTATAGCTTTATTTGAGTTTCTACATTTTATACAACTCAAACTTTTTATCTTACTTTGAGTCATTTTCTTTCATTCATTTTTTCTTTCTTAACGAAAATAATAAAATTATGGAGTTATATAAATTGTACAAGTTTGAGGTACATTAGTAAAAGAAAGAAGATAATCATCCTAAATTTTAGAATTTGATAGTTCATGCTTTTATGTTTTATTTAGGTGTTTTTTAAAGTTGGTGTTGGGGTGTTATGTTTTTGTGCCCCTATTTTAATTTTATTAGGTTTTTAAAACCTGTTAAATTGTTGTATTTTTGTTTGAGTGCAGCTAGTGCTCCCAATTTTATTAATTTGAATTTTCAAAAAAAAAAAATTAATTCTCCCAAAAAATATTCTTATTATAAATTTAACTACATACTATACTAAGTAAAGTAGTATATATTAATGAACATTATGCTGCTATATCCTCCAGAAAAATTCTCATATAATTTTTTTAATACTTAGTAAGAAATGTAATAAATAAAAAAATATGGTGTAGATAACGTTTTGGAAATATAAAAAATTAATTAATTTTATATTTATTTAATACGTAGAAAGATGTTGTAGGAAGATATAAAATTACTCATTTCAATTCATAATAAGTGTCACATTAGTCAATTTTATTTTTTCATAATACTTGTCACTTTAAAATTTCAATCATGCATTAATTGAACGTGTTTTTTCAATTTTATCCTTAAATAATTATTTATGATTTTTTGTATATTGCAGCATCAATGATTTTTATCTATTCTCTTGACAGTGAAAGAGTATAATAGGTAACTTAATAATAACTATATAAAATCAAAGCAATTAAATGTAGTATTTTTTTTTTTTATATGTCAAAACCTAGGACGACACTTATGGAGTATAAACCAAAGGGAGTATATTTAATTATATTAGTTGTTTTTCATGATTTAAAGACACAAAGTAACGTATATTTGTGATTTTTGTTTTATATGGCATGAAATTGTATTTAACAAAGTTTATTTAGAGGCTTATTAAAAGGAGTCTAATTTTCACATCCTCTCTTGATCCATTCACTCCTTTTTATTTTAATGGTTATACCTTTCGGATGAGTCTCATTCGAAAATTTTTGGATGAAGCTTTTTCGAAAAAAATAAATATTTTATCAAAAGGCCAAGTTATTAAATTTAAAAATAATTAATTCTAAAGACACGTAAAGAATTAATTTTTTTAATTGATTACAATAGAAATCAGAAGTTGGTTATGTTGATTTTAAATAAGAATAATCATTTTTTTAATTTTCATTCTTCTACTGTATATGATTATTTTGAGAACAAAATAAGCAAAAACTTAATTATTTTTTGTTTTTGATTATTTTTGAAAAGTACAAATCAATATACTAAAACCTTATAAAAATATCTTTTTATTAAAATAAACTTTCATTTTACAAAATAGCCACAAATAAACAGATCCTAAAAAGCTATAAAAAAAAAGTAAAAATAAAAATAAAAAACCTAGAGGGACATTGTAAGTCCGGAACTATATCCCACGCCACGTGATCTTTTCCCCCATTTTACCTTTTGCCTATGCTATTCATTTCTAACAAGCATATTAGTATTCAAATCAAATATGCTAATTATTTATAGTGTTAGTAATTTCGTTTTATATTTTAAAAAATTATATATAAGTATTAATAATTTTGTTTGCAATGAAGAGCTTAATTATATAACTAGCTACGTCCCTAGACCCAGAACTCACCATTCCCATCCCTAATTGCGCATTATCTATATATGAGACCATGTATATTGTTTGTAATAATTGTTTGTGTTAAGCAACTGCCTTTAAAAAAGTGGATGAAATTAGCATCATTTCTATTGAGAGTGACACCATTCTTTTTAATATATAGATTTATGATTTTTATATATAAAGAGATGATGAGATTTTTAAAATTGGGTGGTTTCAATCCCTCCCATCCTTTAGGAAGCACAACTTCATTGCAGTTTGCTGACATACTTAGGTTGTTTATGAGAGTTGTTTAAATAAGCAATTAAAGCCCAGGGGTTGCTTAAAGGAAAATGGGGCTTTTGACCAGATTTTTAATTAAAACAATTAAGTCATTTTAGTTTTTAATTTTAAATTTTGAATATTTTTATTTAATTAACAAAAATTTAAATTAAATTTTAAATTTTAATTAAAATTAATAAATAGGATGTAGTTAATTTATGGGTATGCGGGACCTATATGAGTTGCTTAACGAGCAACTTTGCCTTGTAATATAGAGTTGTTTAAATTGATAGAGTAATAGATATCTGCGAGACTTACTAAAATATTAACAAAATATAAGCTAAACAACTCAAGTGTACTTGCACTGTACATTGTGTGAGAGATTAAAATGCAATTAATATTTTTCTTAATTTTTTTTTCCCAAATAGGATGCAATTATGCAACGATGTGTTTTCTACTCAATATTCATAATTTCAACAATGAAGGAAGTTTTTTGAGCTAATTGAGAAGGTCTTTTTATATCCAACTTTCATGAATTTTTAAGGTTATTAATTAATAATGGAGACCTTGTCTCATCAATATTTGGACTGCTTTCTTTCCCTCTTTGCTGACATATTATTTGTGGTTCTAATAAAGGCATGCATATATATATATATATATATATATTGTAATAATTGTAAGAAGAAAAAAGTGGGTATTTGATTTCTCTTTGTATTTCTTTTTATTAATTAAAACAAATATTTTATTTTATTTAATGATTTGTATACTTGATGTAATGAAATCGACATAATTGGACAAATTTCCTAGATATGATGAGATGTTACTTGTGAGCTTTTTATTTGAAGATTTTGGATAAAAATGCTTCCTTGTTTTCAACGCAACACGTACTCTTCATTGAAAAGCAATCAAGAACAAGGTAGAGAGAATATTCATTAAGATTTTTTTATAAGATTTTTTTCAAATTGCTTTTTGTATTTTATTATTCCTTATTCAACCACTACTTCTTTCTACCCACCACCACACCCAAAGCCGCCTCTACCAGTTTCTCTTCCCATCTTATCTTGTAACCCCAATTATCATATTCAATATATTTATGAATTTATGAATAAATCATTAAAATGGTCTCTGATTTTGTCAATGATTTCTAAGTTATATGAACAAAATAAAATGGTCTTTGATTTGTCTTCTGTTATTTATTTTGAAATAGTATCTACCGTTAATACACATTGACAAAATTATGATAAGACACATTAAGTGTCATGATAAAAACTTAAAACAACCTTATATCATTAAGTAAATAAAAATCAAGTGTTTTAGTCATGGGAAAATTCAAAAAATGGTTATTTTCGTCTCTGCTCACTCTTCTTTTTCCATTTTTTTGGTAATTGAAATGAAGGAAAATAAGCATTTTTTCAACTTCTAGGGACAACAACACTTGATTTTTGTTCACTTTCTTATATGACACCATTTTGAGCTTCGATTGAAATATTTAACGTGTCACATTATCACTTCTTTAGTGTGTATTAATGGTCGAAATCATTTTAAATGACAGAGAAGAAAGTTAGGGACTATTTTATTTATTTTTATAAGTTAGGAACTATTTTAATAATTATTTGATATATTTATGGTAAGAAAATAAATATGTTTATTAATTAGAACTCGCGCAAATCATTGATGATTATTATTTGTAGAAAATTAATTAGTTACATTTAAATATTCTTTCGAGAAATTTTTTTAAGGGTTAAATATATTTTTGATCCTGAATTTTAGTGAGAATCTGTTTTTAGTCCCAAAACTTTAAAACGTCTATTTTTAGTCCATGAACTTTAAAAAAGTTCTCTCCGTACAATGTTTGGTGACGTGATAAATTAGTAGCCCTTCATCAAGTCTAAATGTCATCAAATCAAATTGTCACGTCACCAAAAAATATACTGAGGACTAAAAGCGAACTTTTTTAAAATTCAAAGACTAAAAATAAATATTTACAAAAGTTTAGAGAAAAAAATATATTTAACCCGTTTTCTAAATGATATACTAGTACATGGCTTTACTTTTATCAGAAAATTTAGCTTAATCGTTTGATAACAAAAATCATATGCAAAATTTCCAAATTATGTAAAGATTATTACTCCTATAATTTATAGAATAAATTCATATTACCTATTGTTCTAATATGAGTGGGTGGTTAGCTTAGCCGCAATCAAAATATTGTCCAATTTGGCTCTCATTAAGGGATGGAATTCATTTTTTTTTTTCAAAAAAGAAACTAAGGTTGCCACATTTTTCTACATGTGATTATGTTGTTTGAAAGTTTTTTGAAGCTTTGAATTTAAAACGAGTTAGGTGATTTTCAAATGAAGCTTTGTATCTAAGTTTTTTTTTTTTTAGAATTTATTATTATTGTGGACCGATATTATGGGATATCTCGTTCTAGAAGATTATGTTGGACACGATATGAGAATATTATTCCGAAATCATCCCAGGATGTATGTCGGAACTCCATCTTTATGGTAACTAAGCTGGATCTAGAAATAAGGCCTACAAGCCCATAAAGGCACCTGCAAACCTTAATGGCTCCATTTTAAATATATGTGTAAGCACTACATGCAAAGAACGTAACATTTATAATTCATATACAAACCTAATTCTATTATTGACTTACGCGTTGGAGTCACTGCAAGTACAAATCCCACCATTCTGAAACTTAGTTAACAGCACAAGAAGAACCCTGTTTTCCTCATGCAATCATCTTGTGTTCGTGGTTTATCTCTAACATGTTAGATCACAACAATTATTTATTTAATAATATAATATTTATTATTTTTAAAATTTCATGTCATCATTCTTTTAAACAAAATGTGAGTTAGGGGACATGATTTTTACATTTTTAAGGAAAAGAAAATGACTAAATGCACACAATTAGAAATTTAAGTAACAATTTACACCCCGAAATCTATCCAATGATGACTTTGCAGTTGCCAGAGTTGCATTGCTGAAACTCTAAAATCGCAGAAATTCCGTTTGTTGATATGTGAACTACCTTTAACCTTTGTAGTTATTTTTTCCCAATTAAACAATTAAGAAAATATTAAGGACACTTGTTAAGAATACAAAAGTAAAAATATTTCATTGAAATTGATAGTATTTATTGTTTCGAAAGTTGAAATTCTATTTAAATGCTACCAATCCCAATAAAATATTTTCACTTTTATATTCTTAACAAGTGCCCTTAGAACACGATTTAGCAAGACTCAAACAATTATAATATTCAATTTCAATATAATACATTTTGATGTCATTTAAGAATAATTAGGGCCACAAATCTTCTTGATTAGTTACAATAAGTTGACACAATTATTCATGCATAAATTCCACCAAATTTGATGTAAACTAGAGTTCTAGCAATTTTTTCTCAATTAAACTACTAAACTGCCCAATTTTAAGATAATGCTTCCCTAATGCCTTTTATGGCCAATGAGGAACTCGATGTTCTTTATTAGTTGCTAAATGCGTGAATACAAAATTTTAATAAAAAGTTTTGCCTAATTATTTATGCACTATAGTTCTAGTTATTTTTGTTCAATTAAACAATTTTAGTCCCTAATTTTAATATAATGCATCCTTGATTTTATTTAAGGGCAATTAAAAGGTCCAATGTTTATTATTAGTTGAAAAGTGTGTGGACACAAATTTTTTGCGAATATTCAATCTATTTATATGTAAATTGAAGTTCTAGCTAATTTTGCCCAATTACACAGTTAGAATCCGCAATTTCAATATAATGCATCTTGATGTCTTTTAAGCACAATAAGGTCTTGAATGTTCTTTCTTAGTAGCAAAACATGAGGAGACAAAATTTCTTGCGAAAATTACGCATTTATATGTGAGCTAGAGTTCTAGCCATTTTTGTCTAATTAAACAACTAGAATACCTAATTTAAGTATAGTGCGTCTTCATGTCATTTATGCTAATTAACGTCTTGAATTTTCTTTATTAGTTATAAAATGTGTGGACACAAAAATTTCATGCAAAAGATTGGACTATTTATATGTGAACTAGCTAGAGTCCTAGCCATTTAGACAACTAGAGTGCCAATTTTTAGTATAATGCATTTTGATGCCTTTTAAGAATAATTTGATCCTCAAATGTTCTTTTCATTAGTTGCAAAATGTTTGGACACAAAATTAGAAGTGAGAATTCAACCTATTTATATGTAAATTAGAATTCTAGTCATTTTTGTCCAATTACACAACCAGAATGCCCAATTTCAATATAATGAATCCTATTGTCACTTAAGGGTAATTATGGCCTTGAATATTATTCTTTATTAGTTGCAAAATATGTGGAGAGAAAATTTCATGCTAAAAATCTAGCTACTTATATGTGAACTAAAATTTTGGGTAGTGTTTGACCTTCTTTATTTTTTTTGCTTCTCTTCATATTTTAAGTAAAAGCTGGACCAAATAGGATTTGGGGTAAACCTCTTAAATTTAAACTGGCTTTTTTTCTGTTTACAAAATGCAAAAAGCTGTTTTTAAGCCAGAAGCTAGAAATACGAGCTTTTCGAAAAAAAAAAGCTGGCTTATTTTGTGGGTCCATCGTAATTAATGCCCAGAAATTCTCATTAACACTTGAAATCTTGAATATCTTTTCATTCTCTCTTTGAAAAATAGCAATTCGCTAAATCATTCAAAAAGACTTCTTCTCATTTATCAATTATTCATTTCACTTTAATATTTATAAATTTTATTGTTATTTAAAATTTTACATATTTAAAAAATTTTAATTTTAAATTATTACTTTTATAAATTTATATTGTGTTTGGTTTTTTCAAAAAAAAAATTAAAATATTGAGTTTTATCAAAGAATTATTTTTTATTGCAATTCATTTTAAAAAAATTTATATTGATAATTTATTTTTTTATATTAAAGAAATGTGACACTTAATGATAAGTAACTTAAAAAAGTAGACAAAAATACTTTTATCAAACAAATAACTATTTACTCACTAGTAACTTATAAAGTATAAAATGATGAAATTGTCAAACAACTTTTTACACAAAGCTCTTATTTTCTGCTTTTACTTAAAAACCGCTTATAAGCCATAAATAAGTTGGGTCAAACGAAGCCTTAGTCATTTTCACTAAATTTAATTATTAGAATGTGTTATGGACCTAACCCGCAGAAAGAACGCGTGTAGTCCTCACGTGGGCGGCCCAAGCCATCGGTCCCATGTCGTGTCTCCACGACATAGGGACCGACATAAGGCACAGGGGACATCACCCCCACGTGAGGACCGTTACAGATCCGTAACTACCGCCGCAATTCACGGAACTGAGACATTGACATGTTTGACTTTGGTGACCTTTGTTTACCCTATAAATACTTGTGATTAGTCTTCATTCGATACGCATATATCATAACTCTAGATCTGATAATTCTTGCTTAAGACACTTAATTGACTTGATCGTCGGAGTGCTTGCAGGTACCCCCCTCACCGCCAGGTGAGTGGCCGGAGATATACAACCACCGTGCCGGAGACCAGATTGGAGGCCAAATCCACCATGCCAAAACGCATGATGGAACATTGGCGCCGTTTGTGTGGAAGAAATTGCTCTTCTTCGATTCTAACTTATCTCTTATTTCCTCCTTTATCTGGTTTTTCTGGTAATTTGCAGGAAGAACATCACCGGAATCAAGAGCTCGGCCTCTTCCTCCTAGCATATCCGTTTTTGCTGCTAGTTAAGGTGAATTCCGGTCAATTAATCGGTGCGAAAAACCTTTCTAACCGATTGATCGGTGGATTATGGCTTTTCACCGATCAGTTGATCGGACAACTGCTTTCTTTGATTTTTATCTGACAACTGTGAATACGTTCCTCTATAAACATGCGATTTCTTCATCATCCTCCTAAAATCCTGTTCCATTAATGATCCTGCACAAATGTAGGGCAAGAAAATCTCTTGTACTCGCAGGCAAACAGGATCTAACTCATGTTAATCAAAAATTTGGTTGTAGCAACATGGTGAACACCAGGAGAAAGAACCAAGCAGCTAAGGGGCATCGGCCAATGCGGCAGGAGCCCCTGGAGAACAGCCCTCTGCTAATGGGCCTTCTCCACGACATCAACAAGAAGAGGCCAGGCCTACTGGTCCTGCGATGTCTGAACAGAGGATGACAACGATCGAAGATGGCATGCTTGACCTAAAAGAAATGATTCGAAAGCAGGCCGAAGAAATTGAGAGGATGAACAGGGAACGAGAAGCATGGAAGAAGCAACAAGAGGAATTTCAAGCAATTCTGGCCAACCTCGGGATGTGTCAGCAACTTCCTCAACGACATGAGAATCAGCAAGAGGGGCAAAATCCCCAAATGGAGAAGCAAGTCTCCATGGTTGGTCTTCAAATACCGCGCACCAACCCCGCGATAGTCCAGCCCCAGCTACTCGACTTGGATCAGGTGGCGAAAAACGACATGGGTATTGAAGGGTGTCATAACCCTTTCACCCCGGCAATCATGAACTTTGATATGCCGGCCAACTTTAAATTCGCCGTCCAGATCGACCCGTATGATGGGGCAACAGATCCTCAAGATCATGTGGAAGTCTTCCAGCAGACAATGATCTTCCAAGGGGCCAAGGAGCCCATCATATGCCGAGCATTCCCTTTGACATTGAAGGCCGCGGCCTAGAGATGGTTCTCATCGTTACCGGCGGGATCCATCGCGGGATGGCAAGCACTGAAGGATAAGTTCGTTTCAAACTTTACAAGCAGCAAGCAGCAATATAAAACCGAGCATCACCTCGAGAGGATAAAGCAGAGATCAGACGAGCCATTGAGGGATTTCATCATCCGCTTTAACGTGAAATCTCTCGAGGTATGCGATGTCGCCCCGAACATGATACTGTATTTCCTTAGGCAGGGGCTGAAGTTGGGAGGCTTCGCCAAGGATTTAGTCGGAGAAAAGCCCAAAACAATGGAGGAGTTGAAAAAGCGGGCTGAGAAGTGGATTCAGATAGAAGAATGGTTTCGGAATAATAAGGCAGATAATCAAGCTGCTAAACAGGAAAGAGAGAAGAGAGACAAACTGAAAAATTCTTACGGCGGGAAACCTAAGGAAAATGAAAAAGTGTACGATAAAGGTAGAAGGGCACCCAGGGGCACTTTCTCAACTTATGCCCCGTTAACCATGCCGCCATCTCGTATCTATAAGGAGATCATGTATTCCGAGCTAAAAGACAGACCCATCCAATGAGATCACAAGCAAAAAATGAAGACAAATTTTGTCTATATCATAAAGACCACGGACACCACACTAACGAATGCATTCACCTTAAAGACGCCATCGAGAAGTTGATACGACAGGGAAAGTTGAGACAATTTGTTCAGAAAAGTGATAAAGGAACATCCCGTGGAAGGAGCCTGTCGTCGCCCATAAGACGTGAACATACTGCAAGGAACCGGGACACGGGGCGGGATGAACGACGGAGATCTCGGTCCAGGAGCCCACAGCATCATGAAGAAGCAGCCTCTAAAGGGGTCATTAATGTGATTGCTGGAGGCCTTGATCAGGGGGAACCATCAGTGTCATCGAGAAAACGATCCCGGGATATAGAAGATCATTGCATGGCTGTGAAGGCCATGAAAAGAATTACTTTGGCATCACCGAAGATGACCTGCCTACGGATGCAGCCGGGACCAACGCCCCCCTAGTTATCATGGCTAAGATGGCGGGGTATGAAGTAAAAAGGTTATTTGTTGATCAAGGGAGCTCAGCCGACATAATTTTTTGGGACCTGTTCCAGAAGTTGGGCCTAACAGATAAAGATCTAATCCCTCACAAGGGAAATTTGATAGGCTTTACAGGGGATACTATCTCCCCCAAGGGCTATGTAAAATTGAAGGTAACTTTTGCAGGTCGCGACAGGAGCAGAACAATAGAGGTGAAGTTCCTCGTCGTAGAATGCCCCTCAGCCTATAATGCCATTATAGGCAGACCTACTCTGAATGCTTTGGGAGCGGTTGTCTCAACTTGGCACATGGTGATGAAATTCCCTGGTGACAGGGGCGACATCATGACTATCCGAGGAAAAGGCCAAGAAGCACAACTTTATTATTTAGAAAGCCTTAAATTAACGAAAACTATGCCAGTGCAGGAACAGGAAAAAGTAAGGGGGACTCAGAAGAAAGAAACCAAAGGAAAACAAAAGCTTGTTAGGCGAGAGGATGTCGTAATGATGACGGACTTGGATCCAAGAGGGGAGTTACAACATGAACGGCCTGAACCTGAAGGCGATTCTGTGGAAATACAACTCGGGAGTCAACCTGATCAGGTAATCAAGGTCGGGAAAAACTTACCCTTCAGTATTATGAAAAATATGATCAAAGTTTTGCAGGATAATAAGGATATTTTTGCATGGACCGCCTCGGACATGCCGGGTGTAGATCCCGAGTTCTGTTGTCACCGACTCGCGATAAAGGAAGGAGCCAGGCCAGTGGCTCAGAAAAAGAGGAGAATGGGCCAAGAGCGGACAACAGCTATTAAAAAACAGGTTGACGAGTTATTAAAAGTGGGATTCATCCGCGAAGTACAGTATTCTGAGTGGCTATCCAATGTCGTGATGGTAAAAAAGGCCAATGGAAAATGGAGGATGTGTACAGATTACATAGACCTTAACAAAGCTTGCCCGAAGGACCCCTTTCTGCTGCCTTGCATAGATAAGTTGGTCGACAACTCAGCGGGTTATAAATATCTGTCTTTTCTGGATGATGGACAAAGTATTTTCCGAGATGAGAGGCAGAGAGGTCGAAGTCTACATCAATGATATGATCGTCAAAAAAGAAGATGATCAAGATCCATCGAAAGATCTAGAATCTGTGTTCCAACGTCTACGGCAATTCAATTTACGACTCAACCCTCTGAAATGTACATTTGGCGTGGAAGCTGGCAAGTTTCTGGGTTTTATGCTCACAAACCGCGGCATTGAAGCAAATCCAGATAAATGTCGGGCAATCCTCAACATGTCCAGCCCTAAGACGGTCAAGGATGTACAACAACTCACGGGGAGGGTCGCAGCCTTGTCTCGTTTCCTTCCGATCTCGGCAAAGCGTTGCCTTCCCATGTTTAAGATCTTAAAGAAACAAGACTCATTTGAATGGACGCAAGAATGTGAAGTCGCATTCCAAGAACTCAAAACCTCCCTGGCATATCCCCCTATCTTAACAAAGCCGATCGTGGGGGACACTTTAATACTCTATCTCGCGGTGGCTGACGAGGTCGTGAGTGGCGTGCTAATCAGAGAGGAGGGCAAAGATCAGTTCCTATCTACTTTGTTTCTAAAGTCTTACAGGGAGCTGAGTTGAATTATCAGCGACTTGAAAAAGTAGCTTTCGCATTACTGATGGCCTCGAGGAAGTTACGCCCATATTTTCAATGCTACCCCATCCTAGTCAGGACCAATCAACCGATACGGCAAATTTTGCACAAACCAGACTTGGCAGGAAGGATGATGTCGTGGACGATCGAGTTAACTCAATATGATATATCGTATGAACCACAGCTAGCAATTAAAGCACAGGTCCTCGCCGACTTCCTTGCGGAAATGACACATCTCGGAGATAATCACCTCGGGGAATGGACAATATATGTCGATGGTTCCTCGAACGTCAAGGGATGTGGTGCCGGAGTGATACTGGAAAACTCGGAGGGATTGGCGGTGGAGTATTCCTTAAGATTTGACTTCCCGACATCTAATAATCAGGCAGAATATGAAGCCTGCCTTGCAGGAATACGGATGGCCAAGGAGTTAGGAGCAAAGGCGATAACTATCTGTTCAGATTCAAAATTGGTGGTTTCCCAGATTAAGGGAGAATACCAAGCCAAAGAGCCCATCATGCAGAAATACCTCGCTAAAGTGCGAGATGCTCTAGTAGGATTCTCTAAATTTGAAATCCGACATATACCTAGAGAAGAGAATGCGAGAGCTGATCTCCTTTCGAAACTCGCCAGCACGAAGAAGACTTCAAACTACCACTCCGTGGTTGAAGAAGTAATCCCTTATCCTAGCTTGACTTTGCAGGAAGCGGATTGGAGGACCCCTTTGATAGATTATATTGAGAGAGGGATCGCCCCCGAAGATGATAAAGAGTCGCAGAGGGTTATTGAAAAAGCAACGAGATTCACAATGGTTGAAGGCCACCTGTTCAGGAAGGGAGTCTCTGTCCCACTTCTGAAATCCATTGGCCCAGAGGAGGTCGGATATGTGTTGGCCGAGATCCATGAAGGAAGTTGTGGGCATCATATCGGGGCCAAATCTTTAGCCAGGAAGGCGTTGAGAGCGGGTTACTTTTGGCCAACTATGCAAGAAGACGCTATCAATCACATCAAAAAATGTGAGCAATGCCAATGACATGCTAATATCCCTCACGTCCCGCCATAAGAGCTACATACGCTATCCGCGCCATGGCCATTTCACACCGGGGGAATGGACATCCTGGGACCTTTTCACAAAGCCACTGGACAGCTGAAACATCTTTTAGTCGCAGTAGATTACTTTACGAAATGGATCGAACTTGAACCTCTCGCAACCATTACATCTGCAAGAGTGGAGTCATTCACCTTCAAAATGATTTTATGTCGCTTCGGAATCCCGGCGACGATCGTTACTGATAACGGGACTCAATTCACTGGAAACCCATTCAAGGACCTCCTCCAAGGGTTGCAAATCCGACATCATTGTTCAAGTGTAGAGCATCCTCAAACAAATGGTTAGGCTGAAGTCGCGAATAAAGTAATCCTAAACGGCCTAAAGAAACGACTTGAAAGTGCCAAAGGAGCCTGGGCAGATAATCTCTATCAGGTACTATGGAGTTATAGAACTACCCTGCAAACTACAACTGGAGAAACCCCTTTCTGGCTAGTATACGGAACTGATGCAGTAATCCTGGTCGAAATCGGTCAACCATCTTGGAGAGTCATGTATACCCCGCAAAATAATGACGCACTTTTAAGAGAAGAACTTGATTTTATAGACGAAGTCCGGGAACTAGCTCGATTAACTGAGATGTCAAGGAAATTGCGAGTTGCTCAACGATACAACGCTAAGGTCGTGAAACGCGAATTCGTAATAGGCGACCTTGTTCTTTGAAGGGCCAGTATAGGCTTGAAGAACGCAAAAGATGGAAATCTCGCAGCAAATTGGGAAGGCCCATATCGGGTGATCAGAAGTACTAGAAAAGGTGCATATGCCTTAGAAACTCTGCAAGGAAGAGAATTGCCTAGAGCTTTCAATGCCGCAGATCTGAGAAGGTATTATAGCTAGAAAATAACCGACTTGTTTACACTTAAATTTGTTGCATTTTAGTCTGAATGTACAATTTTTGTAAGGGGTACTCTTTTTCCTTCGTGGGTTTTTTCCCTAAGGAGGGTTTTACCTTGAAGGTTTTAATGAGGCCCCAGGTTTTGTAACCCAATGACATATGAAATAAAAACAAATATTTGTCAAAGTTTAAGATTTCAGTTGCAGATATACAATTACCACGACTCAGCAGGCGTATAAAAGGATAAAAATCCTGACAAGGCGACATGCACCAACAAAATAGGCCATTGGCCTTCAAGTACTTCACCAGGATCTAAGATCCCACCAGGGCGACATGTCCCAAAATAGGCCACTGGCCTTGAAGTACTTCACCAGGATCTAAGATCCCACCAGGGCGACATGCCCCAAAATAGGCCACTGGCCTTAAAGTACTTCACCAGGATCTAAGATCCCACTAGGGCGACATGCCCCAAATAGGCCACTGGCCTTGAAGTACTTCACCAGGATCTAAGATCTCACCAGGGCGACATGCCCCAAAATAGGCCACTGGCCTTGAAGTACTTCACCAGGATCTAAGATCCCACTAGGGCGACATGCCCCAAAATAGGCCACTGGCCTTAAAGTACTTCACCAGGATCTGAGATCCCACCAAGGCGACCCGCCCAAAATAGGTTACTGGCCTTGAAGTACTTCATCAAGATCTAAGATCCCACTAAGGCGACACGCCCCAAATAGGCCACGGGCCTCGAAGTACTATGTCAGGATCAAGGATCCTAGCAATATCGACATGCGTCTACGACTTGGATATGGAATTTAAATACTCCAAAAGGCTAAAATCCAAACAGCCAGAAACACGAAAGATTGAGTTGTGGATCGCAAAAGTCGCGACATGTGAAAATGTAATATTGAAATTGTTAAGTTAAAAGTTCCAGATGTTTCGAAGATAAAGAAGCAAAGAGATGACATTAAAGAAAGACTATTACAAAAGAAAGGCTGGTCAATATGCCAGCAAACTATTCACTAAGACAAAAATAGACCTAAATTATTACAAAGTGAGCTTCAAGGCTCAGTAGGGGCGACACTCTCATCCGCAGCAGGAGTTGGTGACATCGAGTAATCAGCGTGAGGGTCAAAGGCCTCCAACTCGGGATCGTTCAAGTCGACTTTGGAAGGAGGGTCGTGGTCATAATCCACCAATTTCCCGCCTTCCATGCCATGGAGGGGATGTACTCCCTTGAAAGAAAGCGAGATTCCAGGATTGAGATACTCCACTTGCTTCAAGCAGCTGGCAAAAGCCATGTAGCCACCAGCAGAGATCACACGGCTTTGCTCCTGGATCTCAGCCTTCAATTTGTCATTGGCGACCTCCAAAGCTGCCTTGTTAGACTGCAGTTGATCACGAACGAGAGATAGCAGCTTGGCTTCCTCCGACAAGGAAGCCACTTGCTCCTGAGCCTTTGCAAGAGAAACTTGCACCTCCTTTTTCTCATCAGAAAGTTTAGCACTTTCTAGCTTCAACTTGTCAAACTGGGAGGCAGCTGCAGCAATCTCGGCTTTAAGCTCGCTCTGAGAGGCCTTCAATAAATCTCGCTCTTTAGAAAGAGCCTGAATTTGCTTCTCAGCAACAGCTCTGGTGACTTGCAGTTTCTTCTCCAGATCAGCTACGGGACTGAGTCTCTCCAACTCTTCGTGAAAATGTTTCAGAAGAGCGGATTGGCGAGACATCCACCCAAGTGCCTCCCCGACATTGTCCTGCGAGATAAAGAAACGACATCAATCATGTATACAAACACAAAAGAAGACAGAAAAGCAAATTATATGACATAGAGGAGTAAAAAATTACCTTCAGTACAGAACGAGGGAGCTCTTTAAAGAACTCCCCATGATGAAACGAAATAATGGGGGCTTGAAAGCCCTCCCATTGAGAGGATGTTGATAATCCCGTAGCAGGCGGGGCAGGTGCAACTCCTGCAGAAGTAGAAATCAGGAAGGGATATCAGCATGAAAGATCAATAAATTTTAGAATTTAACAAGTTTTGAAGACATTAGTCAACTCACCTCTTTTCCGAATTAGGGCGGCTCCGACTGTCTCCGCTTCGTCTTCATCTGAGACAGATATCTCGTTGTGAGGAGCAGATTGGATTGCCTCCGACTCCTGGACAGTAGGGATAGGGGACTTCTGGCGGTTGCGGAGGATGAGTTTCCTCTTTTTTGCCGCCTGAACCTCGGGCGACATCGCACCAACATCCTCAGCAGTTACCGATGGACCCTGGGATGCCCCAAGAGACTGAACCCCGTGATCGGTTGTTAACTCACGCGCCAGGCTTTAGGCAGGGGACTCCTTTTTCCCCTTCTTAGTCATGCCGCCAGTTTTCTTCATTAGCTGGGCGTATCCAGACATGATAGCAGCTGAAAAGAAAAAAGATGGCAGGGTTAACATGAAAAACAGAAAAATGAAAAAAGAAAGCGACATGAGCTTTGTAGAGCAATAATTAGTCATGCAGAAAAAATTACCCAAGGTATCAACACGACTGATATGGCGACTCTGGATCACGACTTTGCACCGGATGAGTCCGTGCTTTCCGGTGAACTCACGGAGTCCGACAATCACAGCATGATCAGAGTCCAATAAGGAAGCCTCGTCGGTAACGAAGGACTTGGTTTCCCGAAGATAATGCTCGTAGGCTCAGTATAATGGGAACAGCGGAGACCCGGTAGGACCAGTCCAAAAGGGATACTCTTCCCAGTGTATAACACCTTAAAGTATGAATCCTTAAAGGGGGGAAAAGAATCTTCCAGGAGTTGGAAGAAGAAGTGGTCCTTTCGTTGCCGGAAGGAGATGAACCCGAAGTCGGAAAGGTGATAAGGGGCAAAGAGATACAAGAATAAGTTGTTGGAGCACTCCCAACTGTTTGCCCAGCAGAAAATCTCGAAGGCGTTGATGAAACCCCAAGCGTTGGGGTGAACTTGTGAAGGCGCTACCTCAAGACGGTTGAGGATTTCAATCTGAAAACTGGTGAAGGGAAAGCATAGATGAACAACCCGGAAAAAGCAGTCGTAAACCATTAGAAAGTCGGGGGCACCTTGGCGAGGCGAGACCCGATCCTCTCATTGGGATCTACATGTTCGGTCTTATATAAGGTGACAGGACCGGAAGGAACGTCTTCTTTTGGGGTCGCCCCAGGAAAGTGCATTGCATCTCGGAACTCAACATCGGCGACATGGAATTTCAGTGTCGTGTTAAGTCCAGATGGGACCTGGAGAATGTCGTGGTGGATCCAGTACATTCTCCGTACGTCCCGTATACCCTTAAGCCTCTTGGGGACTTCAATCTTGGCGGCCTCTTTTGGAGGACCGTACCAATCGTGGATCTTCTGTCGGCGGCGTTCTAAAGCCTTGCTTTTGGAAGGCTTCTGGACATCCTGTGTTGGGGCTGAAGTCGATGGCGACTCTGAACCCGACATGGGAGATGACGCCGACATGGGTTCTACAACAGAAACAGGAGGGACAAAAAGAGGGTCAGACGAATTTGAATCAGAAGATTTAGAGAATTATTAGAAGAATCAAAACTAGAAGTTTCAGACGAAGAACAAATTAACAAGGGGGCAAGAGGATGCAAGATAGACGTTACAATATTGTCACTATTCTCAGATGACTCTTCATAATCATACTTACCCATTCCATACCTTAAGGGTATGGGGGCAATAGATTCAGAAAATGGAGCCCTTGAGAAGGGGATGAGTTGGGGATTTTCGGGGATGATTTCCCCAAAGGCTTCAAGCAAAGGTTCTTGGTCAGAATCAGAACCAGAAACTGAAGGGGGAGTGGGAATGTGATGATCACTGCCATCGCATGGTTCAGGCCCAGATGGGGAACCAATGAAGTAACCAACTTCCCCAAAAAGGCTTTCTTTTGGGGGAAAGTTAGTAGGCCTCTTGGGAGTAGACATTTCCTAGGAGGATCAAAAATAAAAGGAAGGAAAACACACAGAGAAAGCGATTAGGAAATGAAGAAGATACCTTGAAATGGTATAGCGAAAAGGACCAAGGAAAGCTGGAAGACAGCAAGATGGAGCTGATAGCGAGAAAAGCAGGAAGAAAGCTTTAATGCAAAGAAAAACTTGAAAGGCAGGGAAGAGTTTTAGGTTAAGAAATGGAGTACTTATAGAGAAAATAGGGGGAGATGAAATGTGAAGAAGAAGTGACGGCGTGGGGTGCAATTAATGCGCACAGGCCTGACGTCACTAAATGATGATGGGCGCAGCCCACGAAGGGTCAGGGCCAATCACACAGAGACACGTGCCAAAGCCTATATCTGACAAACAGAATTCGAAACAGCAACGACTTGGGAGGACTTTATGACACCGGGATAGGTCAAAGTCGTAAGTCAACGGCATTCTGAACGACATACCGAAGACTTGGGGGCAACTGTTATGGACCTAACCCGCAGAAAGAACGCGTGTAGTCCTCACGTGGGCGGCCCAAGCCGTCGATCCCATGTCGTGTCTCCATGACATAGGGACCGACATAAGGCACAGGGGACATCGCTCCCACGTGAGGACCGTTACAAATCCGTAACTACCGCCGCAATTCACAGAACTGAGACAGTGACAGGTTTGACTTTGGTGACCTTTGTTTATCCTATAAATACCTGTGATTAGTCTTCATTCGATACGCATATATCATAACTCTAGATCTGATAATTCCTGCTTAAGACACTTAATTGACTTGATCATCGGAGTGCTTGCAGGTACCCCCCTCACCGTTAGGTGAGTGGCCGGAGATATACAACCACCGTACCGGAGTCCAAGATTGGAGGCCAAATCCACCATGTCAAAACGCATGATGGAACAGAATGCCCAACTTAAAAATAATACATTGAGGTGTCTTTTAAGAGCTATTAAAGCTTTAAATGTTTTTTATTAGTTACAAAATGTTAGTAACAAATATGAATGTTAAAGTTTCTCCTATTGATATATAAATAAAAATTCTAATAATTTATATTCAGGCTAAAATACACATCTGGACCTTTATGTTTTTTCGAAGTCATATTTTGGTTCTTAATGTTTATTTTGTCTCAATTTGGTCCTTTAGGTTTGTTTTTTTTACCAACGGTGGACTCTTATTTGAATTCGTTAGTCTAAGTTAACAGAATTGCATACATGACACCTATATGAAATTAACGGCGTTTGTCATACCTTTTCAGACTAAAACGACAACGTATTAAATTGTTTTCTTAAGCGTGCCTCCGTTAATCTAAGTTAATAGAATTGCATACGCTTAAGAAAAATATTCAATAAGGTATTGTTTTAGTCTGGAAAGGAATGACAACTAACATCGTTAATGCCATGTAGGTACCACGTATGTAATTCAATTAACTAGACTAACAGATTCAAAGAAAAGTCTAGTCCAAAAGACCAAATTAAAACAAAATAAACATAAAAGATCAAAATAAGACTTCCACAGAACATAAAGAACTAAATATTTATTTTAACCTTTATATCCAATTAGATATTTGAATGCCAATTTTAACCTAACGCACATTCTGATCCCTTTTAAGGGCACTTAGGACCGGACATGTTATGAAAATTACTATTTGTCAATCAAATTATTCATTGGCCCGTTAAGTCACCTTAATATTAATATTAATATATGTTAATTTGGCACGTAAGTATATCTAGTTTTGGTTCTTAAAATTTCGCTCATCCATAAATTCTAAAATTATCACATATCAATCAAATTGATTGACAGATGATAATTTTAGGGATTAACAATATTTTATCGAACTTCAAGGACCGAATAAACGAATAGACATTACTACTTTATAAATCAAATTGAGGTTTTACTTATTTTTTAAAGTTGTTATAAACAAAAAATAATGAAAATAAAAATTGCAACTTACACGGTGGTTGCATAAAGATGTCAATTACCAAAAAAATTGCTTATATTCTATATAAATTAGAGATTGATGAATTAAGAACTAGATAGATCAACGATTACAAGTCCCCCATCAAATATGACATATATATATATATATATATCTTTATTGGATGAAACTAACAAATTGGTATTGCCTCATAGGCTTACTCTAACTAATAATCTCTGATAATTAATTTCTATAAATTAATTAATCCCTTTCATTTCAAAATTGTTTTTTGTTTTTTTTTTATAAAAATTTCAAAATTGTTATTTGTTAGTGTGAGTGAGTAACCTGTATTTTTCATTTTAACAAACGGGTGGCTCACACAACATATATACATTTCCCCTTTATTTGATTCCCCCTAATTAAATAGAGTACACTTTAATATTTCCACCGTATGAAAATGTAAGATCTCTTAAATTAATATTGTGAAAATTAAAAAAATGGTTTATTTAATTAAATACATTAAATTTGTCTAATAAAAAACATTAATTTTTAAATCTATTCTTTCAATCTCTTTCTATCACCACTCTCTCTTAATTAATGTTTTGGATTCATCAAAATTAATTGAATAATAAGAGTATAATGATAAAAAAAAATTAAATGTGTACAAAAATTTTCAAAGGGTCCTATAAAATTGGACAAACAAAATTTTTTTTAGAGGATTTCATATTTTGGAACTGAAGGAGTATTTAATATTTGCATTTATAGAGAAAAATACTGAAAAAAAAGAAAAAGAAAACAGAAATATGTTTGCATAAGAAGTAATTAAAGAACCTGGAAGATGAAAAGCATAGAACCACCAAGAGTCAGAAAGAAAATATTGACAGCTCAACCTTCTGCCGACTTTATTAACAACTATCAAAAATAAACTTAAATGAAGGTTGGTGACAATAAAAGGATATGCACCTTTATCTTCTTTTGATTAGTGGAGCACTCCCATTTTTTAATTTTTTATTTATAATACTACTTCAACCACAAAAATCTAATTCATGTAGATGTATTTTGTTTATAAAAAAAGAAAATTAGTTGAAGGTTAATTTTATAGTGAGTTGTCTCTTGCAACAAATTTTTTAGTCTTGATTTATTTTTCGTCCCTCTAATTTAGAGTTTGTAAAATTTTAATCGTAACAGTTTCACTTGCTTGAATTTAGTCTCTTTATTTCCTAATTTTAAGATGCTTGAATTTCATTCTTCTAATTTTAAAATGTTAAAATTTCGTTCCAATAATTTGAAAATATAATGCATGAAATTCGTCCTTTGGTTATTAACTCCATGTTGGGAGACTAGACAAATAAAAGAAAAAATAACTAAATTGGTTCCAAACTTTGTTACTATTATTCAAAATGATCCGTGACTTTTTTTTTATCGGCTAAACACACATACTTTCACACTATACTACTCTTAAGTATACTTCTACATCTACCCCACCTGGAATCGAACATCTCTTCTTGAGCTACAAACTCTTGGTAAAATATGATCTCTGGCTTATAAGAAGAAGCAAAATGATTCTTGACTTTATCTTCCATCATTCAAAATGACATCTGTCATTAATACACACTAACAAAGTTATGACGTAACACATTAAATGTCACAATAAAAGCCTAAAACCATGTCAAATAAGCAAGTGAACGAAAATTAAACATATTGGTCCCAACAAAGTTGAAAAAAATAATAATTATTTTTTTCCATGCTCGCTCTTCTTCCTCCCATTTTTCAGGCGCCCAACCCATCCTCTTCCTCCATTTTGGTTCTAAAACGCTTGATTTCTATTCACCTACTGATATGATGTCATTTTGGATTTCTATCATGATATTTAACGTGTCACATCATGACTCAATTAATGTTTGTTAAGCAAGGACTATTTTGAGTGACAAAAAATAAAGTCAAGGGCCAATTTAGTTATTTTTGTAAGTTAATGACCATTTTGAAGGGTGATAACAAAGTGAAAGACTATTTTAATTATTTATTCACAAGAAAATATTGGAGGGACAAAATTCGAACATCTTAAAATTAGAGTGATGAAATTTGAGCAATTAAAACTGAAGTGATTAAAATCACATAAACCCCAAACTAAAAAACGAAAAATAACATAATTAAGCATTATATTTATTACGATCTCTAAAATTCAAATTATGCTTAATATACTTAAAACACTCAGATATCTTCTACCTATTGATAACTGTGTTGGTAGAGCACCCATTTGTTGAGCTTTCTTTCTGAGTTTTTTTTTTTTGTTTTTGTTTTTTTCCATATTTTTGTGTTAAACCTACAACCTACTGGTTTGAATTGAAAGCATATATATTTGTTGTTGCGTGTATATAAAACATTAGTATTTATTAAATTAAACAATTAATAAATTCTGGAAACTAATGTTTGTTTTTGTTTTTGGTACAACTAACGATTGTTGAATTTTGCGGTCACCAAGTTTGTCCGCTCCCCCACTTTTAGTTGAATTTTTATATCGTCCATAATTGTGATTGATACTACACCTATTAATTTTTGGAACAGTACATTTTAAATTAATGCTTAAATGTAAATTTAAAAACAAAAAAAGAAAATAAATCTTATAATCTTATTTTATTACAATTTTATCCTCTAAGCCTTTAGTCAAAGACTAATGTTTTTGAGGTGATTCGAATTCCTGTTTACATGCTTAAAAATAGGACCGGTCCAATTAATTTTGAGGCCTAAAATAATTTTTTTTGTAATGATGCTCTTTTAATAATAAACAATGTATATTTTAAAATTAATAAAAATTAGTTTATAATTAAAATATGCATTTTATTTGAGAGATAAAGATGTTTTATAAAGAATAAATTTATTATTTATGTCATAAGATATTCAAATATTTTCTAAAATAAAAATAGGCTTAAATATATTAAAAATATGTATGTTTTTTTTTGGGCCTAAAGCAAGGGTTTGGTCGGTCTTACCATTAAACCAACCCGACTTTAAAGACACAACTATCTACCAATTATGCTGCGTTCTATTGGTTGTTACAACTTTTTATTCCACATTTTGTTTCTCACTTATTTGGATGCATGATGTCATGCTTTTTTGCCACACATTTTTTTAATATCTAAAAAATAATAACAGAAAAATACCTCGTTAGAGTTTGCAACCCACTGTCTATTCTCAACTTACTTTCAGGGACATACATATTTGTTAATTTTAAAACATAAAATAGATAGTTGAGATTTTTTAAATTATTAAGATCAAAGTATAAGTAAAAAAATGAAGTAGTTTGTATCATATTATATATTTAAATTTTATTGATATTGTTGTACCATAAAACAACTGGAAATTTTGTTTCAAATTGCTAAAACACCTCAGTCCGGCATCTCATTTGTGTCTTGGTCTTCTAATTTCGTTACATGTTTGGCGGTCTAAGTGTGTTCCTTTTTAGGTTGAGTGTCAATTGTCGGTCGTTTGTTTTTATGATGCATAGCATATAGTATCATGCTTTTATGTTTTATTTAAGTGTTTTTTAGAGTTAGTGTTGGGATGTTATGTTTTTGTGTCCTTATTTTAATTTTATTAGGTTTTTGAAACCTGTTGAATTGTTGTATTTTTGTTTGAGTACAACTAGTGCTCTCAATTTTATTAATTTGAATTTAAAAAAAAAAGAAGTCATTTTTAACTTAAAATAAATTTGTTTGATTATTTATTCATTATAGTTGATCTAGTAGTTGAAGTTTGTGTAGTTTATATTAAGTCGTTAGGATTCAAACTTTATTTGCTTTTATTGCAACAAAAAAAATGAAAAAAATGAAAAAAAATTAACAAAAAAATGAAACAAATTGTGAGTTTCACCTTGACCAAAAAAAAATCTTGCATAAAAATTATAGTTTTTAAATGAGAAAGTCACGTAACTTAAGTAAAATAACAACACACTAAGATTTTCCTATCTTAATATGTCTATTTTTTTGAAAAAAAAAACAGAATTTATTTTCACCAATAGTGGAGTCTATACACACGATTAAGATTTGGACCATTGTATTAGACAGTAAAGTCTATACAGCTAAAATCCCACCATACTGGAGCGTCGTCATATATAAAGAACTAAAAAATCTCTTCCACTAGTACTTCAACTTTTATAATCGTAATATATATAGGGTCTTAATATATAGTGTCCTAAGGGCACTAGTTAAGGTTACTAGAATTAGAAAAATAATCATAATAGCACATTGTTCCGTCTCTCGAAAATAAAAAAAACTACACATTCCAATATCTTTTTACTACATTTGAAATCTTATATAATACCCTTAGAACATTAAATATCATTTGACATATATATCACCTTCAAATATTAGAACACATCAAAACTAAAGTGCATTCCTAGTAAAAAATAATCCCTCCTTCTCTATGTAAATAAGCATGAAGAGAAATCACTTCATCAACGCTTATTCAAGGGTTATATTATGATCATAAGTGATTCTCAAATTACACGTATTAAAAAATAATTAATTATGATATGAGGTTTTGTTTAGAAGAACTTATATGCAACTTATAAAAATAGCTTATAGGCTCTTATAAGCTGTGTTTAACTTATTTTCATAAGCTTTATAGAATAGTTTATCAGAATAAGTTGTTTTTAGTTTATTCAATTAAATATTACGAATTAGTCTATAATATAAAAAAATTATCATTTAAAAACAGCTTATTGCATAAGTGTTTAATTAAGCTGAATACCTAGACACACACTAAGTATATTATGAATAGACCAAATTGTCCGTATTTAATTATATGATTTAGTAAAGAGAAATAAATAAAGAAATATAATTGGTAAAAAAAGAGGTGATGAAAGGGAAATAATTAAGATGTATATTTATTAGCTAAGAATTAAATTGAAAAAATAAAATTAATAGCATCTTAAAATTTTAAAACTGCAATTGTTTAGAATAAAAATCAAAGGCTATAAAAACAAAAGAAAAAAAAACCGAAGAAGTATTTATATATTATTAATTTAATTTATCAAATAGAATACTTACATACCTTATGCATCATTGATTGGAAAATTACACCAATAGCTCCTGAAATTTGTGTGTATTACCTCTAGCTTTTAAAAATATATTTATTCCCCTTATGTTTGTACCTCAATCACAGTTAACACCTGCCGTTTTATATGATAATTTTTAACTTTAAATAATAATTTTATCTTTTTACCCTTATTTGTTATATTTCTTTGAATTATTAAAGAGAAAATGATTAAATTATTATCTTATAATTAAAATGTGTCATTGAACCGTAACACATTTAACCAAAGAGTTAACGGCATGGATAGTTATAATTGAGATATATACAAAACTCAAAAGATAAGTGTATTATTAAAAATTGAAGAAGTATAATACACACAAACCTAAATAAAATTTGTATAACTATCTCTAAATATTTTAAAACTAACAAAAAAAAAAATAATATGCAAAATATAGTGACACTGAATCTACCTTAGTTTTAGGTGAAAAAATATTGGGTTTATTTATTTATATTTTTACCCGTAGTGATTTTTAGCCAACCTACGTTAGCCAACTGGTAAAATAATAATATTTTAGATTTTTAAATTAAAAAAGAAAAAAGTAAAATAAAAAAAATTACTTTAATTGGTTGGTCAATAATTGACCAAAAAATAATTGACTATAAAACATTTTCCTATTTTTACTATGAGATTTTTTTTAAAAAAAAGTTAAAAATTTATTATTTTGGTAAAATTTATATTAAAATCTAAAATTACTATAAGTAAAAATATATTTTTTAAAAAATATTTAAGTACCCAAACAGACACATTGTGAATGTGTTTATTACCAATAGTGAATAGTATTCACACATTCGCAGAAGAAAAAATATACTCTTTCCGTTTCTATTTAACTGTCCGGAGAAAAAAAATTACACATATTAAAAAATTCTATAATTATTATAGTTTTTCTTAAAATAAATTTTGAACTCCCTATAATATCCTTTATTTCTCATTATTTGATTGATTGAACAGTGAGACACAATTAATCTCCAATTAAATATAAAATTAAAATTAATAAAAATACAATTATTATAACATTAAAAATATAAATACACATATAAATAAAAATAATATTTTTTTTCTCTATCTAAATAATTAAATAAGAACGGAGAGAGTATCACAGTGATACAGCAGTTAGCATTAGGAAAGCAAAAGCATGTGGGAAAAAACAATTTTGTAGTGATAGAACGACGATAATCCCAAAATTATCTTGGGCACGCCAATCAAATCACCGCACCTAAGTCTCCAAATTAATCGACCACCTGAGAAACAGAAAAAGTAAAATAAAATAAAAAATAAAAAAAGTAAAATAATAATAATAATAAATGAAGGGGGGAAAATTGAAAAAGAAAGAAATGAAAATGTCAGGTGAGAGAAGCAGCTTTATCTTCTTTTTTTTCTCTTCTGACCCCTCTCTCCGCTTCCATCCCCTTTCATACTAATGATTCCGCAGCTCTGTTTCTCTTTCTCTTTTCTCTCACTAACCCCAAACCCAAAACCCAAAACAAAACAAAACTTCAATTCCTCTCTCTCTCTTTCTCTCTCGCATGCAGCAGAATCACCATCATCCATTATTTAATTCTTTAATGCTTTTGCTTCCTCCTCTTTCTCTGTGTATGTAAAATCTTTGTTTCTATCAGACGTTCCTTGCAGAAAGTTTCGTCTCTGATCCCTATAATTAGTTCACCATACACACACCCTAACTTTCTCTCTCCTATCCTTACTTCTTCAATTTCGATTTCAATTTTCCCTCTCATCATCAAAATCATATATACTCCACATAGTGTGGTCCTCTACCTCTAAACCTAAAACTTAGCTTTTCCTCCCTATATAACTCTGATTTCTCTGCTTTGCCTTCTTCACACTTCTCTCCGATTATTAATTCCAAGAGAAATCGATTCATTAATTAATCGATACTATCGTTCAGGAATGCAAGAGCCGCCGAGTTTGGGGATGATGGCCGGGTATGGCGGCGGCGGAGGAGTCGGAGATGTGTCCGGTTCCGGCGGCGGCGGCGGCGGCGAGGAGAACCGGCAGTTGAAGGCGGAGATA
The DNA here is from genome assembly GCA_037177725.1 of Cyamopsis tetragonoloba. NCBI lineage: Eukaryota > Viridiplantae > Streptophyta > Magnoliopsida > Fabales > Fabaceae > Cyamopsis > Cyamopsis tetragonoloba. The sequence goes on along the minus strand of CM074120.1, from coordinate 34,705,466 downwards.
GCCAGTCATCCGCTGTACGAGCAGCTTCTGGCGGCGCACGTGGCGTGCCTCCGTGTGGCGACTCCGATCGATCAGTTGCCGTTGATTGACGCTCAGTTATCGCAATCTCATAATCTTCTCCGTTCGTATCTCTCTCAACATACTCATTCGCTTTCTCCTCATGATCGCCAAGAACTTGACAACTTCCTGGTAAACTACTCCGATCCCTTCCCTTACCTCTATCTATTTTTCCATTGACACCGAATTTAAGGGTGAGAAAATAGTGTTAATGGATGAAAAAAAGTTTTTGAGCTCAAAAGTGTGTTTATTAATTTTGTAAATAATTATGAAATCAACAATTTATTTTTATTTAAATATATATTTTCATAAATAATTATAAAACTCAACTTTTATTCTATGTTTTTTACATATCTCCTATGAAATATCGGAAATAAAGAAAATCTCGAGAAGTCCATTTTTAAGGATTTCTATATAAATTTCATAAAAAAAAAATAATAAGTTTACCATTTTGTATTATTGTTAAGTTAAAGTTTTGAGTTTAAAAAATAATTTGTTTACGTGTACTATTCACTTAGCTTTTTAAGCTATATTCTTAGGGTGTGTTTGTAAATGTTTTTATTTTAATGTATATAGGATAATTATATTTTACATTTATAATTTTTTTATTATTCTTTTAATAAAATAAAAAGCTTTTTTCTTTCGGTTAAAAATGGGATATTATTTAAAAAAGTTTTAAAATTATTTAACACTTTTTAAAATTTTCTCAAAAATTACTTTTGACAATAAATATATTCAAACTGAAATCAATTACGTCTCACACAATCGATTGTTTTTCATAATTTATTTTACACGTAATCAAACTAATCCAAATGCATTCTTAGTTTGTGTGAGATTATTTAATAGGAGTATATACTTTCACCTTTATGATGTAAAATTTTCTTATCATTTTTTTAACAATTATAGTATTCTCTTCATTTTTCAATATAAGTTAAAATGTTTATGTTTCTTATTATAAGCACTTACACTCACATTAAAAGCATTTACTAAAAGATAGTAATTTGTTTTTAAATCAATATATTAACCATGTGAAAATGATGATTATAAAACGTAGAAAATATTACTTATGGAAAAAAAAAAAACACTACAAAATAGAGGTTAATTCTTGCTAACATTTTGATGTTGTAACACTGGAATTGTGTCTATCTTGGACCTTGTGATTGGAATAACTGAAAAAATGTTTTATTTTTGTTTTTCATTGTTGGTAGTGGTTATGATGATTTGAGGGAAGAAAGAGATGATATTGATGGATATTTGGGAATATAATGCAATTAATTACTGATGCAGGCACAATATTTGATAGTTTTGTGTACTTTCAAAGAACAGCTTCAGCAACATGTCAGAGTCCATGCCGTCGAGGCTGTCATGGCTTGCCGTGATATCGAAAACACCTTACAAGCTCTCACTGGTAATCATCATTTCTTTTACCTTCTCTTTTTCTTTTCAAATTTTATTGTTTTTTTTTTGCTTCTGTTAGATTTTATTATTATTTTTTGGTGAAGGTTTGCTTTCATTAGATGAATCAATGAACGAACGAACGAACCAACAAGCTATTACTACTAATTAATACTTTAAATATCAATAACTGATGATATCAATAAAAAACGACTAATCTGGTTTTAGTTAGGTGTGCATATATGATGATGCTATATTTGGTGGTGTTATTTCAACCATAAAAAAGAGAAAAAAAAAACTATTTCGTGGTGTTATTGTGGGTGACGTATTTCGTAGTATTAATTAATTATCTCACTGTATTCACCCCTTATATATAGCCTTGACGCAATTTGGAATTAAGAAAGGAAAGAAGATAGTATATAATAAATAGAATGCAGGCATTATTATGAAAAAGAAAGTTTTGGTCGAATTAGGCTAAACTGAAGAAAATGGGGGTGGTAGGGTCTACAAATGTCATCCCTGGAGGAGTATACACAAATTGGGGAAGAGTTAGTTAGTTTGGTGAGGAATCATGCTCCCTCTCCTACCATGTCAATAATTTCTAATGTCCTAACCGATCCAATACTTTCGGTTACACAACAAACATTAATTTGTTTTTTTCTTTATAATAATTCCTATTATGAAATTTTCAAATTAAATCCTCACATTCTATAATTTCTTGCATTAGTATTACTTGTTCATTTGCATCTCTCACATACAAGGCATGTTGATAAACAAGGTTTTGTTAAAAGAAGTAAAAACCCACTTTTAGCAATCATTATCTCTTGAACAAATTTTTAGTATTTTTGTGGTAAATACTTTATTCAATATATCTCGTTAAGAATGGATATTTCCAAATACATTGTGGGTCCTAAATTTTAGGTAACATTACGTAAATTATAATAAGAAAACATGTTGAAACTAAAAAAATGTTCTACATACTACGGGAGTAACATGAATATTTTCATACGTCTCCAGAGAATTAGTGTATGTTTGAAAAAATGTTAAAATTAATTTTGGGTTGTCAAAATTGATTTTGGCTGAGACTTGCTTTCACGTTGAATTAAAAAATTTACACTGTATTTTTACTCTAAACTTGCTTTTGAGAAAAAAAATCCTCAAACATAAATCACTTTACTTTAAAATTAATTTTATACGAAATCAATTCTATAAAATCACGTTGATTCAAAATCAATTCTACCAACATAAACCAAACACCCACTAATTATCAGTTGTGTGGAGGTTGGGGCTGAAGAACGAAATCCTCTTCATTTTCAATAAAAAATAAAGAAAATCTCAACTATTTAGTTTTAGAAGTGAGTGTGGTTCATAATAAAAAAAATGTCATATTGTAAGAGAAAAATGTTTTGTGTATATCACTGTACCATACAATAATTTACAACTGGTTTTATGATTAAATAAAAAAAAAATATGTGGTTAAATTAATAAGAGAATTGACCAAGAGTTTTAGCTCAAATGGTCATGTACCAAGTCATAAGGCTTGGGAGTAGGTGGTTCAAGGTTCGAACCTTGGCAGAGAAGAATAGGAGAATAGTTTAGTTCAGGGTGTGTGAGTATTTGCCTATAAAAAAAATTAATAAGAGAATTAGTTAATTATTACGTAGTAATTTAATCATATTTTATAGATAATTAAAAATGAAAAAAAATGTGATTAAATTACTACATAATAATTAACTAATTCATGACTAATTTAACCATATATTTTCTTGTATTTAACTATAAAATTGGATATAAATATAAATGGTTAAAAGTGAACGAAAATATAATTAAATTACTAAGTAAGAATTAATTAATTCATATAATATATTAATTTAACTATATTTTTTTTTATGTTTGGTTAAAAAAAATGTGATAATTATTTTAAGAAATCGAGAGAATCTAAAGTCTAAGACAAATGTCCTTAGATTGTACTACTCACCAAAAAAAGTTTTCTTATTTAAATTTAAACAAAAATAGATGGAAGTGTGGATCACATGGTCATGGAAATTAGAGAAATTACGAGATGGCAATGATTAAGACCGTTAGAAACAGTAATATGTGACATTAGAAACAGTTGATTTGGCTGTCCTCTTTTGTTTTCCATTTGGAACATTAGGCTTCTAATCAATCTGCATCATCTTTGATTTCTGACTTATGGACACGTAAGATTTAACTGCTATGATTCTGATAATTATTCAACCCGCTCCTGCTTCCTTTATTCCCTGCCCCCATATACAAGCATTTTTTATTTTTTATTTTTATTTTTTTTATCGGCGAAACACACACTTCCACACTATGCTATTCCTAAATCTTTCCACTGGGGATTGAACTTCTTCCCTCAAACTCCAAGAGCTTTTTCTTGTGTCATTTGAGTTACAAACTCTTGATACAAACATTTTTTTCATTGAGGTAATAAATTAAGTTATGAACTGTGACGAACTATTCTAACTGTGCTATATGTGTGTGTCTGATCGTGAGTATAATGAATAAAGTCATAAACAACATTGAACATACATCCAAAAGAATCAAAGTTAGACTCAGAATTATTATTCGATTTAGGCAAATATAGCTGCTAATGAAGAGAATAATAAATCATTTTATTTTTCGTGTAGGACGAATAGTAAATCATATTTGAGTATGTATTTACATTTACATACTCATTATCTAGCTCATCCAACAAAATGGTTAATTTCCTTAACCTCATAAAAGCTTGACTGAATACACGTGCTAGTGTTCTATGAAATTGTTATAGGACTGATTTATTTTGATGTTTAATTTTAAATATTTCTAAGCATGTATTTTTCATCTTGAAATTCCCATTTTGACCAGTTAGTTAGGTATATATGGTGAAATATTTATGTGGTGTATGTGTGTATTGTTTTCCTTAATTACCCTGAATAGTTAATTTCAAATAGCACTAGGGAAATTTGGTTTTTTAAAAGTGATTAAGAGTGTAAATTAAAGTAAAAAATAAAAGTATGTCTTGATTCTTTGGTTGACCTGTTTTAATTTGTTTATATATATGTACCATTTACTTTAGAATAAACTTTATATACATAGTATGATTATTGATGATAAGAAAACACATATGTCTATTTAAGTAGGATGGAGACGTTATTCATCAACTGTCCCTTTTGGACGTGTTCAAAGTATAACCCGCTTTTCAAGAAAACAGTAGTACTATTTTAGTTGGCCTGGTCAAAGACGTTTGTGAATTATGATTGAAAATAGTAGTAGATGATTAATCCATCATTGATGTTATTTGCAACTAACTTTGGTGCCTTTCTTTTATGCATGATTAAGAAGTTTCAAACATTTTGGCATAATTATCATTTATCAGGCCCCATCATGGATCCACCAACAAGGGGGGGGGGGGGGGGGGGGGACCTTAACTATATTGCTCCCTATATGACTCCCACTTTAATTGACAATGTGGTCCGGCCAATGCTTATCTTCCCATTTTCTGTTTTAATACTTTTTTTTGGGACTGGAAAATTCTGTCTCATTATTCTTTCCAAAAAGAAATTGCAAATTCAGGGCTCTTAATTAATAAGACGAGGCTAGATTAATTATGGACTATGTATAATACAAGGGGGGGGGGGGGGGGGACCTTAACTATATTGCTCCCTATATGACTCCCACTTTAATTGACAATGTGGTCCGGCCAATGCTTATCTTCCCATTTTCTGTTTTAATACTTTTTTTTGGGACTGGAAAATTCTGTCTCATTATTCTTTCCAAAAAGAAATTGCAAATTCAGGGCTCTTAATTAATAAGACGAGGCTAGATTAATTATGGACTATGTATAATACAATAGGCTGATCTGCTAAGAAAGTGAAGCTTTAAGTAATTACTCTGCCTGTATACTTAGTTTGTCTTATAAAATATTATGAACGGAATAAACCAAATCCCCTCCTTCCCTTGTTAAAAAATTAGGTTTGAGGGACGAGGAGTACTTAACATGTCATGCAAGCAGATTAATTTTAGTTTTTCTTTTTTCGTGTATATTTACCTTTCCCTTAGTCTTATTTGTGAGTTCCACCAATTTGACCCCAAAATTTCATATACTATATATGTCCATGAATCTGCATGTCATTAATTACACGTGTGACATATATATATTTATATATGTATGCTTCATAGTAACAAGAAACTTGGATGGATGTTTAATTTGGCATTTTGGCTATAAATATGGGACCAACCTTGTTTTTGAACCCTTTTTTTGCAATGCTATGCCGCGACAATGGAGTAATAAATTAAATGAATCATAACTTGATTTTCAAATGCATATTTAATTTGGTTAATACTCCTATATGGTTATATTAAGCTGACCTGTCTTGCAGAGAATGCATGCAATGTTTGATTCCTGTTTATTTGTTACCTTTAATTAGCTAAGACAAAATGTTGGTAACTATAGAATTTGTATGTTAAGAAACAAATCAAATCAAGTAAATGGTGAATCTAAAATTGAAAGTTACTCATAATTACATTGAGATGATGGATCCATGCTTAATCGATTAAAATGTAGAACCATCATAGTACACTTCATCTCCTTATCATTGAACCAGAGTAGAGTAAATTAACAATATGAGTAGATAATGATTTTAGTTGTTGTCATTTGTCATAAACTATCACTTAATTTTTATTGTCATCTGATTGGCTATATAATTATTATTATCATTATTATTTCAGGAGTGAGTTTGGGAGAGGGAAGTGGAGCAACAATGTCAGATGATGAAGATGAAATGCAGATGGATTTCTCAATGGATCAGTCAAGTGCTGAAGGGCATGACTTGATGGGATTTGGTCCCTTACTTCCCACTGAATCTGAAAGATCACTCATGGAAAGAGTTCGTCAGGAACTCAAGATTGAACTCAAACAGGTCATTCTTCATTATATATAATCAACATATTATATATATTCATTCTTTGCAGATATATGTCTTTAATTTGTCTGTAATTTCCCCTTTAAGAAATTGAGTCACTAATTAATTAACCTGATTGATTTTCTGCATGCAGGGATTTAAGTCAAGAATTGAAGATGTTAGGGAGGAAATATTAAGGAAAAGAAGAGCTGGGAAGTTACCTGGGGACACAACTTCTGTGTTAAAGAACTGGTGGCAGCAACATGCTAAGTGGCCTTACCCAACTGTAAGTTATCGCCTTCTTCAATCTTTATCAACATTATATTAATTCTTGTCCTGCTGATTAACTACTTAATTTCTGTCTCTTACATTTTATCAATATTTTCATAATATGTCTTGTGTATTCTTTGTAACTAAAACTAGACTCTAGAGTTCATTGTTGCTGCAACCATCATGGTTACATATACTAGTGTTTTTTTTGTGATTAGAACATGTTTGGATATACCATTTAGTAGCCAACCAGTTACCATAGCTTTATTATCTTTTAATCTAACTCTTATGTATAAATGTGTTGTGCTGAGATTCATAAATTATTCTTTGACATAAGTGTTTAAAGTGAATCTATCTCAAGAAAGTTATTAAGGAAAGAAACTTATTCAATTCAGAAAGCTAATTTTTAAAATTTATGTGAATCCCTAATGTGGTATTAGTACTTCTATGGAATTATTTCTTTAAGTGGTGATATTAATTCAAGATCTACTTCTATGAACATCTTTTAGAGAAGTTCATCAAAACATGCTTAGCTATGAGATATCTATTTGTTGCAGGAAAAAAAATGGGCTTGAGCTATCGAATCTTAATTGGGCAATTAAGATTCGATAGGGTCAATTTTTCAATTTTTTAACATTACACTAAACTCATTAGGACCTATTAAATCTTATTCATCCGATCTTAATTAGAAGTCTCATGTCAACTTACTACACTCACTGCATCAAATCAAATCCTTCATTATGATATTGATTTGATGTAACCCAATCAAGCACTTCAATTTTTGCAAGTGAGTGAAGTTTTGATCCACTGATGATGTAAAAATAACCTCAGACCTTAATATATTGTCTCTTTGTTATGGTTTCAGGAAGATGACAAGGCAAAACTAGTAGAGGAAACAGGTTTGCAGCTGAAGCAAATCAATAATTGGTTCATAAACCAAAGAAAACGCAATTGGCACAGCAATTCTCAATCTGTTACATCTTTGAAATCCAAGCGCAAGAGATAGACACATGTTTTCTCCCTAACCATAATATCAACAGCTAGCATATAATAATATGAACTTACTTTATATATATATGCTTATTATTGCTGATTGCTAATAGAGTGTAGTTCCACTAAGAATTTAATTTCAGTCAGATATATGCAGAAGATAGTAGAAGCAGATGGTTAATTACTTTATTGTGCAACAATAGAGCTTACAAAAATTAATGCTGGCTGTAAATTTGTGAAGTTTAACATATGCAGACCTTAATTTTCTGTTATTAATTAATTGCCTTGTTTTCTTTTAACCGTCTTTGTAAATTGTTTGCTACGTTTCTGACCAGCTGAAAAATTATAACTGTTATTATTATACAGATGCTTGAAAGAAAGATTTTAGGTTAGTTCTTTATATATATTTTTTCTTTGGTTCTGCATTTGATTTAATTTATCGATCATACGTGCTCTTTTATCAAAGATAAACAAAATGGCTCTCGCCAGATTAGTGTAGTGATTCGCCTTGGTGGTGAAAAGTTGTTCTTTGCATTGATTTTTCTGTAGCTGATAGTATGAAAATATTGATTTGAATGTAAATCTACGAGTAGAAATTAGTGAAACGGTTAGATAAAGATAATAACTAGTCAGCTATATTTATGATAAGATTATTCTAAGCATACGGATGTAGGATAGACTCTGATACCACCTAACTCAATCCCAAAAACTAGTTTATAGGAGGAAGATTGCCACACCCTTATAAATTCAATAACCATATCAATAGCCGATGGCCGATGTGGGACTTCTAACAGAAACAGACAAATGTTTTGATACATTGAAATAGACAAATTTAAAGAGGCTTTCTTTTACAAAGTTGGTGTAAAAAATAAAAATTATTACACAATTAAATAAAAATAAAAATTATTTACCACAATGAACAAATTTTGACTATTTAAAAAGTTAAATTGCAAACTAAATTTACCATTTTATTGTGTCTTCTGTGTTCGAATACGATGGATTGACGTAACAAAAAATTGAAAAATAAAAGTCACAAACTGAATTTTTTAGAAGTCTCAAAATTTAGTTAGAGACTTCACTTTTTGAGCTTCAAGTGTCTATTTATAAGCATTTTTTACTGAGATAAGATTTATGAATATTACAATTTTTCAAATTGAGTTTACAAATATACTACATGCATTCTTATATATAAGCTCCTCACCACGCATTAACGATTTCCAATCTGCGTATCATTATAATGTTCTGCACCCATGTCAGAACTCGGATTCTCAAAATCCGTAGAACTCGGATTCTTAAAATCCGTAGAAAACGAATTCTTAAAATCCGCTGGCAGCCTGGATTTTTAAAATCCGTTTCGATAGCAGACATTGATTAAAACTTAATTTTATTGGCTATTTAATGATTTAATGATATGTTAGTGGATTTGAAATGTTTGCAATAATTGGTATAGGTAATTATCGTATTGGATATGGATGAGAATGAGATGACAGATTATTGGCCCGATCCATATGAATATGAAGGCAATAATGACACAATGCCATGCAACAAGGTAAGAATTTATAAACTTTCGAACGTAACTAAAAATTTTCCTTACATTTATGTGTGTAAGAACAATGATTTGGATTATATTGTAGATGGAAGTCGGTACCGAAGGTTTGACTTTGGACGAGTTATCTGATGGAATTGATTGTCGTCAAGAGTTTACGACTGATCAGGTAAACGACCATGGTATTGATTAATGTATGGTACTTTGCGAATGACTAAAAGATATTCATAACATGATATAGTCGTTGGTTATTTGCAGGTGTTTGATACGAGAGAGGATCTTATAAAATGGGCTAGGCAAGTTGGGAAAAAGGCTGGATTTGTTGTTTTCATACTTAGGTCTGATAAGGGTGGAAGTGGTGGGAATCGGAGGGAATTTGTGACCTTAGGATGCGAAAGGAGTGGAAAGTACATAGAACGCAAGAAAGAACTCACACGTTTGGTGACAGGTTTTAAAAGGTGTGACTGCCTATTCAAACTAAGAGGAAGACCTCATGCAAAAGAATATGGAAAATGGGTGCTTCATGTTGTATGTGGACATCATAACCATGAACGAGCTAAAGTGTAGGTCGGGCATCCATATCCTTCTCGACTAAACCTAGAAGAAAAACAAGTGGTTGCAGACTTGACAAAGAATTTGGTGAAGCCTAACAACATACTACTCGCACTTAAAGATCACGATCCTAACAATCTCAGTACATTGAAGACAGTATACAATGAACGCTACAAATACCGGCGTTCTATTAGAGGAGATCGCACAGAGATGCAACACCTAATCAAGGTTTTGGAGGATAAAAAATATATTCACTTTGAAAGACGTGATGAGGAGACAAACGTTGTGCAAGACTTATTTTGGGCACACCCTGTTTCAGTTAGGTTGTATCGCACATTCCACCTTGTGGTAATCATTGCTTCGACGTACAAAACCAATAGGTACAGAATGCCATTACTAGAAATTGTTGGGTTAACATCAACAGAACTGACTTTTTCAGTTGCATTTGCATACTTGAATTCTGAACGCGCTGATAACTTTGCATGGGCTTTAGATAAGCTGGGATTAATTGTGCCATAGTACCTAATGTAATTGTGACTGATAGAGACACTGCACTATTAAATGCAGTAGAAGAGGTTTTCCCAACCTCAACGCACATGTTATGTTAGTTTCATATATCTAAGAATGTCAAAGCTAGGTGTAAGACAGACATTGATAAGTCAGTTCTGTGGGATGTTGTAATGAACATGTGGCATCATCTTGTGGAGTCTCGATCACCAGCAAAATATGAAATGCGGTTAGCAAACTTCAAGATAGTCTGTGAACAGTACCCAAAGTTTTTGGATTATGTGATGAACACATGGTTGGATCAACACAAGGAAAAGTTCATACATGCCTGGATAGACAATGTGATGCACCTTGGAAACACAACGACTAACAGGAATGAATTGAATTATTAACAAATATTTCTTTCGTTGATTGTTTTTGTTCTTATATGTTAACTCACTATATTCTTTTATATTCAGGGTTGAGGGTGCACATGCGAAACTGAAGAAACATTTGAGAAGCAGTCAAGGTGACTTTGTTAATTGTTCAGATGCGGTTGACAACCTTATCTTGTTGTAGGCAAATGAGATAGAAAGATCTTTTCAACAAAGCAAGATAGTGGTTGAGCATAGAGTTAATAACAAGTTTTATTCAAAGTTGCGAGGCTTGGTTTCCAGAAATGCACTTGATTTAATTATCCAGCAGCAAGAGAAAATTAAACAGACTGGTGTTGATTCCAAAGTTTGTGGGTGCATTGTTTGACGGACATACGGAATACCTTGTGCTTGTCAACTTGCAAGGTGCACCATGGACTTTGCTTTTATCCCTTTGGAGATGGTGTATCCTTTTTGGAGGACATTGTGGATACTTGATGACGATCTAATTCAGAAAGAACCATCAGATAATGCATGTGCAATGCATGAAGCAGTTGAGGCTCTTTTGCAGCGCTATTTCCAGTTAGATATTAGTGGACAAACTGCACTTGTGTATAAAGTAAATGAACTTGCATATCCCGAGTCCACATCTATGTGTCCACCTTCGAACAAAATCAGGACAAAAGGGTCTTTGAAGAGGTCTGCTGTGAAGAAGGAGCAATCAACCAAGCGAGATCCTTCATACTGGGAAGTTGTTGACAAACATTTCGAATCTCAAAACAACGAGATAAAAACTCCTCTTGCCAACCCTAAACCAAAACAACGCAAGAAGTTTCCATACTCAGAAGATCTTCCTCGTTAGTTTTTGGAATATATTGATGATGTAATCAATGTACAAGCTGATGGGAATTGTGGTTATTGTGTGATTGCATCACAAGTTGGGCAAGGGGAGGATGATTGGGCCTAAATTTGTCGGGATTTGTGTCAGGAGATGAAGGATCACAAGATACTGTATCGATCTCTGTATGGGTCCACTAACAGATTCAATGACCTCGTCAAGTCCACTTTTGTTGACACAGCAACAGGAACTCAACCATTTGCTAAGTGGATGACTTTATCGGATCTGGGATATGTCATAGCCACACGATATCAATGGGTAGTTGTCTTCCTGTCGAAGGAAGGAAGTTCTACTTTGTTTCCACTTCGTGGATCACCACCGTGTACACTGGATCGGCTTGTGTCTATTGCATTTGTGCAGCGATGTCACTTTGTTCGGGTACATATCATACGTATTTTATTCAAAGTAAGTATGTTAATCAATTTATGTAATATGATTTGTGACTATTATTTATGTGTATATTAGGTCATCTTGAAGCAAGACTGTCCATTACCGCCGGTTCATCCACAATGGGAAGCATATGCTGAACCACAATCGCTTTTATGGTTGAATTCATACATTCCTCAGATTGCAGAATACACGCGGTTGTTTAGAAGTGAACAGTGTAACACAAGTTATGTCAACCTTGATGAAGACTAAAACATACTGTTGTAGTTAAGTACTAGAATGTTTAGGAATTGTTATTTCATATTTACATTGCATAATACATTGGAGTTATTTTTCTTTCTTTTTCTAATGTTTATAACTTGTTAACGCCAGTTTTTGAAAATCCGTTTACGTAAGATTTTGAAAATCCGTTTACATCAGATTTTCAAAATCTGTATTGGTGTTTATGAAAAATTAATGACACACTGATAATGCAACATAAGGAATCTCTGTGAGGTCAAAAGCAACATAATATCAAAAAATCACATGTCTAACAAGCACCATAATATCGTCAAAAGCAACATAATATACTAAAAAGCAGCATAATATCGTAAAAACATCAAGAAAGTCTAAAAAACAACATAAAAGCCTAAAAACTAATGTGACAGCCCTGCATCTGTTCTCCTCTGCTGCCTCCTGGCGTAATGTCTCTGTGAGATCGTGGTGGAGTTGGCACGCGCTAACCCAAGGATGTTGACAAGTTGTTTGTAGCCTGGGTCTCCAGTGTGAACAACCTGTAATGCATCCTCAGCTAGCTCACACACTCTCTCCCATCCTAGTGCTGGCGGAGGAATGTCTGCTGGCGCTGGAATCTCAGCTGGAGCTGGAATCTTTGCCGGTGCTAGAACATCTGCAACAGGATCATCTATGTGCTCATGTGCCCTCCATGCGTACGTCGCTGGCAGCAAATAAGGATGCGAGACCCTGAAAAACCAGCGCATGTAACCCTCAACACACTGGCCAGGTCGATCACCAGTTGATATGAGAGTGGTCTCGTCCAAAGTGTGTGCCTCCCACTCTGCCCACTGCTCGTCCACACGCTCAACAGTAACTAGCCGATGTGGAGGAGGAGGAATGCTCTGCACGTACCCAAACTGTCGGAGGACACGCTCGGTTTGGTATCGGCATACAAAGCTCCCAAGCCGGATACACCGAGAAAATAAAGCCTACCGGTAGAAAGGATGACGCGCACGGTAAGCTGCATAAGGCGTCCACACGATATCCTCGACCTGTATGTCCTCCAATGTCGCTCGTGCATCTATCACCGTCTTGCCCCACTTCGAAACAAGTCGACCACCGTGTGGGTGGCCCTCCTCATATGTGTCCCTCGGTGTCGATCCCTTCAACGTCGGGAAATATTCAAAAATCCACATCTACAAAAACATAATAATCAATTAAACAATAGTGATGAGAGTGTTAATTAGAACAAGTTTAATATACAAGGATGATGAAAGTAACGTAATACCTACAGTAAAGCCATAAAACCTCCAATCTGCCGACAAGAATGAGCATACACTGTCGGATGCTCTATATCAACCAATGCTCCCAAATATGCGATGCAGACTGATGTCCAATTCTTGTCAGCAAATAATGTGCACCCAAGCACATACAAGATATAAGCTCTAGCTGCCTTTGTGTGCTGCTGACTGGCAACGAGCCTCGGCACAAGCTTCTCCAGAAATGACAACCGGAGACTGGGTCCTCGAGCACTCTCCACCTCTGACATAGGCAAATGGGTGAGTGACGCTACATCGTCTAGAGTGAGCGTCATCTCACCAACCGGGAGATGGAATGTAGAAGTCTCTGTGTGCCATCTCTCAGCAAATGCATTCGGCAATGACCAATGAATCAGCCGATGAGTGCATCGAAATAGACCTCCAAGACCAAATCGATCTAATACAAATCTAATCGCCGAGGTGGGAGGATGCTTGTCCAAGTGGATCATGTGCGACACGACCCTCATCTCTAATCGATCCTGAAATATTCTCACAATGATATTACATTATCAGTATCATATCATATATTACGAACTATATAAAAAAACACACACTTGGGTGAGTATTCCTTACCTCGCCATGCCATATCTCACGTGCAATGTGCTGCTCATAACGCGTCAACAGAGACGCATCTACTAGACCTCCACCGAATGGTCCTCTCTGTGGCATAACCTCCTCTGCCTGCTCATGGACAGGCTCATCTACATGCTGCTCTCGGACAGCCTGCTGCTCATGGACAGGCTCCTCAATATGCTCCTGTGTCTGTCCTAATTGGCGGCGTCTTAGTTCTGACATAGTCGGACGTCTACGATCGTCTCCTATGGTCATGTCTACAAATATAAACAAAATAGACAACATTAATATAATAATGATAATAGCACACAATAATAATAATAATAATAATAATAATAATAATAATAATTATTATTATTATTATTATTATTATTATTATAATAATAATAAAAAATTAAAAAATTAAATAAATAACAAACTGATCCGCGGATTTTGAAAATCCGCCAAACCCACGGATTTTGAAAATCCGTCTACGTTATCTTCCCATGTTGCTGGCGGATTTTAAAACTCCGTCAACACTCCGAATTTTCAAAATCCGTCAACTCTCCGGATTTTCAAAATCCGTCTTTTAAATGTTCATGTGTCACGGATTTTGAAAATCTGTTTACTTCAGATTTTGAAAATCCGAGGACTGTTCATCATCCCTGTCCTTGTGCCATCGTCGGAGGGGATTTTCACAAATTTTTTTCCACGTTTTAACCGTAAAACAACTATATTATGAAGCATATAAACACATATATAACCAAATCAAACACATACAATGACAGAAATTGCAGAAATTCATCATAAAACCTACAATTTACATGACCTAAACGAAGCAGAAATTGCAGAAATTTGAAGGAACACATCTACTAACCTAAACGAAGCAGAATCTAGGGAAGAAATGAATGTAGCAACCGACGGTCACAACGGCGGCACCAACGGCGGCAGGAATAGAGAGATGGAGAGAGAGCGATGAGAGAGATGAGTGAGAAAGAACTTGTTCTGTTCTGGAATGTGTGGTGCTTAATATGGGTGCTTCGGATTTTGAAAATCCGAGACTTTAGCACCAATCGGATTTTGAAAATCCGTTTACCATTTTTTGGTTAGCTCGGATTTTGAAAATCCGAGCGAAGCGCAAATTTGGAAAAAAAATAGGGACGTGTGGTGGCTGGGGAAATATGTGTGATGTACATAGTGCTGGCCCCAATATAGTTCCCATTTGTGTTCATATACACTGCACTTATATTTTGGGCCTCAATGAAAAATTGTGGGATTCTTGGGTACAATTATATAATTTTTTTGGTAGAAGGTCTGGTTCTCTGGTTTTTCTTTTTGTGTTAAGGATTTTTCATCTTTGGACAAAAAAAAAAGAATTTTCATCAGACAAAAAAAAAAGGTTAAGGAAGTTTTGCACCACTAACCAAAGGGCATTTATAGGGCCACAACCCTTAATTTATGTCTGTCACTATTCCATATTTTTTACATTTTTATAATGGCAAAAATAACCTTCTCAATAGAGGACCTTTTAGAAAGTCTCCGGAAGAGGACCTTCTGAAATTTTGAAAAATAAAATATAAGTTTTTTTTGTTAAGTAAAAAGCCTTCCGGAAGATGGGTTTCTTGGAATTTTTCGAAAGATGACCTTTCAAAAATTTCTCGAAAGGAAAATTTCAAGAAGAGAGCCTTCCGTAAATTCAACATTTCGGGGGTGTCATTTATGAGTATTTTTGTAATTTTATGACAAAAAAGGGAAAGAGATAGTGGTTTGCATACTTTTGTTAGTTTCATATAAATGGTCCGATCATAGAAAGAGTTTTGGAGTACAAACACTTAATTTTAGAAAACATCTTTTTTATTAAAATAAAATTAGAGAGAAGGGATCTGCATTGCTTTGTTCAAAGGAAAGAAGATTTCTAAATTCAAAGAGCATTTATAAAGGTACCTATATTTACCTTATTTTAAAAGAATACATTCAGACTCAAATATTCGACTTGTTAGATATGAAATATGTTATATTATATTTAACCAACTTTTTAAATTAATTCGAAGAATAACATTTTAGTTATTCAGAAATAATAATTGTTCAAAGTTCAAATACTTCTTTTTTTAAAAAAAAAAACAAGACATAATAAATAGAAAAATTAATATTTTTTTAAATTTCTAGTGTAAATATTTTTATAATTATTTAAAAAAACTAGTAAATGTAAAGAAAAAAGACTCTTTATATTCTTATTTTCATTTTCAGTGTCATCAATAGTGACTTGGAAATCTGTTTAATTTTTTTTTTAATGTACCTTGGAAGGAAAACAAAAAACCTAAGGTTTAATATACAAAGTGCCTATAGAATCAACTACCAAAATGCAAGATAACGCATGAGGAATATCATCCTAAATTCTAAAGTGATCTTTATGAGTTGCTCTAAATTTCGTAAATTAATTTGCACAAGTATTATTTTGTGGAAGAATATATATGCTATATATTTATAGTCCAATCTAGTGCTAAAAGCGATCTACTCCTTCCGTTTCAACTTTCAAAACTTTTGTTTGTTTTAGATTTTTTTTTTTTTATTTCAAAACATTAGTCATTTTGAAATTTCAAGTAACAATTTTTTTTTTTTAAATTCTATCCTCAATTAATAAATACTCTTACTATATACCTTTTTCATTATTTCTCATCCATCACCATTTCTTTTATCAATTACATTTCTTTATTTTATCCCTCTTAATCACACTATAAAAATTTAAACCACTCCCCTAATAATTAATAGTATTAAATATAAGTATTAGTTTAATAATTTATCACATTGGATGGAGTTTATTCGCAGGAAAACCACAACGATTAATGGAGATGGCGTACATCCAAGTTGGGTGATTATACTGTTAAGTCAGTCTATGGAGTTGCAAGTCAGAGCCAAAATGATTACCTTATGAAATCCGTTTGACGCGCCAAAGTTTCAGTCAAGGTGTCATTGTTCGGGTGGTGGTATTTACTAGGGAGAACACCTTGCAAGGAAAGCCTTGTTCGAAGGGGGATTATTCCCTCAGAAAATGTCACTTGTGTCATTTGCCTAATGAGTTCTAAATCGCACTCATATCTTTTTTAGAGTACAAATGTGTTAGTTTGATATGGTATTTGGTATTACACGAGCTTGGCTTTCAATCGGCTATGCATAACAACCCAGGAACTCAATATGCTCAATTTTTTGGGTTGGGCCGTGGCTCAAAGAAAAATTAGAAGCCTGGCATATAATGTGGTTTTCCGTCACGTGGGAGATTTGGTTGGCAAAAAACGAGATCATTTTTTTAAAAAAATCATGGGACGATTATCTCGTCTTTGACAGGATTCAGGCTCGCTTGTGGTTGTAGCTAAAGGCGGCAAATCCAAAATTTGTCTTTTCATTATGGGAATGAATTCAACATTCAGCGAGCTGTTTCAGGCTGTGACATGTTTTAGCGTTTTTCATGTTTCATAGTCGGCTATATTGTCATCATGTAGTTGGCGTAGGATTTGTTTGTCATAGTTTCTATCCTTGTGTTATTGCTTTGCGAGACTCGTACAGTGGGTGCTTTTATATTATTTGATTAGATACATCTTGTACTCTTTTTAATAATATTTCCTTGATTTATAAAAAAAATACATTAAAAAGTATACTTTTTCCAATACATGGAATAAGTAATAGAATTAATGATATAAACATAATGATGATAATTACGTGATTCTCACTAATAAATGTAATACTAATAACCAAAGAATTAAAATTGCAGACAACGATTCTCTAACCTCTCTCGTGCAATCTAGTAGTTGAAAAAGTTAAAATAATTTAAAGGGTCTTGTTTAAAGATATTTATTAAGATTATTAAAATTAAAAAATAATTATAAATATATATTATTTTATTTTTTGAAAATATCAAAAAATTATATTTTTAATAATTTTTATTACATTAACTCATAAAAAATATTTTTATGACACTGTTTAATATTTTTTAATTTACAAACAAATTATAGCACTTAAAATTGAATCTTGTCATATTCTTACTAACCGTGGGTCTTATAGTAATGTTTTGAATTTAAATTATTATTCCTTTCGTCTTATAATATAAGTCCCTATTATCAAAAAGACTTGTCTTATAATATATGCTCTTACATATAAAATTATAAATATTTATTATGATTTTTTAATTTTTAAAGTTATTTTACCAATAAAAAATAATTGAGTTTAAATTTGATTGGTGTAACATCTCAATAGTATCATTAATTCTTCTAATTCTAATAATTTAACTATTTTTTTAAACTGTGTGAAATGTTACTTGAAGCTTATATTATGTGAAAGAGAGAGAGTACATGTGATGTTATTAATAGTAATTTTTTCATAGCTTTTTCCATTAGTTTCAGCGCAGCCGCAGCCATGTCTCATCATGTAGTCGTGTTTGCAACCTTTGACCTTTTGGATCAAATTCCACTATTTTATCCACTTGCTATTATTTAGATCACTCATATTTTTATAATACTGTATTCATTTTTTTTTATAGAAAAAAAAGGGGAAAATAAAGATCGTTTTAATTTTTTTTTTATATTCAAAATAGAGATCCTTTAGGTTATATTATTATTTCTTTTAGGTGAGTGGATAATATTCCATGACTAATCCTAAAAAATTAATTTTTAATTGAGATATAGATAGTAACTGAATATTTTATCGATCTCTCGGCAGTAATAAAGTTTTTAAAACTCTCTCAAGATTTTAACCTATATCTTTCAATGAAGTTTTCTTCATTTGTAAAATTTCTAGGTCATTTTAGAATTTTCATTTCAATTATCCAAAGTATTTTGTAGAAGTATTAGCTTTTTTTTTTTTTTATAGTAAAAGTTGTATTAGGATGTTTTAAATCATTGAAAAAATTAAATTCCCTTCATAAATTCTATAGTCCAAACACCACACACACGGTAAAGAATCTCAATTATTATTTAACTATATCGATCTTTCTTGAAATGTTATAGATGATGTGATAAAAATAAATAGGAAAATAGTCTTATTAAAAAGTGTCTTAAAAATTCTTCTTGTAGTACTATTAATATACTTCATTTAATGTTTTTAATTTTGTTAGAAAATATATATCTAATATATAAATTCTTAATAGAAAAAAAAAACAATAAATTCTTACAATTTTAATAAAAAAAATACTTCATTCGTTTCATATTATAAAATTGTATTTGAACAATTACGCTTATTGTAATGAAACTAATTATAACATTGATTTTTAATACATTAATTTTGTCGATACTAGTTACACTAATAACAATTCATATGGATCTTAATAAATAATATTTATGTTCTCTATCCGAAAAGAGTAATTGTTTATATACAACTTTTGTTTATGTAAAGGTCTTTGTTTATATACAACTTGCACAACTGATTAAATTAATATGTAACAATTTAACTACATATTTTTTAATTTTTAATCATAAAACATTAATATGAAAAATATCTTCATCATAATACCAACATTAAAATTCACCAAAATATATACTGATTTAATCATATATTTTTTCATGTTTAACTAGTTGTATAAAAATAAAGTTATAACATATCATTGTGGAGATAGAAAATAGCCCAATATGTATGCATAATTTTTAAAACATGTTGCAGTTTACAAATAATTTATTATATCTTTTATTGAGTTTATTAATTAGACACTTGGTTATTCCTCGCAATAGTTACGAAAAATGCCAACACTACAAATATAAAAGACTTGCAAAAAATGTGATTAAACTAGCCTTTTCATTACAACTATGATGGCTAAATAAAAAAGAGCAAACTCATTCGAGTTTAGATTCAGTTTGTCAATCAGATATATCTGACAAAATGATTTTTGATTGAGTCATTTTGAATTCTTAGATGAAATTCGGTGTTTAAGTCTTCTTAATCATAAATTGACTTTGAAAAGAGATATTTTAATTATGTTGTTAAGAAACATAGACTAATCAATTGGATTATTCAATAGTATCCATTCGATGCTAACTCATTGGAAAAAATTATGTCAAAGGTATTATTATCACATGAACAAATACTTGTGATAGGGTGTTCATTTTTTGAGTAAACATGTACGATACCTTTTGATTGTAAAATTAGAATTAAGTTTTAATGAACAGAATTCTCGCTACGAACTTGTAACTCAAATAGATTAAGAAGAAGTTCTTAGAGTTTGAGAGGAGGAATTCAATTTTCAATAAAAAATTTAAAAATAATATAATATAAAAGTATATGTATTTGACCGATAAAAAAAATTAACAGAATTATCATTAATAGTGAACTTTGCAATGACCATTTACAAAAGCATGAGTTGGGTTAATGTTCATCAGACAAGTTTTATCACATGACTAGTATAGGTTACTTTGTCTCAAGTCAAGTCAAAAGAAAGACTTAAAATATTAATAATCAATGACAACGATCAATTATCTTCATTAATAAAAAAGATGTTGTGTTATAAAATATAAAATTGAAAAAAAATATTCATGGACTTTTCCAAAATTATTTGTAAATCACTTTTAATTGAATTTTAAAAACTAAAAATTAAAAATTAAATCATTAAATTTATCTAAAAATATAATTATAATTCTTTTCTCTAAGTAATTTAAGTCAATTCAACAATTATTAACTAGGATACATGTCAAAATCAATTAAATGTTCATCAATACTATCAAAACACATTTCACTTCAAAATTAAATTAACAAAATAATATGAACGTCAAAACAAATAATCATAGAGGTGTCATGACATATCAATTTTATGGTCTAATAGATTAAAAATTAGTATTTATACATTTTATATCTTAATCCAACCGAATACTAGAATTTGAGCAAAAATAACTTTTGGAATTTAATAGCGATGTCTTTCCTAATTTAATATTTTTTATTATGTTTAATATTTTAAATAATATTCTTAGAGTATTGGATATTATGAACGTAATTTATTTTAAGAGTTTTGTTAAATAGTGCATTTCAACACTTGTTAAAGTTATTAAAATTGATAAAATAATCGTGAGTGCACATCATTTTTTAATCACTTTTTTATCTTATTTAACTTCTTAAAATATATCCTTCGAACATCATTTAACATTTTCTTTATTTTAATTAAAATTAGTTTTCAGATTAAATAGTCAAAAACTAATCCTAATGCTATTTCATTTCAGTATATTTTTTTAAAAAAATTAACTACTACTCCATCTGTCTCAAAATGTAAAATTTTCTTAGAGAGTTTTTGTTTGTCCCATTTTATAAGACTCTTTAAGAATTTTTATGCACATTTAATTTTTTTTTACTATTATACCATTGCTATTCAACCAATTTTGATAAATTCAAAACATAATAAATAAAATAAATAAATGAACAACCTTAACTAAGAGAGAGTGAGGTGATAGAAAAAAATTGAAAGGGTCAATTTAAAAACTAATACTTTTTGTTAGACAAATTTAATACGTTTAACTAAATTAATCACTTTTTTTAATTCACACAATATTGATATGGGATCTTTTATATTTTGAGAGTGAGGGAATATTTAAGACTTTATTGGAGTAATAGTTTAACCATGAGTATTTAATTTCTTAAAAGAACGCGTTCATTGATGACTTGTGCTTCTATCTCTCATTCATTGATGTTTTCTTTTCTCTTACGCCGTCGACGACCCCATTTTTAAATTCCGGTCTTATCCTTCCTCCTTCTATAAAAAATGCTCTGCATCACAACCCACCTCCATTTTCAAAACCTCCATTTTTCTTTCTTTGTTTATTCTCAACATTCCAAAACACTACTACTACTACTACTTCATACTTCTCACGTTTACATTCCATGGCTCACTTGGTTTATGGCGAAACTCCATCTTTCGGTACCTCACACCATGGACAGGGTCAACAACTCGTTCCATTTTCAACCACTTCCACTTCCCTAAAAATCTTCCTCTTACATGGAAACTTAGAAATCTACATCCACGAAGCCAAAAACCTTCCAAACATGGACGTTTTCCACAAGAAAATGGCTTCAATTTTACCCAAAAAACTCTCCGGAAAAATCGAGGGCAAAATGTCCAAAACCATAACCAGCGACCCATACGTCACCGTTTCGCTAGCGGGTTGCGTAATCGCCAGAACATTCGTCATCAGAAACGACGAATTCCCTGTTTGGAATCAGCACTTCAATGCCCCAATTGCTCATTTCGCTTCGGAAGTTCATTTCGTTGTGAAAGACAACGACGTCGTAGGGTCTCAGATTATCGGTGCGGTTGGGATTCCAGTGGAGAAATTGTACACTGGTGAAAAAGTTGAGGGCTTTTTCCCAATTATCGATTCTAGTGGAAAACCCTGCAAAAAAGGTTCTGTTTTGAGCTTGTCTATTCAGTATACACCTGTAGAAAATGTGTCCCTTTGTAGGGTAGGTCCTAATTTTGAAGGGGTTCCTGATACTTACTTTCCTCTTAGAAAAGGTGGGAAAGTTACCCTTTATCAAGATGCTCATGTTGAACAAGATTCCCTTCTTCCTAATTTGAAGGGTGTGAAGAATAATTATGAGCATAGAAGTTGTTGGAGTGATATTTTTGATGCAATAAGTGAAGCTAGAAGATTGGTTTATATTGTGGGTTGGTCTGTTTATTATAATGTGAGTCTCATAAGGGATACTAGGGATGGAAAAAATTACAGTTTGGGTGAACTTCTTAAAGCTAAGTCTCAAGAAGGTGTGAGAATTTTGCTCCTTGTTTGGGATGATCCTACTTCTAGAAACATTATTGGAATTAAAACGGTAATCAGCTTCAAATTTTTTATCTTTCTATTTATGCATTTGGCATTTCATTTAATTTGCTTGGTTTGAATTATTACAACCTTGATTCTAAATTACTAGTTGTTTTTGTTTTGTAGGAGTATTAACTAATTGATTTTGTATTAATTGAAGATAGAGATATAGAACAGCATATAAGTCAGTTATCATGAACATGATATTTTGTTTAGTAGTTTGCTTTTTACAATTACATCCTTGTGTTTTTCACTATTTTTTTTATAGGCAAGAACAAAAATTTATTGTATTTTCTACTATTTGTTTTCAATTAATGTCATATTCTCTGAAAGCACCTTCTCTTCACCTTATTATTATTTGGAGTAATGATAGATCTTCTTACAATTTTTTTACTTATCTTTTTATTATCATATAAAGTATGAAATTAAGTAGACTTTTAATTTTGAAACCATAAAAAATATTAAAAATATTCTTTAATAAATAAGTAAGAAAATTTATAAAAACATATAAAGTAGGAGGATTAAAAATTATTCTATTATTTAATCATAAGATACCAATATTTCTTTCTAAATTTAAGACCACGTGGCCATGACTTTTTGTCTAATTTTGAAGTATTCCAATGTGACTACTGACCAGTACGACTAAACATTGTTTATAAATTTATTTATTTATCTATTCATTTTTCATGATATACCCTATTACTACTTAATTTGGTCCTAGGCACTTATTTTACTTCTAAGCATGTGTTTAGATTTCTGTCCTCTAAAATAGAGTTTAAAGAAAAAAGATTTTCATACTTTTTTTACTCACTTTGTACTCATAGTTACTTACATTAAAATATCTGGTTACACACCTAGAATTTTTATTAAATTTTTATTTTTACGTTGTAACCACATATTTTTACACGTACAATCATTAAATCTGAAAAAACACTGTAACAAAAAAAAACTAATGAAACTACTTTTTCCAACGTACGTAACCAATGAGTACATTGAGTACAAAAAAATTTGAATACAAAGGACTCGAGTTTAAATTATAATAACATTTGTCCTACAGAAAGTAATGCATTAAGCCATTAACTGATCATACATAGTATATTAGAGATAAAGATAATAACTAGTTAGTTATATTTTCTGTTTCATAACTACCTCTCGGCAGTTACGTTAGTTACATTTTTGTTCTTCTATGAATGCACATTCAATGAGTACTTCTGAATTAAGTTGATTAATAGAAAATTCAATGTAGAGTTTTCTTTCCTCCTCTCTGAACTCCTAATATACTATGAGTGACTTATTAAAAAAAAGTAATTAGACATCCTGTGATTTTATTTGACCATGTTTTTTGTTTAATTTTCTTTGCTTAATTGTGTGATTCTGTCATTAAATTATTACTATGTTATGTAGGTTGGACTAATGAACACTCATGATGAGGACACAAGGCGATTTTTCAAACACTCTTCTGTAAAAGTGCTTCTTTGCCCACGAGCAGGTGGAAAAGGGCATAGCTTCATCAAAACTCAGGTTAGTTACTTAGAACAATTATTATTTTCCTATGTCTAAAGACTAAAACAAAGAATAAATACAACATTTAGAAGTTGTAAAAGATTACTTAAAAGGTATGTGTTTCATGACTTTTGTATTATAAATAAATACAATCAATTTTGTTTAACAAAAAAAAAATCGCATTTATTTCTATTATTCATGATTTTGTTCCACTAATGTACTGCATAGATTTCTTACTTCCTCTGTTCCAAAACCATAATCTTTATTTTTAAGGAGATCTAGTTTGGTTTCGTTTATTTTGGAAAAAGAAAAATGATTGCTTATTTTTCTCAAGCATCTTGTGAGAATATTTTAAAATAAACAATTACTTTTTTCCAAAAACAAGTTTTCCAAACATGTATGGACTATGAAGAGATTAGAATATTAGTATAATTGTAATTAAACAGAGATTTTTTTTGTGCTTAATTATTAGGAAGCTGGAACAATCTATACACATCATCAGAAGACAGTGATTGTGGATGCTGATGCAGGTCAGAATAAAAGAAAGATTGTAGCTTTCATTGGAGGTCTTGATTTATGTGTAGGCCGATATGATACCCCAAATCATTCAATCTTTAGGACTTTGAACACAACACACAAAGATGACTTTCATAATCCTAACTTTGAGGTAAATCATCCATTTTTAAATTTCATAAACATCCTCCTCATTTTTAATGGACAATGTCAAAGACCATCTTTCTTATTTTTCTGGTTTATCATTTACAAAATCCATTTCAAAATTCATCATCATTAGTATGATGTACATATACTTTTGAATTGGCAATGTATAATGAATAGGGTTCTGTTTTTGTATAATGAATAGGGTTCTGTCACTGGTTGTCCAAGGCAACCATGGCATGATTTGCACTCCAAGGTTGATGGTCCAGCTGCATATGACATTCTCACCAATTTTGAGGAGCGTTGGTTAAGGGCTTTAAAAATGCATAAACTTCAAAAGATGAAAAGTTCTCATGATGATTCATTGCTCAAAATTGATAGAATGCCTGAAATTTTTGGCATTGATGAAGTTCCTTCCCTAAATGAAGATAATCATGAGACTTGGCATGTCCAGGTACCATTGATTGCATAACACTTCTTAAGACTTGTTTGGCGTATATTTTCATTTTCTGTTTTCATTAATAGTTGCAGAACAATCACTTTATCTTTATTTTGTTTCCTGTTTTTTGAAATTAATGTAGGAAACAAGAAATCTTGTTTTTTTTTCATTGTTTATAGTAACATTTTTAGAAAATCGAAAACAAAATGTTAGTTTTATAATTTTTATGATTTATGAAAACAGGAAACGTAAACGTAAGCAAAATAGGGCTTTAATGTGGTTTGGTTTCAAATGAAATTAGACTAAACTTGGATCCAAAATATGAAAGCTATTATTAATTGTGTTAAATTGGATTCTCGTTTACTTAATCTAAGCATGAAACCAAACATACACTTAGTTTCTTACTGCCTTTGAGAGATTTCTTCATTGTCAATGTTGATGTTTTCTAACTTATTACTAAATTCTTGTAATTAAAGGTATTCCGTTCAATTGATTCCAACTCTGTCAAAGGATTTCCAAAGGAACCTAAAGATGCTATAAAAAGGGTAAAGTAACCATTCTTTTCTTCAAAAAAAAATTCCATTTTAATGAGAATGAAAGTGCTAACTATGTTTAGTAATTTTCTTTATTGAA
Source organism: Cyamopsis tetragonoloba (assembly GCA_037177725.1). Taxonomy (NCBI): domain Eukaryota; kingdom Viridiplantae; phylum Streptophyta; class Magnoliopsida; order Fabales; family Fabaceae; genus Cyamopsis; species Cyamopsis tetragonoloba. Next base: position 34,679,508 of record CM074120.1, on the reverse strand, counting down.
CAGAACTTGGTTTGTGGAAAGAATGTGATGATAGACATGAGCATTCATTCTGCATATGTCAAGGCAATCAGAGCTGCAGAAAAGTTCATCTATATTGAGAATCAATACTTTCTTGGCTCATCATATAATTGGGATTCTTACAAAGACCTTGGTGAGTATTGACATCTCTGATCAAATTCAAAGAAATATTCTTAAGAATATTAGAGAAAAAAATTATATTTTTGGTCCTTCAAAGAAATATTCTTAAGCAATATACTTTAGTCCCTTGGTTTTTTAAAAAACTTGTATTTAGTCATCCTGAAAATTTAAATGTTTTTTTTTTGTTATTCCTTTACTTTTGACTATTAAGAGATGACGTGACAGTTTTCGTGGAGTATCATAGAGTTAGATGTCACGTCATCACTTAATAGAATACAGACGAACAGATTGAACGAAAACATTTAAACTTTTACGAAAAACAAATCCAGTCTTTTTAAAAATGATGAACTAAATAAAAATTTCGTGATATTTTGATAGACTAAACATATTTTAAGATGGAGAAAGAAAGTGTGGAAAGAAAATTTTCATTTTCAAAATGTTAGTAACCAACTGTTATATTTGAAGTTGTAAGAGACATCCTGCTTGTTATTATGTTCTAACATTTTCCTTTTTTTCATAGGTGCGAACAACTTAATTCCAATGGAAATTGCTCTGAAAATAGCCCACAAAATCAAACAACATGAGAGATTCTCTGTATATATTGTGATTCCTATGTGGCCTGAAGGTGTACCTACAAGTAAAGCTACTCAGCGGATTCTCTTTTGGCAGGTAGCTTTCCTTCACCTTTTGAAATTTGTAAACTGTCATTTTGATCGCAGTTCACTTTAATTCCTATTTTTTAAGGAGTTTTAGTGTTTAGTCATTCGCATTAATCTTTGAATGTATGAAAAATTGTTCGCACTAAGCTAGTTCTTGATTTTATACCAAAAAATCATTTACATTAGTTCAATAAGCAACCAAAGTAAAATGACACCAAGACAAAGCTTTTTAAAAGATGGATACTAAAGTAAAATAACATTATAGAATTGGAGACCAAACTTTATACATTATTATTCATGATTATTGAAACTTGAGCCATTTTCGCCAGACCAAAAACCAAACATGTACTAAGTTGAGATGAGATGTTGATTTTGACAGTTCAAAACAATGGAAATGATGTATGAAACGATATACAAGGCTTTACAAGAAGCAGGGCTTGACAATGAGTATGAACCACAAGACTATTTGAATTTCTTCTGTCTTGGAAATCGTGAGATCCCTGATAACGACCAAAGCATCTCAACTGTTGTATTGCCTAATGGAAAAACACAAAACACTCCTCAGGTAATAATATTCTTTTACCCATTCCTTTGTTAAATGCTTTTGTTTTTCTTTTTCTCTGCTCTGGATCAAATGTTTATGATAATTTGTGTTTTTTTTCACACATTGGAAACATAAATAGGTACTGAGTCAGAAGAACAGGAGATTCATGATTTATGTTCATTCAAAAGGAATGATAGTGGATGATGAATATGTGATTTTGGGATCTGCAAATATAAACCAAAGATCCATGGAAGGCACCAGAGACACTGAGATTGCAATGGGAGCTTATCAGCCTCATCATACTTTAGCAACCAATCAATCTAAACCTCATGGCCAGGTAAAATTTTTAAACTTATAAGGACCTTTTTTTTTAAAAAAAAAAATTCCGCAAATATCATATTCATAGAGAGAATTACAAATTTAGCTGATATTTAGTGCGCATTTGGTAAACGTAGATTATAGTTTCTTTAGGAAATTATAGCTTGTTGACTCAATAAGCTTGTAAAATTATTTGGTGATCATAACACTATAACTTACATCGGGGAGATTAGAACGTATAAAAACTAACTTTAGAAATTCTACTTATTAAAACTACATTTTTACCCATGAAAACAAAAATAGCTTCCTTGCATCATATACCGATGACATAAATGCTTAATTGAAGGATGGTCGCACCACGTTTTTGGGCGTGTCACACTTCGCTTGAGTTTTAAAATCTGGTAGTTCGTTCCAAGTGGATTCTAGAATAGTAGAATCCGAGGGAGCATTTTTTCAACTATCGAATTCTAAAAGCCGTGCGAAGTGTGGCGATCCTAGAAACTTGTGTTTTGTGGATAGTGTAGCTGACGTTAACTGAAGTCTCCAATAGGACAAAACTTAGATGGAGTTCCATAAGTTTGGTTGTTGTCGTTCTCTAACGAGAATTAGAGTTTCACCTGATAACATGTGTCGATCTCTAACAATCGTGTTTATTATGTGGACCCAAGGTGTCAGCACATGTTACAAGGTCATACTGACTAGAAACTACATGATGATACATCCAAAGGCCTTTTCATATTATTCCTGTTAACAAAATTGGATCCTTTTTACTAACTTGGGTTAATTATGTTGTGTATTGTGTTCTGATTCAGGTGCATGGTTATAGAATGTCACTATGGAGTGAGCATTTAGGAGCAATGGAAGAATGTTTTGAGGAACCAGAGAGCCTTGAATGTGTGAGAAGGATAAGATCATTGAGTGAGGCTAATTGGAGACAGTACATATCTGATGAAGTCACAGAAATGAAGAGCCATTTACTGAAATACCCTCTTCAGGTTGATTCTAATGGAGAAGTGAAGCCTCTTTATGGATGTGAGACTTTTCCTGATGTTGGTGGCAATATTAAGGGCACTTTTACAGTTCTTCAAGAAAATCTCACCATCTGATACATCATTTTGATGCATTCTCTCCGGCCGACGACTTGTCCAGCCAACGTCTAGCCGAATCTCGGTTGTTGGTCGATCAATGCTTGGTAATGATGGATGGTTGTGATCGTTGCCGGAGAGAATGTGATGCTGGAGAGAATTCAAATTCGTGTCCCGGTTTTGTATATTAGGTTTTTATTTGTTTTTCTCGATTGTTAATAAGGGAGCATAGGTAATTTGTTTTTGTGTTTGAGGCTTAGCCCCTTTTCTTTAAAAGAAAGTTGAATCAATTGCTTTTTTCCTTTTTGTATTAACTAATTTTATAGTTACTTTTGATCTTTTCTTTTTTTTCTCTGTTGTAACATGTCAGATTAAAAGTGATAGAATTTACAAATCTTGGAGATTAAAAACAATTTTGAGTCAGTTTGTAATTTGTAAACCATGTAGTCTGAGTCATTATATTAAATGGAGTTATGTTTTTCTTTAACTATTTAATCAAAAGACTACATTTTTTTTAGTTTATTTAGTCAATAATTTGTTTTTATCTATTAACCTCATAAATAATGAAAAAAAAATACTACCTCCTTTTCAAAATAGATAAATGTTATATTTTTCTATTAAATCTTTCTACTCACATATCAATTGTTATTTATCATTTTAAAAAGTAAAGAACTTAGTCAAAAATAGATAACAATTATCAAAATTAAGTGGGTAAGAAGAATTGTAGGAACTTTTAATATTTTTCTTCAAACTATAAGCATTTAGATTGTTTTCAAGTATTTTAGAAAAAAAAAATAGTTATTGTATTGATTTTGAAAAAAATTAATCACTCTATTACAATTTTATTCATAATTAAATGTAACACGTTATCCAACGAACTATCTACTCACAATTTTATTCATAATTAAATGTAGCACATTATCTAACGAACTATCTCCTCCTATAATAATAGTGAGTTACTTTAATAAAAGGGTTTTTCTGACCTGTGCAGGTTAACAAACTAAAGTTAGAAATTTAGTATTGAAAAAAACAAAAAAGTTAATTAAATTTGGTTTGACATACAATTAATATTTTGTTTACTTTCTATATTGAGTTTCTTAATTTATGCAATATTGCACAGAATAGAAAACTCCTTAATAAAATAAAGGGTAAAATTGAAAAAGTTAATAAATACTATTTACATTGTATTTTGTGTAGATGCATGTAATATGAAATATGCATATTTACTCCCTCCTTTCTTTTTCAACTTTAGCTTTTTAAGGTTAAATTATAGATATTAAGAAATATATTAATTATTCTTATTTTAATCAAAATATTTTTTTAACTCCTCATATTATTTTTTATCTTTTTTTTTATTAGATCAATAGTGAACATTAATTACTATCCCATTTAAATAAAAGGGTAGAAATGATGAAAGTGTAAGTGAGTGTTTATTGCCACTCTATTTTTGTCTATTGTTATTTTTACACCTCATTTTCTCCCCCACTTTTACTTATATGAATTTTTTGAAAAATGCCTCATATTGAATTTTTATTAATGATTTGAAAAACGTGTTCATAATTCATTTGAGGCCCATGAAAATGTTGAGAGTGAAAATAATCTTTTTATGATTGTTACTGCATCAAATAACGTTATAAACATGGGAAATGATATTGTCACTCCTAAATTTGATATTGTAACTTTCATGACACTCAATTCATAAGCATTTTTTCATGATTTTGAAGTGACAATATCACTTCCCATAAACATTAGTCTTGTTATTATATGATATAAATAAATTCATTTATAATTAAAAATGTTGAGTTAGAGGTTTGAAGAGAATTAATTATTTAATTATGTATGTTTTGGATCGGAATAATAAATGATGATTTTACTCCACATACCACTATTCCTATTTTGTGTTACAGGTTTCACTTTTGTATTCTTATGCACATGGCAATATTGATAAAGAAATCCCAATCTCTTGAAAGTGAAATCACTATTAATTATTATATTATTATTTAAGAAGACTCTTCATCTCATATGGGTTAAAGCAACTTGCCATCTATAATTTTATTCACTTTCACATGTGACCACGACTTCTTTCCTTTCTTAATTCATAGAGGGTGGGAAAAAAATGAAAAATCATTTTTCTTGGTTTGATAGATTAAAAAAAAGTAAAAGAAAAAGTGCGAAACTTACTTCAAAATTTTCTTTGTATATAAAAATATGAAAAAAAATAAAATTATTTCCAGTATTTCTTATACAAATTTTAAAAGAAAAGAAATAAAATAAAAATAATACAAAACTGTTTTAATTATTTTTAAAAATACAAAATAAAAATAAGAAATAAAAATAAATAATACTAAATTAGCCCTTATATTCCCCACATGTCCTTATTATAGCCTTTCGAATTTTATGTTATTGTTTTTTTTTTTTTAATATTCTATGTTATTGTTTTTTTTTTAAAAGCAAAGTACAATAACCAGCCAGAAATTAAATCTGGATATTCATATATGCATATTTTTATGTATTTATCAATACATGATTGAGACAAATTTTATGTTATATTTGATTAAAAAAATTATAATTTTATAGTTTAAGTTTTTAATTATTTGTTTTTTTAGAAATAAATGAAGGAATAATATATTACCAAAAATGAGATCGAGAATAATAATACTCCCTCTGTTTTTATACTTAATTCCAGAATTGAAAAGTAAAATCAATTAATCAATAATCAATTAATATAAAAAAAACGAAGGAGTTAAACGTCTTTATCTTTTTTCCTCTTTACTACCAGACAAAGGGTTAAGTACTGACAATAAAATATGAACCTTCAAATCCCATCAGCAAGCTTCATGTCAAGCACATTCAAAATTTCGGTTTTGACAGTTTATTTACCCTTCAATTATTCCCACCACCAAAATATATTTCCTTTTAGGTGGAATACTTTTTAAATGAATTAATACTAAAAATAATTATTGACTTGTTAAAATTAAATTTAAAATTTAAATTTTATAAATTCGGTCATAATAAACTTTAATTCTATAAACAATAAATAATATAGTCATTGACTTCATATAAAAATTAATTACTTTAGACCTTAATTAACTAAATTGAATGATATTTTATAAAATTAACACTAAAAATTAATTTTGATAAAGTCCAAGATTTTATAGCTGATTACTATAAATTTATACTAGACCATTTTATTAGGAGTCGGATTCTCTCACGTCTATGCTCTCTCTAACCACTAACAAATAGCATCTTAATCTTTCATTTGTCTTTGCACGAAAATGAAAAAGAGAGAACGAAATATAAACAAAATAAATAGCTAGCTAAGTTTATATAAGAGAAAGCAAAAACCAGAGAAAATCCATTCTAATTTAATTATATCACTAAACAATTTTTACTGTGTTTAATTACGTATGCACTTGATGTAATGTAACATCCGAGGCGAAGAAAGAGGATCAATACCAAACAAAAAAATTGTGGCAATAAAATAATGGATAAAGTGCACCTATCCCCTTGGAAGTATCTTGAAATTGCAATAAACTCCAAATTATAAAAAAATAAGCTTTCCACCCCACTAAACCTAACAGTTCTTAACACCATTCAATGGGTTGTCTAACCATGGTAAGCTAGGTAGAGGGAAGGGAAGAAACTAACCACGGTAAACCTGCGTAGAAGAATCCTTGAGCACAAGAATTGTTGTCGATGGAGACACAAACAAAATAGAGGCTGGGCATTGCAATTCCTTCTCTATTTTTTTTCATTTTTGTTTTTCAAAGTGCAGTACCAATTTTAAACACTGCTTTGAAGAAGTTCAGTTGGTTCATTTAAATATCCATTGTAAAGAATTATAAGATGATGGTCATCATCTTGTGAAATTGATAAATACACTGTAATGAAACCTGATTCAAATGTTTTTTTTTTCAAATTCCATCTCCCTTATTTACGAATTACGGAGTCCTTTAATGTCTTGCGCTTTTTTTTTCTTTTGTCGAATGCGTCATTTTCAACTTCTTTTCTCTGCCATTTCATTTTCTATTGTTTGTTTGGTCCATTTTTTCAACTTGTAGGGTAACTTTTGATTGTTAGCCATGTATGCTTATTTGGTTTTGTAGTGCCAGTGTGTTCTTTTTATGCGACGTTTTTCTGATTTCTAAAATAAATCTATTAACCGTGGTTAAAGTGAGTTATAATCTACTAACAGATTTTTTTTTTTTGTTAGCATCCATGAACTCTAATAGGGTGTTGTGCTCGTTTTTATATAATTTGGTGCTTATTGTAATTTTAAAATACCTCATGGGTATTAAGTGCATTTTACTCTAAAATAATTGATAATGTTTGTTTGAGTGAATTAGTATTTTTATCTCTGATTTTGTTAAGATAGAACGTTTTAGTCTCCGATCTTTATTGTTATTCATTATTTTGATCCCTCACTCTATGAGAACATGATATTTTAGTCACCTGCTTATATGTACAATCATTTTGGTTTTTGATTTTTACTCTTATCAATCATTTTAGTTTATGATTTTCACTCTTATTGGTTATTTTAATTTGTAATCATAAGTACTAAAAATAACTAATGAGAGTAAAAGTCAAGGACTAAAATGTTCGATTAAAGTAAAAGTCCAACACTAAAATGAATATTCTTATAAGTTGGGGACTAAAATAATGAATACGAGTAAACTAAAAATTAAATTGATCATTTGTATAAATCAGGAATTAAAATGTCCATTACTCACAAAATCTAAGACTAAAATAACTATTAATTAATTTTGTTCTCTTTATATAATATCTCACACCATTTAAATCTAAAATAAATGGAGCAATTTCCCTTTAATACTCAGATTTATTATCTGGAATCTTAGATGAGATATCAGCTTACGGAAGCAAAACTACAATTGAAAAATTGCATCAACCACACCTAATACATTGTTAGAATTATAAAAAAAACTGCACACGAACTGTATGTTAATTTTTTGGATAAATTGCAATAAGCCCTCTTGAGGTTTGGGAAAATTGCACTCTATTCTAAAATTTCATCAAAATTAGCATTCAACCCCATTTTTGTCGGTTAACTAGCATTTTTAGCCCGTCAATCTATCAATTAAGTATTAAAAATAATTTTTAATATTAATGGAGGGTCCAGAACTTGCATATGTAACTGACATGACATAAAGGTTAGCAGTTAACTAGCGTTTTTGCCTCGCCAGTTTGTTACACCATCCTTAAAAATAGTTTTTAAAGTTAACAAATGAACATATTTGTAGATGTGACAGATGGGAACGACAGAAACATTAGCTAGGTTAGCAATGAACAGTTAACGGTTAAAGAAATGGAGTGAAATGCTAATTTTAGTGTAGTTTGGAGTGGAGTGCAATTTCTCCCAACTTCAAGGGGAGTTGTTGCAATTTACCTTAATTTTTTTTATTTTTTAAAACCGTAGATAATTGAATTAAAGTTCAATTAAGTTATTTTTTGAAATTTAATGAAATTAACAAATTTATTGTGTATAGTGTATAGTAGTACTATTTTTATAATCACCGTCGCGAAAAGGAAAACAAGCGCACGTTGTTCACTGCCTCTGTGTGTATATATATATACATACAGAAGCAGAGGAAGTGAAGCGAAGCATTAGCGATTGTAGAGATCGGTTTAATTTGTTACCACTCGTCGGAATGGGTTTAGCAGCAAACGGCAACGGCGGCGGCGGCGGCGGCGGCGAGAAGCCGCTAAAGTTCCTGATCTACGGTCGGACCGGGTGGATCGGCGGTCTACTTGGAAAACTCTGCGAAAAGCAAGGCATTGAGTACGTGTACGGCGACGGCAGATTGGAAAATCGGCCGTCATTGGAGGCGGACATTGCGGCGGTGAAGCCGAGCCACGTGTTCAATGCCGCCGGAGTCACCGGAAGACCGAACGTTGACTGGTGCGAATCTCACAAGGTTGAAACTATTCGAACGAACGTCGTCGGAACTCTGAATCTCGCCGATGTGTGCCGCGAGAAGGGGCTGATTCTCGTCAACTACGCCACTGGATGTATCTTTGAGTATGACTCGGGTCATACACTCGGATCCGGTGTCGGGTTCAAGGAAGAGGATACTCCGAATTTCATCGGATCTTTCTACTCCAAGACTAAGGCCATGGTTTTGTCTCTTTCTTTTCTTTTCCATTCTCTTTTACTTCATTGCATTGCATTACATTTAGATCTTATAATGTTTTAAACTTGGTATAAAGTGCGACATCTTGCCACAATATTAAAGTTTTTATACTGACTACTAATAACATTGCAATTTGGACCGAGGTTTTAAATCAAAATGTTCTATTTAACATCGCGCTGTAATGTCATGTTTTCAATAATCACTAAGATTGCATAAATCAGTTATTGCGGTTGGTTGGCAATAATCGTATTCAATTTCAAATTGCAGTTGCCCGTGTCTTGCAACTATAGTCAAGTTGCATCATGGTTAAATGTGGCTGCAGTCAAACTTAGATGTGGTTAAATTAAGATTCGTTTTATGATATCACGTTGCAATATCATAAATTCAATAATAATTAGAACCACATCAGATACCGATTGCGGTATGCAATAGCCACATTAAAGATTTTGCGGCAATAATCACATTGTTTTGAACCGCAATCACACTTAGATACTGTTTTTGTGACTTCTAAAACTATTATATTAAAGCAAAAACCTTGCGTATCGAACTTTAATTTGAAATGCTGGCTGCATCTCGATTATCAACCACATTAACCCAATTTGTGTGATGCTGACAGGTAGAAGATCTGCTTAGGAACTACAAGAACGTGTGCACGTTGCGAGTGAGGATGCCCATTTCCTCTGATTTATCAAACCCGCGCAATTTCATCACTAAGATCACTCGATATGACAAAGTTGTTGACATTCCCAATTCAATGACCATATTGGATGAACTCCTTCCGATCTCAATCGAGATGGGAAAGAGAAATCTCACTGGGATCTGGAATTTCACTAACCCAGGTGTGGTTAGCCACAATGAGATCTTAGAAATGTACAGAAAATATGTGGATCCTAACTTCACATGGAAGAATTTCACACTTGAGGAACAGGCTAAGGTAATTGTTGCTCCTAGGAGTAACAATGAACTTGATGCTTCTAAGTTAAAGGAAGAATTTCCTCAACTTTTGTCTATCAAGGATTCACTTGTTAAGTATGTTTTTGAGCCAAATCAAAAGGTTGTAGCTTGAAATTAATCAGGATGGTTAAGGTTAATTACCCTGCCATTTTGGCATCTGTTGTTGAATTTAGTTTGTGTGCTTTTGCCACCGATGATTTTTTTCTCTGTTCACTTATGTCGGTGTATTTTTGTGTTGTGTATTGGTTACCTGATCAATAAATTAGTAGCAGCTTACTTATGAAATCTTGTATGAATTTCACTCCATTTGGTGGTTAAAGCCATGGGCTCATCTTTGTTATGATGATGGTGATAACAGTGAACAAAAGAATATTATGCAACACTAAGTGCTTCTCTGCTAGTTCTATACATATACATGGCTGAAACAAAGTAACACTTCTTACTGGTTCAGAAATTTTATACGCAAGAAACGCTAGCGGCTTAGAGTATGTCTAAAACATTGAAAAAAGTTTGATTTAAAAAAAAAAAAAAGCTTAGCTGATCTAAGATAAATTTTGAATTTTTTTTTAAATAAAAAAAATATTTTTTTGTTATAACTACAAAATCTTTTTCTAGAAAAGTTAGAATTTAGAGGGTTTTTTTTTTTTAACCACGGGTTTTCCACTATTAGGATGAAACTAATCTCATTCGCGATGTGTTGCTGGCGCTGGCCCCATGAATTTGGCATAAGAGGGATTCGAATACGGGACCTTACATCTCCCGCTGTGGATCGTCCCTCTTATGAACTTAGCGGGGTCTTACACCTCTGAGCCAACCAAAAAAATCAAATAATTTAAAAAATGTGTTTTGATATTTAAATCAAAAAACATTTTATTCTTTGTATGTATAGTACACAATCTCAAAGAAAATTGTTGTAATATTAAAAACTTAAAAAATTATATAAACTGAACTAAAAACTTGAAAGTGTCATAATATATTGTTTAAAAAGAAACAACAAATAATTAAAGCCATTAAAAAAACAGGTTTTGACTTTTAAATTGAGAAAAGTCTTATTCTTTAAGTATATACACTCAACATCTTTAAAATTGATGCAATTTTAAAAAATAAAAGATAATGCAAATTGAATTAGAAACTTAAAATGAATAATACACTCAACATCTTTAAAAGTATAGTACACGATTTATAGAAAATTGTTATAATTAAATTTTTTTTTTTGAAAATTATGTAAAAATAGCTAGAAACTTGAAAGTGAATAATATAGTACACAGTTTTTAGAAACATTGTAGTAACTTAAATATATAAAGAATTTCATAAATTTAGCTAGAAAATTTAAAGTGAATAATACATTTTTTTAAAAATAAATAAATTTAGTAAATTATAAAAATCATTTTGATTTTTCAATTGAAAAACACACTATTCTTAAAGTGTATATAGTACATAATCTCTAGAAAAATAGTTGCAATTATAAAAAATTAAAAATTTATAAATTAAACTAGAAATTTCAAAGTGTCATAATAAATTATTAAAAAAAATAAAAAATTAACTAATTTAAAAAACTAGTTTTGATTTTTAAATAGAAAAAACACCGTATCTTCAAGTGGATAGCACATGATCACTAAAAAAATTATTACAAATTAAAAAATATAAAAAAATTATGTAAATTGAGCTAGAAATTTTAAAGTGAATAATACATTATTTTAGAGAAAAAGAAAATAATTTAACTAAGTTAAAACCAGCATTTTGTTTTTTAAATCAAAGGACACCATATTCTTAAAATGTATATAGTACACGATTTCTAAAAATATTTTAGCAATTATAAAAATATACAAAATTATATAAATTGAGTTAGACATTTCAAAGTGTCATAATACATTGTTTTAAAAAAATCAAATAATTTATGTAATTTAAAAAACGTGCTTTGATTTTTAAATCTAAAAACACCTTGTTCTTCAAGTATATATAGTACACGGTCTCTAGAGAAATAGTAGTAGCTTAAATATATAATAAATTTCATAAATTGGGCTAGAAAGTTTGAAGTAATTATCACATTTTTTTAAGAAAAATAAATAATTTTGGTAATTTATAAAAAGTGTTTTGATTTTTAAATTGAAAACGTCCTATTCTTCAAGTTTATAAAACACAATCTCTAGAAAAATTATTGAAATTATAAAAAAAATAAAAAATTATTTCATAATACATTGTTTTAAAAAAAATCAAATAATTTATATAACTTAAGAAACGCGTTTTGATTTTTAAATAGAAAAACATCATATTCTTCAAGTGTATAGTATATGATCTCTAAAAAAAATTTTGCAATTTAAAAATAGCAAAATATTACATAAATTGAGTTAGAAACTTCAAATGAATAACACATTATTTTAGAGAAAACATCTAATAATTTAAGTAAGTTAAAAAAATCATTTTGTGTAACACCTTAATTTTTATGAGTCTGTTTTTTTTTTTCAAAACACTAGTGGAAGCTAAATTCTAATACAACAATCAATAATAATAATAATAATAATAATAATAATAAAACCTTTTAAATTTATACGGATTCCAATACAGCTGAACAAATTAATATATGAATTTGAGACTAGGTTCACCATGTGTGGCTATACCTAAGAAAAGTCCACAGCTCATCCCATCTGTGGCTTTCGCTTCACAATCTTCTGATACCTGCGATATGGTAACCGTCAGTTATATGTAAACATATAACTGAGTAACCCCCGGTATTTTTGAAAACAGTTTTATACCATATCGCAGCCAGTCTAACTGAAAAACACCCCATTTAGTCCCTAACACACAATTCAATCCACAATCAATGCAACAACTCATACATAATGCATGCTATGGCAATTATGGATGTATGCATGTCATGATCTTTCATTAACATACTTAGTTCTTTTCTTTTCTTGAGTCTTTTATGGAAGCCTGGTGCACTAGACTTCCCCTAGCGCGTGGCAGTAACGCGAGGTTGAGCTCAAAACTAGGATCACGGCAAGCGTCCCCACCATGATCAAACTGGATGCTGGGCTATCTTAACCCCACATCAATGGGATAGCCCAGGACTATCTTGACCCCACATCAATGGGATAGTCCTTTCTTTCAGGCCATGATTCCCTATCACAGAACACTCTACTAATTCAGGTCATCTGACCCCTGAATCGCGGGGAAACCCTACATTCCCATGTTTATTCATGCTTGTCCGCTTACCCGGTGTGTAACCGGTGGAAATCAACCTGCTTACTCAACATCCGTTGATGGGAAAAGCTTAAACTTGTCTTTAAACTTCATTTTCATTTCACATCAAATATTATCATGCATTTCACATTCAACTCATATCATTTGCATTCAACATTCATCATTCATCATTCATCACATGACAATTTCATAATTCAAAATCAAAGAGCTTGCCATATCACTTCATAATCCTAAAGTATGTTACTAAGTCATATAAGCCTATTTCCTTACATTCCTATCATAAAACCAAGTTAAATAGGCTTATATGGCATTTTAGAAGCAAAAATAGGTCAAGAAGGTACAGGACACTATCGTACGGGCCACTATTCTGGCGCCAGAAACGTGTTACAAACTGCCAAGCAACAGAGTCCTGTCGCCCGGGCCACCATTCTGTAGCCCAGGCCACCATTCTGTTGTTTGGGCGCTGTGACTGGGTGCAAAACTGCCAAATTACCGGGCTCTAGCGCCTGGGCGCCCATCACAGGTACAACACTGTCAATTTGAAGGGTTCTGGAACAATTTGGTATTTTTGTCATAACTTGAGTTGTAGACCTCAAAATTGGGTGAAACTAGAGGCAAATGAAAGCTAACAAAATTATCTACAACTTTTAATCAGAGCTCAAGATCTAAATCAATTTGTTTCTAGTAGATAATTTCGCTTGATTCCATTTGTCTATGTTAAAATCCCAATTTTGACAGCTCTAAGTGTTTTGACTATAACTCAAGCTATACAAATTGGATTCTCATGAAATTGGTGGCATTGGAAAGATAATAAAATTTTATACAACTTTGTAAGAGGCCACGAAATCAGAATCCAATTGTAAGTAGGTCGAATATCCATCCCAAACTATGTCAAAATTCATGAAAACAAGGAATTAAACTTTTGTTTACATCTTACCTTCACATTCAAAAGCAATTCCTTCAATTCCCATTTCAATTCCCCAAATCAAAATGATATCATGATAAACCCAATTCATATACCCCAAACATGCACCTTCTTAACCCACATTCAACTTCCAAAACAAAGAAACCAACTTACCAATACAATTTCACTAGCTTCATATTTGATCATGCATATTTCAACCACTCATTCAAGAGACACAAAAATCAAGACATACACCCATTACTTCTCAATTCACTCTACCACATAATGTTACTTCAACAAGGAAAACTACCCCTATTTCAATGTCATTACCACACATGGTCTACAAGCATCATGCTTTCAAACAACAAGTCACATTGGTACTCATACACAATCAAAACAAGCCAAAATCACAATTTATCATACATTTTCACAATGGTTCAAAATCAAGCCATATGCATCAAAATCAAATCATCTAATTTTACAAAACCTAACCTCATACCATTTTCTATTTCCTAATTAGTCTAATTTGGGGTTTAGTGGGGTTACCTTCAAACTTTGAGTCCCTAAGCACTTCTTGTTCTCAAGCTCTACCAAATCCTTCAATCTCCACCACTAGACTTGGAAATCCCTAAATACTCCCAAATGAGAGTCATTAGCACCCTTAGGAACTCATTTTAGGGCTTACATGTGAGATTAGAGGGATTGGGGTTCATTTTCTAGAGAGAGAAGTGAGTGAAGAGAGGAGAGAGAAAATGGTTTGCATGTGGCTTACCTTGGTTTTCTTGGAAGCTCAAGAGCTTGAGGAAGATCATTTGAGCCTTGAATTGGAGAGATTAAGGATCAAATGCTTGGATTTGGGAGAGATGGGGTGTGCCCTAGGAGAGCAAGTAGAAGGAAATGAAAAATGAAAATGTAAGGGTGTGAGAGAGGAAGAGTGAGGCGTGAGAATTGGTGGAGGGAGAAGAGGGTCTTTGTGAAATCTTAGCAACTAATAAGAATTGCTATTAAGCCCCTCTCCCATGTTTAGAGAAACTTCAATTTAGTCCCTCCTCCTAATCCCTTAATAATTGCATCTAAATCCTCAAATTCTCATTTTCTTCCTAAAGAACCACTAATTCTTTCTTGGGAATTTATGGGATGTTACATTTTGATTTTTGGATTAAAAGACGCCATATTCTAGTGTAATTTTTGTAATTTTTAAAATATAAAAAATTATATAAATTGATCTAAAAGCTTCAAAGTGAAAATATATTGTTTTCAAATAACATAAAAAAGTTTAAGCAATTTAAAAATAGTTTTGATTTTTAAATCTAAAAAAAAAAACCTATTCTGTAAGTATATAGTACACGATCTCTACAAAAATTGTAGTAATTTCAAGATACAAAAAATTATATAAATGGAGTTAGAAAATTTAAAGTGAATATTAAATTTATTTAGAAAAAAAATCAATGAATTAAAGTAATTTAAAAATTCAGTCTGATTTTAAATCGAAAACATCCTATTCCCTATTCTTTAAGTGTATAGTACACGATCTCTAGTAAAATTGTTTCAATTTTATAAATATATAGATTATGTAAGTTTTCAAAGTGAATAATAAATTATTTTAGAGAAAACATAAAAATATAATTCATTTAAAAAATACGTTTTGATTTTTAAATCGAAAGACACCCTATTGTTCGAGTGTATAGTATACGATCTTTAGAAAAATGGTTGCAATTTTACAAATAAAAAAAAACTATGGATATTGAGCTAGAAATTTCAAAGTGAATAATACCTTGTTTTAGAGAAAATATCAAATAATTTAAGTAATTTAAAAAATGTGTTTTCATTTTTAAGTCGAAAAACATCCTATTTGTCAAGTGAATAGAACATAATCTCTAGAAAAACTGTTACAATTTTAAAAATATAAAAAAATTATGTAAATATAGCTAGAAACTTCAAAGTTAACAATAATTTTTTTTTGAAAAGAAAGAAATCATTTAAGTAATTTTAAAAGATGTTTCATCTTTTAAATTAAAAAACATCTTAGTCTTCACATGTATAGTACACACGATCACTAAAAAATTGTAGTAATTTTATAAATATAAAAAATTAATGTACATAGACCTATAAAATTCAATTTGTCATAGTACAACTTTTTCAAAAAAATCAAGTAATTTAAGGAATTTTAAAAATGAGTTTTGGTTTTTAAATTGAAAAACACCTTATTCTTCAGGTGTATAGTACACTATCCGTAAAAAAATTGTAGCAATTTTAAAAATATAAAAAATTATGTAAATTGAGATAAATAATTCAAATTGAATAATACATTGTTTATCAAAACAATCAAAGAATTTAAGTAATTGAAAAACATATTTTTTTAAATCGAGAACACCTTGTTCATTAAGTGTATAGTACACAATTTCATGACATTTTTTTGAAATTTTAAAAATATAAATTATGTAAATTGAGCTATAAAATTCAAAGTGAATAATAATTTATTTCAAAGACAATATCAAATAATTTAAGTAAGTAAACAAACGCGTTTTGAATTTTAAATCGAAAAACACCATATTCTTCAATGTATAGTATGCTATCTCTAGAAAAATTGTTGTAATTTTAAAAATATAAAAATTATTTAAATTTAACTAAAAGATTAAAATTTAATAATATATTATTTTAAAATATTAAATAAATTTAGTAATTTAATAAAACTGCTTTGTTTTTAAATCAAAAAACAACTCATTCTTCAATTGTTTCTGGTACATGAGCTCTAGAAAATTGGTGCAACTATAAAAAATTAAAAAAAAAAACTATATCAACTTACCTTGAAACTTCAAATTGTAATGATAAAATTTTTAAAAAAACATCAAATACTTTAAGTTATTTAAATATTTTTTTTTATAAATTGAAAAACACACAATTTTTCAAGTATTGAGTACACGTTCTCTAGAAAAATTGTAAAAATTTAATAAAATAAAATTATATAAGTTGAGCTACAAACTTCAAAGTAAATAATACACATTTTTAAAAATACAATGATTTTAACTAATTTAAAATACGTGTTTTGATTTTTAAATCGAAAAGACCCTATTATTCAAGTGTATAGTACACAATGTCTAGAAAAAAAATGTTGCGATTTTGAAAATATAAAGATTATGTATATTGAGCTATAAACTTAAATGTGAATAATACATAGTTTCGTATAAACATCATATAACTTAAGTGAGTTAAAAAATGCGTTTTGAATTTTAAATCAAAAGAAACTCTATCCTTGTACTGGATGTCTGGATTTCTAGAAAAATTGTCATAGTTTAAAAATATTAAAAATAAAAAGTTAAGTAAATGGAGATTCAAACTTCAAAGTGAATAATATATTATTTTAAAAAAATATCAAATAATTTAAGTAATTAAAAAACGTGTTTTGATTTTTAAAACGACAAAATACTCTATTTTTCAAGTGTGTAGGTCATGATTTCTCGAAACATTGTTGCAATTTAAAAAATATTAAAAAAATCATGTAAATTGAGCTTGAAACTTCAAACTAAATAATACATTATTTTACAGAAAATAATAATTTAAGTAAGTTAAAAAATGAGTTTTGATTCTTAAATCGAAAGACACAATATTCTTTAAGTGTATACTACACAATCTCTAGAAATATTGTTGCAATTTTAAAAATATAAAAAATTATGTAAATTTAGCTAGAAACTTCAAAGTTAATAATAATACATGGTTTTAAAAAATAAATAAATAATTTAAGTATTTTAAAAAAATGCTTATTAATTTTTAAAACAAAAACCACCACATTCTTCAAGTATATAATATACGATCTCTAGAAAAACTATAAAAAATTAAAAAAACATAAAAACGTAAATTTACCTAGAAATTTTAATTTTTATAATACAATGTTTTTGAGAAATTTTAAAAATATAAAAAATATAAAAAAAAGAGCTATAAACTGATTAGTGAAAAATACTTTTTTTTAAAAACAATAAAAGAATATAAGTAATTACAAAATGCATTTTAGTTTTTAAATTGAAAACACCCTAAAAGTGTATAGTACACGTCTATACGATATCTAGAAAATTGTTGCAATTTTAAATCTATAAAGATTATATAAATTGAGCTAAAAACTTCAAAGTTAATAATTCATTGTTTTAGAGAAAACATAAAATAATTAAGAAATTTAAAAAAAAACATGTTTTAGTTTTTAAATTGAATGACATCATATTCTTCAAGTGTATAGTAACGATCTATGGAAAAATTATTAAAATTTTAAAAATATAAAAAATTATTTAAATTGAGCTGAAAAGTTCATAGTGAATAATACATTAATTTAAAAAAATGTTTTGATTTAAAATAAAAAAAATCCTATTCTTGAAGAATATAGTACACAATCTCTAGAATAATTGTTATGATTTTAAAATATAAGAAACTATGAAAATTGAGATAGAATTTTCAAAGTGAATAATAATTTTTTTCAAAAAAAATAATTTAATTAATTAAAAAATGCGTTTTGATTTTTGAATTGAAAAACACCCTATTCTTTAAGTGTATATAGTACAAGATCTCTCAAAAAATTATAGAAATTTTAAAAATATATAAAAAAATGATTTTTTGACCTATAAACTTCAAAGTGTCATAATAAATTGTTTTTAAAAAAATTAAACAATTAAAGTAATTGAAAAAACAGGTTTTGATTTCTATCTCCAAAAACACCATATTATTCAAGTCTATAATACATGATCTCTAGAAATTTTGTAGTAATTTATAAAATATAAAAAAAAATTATATAAATTGAGTTATAAATTTCGAAGTGAATAATACACCATTTTAAAAAAATAATTGTGACATCCCTAAATTTTCCAAGTTAAAGGTTAAAGAAGTAAAAGCATCAATTTAGTCCTTAAAGGGCTCTTTTGAAAAGAAAAAAAATTGGATTTTTGCGACATAATTGCAATTACTTTGTGAATGAAAAGGATGGACTAAATTGCAATATTTAAAAGTTTCAAGGAGGGACTAAGTAGCAAAAGTGAGAAGTTGCAACAATAGGAACAAAAAATCCCTTCTTTCTTTCTCTCCTCACGCCACTCTTCCTCACTCTCACACCCACTCTCTTCTTCTTCTTCTCCTCTCCTAGGGTTTGCTTCAAAAATTTCCACAATCAAGCATTAGCTTCCTTCAATTGATCACTTTTGAGGTTTGGATTATCACCTTCAAGCTTTAGGACATCAATAGTTGTTTAGGTAAGCACATGCACCCTTTTCTTCCTCTTCTTTAGCTCTTATTTCATTAGGAACAAAGGATCCCCAAATCCTTCCATGCTCACATGCAACCCATAAATTAGTTTATGTGAGTAGTCACTAACTTAGAGTTGTAAATTTTAGGAACCCCAAGTGCAAGAGTTGGGATTTGAAGCTAAGGTTAGAAGGCTTTAGAGAAGGGGAAAATGGCGAGTTGGGGATTTGGAGCTCAAATTAAGGTAACCTAACCTAAAACCCCAAATTAGAGTTATTAGAAAGTAGAAAATGCATGTGGTTAGGATTTTGAAACTCTAATTGTTTTAGATGAGTATATGTTAGGTTGACTTTGGAAATTGGTGTGGAAATGATTTTATGTTGAAATGTGGATTTGATCTTGGTTCAATTGATTTCACGTTTGTTGGTATGGTGGTTGCATGCTGAGATTTGAAATGCATGTTGATTCCTTGTTTGGGTAATGATTTTTGGTTGCATGTTTGTTGGAATGCATGTTGGCTAGTAGACTTAAGAGTGACTTGGTTGTTTGATTTAGATGTACCTTGTTGATATGCTTGCTTCTTGAATTGGAAAATTGAGTATTGGAGTTAGAACATATATTTGTATGTTGCTTGACAAATGCATTGGGCAGTAACTTGAGTGTGTTAGAAGATAGATGCTGATCTTGTGATCTGAAATGTCATGATTTAGCATTCTAGTATTTGAAAAAAAATATGAATCTTGGGTGTTGTTGGAAGTGGAAATGGTTGTCCCAAACATTTTGGATGAGTTTTGTGCAAAAAGAGAAAACATGGGTTTTGTTCTTTTGAACCGCGACATTTTTGCTGCAGCGAATAAAATTTGCTACAGAGAAAATGACCCAGTTTAAAGGCTGAAAACTGGAGTAGTTTCACTGCAGCGAGATACATTTCGCTCCTGTAAAAAAGATTCTAGAAAAAAGGGGGATTCTGAGCCTTTTTTGCTATAGCGAAAGTGATCTCGCTGCAGCAAAAACCCTGAAACTCTGTTTTCTAGAATTTTGTTACCAAGAGACTATCATGCCTACAACCACACCCAAGTTACCTTATTATGTAACACTATAGATGTTACATGCATAACATGGTGTGCACAAACATGGATGTGTGAACAAATTATATGAAAAGAGAAGTGCTCTCCCCCATCAACATTGGTTAAATAAGTGGGTTGAGTTCTACCGGTACTATACAATGTAAGTGGACAATCATGAAATATGAAAATGAAATGTAGGGTTATCTTGAAAGGCAGATAACCTGAAGTACAAAGGTTATCCCAAAAGGGGTAGATAACCTGATGTACAAAGGAATATGGGCTAACTCGGAAGGGATAGATAGCCCGACAGGATTGACCCTAGCTAAGGACACTCGCCAGTAATCCACAGATATGAGCTCAAGTTGTGCATTTACTGCCAATGCACCTATGGAGGAGTTCTAGTGCACTAGACTCTCGATAAAAGATGAAAAGAACATATATAAAATGAAAAGAATCATGGCATACATGCATCAATATATTGTCATTACATTGTCTTGGTATGTTATGTGTTGTGTGTTTGAATAGGGTAAATGTTTGGGAATTTTTCAGTTAGACAGGTTGCAACATTGTAAAAATTGTTTTATATACCACAGGTTACTTATATGTTATGCATATAATTGATTGCAATATTGCAGGTGGTGAAGATGAGGAAGACTTTAGCACTTAAAGATTTTACTTAGAGAACTATTTTGTGACAAATTAGGTAGTCAATTCCCTTTTATTTTGTACCCAATTTAACTACCTTAGTTGGACATGTTTCTTTCTGGATTTGTACTAGACTAAGTTTGTATATTGGGACTAAGATCCTTGGGGCAAATACACATACACACACATGTAAGTGTGACTATGTAGGCAATATATTTAGTAGCTAAGTAATACTTTATTTCCGTCGAATACTCGAAATGAAAAAAAGTCTCCAAATTAAGGTGTTACAATAATCAATGAATTTAATAATTTAAAAATTCTATTTGATTTGTAAATGGAAAACACCCTATTTTCAACTATATAATATACAATCTCTAGAAAATTTGTTCACTTTTAAAAACAAAAAGATTATGTAAATTTTGCTAGAAACCTAAAATTGAATAATACATTGTTTTAGATAAAACATCAAATAACTTAAGTGAGTTAAAACAATGTTTTTTATTTTTAAATCGAAAAACATCTTATTCTTCGTGTATAGTACTCGATCTCTAGAAAAACGATTATAATTTTAAAAATATAAAATATTATGTAAATAGGGATTAAGACTTCAAAGTGAATAAAACATTATTTTCAAAATAACTCCAAATAATTTAACGAATTTAAAAATCGCGTTTTAATTTTTAAACGAAAAACACCCTATTCTTGATATGTATAGTTCACGATCGCTAACAAAAATTGAAGAAATTTTAAAAGTATAAAAAAACTATGTAAGTTGACATGGAAATTTCAATTCGTCATAATACAATGTTTCTAAAAAATATCAAATAATTAAAGTAATTTGAAAAACATGTTTTGATTTTGGAATTGAAAAACACCCTATTCTTCAAGTGTAAAACACAATCTCTCGAAAATTCTAGCCATTTTAAAATTATATAAATTATATAAATGAACAAGAAAATTCAAAGTGTAAAATAAGTTTTTTTGATAAAAAAGACTATAAGTTATTTAAAAAATGTGTTTTGATTTTTAAAACCAAAACACTTGACAATTGTATAGTAAACAATCTGTGGAAAATTTGTTGCAATTTTTAAAATAAAGTATTTGTAAATTAACCTAGAAACTTCAAAGTAAATAATACATTGTTTTATAGTAAACATCAAACAATTTAAAAACATTAAAAAAATGTGTTTTGGTTTTTAAGTCGAAAGACATCATATTCTTCAAGTGTGTAATACACTATCTCAAGAAAAATTATCAGAATATAAAAAATATAAAAAATATATAAGTTGAGCTAGAAACTTTAAACCGAATAATACATAAAAAAATCCAATAATTTAAGTTATTTAAAGAAAATGTTTTGACTTTTAAATTGAAAAATATCTTATTTTTCAAGGATATAGTACACGATCTCTAGAAAAATTGTTGCAATTTTAAAAATATAAAAAATATTTAAATTGAGCTAGAAACTTCTAATTAAATAACAAATTATTTTAACAAAAATCAAATAATTTAAGTAATTTAAAAAATGAGTTTTGATTTGTAAATCTAAAAATATCCTATTCTTCAAGTGTATAGTACAAGATCTATAGAAATATTGTAGCAATTTTAAAAATATAAAAATTATATAAATTGAGCTGGAAAATTCAAAGCTAAAAATACATTGTTTTTTTAAAAAAAGAATACAACTAAATTTAAAATTGCGTTTTGTTTTTTAAATCAAAAACACCTTACAAGTGTATAGCACACGATCTTTAGAAATTTTTTTGTAATTTAAAAACTATAAAGATTATGTAAAATGTGCTTAAAACCTTAAAGTGAAGAATACATTGTTTTAGAAAAAAATATCAAATAATTTAAGTAAGCTAAAAAATGCGTTCTTAATTTTCAATAGAAAGACACCATAATCTTCAAGTAAGTACACGATCTCATGAAAAATTATTATAATTTTAAAAATATAAAAAATAATGTAAATTGAGTTGAAACTTCAAATAGAATAATACATTATTTTTAAAAAGTAATCTAATTAATTTAAAGAACATGTTTTTATTTTTAAATCGAAAAACACCATATTCTTCAATAATATAGTACACGATCTTTAGAAAAGTTGATACAATTTTAAAAATTTAAAAATTATAAAAGTTGAGATAGAAAATTCAAAGAGAATAATACATTATTTTAAACAATCAGTTAATTTAATAAATTTCAATAAAGCATTTTGATTTGTAAATCTAAAAACACCCTATTCTTCAAGAAGACGATCTTTAGAAAAATTGTGGATTTGATTTTTTTAAAAAAAACTAAGAATAAATTAAGTTAGAAACTTCAAAGTGTCATAATATATTATTCTAAAAAAGTCAAACAATTTAAGTAATTTAAAAAATGTATTTTGATTTTTATCTCAAAAAACAATATTTTCTTCAAGTATATAGTACCCGATATCTAGAAAAATTGTTGCAATTTTAAAAATTATGAAAATTTTTTAAATTGTGAAAGAAACTGCAATGTGAATAATAAATTATTTTAAATAAATCAAAGAATTTAAGTAATATTACAAACGTGTTTTGATTTTTAAATTGAAAATACCCTATTAATCAAGTATACAGTATACAGTACACAGTCTATAGAAAAATTGTAACAATTTAAAAATATAAATATTATGAAAATTGTGCTATAATCTTAAAAGTTAATAATACATTATTTTTGAGAAAATAACAAATAACATAAGTGAGTTAAAAAATGATTATTAAGCAATTTTAAAAATATAAAAAATAATAATAAATGGAGCTAGAAATTTAAAGTGTCATAATACATTGTTTTAAAAAAATCAAACATATTAAGTTCTTTAAAAAATACCTTTTGACTTTTATCTCAAACAACTCTATTCTTAGAGTACAAGATATCTAGAAAATTGTAGCAATTATAAAATTATATAAATTGAATTAGAAAATTCATATTGAATAATAATTTTTTTTTGAAAAAAATCAAATAATTTAAGTAATTTAAAAGAACATGTTTTGATTTTGAAATCGAAAAATACCCTATTCTTTAAGTGTATAGTATATTATCTTAGAAAAATGTAAAAATTCAAAAAAAAAATATAAATTAAGCTAGAAACTTCAAAAGTGAATAATATATTTATTAAAAAATAATTAATGAATTTAAGTAATTTAATTAATTCATTTTTATTTTGAAATCGAAAAAAGCCATATTCTTTAAGTGTATATGATCTCTAGAAAAATTGTAGCAATTTTAAAAATATTAAAAATTTGTATATTAACATAGAAACTTCAAATTTTAATAATAAAATTTCTATAAAATAACATAAATCATATTAATAATTTAAAAAATTTATTTTGAATTTTAAATCTAAAAACATCATATTCTTCAACTGTATAGTACATGGTCTCTATAAAAATTGTTAATATTATTAAAATATAAAAAATATTTAAGTTGGGATAGAATCTTCAAAGTGAATAATACATTGATTTTAAAATATATCAAATAATTTAAATAATTTAATAAACGCATTTTGATTTTTAAAAAACACCCTATTCTTCAAGTGCATACGCGATCTTTAGAAAAAATTGTTGTATTTTTTAAAATATAATTCTTATAAATTATGCTAGAAACTTCAAAGTGAATAATACATTGTTTTAAAAAGACATCAAATAATTTAAGTAATTTGAAATTCACATTCTAATTTTTATATCAAAAAATACCATATTTTCATACGATCTCTAGAAAAATTATAGCAATTTTAGAAATAAAAATAATTGTGAAAATTGAGTTAAAAAGTTCAAAGTGAATAGTAATATTATTTTTTAAAACAAAAAATAATAATTTAAGTAATTTAAAAAAAATGAATTTTGATTTTTAAATCGAAAAACACCATATTTTCAATTACACGCTCTCTTGAAAAATTGTAGCAATTTTAAAAATACAAAGATTATGTAAATTTATCTAGAAATTTCAATTTGTCACAATACAATGTTTTTCAAAAACAGAAAATAATTTAAGTAATTAAAAAAATGTGTGTTGATTGTTAAATCGAAAAACACTCCATTATTTAACGGTATAATACACGATATCTAGAAAATTGTAACAAATTTAAAATTAATAAAAGTTATATAAATTTAGTTAGAGTCATAATGTTTTTTTAGAAAAATAATCAAATAATTTAATTGATTTAATAAAAAAACAATATTATTTTTAAATCGAGAAACACCCAAATCATCAAGTGAATATTAAAATTATAAAAATTGAGTTAGAAAATTATTATAATTTTAAAAAATAAAAAGTTATGTAAATTTAGCAAGAAACTTCAAAATGTGATAATACATTGTTTTTTTATAAAAAAAATCATATAAGTAAATTAAAAAACAAATTGATTTTTAAGTAGAAACACACTCTATTCTTCTAGCAGTACATGATCTCTGAAAAATTGTTGCATTTTTAAAATTATGTAACTTGACCTATCACCTTCAAATTTATTGATATATTATTTTTTTAAAAAAATAATAATTTAAATAATTTAAAAACTAGATTTACATTTTTAAATCAAAAACCCTCAATTTTTACGATTTTGAAAATACACAAAATCATATAAGTGTATCTCTAGAAAAATTGTTACGATTTTGAAAATACACAAAATATATAAATTGAGCTAGAAACTTAAAAATAAATAATACATTATTTTCGAAAACATATATTAGTTATACAATAATTTAAAACTTCAATGCAATAATTCAATCCATGTATATAAATATAAACATGCCCGTAATTAAATTACAGTAATTAAATAACATTTAACCACTATACTAGTGTATATTCGGAACAAGCCGTAAAATGAGGCAAATATAAAATAGTAATGTTTACGTATGTCCAACGTTACAATAATTTGTTTAATAAAATCTGCAATAACTACTATATCATCGTTTACACCCTCTTCATAATACTTTGTAAAATATGAGTAAGAAGATATTTGTTACATCAAACAAGTATTCGAAGCACAAATCAAAAGAATTGAAAGGCCACTTGATTCACCGTGTTTGCATTTGTATGCACAAAAAAGTTATATATCACAGAAATACAAATTTAAGCTTTCGATTATTATCGATTACTTTATTAAAAGAGTGGTCATATAGTACTTTATTTCGCCTTGGGTTAGACATTCCGATGTACGAGTTGGATACGTGGTTAGAGAACGATTTACTATATAGTGACTTGTAAAATTAGAGAGGTAGATGATTAGAACTCCTTTTAACTAAGACATCCAAAGTATATATGCACTATGCTTTAAACATTTAGTTAGTTGTATTTTTAAATAAATTTAGTTCCATAGGTTTATTTTGATTCTCCTTTATGTTTCTTAAATTACTTTCAGCTTATACGACTACTTGAAGTCTGTCCATCAATGTTGGTAGTTTATACTCGTAACAAGCTGTAAAATAAGATAAATTGTCTAGAGTAATGTTTATCCACTTCTGACCTGATATTACATTAATTTGTTTAATAAAATCTACACTAACTACTAAATCATGAGACGCTACTCGTACTACGTAAGGTATGATTAGGAATATATGTATTATTCAAAGCAGAAACCAAAAAATTTAAAGGTAAGTCTAAAAATAAAGTTTGTACTATTGAGAATTATTTATGATTGTGTTTAAAGAAATGTTCCTGTGGTACCTTATTGTCGCCCTTAAAAATCACACATTTATGGCTTATCAACTACCGAAGCTGTAAAAAATTTACGATTATTGAAAATATTAAAACTTGTGACGTAAGAGTTAGATAAGTGATAGGAGAACTATCTGTCATGCAGCAGTGACTTTCAAGGTTAGATATTAACCTAGTCAATTAAAAAAATCTATGATAATATTAGCATTATTTTGAGTTTTTGGTGTAATATGCAGGTATGATTATCTTAATTTCACTACTATGTATTTCTAAATAAATTTGGTTTTATATGTTTATGTTTTTTCTTAGTATCGTATGTTATCTTTCTTAAATTACTTTAATCCTACATGATTCGTAAAATGAGCTAATGGACGATAGTATTGTTTACCCGCGTTCCACCTGATGTTACACTATTTTGTTAAAAAATCTCTCATCATGAGACCCTTTTCGTAATACTTTGTAAACTATAATTAAGAAGATATCATTTACATTATAAGAGTATTCGAAGCACAAATCGAAGGAATTTAAAGTAAATTAAAGTTTGCACTTTCAAGAATTATTGATTATTTGATTCAAAGAAGGGGTTATGCGCCTACATTAACTAGCAAAAATATATGTAGAAAAATTAGGGTTACCAAAGATGTTAGTCGTTCCGACGTTAGAGTTAGATAGATGACTGGAGAACAATTTTAATAATATTCCCAAAGTTGTCTCAAGGAGATAATCAGGGGCAAACTTGTCACATAAATAGATAATTAAAAATCTCATAACTTTTTAACATGTATCTTTGTATAACATTGATCCACAAGCATTAGAACTCTTTTGTGTCGTGACAGATAATTCAAAAAATTAGGGATTTAAGGTTTCAAATTGTCTTCAATTGGGGGAAAATTGAAAATTTAGGGTTTTTAATAGGATTTTTGTGCGTGTCCACGTAAATAGATGATATGAAACTCCACGTGTGTGCCACGGTAACAGTGTCAGTGATGGACTAACATCAGGGACCAGAACTTTAATGACGTAAAAGTGTAGTGATTAAACCACACCTTTAAAGCATAGTATCAAGTATAAGAACCAAAAATATATTTAACACTTAAAAAACATAAATATGTAGTTGCCTGATTTATCTGAAAAGTCTATAATATTCTAAATGAGACTAATCAATATTTAACTTTATAGTATTGGAGAAGTTATCTGATAATTTTGCAGATATGAGAAACTCAGGGAAAACCATTTTCTGTTTTTAATGTTAAATACTTTGTATTTCATTCTCCTTATAACAAGGTAGTTATACTTTTTAAATATGAGTTTTTCTAATTTGGGTTCATAGGCACGAATTAACAATGATAGATTTAAAAATTTTAATGATTGAATTTAATTGTTTTTACTATGTTATGTGTGAACCCACTAAACCCTTAACCACCCACTATTTAGTAACTTCTCTTCCATAAAATTTCATTGATTAATAATCATTGTTAACTCCTGACTATAAGACACTTAAAATGCTCCTGCACATATTTGTCAGATTGTATATTTCTTTTGATAAATACTTTTCGCTTCTGTAGCTTGTGGAGAAAAGTTAAAACTAAAATAATCAAATTTTTTACTATATTAGTAACTAATCCAAGAATTTTAAAATATCAAAAATTAAAATAATCAATTATATAATGTCAGAGGCTAGGTAAATAGTTTGATCGTTTAATGATGCTTCGAATCTTAACCATGTCATAAAAAATAATTTGTTAGATCGTTTAATGATGCTTCGAATCTTAACCATGTCATAAAAAATAATTTGTTAGGAGAGATGGTAACCATCTCGATGTCTATCAACCTCAAATGGATCTTTTGCTATGTGTATGTTGCACTGGGTAGGGAAGACATAAGGTTGTACATGGGTTAGATTGTACTAGATTTGGTTTGATGTCTAGTCCAACAAAAAAAGATGAGAACTTATATTGGATTGAATTTATAATTTTTTACTGTGTAATCCGAACTCATCCAACTCGTGAAAAAACAAGTTGGATTAGATCGCACGTCGAATTATCGAATATAATAGAAAATGCAAAAAATAGAACATGTATAAATAGAAAATGTGTGATATGGTAAAATGTAAGTAAAACTGTGTAAAACCTGTATATGTAAAAACAACATTAAAGACAAAATAAACTATTGCATTATGAAGGTAATGAAAATCACATCCGTAAAACATGCATAAATAAAATTTGAGTCATAATATATTTATGTATAAATAAAAATCAGAACATTAACACTAAACTTAAAGTCTAGAACTGATACTAGAGTGAGAAAAATAAAAACAACACGATATATACAATCATTTAGAAAAAATAAAAGGAGAATTGTTTTGACATGTTCGGGTACTCGGGTTAATTGGATTTAACTTCTATAAATTTAGTATCTAATTCGTATATATATTAGATTTATATTTTTTTATCTGTTTGACCCATTAATCCAAATCAGTCCATTTATTTATAATTGGATTAGATAAGTTTGGACGAATTACTTTAGTTATCCGGACGATGATCACTCATAATAGTATTAGCGGAGAAGTGGGAGGTATGAAGATGACTCGTGAAAATCAAGAAAAAACTCAAGTATGTAAGACAAATTGCTTCTACCGTTTTCCTATAACAAATCATATCCATGGAATAAATTATATAGGCTAAAATACTCTTTTTATGCACCATTGTGCAACATAGAAGTTGGTGCACCATAGATGCATCCTGGAAAGAAAGTACTATATCCATTTCTAAATTTCTAAATATAAGTAAAAATAACTAAATCAAGCTTATTAAAAAAAAGTAGTTAACATCATTTAATTCTTTTTATTAATTAGTTAACAACTAATAATATTATCTTTTCAATTACTAAAAATCAATAGCATTATCTTTTATCATTGAAAAGAGTAAAAATTATCGGTTTTTACTTATATTTAAAACCGGAGAGCAGCGAACATTTGAAAATATGATGACTAAATTATTAAATAAACAAATACTACATTGTAGTATGTTTTCTTTATCTTTTTCCTGTAAGGTATTGCATGGAAATTGAGGCAATGATTAAATATTCTAGTTTTAGTTTTGATGAATATTTATTTATTGTATAATTTTATATTTATCTATTGTATAATTTTTCATTATATCTCTTATTTATTATTACTTCTCGACTCGAATATAAGCAAAAAAAAAATACTCATATTTTTTTGGTCTAAAATATAAACAAATTTTAATGCTATTATTCTTAATGTACCATTCTTGAAGGTCATTATTCTAGCACCCACCCATTTTTTAATGGGCAGGGTACGTCCTTTTTCTAAACTAATAAGAAGTTGACATCTCACTTTTCATTATCTCTATTCTTTAAATTAAGTAAAATTATATTTAACTTTCTTATTCATATTTTCACCCAAAATTATTTTATCAAATTTAACTCTAACCATTTTATTAATTCACTCATGTGACTCTGTCAAACTTTTATTTTTCATCTTCTTCATCCCATCTCTATTTTACTCTTACTGAAAATTGTGTCCTATAGTCTCTCCTCATAAAAATAGAATAAAATAATAAAATAATTTTTTGGCAGATAAGAAATAATTGGTTCCGTATATGAGGCAAAGCAACCTCCTAGAAGGGTATAAAGAGAGGAATAGAAACTTTTCTCATTAATTCCAAAAGCTGCCCATACATGGAATATATATGCTGAAATAGAATAACTAACTCCCCAATATGCAGATCCTCAAATCTAACCAAATCGTCTAGAATCTATGAGTAATGACATTTATTTAATGTTATAATTTTTACTTTGCAATAAATATCATGAAAATTATTTTAGTATCATTCAAGTTTATCTTTTGTATAAAACTAAAAAATATTAAATGCAACTAACTAATTATCTTAATATGCGTAAATTAATTAATTTTTACTTTTATATATATATATATATATATATATCGGAAATAGTATTAATCACATAAATACTTAATAAAAACATGCATTAATTATCGGGATAAAAATGAAAAATAAAACTTTTTCATTAATTTTTTATTTTTTTGGTCAACATTCATTAATTTTTTAAAATAACAAACAAAAGGTGAAAATAATCCAAGTGCTAACAAACTAAAAAAAATAAAGAAATGAGGTAGTGAAAAGGGTGATAAATCCATCAACCTATTAACCAAACATTGATGATTTTTTTGGAAAACAAACATTGATTGATTGTATCAATGTGTTTTTTTCGGTTAATTGGATTGCATCACTGATTTTTTTTTTTGGTAAGTTGGTTGTATGATTGTATCAATGTTTTTGTTTTGGTAAATTGGATTGTACCAACGTTGAGAATTTATATTGCATCACTTTCATTACTGAACAAAGAGGATAACATCCAATAGCAAAAAAAAAAAAAAAAAAAAAAGATAAGATACAAAGGAGCTATGGTAAGGTCACCTAACAGAAAAGTAACAATGGTTAATTAACTAAACACAACATAAACTTATCCGTGATAGATTGTGAGAAATTCCAAATACAGGAATAATAAGTAACATTTAGATAAACTTCAAAAAACATAAACACTACTAATTTTTATTAATTTAAATATAAAAAAAATGAAAATAGTCAAAATTCAGTTCAGCAACTACATCTTAAAAGGGTGAAATCAAATATTTAAACTAACATAACTAACTTGCCACCATATTACCATTTGCCACCCCTTAACAAACATCAGTGACCATTGGCAGTAAAACCGTTAACAGTGGGGGTCGAATTGCTTTCTGTGGTTTTCTTTGCATAGAATCTCCGATACATGGAATCAACTTCAGTGAGATAGAATGTGCCTGGAGTTAAAAGGCTACTGTCTTTGCTTGTCACAAACTCTTTTGCACCATACCTGTGTTCCATTAGCTTCAAGGTTTCAACAAACTTTTCTGGAGGAACCTGCATAAAAATAAAAGAAAAAGACATGTATTCATCAAATGACCATTTGATTTTTTAGCACAATACAGGATTCTGTTTCCAGCATCTTAATAGACAGTACAATAATCAAAATGAAGGACAGGTCAACAATGTGTAGGTTTGGTTTTACATTAGGATAAATCTAACACAAATCTAAAACGTGGAAGTTACTCTTATTTATATTGAAAGGAATCCACGTTTACCTTATTTCAACGTGGAACCATACACTACCATCTAGTCTTGCGTTGGCTTTTAAAGTATAAATTCACAAGACAAGTTTTCAAGCAACTTTCTACGATGATGCAGCTAAATTTCAAATTTTCTGCAAGGACAAAAACTAAAAGGAAAAGGGGAAAAGATGAACAAACTGGGCCTATCTTAATGAAATAATCCTCTTTTCTTCAATATTATTTTGAGAACTTTGAGTAAAGAAATAAATATCTCTCTGTCCACTTAGAAACTTGTCAGTCAAATATTTATCAAAACGGATGCTTTCTTAATTGCCGAAAAGAGAAACATTCTTATGATTTTGTTACAGTTATGCTCAATATAAAACCTGAAGAAACGCACTGGAGTACGTAGATATTTGACTGAGCGTTTATAAATCAATACCTCATGTCTTGACTTCAATTTTCCAGCAACATCCATCACTCGTGCAATGTTGGACAAGCTAAATGGATGTTGAGCATCTCGTAGTTTCAAAGAAAACATTGTGGCAGTTAAGCCACTTCCATATGAGAATAATACCACCCTCTGACCTGACTGAAGATTTTCAAATGTAAATATTTGTCAGAAAGCACAAAATGTTGTGATGAAGTTTATATTTGTCATAGATAGTGGTCAGAACGTTCACCAGTGTGCTATGTTTGTTGTGAATAAGGGATGCAAATGCTGCATAGAGAGACGCAGTGTACATGTTGCCAATTTGCTTTGGTAGCAAAGTAGTTGGTTGCACCTTCTCATCATATAAAGGCTTTGCAACTTGTTGGGATGCCTGCAAATTAATAATATTGCTCATCATCAGCAATAGGCTTCAATGCTGTCCATTTTTAAAAGAATTCTATAAATGTGAACTCACAATCACATCTTAGTTATCCAACCACAAGGTAGAAAAGAAAAGAAATCAGTATCTAAACGTAACACGAGATTAATGTTACATAGAGACAGGTTCTCAGACCTTTTCAAGATCCCGATTTTGGTAGCTTTCATCGTCAGATAAAGTTGCAAAAGGTCCGAGCTTTTCTTTGGCAACCTCATCCACAGAGCTGCAACCATGATCAATTTTAAGTCACCCATACATCAACCAAATAAAAATTAAACAAGTTTTCCAGATGATGGGGAAATGAAGAGGACCTAAGATTCCTCAGGAAGTCATTGAACAACAAACGAGCAAAACTTTTCTGCACAAGCTGCAGAAGCCAGAAGGCAGAAGTGTTGAAAAAAATAAACAGACAGGCATACTAAAGGAATAAAAAAACATAGTATCATTCAAGGACACTCACGTTAGATACAAGAATATAGAGCATGTTACAGGGAGTATTTTAAGTGTCATGGGGAGTTCGGATATTAAATACTACATACTTAGAAAATACTATAAACTACCTTGTTATAAGGAGAGTGAAAGACAAAGTATTCAGCATCAGAAAGTGAAAATGGTTTTCCCTCGAGTTTCTCATGTCTGCAAAAGTAAATATGGTTAGGTATTTCGTCAGCCAGTTATTATTGATGTTTCGGACACAGAAAAAATTATTAGATAACTTCACCCATAGTATGCCGTATGCATAATGGTTATTGGCGCAGCAAGCTCCGCTTACCATTGACTCGAATTCCTTCATTAAGGAAGTCATGTCTTTTGAAGTTAAAATATTATAACCTTTCCAGATAAATCACAAGTCATGTTATGACATTTATATTTTTTAAAAGGTCAAATACATTTATAGTCCATATGCTTGACACTCATGTTTTAGTTTCTATGCTTAAAAAGATATAGTTTTAGTCCGTACACTTTTACGCCATTAAGGTTTTAGTCCCTGACGTTAGTCCCGTCACTAACACCGTTACAGCTGACCTACGTGACACACATGTGGCCAATGTTGTTAAATTCGTAACTCGAGGCTGACATGGAGAGGGGATGATAACTCGTTAAAACGTGAATCGTAACAAAACTCATAAGAGTCAAGAAAATTCCTAAATAATATTTAAACACATATACATATTCATAAACATTAATAAACATAAAAACGAAAACTCATAAATAATTACAAGCATTAAATTAGACATAAAATTGAAGACGTCCAAGGCCAAATAACATAAAGACCTCCAAGGCCAAAAATTCCTAAAATTCTAGCAATTTCCTTCCCAGCCCCTCCACCATCCACCATCAGAAGCACCCGTTCTTGAACCTCCCATACCTACATCACATGAACCACCAGCATTTCTACTAGCCATCGCAACCAATCAGAACAGAACACACAGAATAGAGCGCACAGAAGTACAGAACAGAGCAAAAACAGAACAGAGTGCAGCACAGAGAACAGAGGGCAGCACAAGCTACAGAGAGAGCAAACAAATAGAACAGGGAGACGAGAGGGCTGCGAGTGACGAGAGGTTCGCGAGAGGGAAGGGTCGTGAGAGAGTGAGGCGCTGTTTGCGGAAACTTCTAGGGTTTTAAAATTTCGGGTCATTTGACCCGACCCAGTAACCCGCCAAGAACGAGCTCATCAACACGGCCTCCGTGTTCACGTGGTCACCGTGCTAACATGGCGTATCCACCGTGTCAAGGAAGAACGCGTGTCCAGCGGCGTGTTGACTCGCAAAGGGTGGAAAAGCTCGTAAACACAGCGAGTTTACGTGTTAACTCGCGTGTTTAACACCAATGCATGTGGTTGTTAGTTTGACCGCATGAAGTGTCATATCATCTGCTTACGTGGACACAGTTAAAAACCTATTAAGAACCCTATATTCTCAAATTTTCCCCAAATTGAAGACATTTGAAAATCTTAAATCCCTAATTTTTTAAATTGTCTGTCATGGCACAAAGGAGCTCCGATGCTTGTGGATCAATGTTATAGTATTGAAAGGTATGCTCAATGTTGTCAGTCGGTTCTTAATCCTATTAATAGAGAAAATATGTGGGAGCATGTTGAGGTAACAACCATTCTACCTCCTATTTTCAAGACCCCTATTGGAAGGTCAAAAAAATTGAGAAGAGAGCAAGATAAGCCTGTAAGGCCTAACAAATTGAGGAGAAAAAACACTTCTTTGCAGTGCAGTAGGTGCAACAATCACGATTTTGGGAGAAAAATTGGAAATTTAGGGTTTTAATAGGGTTTTTGTGCGTGTCCACGTAAGCAGCTTATGTGGCACTCCATGCTGTCAAACTAAAAGCCACATGTGTGCCACGTACACCAGCTGCAACGGTGTTAGTGACAAGACTAACGTCAGGGACTAAAACTTTAACGGCGTAAAAGTGTAGGGACTACAACCACTACTTTTAAAGCATAGGGACTAAAATCTAAATGAGTGTCAAGTATTGAGACCAAAAATGTATTTAACCCTTTTTTTAAAATATGATTAGGTAAATTAAAAATAATGTCAACATGTACCGAGCCAAGTCAGACTCAATTTGCATCAAGCCAGTAAAGCTTTTCTTGAGGTATTTGAGCTGACTCATATGACTGGTTGATCTTTGCCACTTTTAATGCGTCCAGATTTTACTGGTCATGTTTCATAACCCTAGTCATTCTTATTATTATTATTATTATTATTACTTTATAAAAAACATGTTCATAAGAACTAAATTTAAAACCAGAGACTTGCCTGTGACTTAAATTTTTGTAGCAAGAATCAAGCGCCATGAGGTAACAAGTTTGAGAAAGCTTTCCATCGACAACCTACAACACAAAAAAATAAATAAATAAATAAAAAATGTGGATTTATTGCGGTTAGCATCCTTAAATGCTATGAGTGGATTAAGAATGAATAATGGACATGAACAGTCAAATGCTATTCAAGCAAGAAAATGTTCTAAGAGAAATGTAAAGGAACTGAAAAGCTTACAGGATATTCACTAGCAAGATTAGGCTTGTAAAAATCATAAGCATGAGACATGTGACTTCCCCTCAATTTGCTTTCAAAAGAAATGGGAGCATCAGGACCAATTAGCAAGGCAATAGCAGCAGCTCCTCCAGTAGGTCGAGCAGGTCCTTCAGCATAGACCTGAAAAAGAAAACATCCATTACACATCCTGGAAATTACCCCTCCTCCCCCAGAAATATTACAACAGATTGTAAGACATTTTTTTTTGGGTCCAGATTCCAGAACCCCCCTGTGCTTATTGAATAGCATAGAATAGAGTTGAAAGTATGTTCAGTATAACTGAATGATTAGGGAATTTTCTTACTGCGCTGTCAGTGCAGACAACAAGTCCATAGCGTCCATCCCAGGAATTGCTTTCCACCCAATTGACACAGTTGAACAAAGCAGCAGTTCCTCCATAGCATGCATTAGTTGAATCGACCCCCTCAATGTCAGTATTTCCATATTTCTGTTTGTTTCAGACAAATAAATTAATGTTGTCTTAAAAAGCTACGGAAATATTACTCGATCAAGAAAATTATAATATAACAAAACCAATTCAATCTGATTATTAGCATTACAGAATACAGACATCCTATAATATATAAGACAGTGAAACATCACTTAAAGACAAAGGATCGGGATGAAAACAAAGCCAGCTATAAGCCACAAAAGTTGTGTGCTCTGTTTCATAAACCCAAGATTGACTGCTCAAGAACATCCTACCAAAGATTAAACACTCGAAATTAAGGTTCAATTACTAAGTAAATAGGCATCTACTACAATCATTTGATGAAGAAAGTCGGTTTGCTTTAACAAGGAGAATAACATATCCAATATCCATGTGGATACTGAAAGGATTACCTCAAAGATTTGCATCAGAAATGTCTTGATGGATTTGCTTTTGTCTATCACAGTCTCACTGCCTACTTCGAGTCGACCAATTTGTTTAGGATCAATTTCATACTTCTCAAGAAGGGAAGTAACCACTGTCAAACTGAAAAAGCAACAACTAGTCTTAAAGAGATGATACTAGAAAATCATTTAGTAATACGATTGAAGATAAATCTCCAGCATCAAAGTCCTATTAAACATTAAGCATAAAAAATCCAGCAACATGAGTGTAATATATCAAGCTTCAAACAGCATGTCTAATGTCAATAAAACAGGTAAAGCAATAAAACTACATTAAGGCTAAAAATGACAATATTTGTTGTACATAATGCCAAAACCTACTAATCTAGTTATCTTCACATACAACCAGAAGAGAATATCAAACCCAAAGTAGAAACCTCATTGAGATGACATCTTCAATCTCGGTACAGAATGACATGCAATCTTGTCCAAGACCTATGGTGTATTTCCCTTTGCTTGCACCATCGTGAGCCTCCAATGCTTCCTGCATGTAAACCATACGTGAAGAAAATGAAAACCTTACTTGAAAAGCGAAAAAGGGTGAAGTAACTTCAATCTACAAAAACAGTTAAAAGAGGGCATTGAGAGTATAGTGTGGCTTAAACGAAAAGAATAATGTGACAACTTCTCCTCCTCTAGTCACACCATAATATGGAAAATTTGTTTATGTTAAGTGTTAATTTCGTGAAGCATTTTTCCTACTTCTGATTATTGCCTAATTCTTTACAGAGTGAGCTTAGCGCGTTTTAGTTCAATTTAGTTCTGAGAAATAATCAGGTATTTTGTCCAGTTTGGACTTAATCTTAAGAAAAGTAAAAAACGGAAAACAAATTACAGAACTTCCAACATCACTTTCGACTTAAATTGATTGCATAATCAGGAAAATTGACTTAGGACATGTAAGAAATGTATTGGGCAACATTACTAGCCTTTCACTCTCGTATTGATCCAGTTCAAGCTCATTCAAATAAGCTAAATGCATAGAGAGTACAGTAGCACTAAAATCTTTACCTAACTACTCCCTAATTCGAAAGTTAGCTTAAGCACCTTCAAACAAGTTTATTGTTCCGAATCTTCAAATGTGTAAGTGTAACACTAACACACAACCGAAAACGAAATTCCTGTGAGCCATTTCAGGTACCAAACTCAGATTAACACCAAACCAACAATAATTACATAGCGACTGCTTTTTCCAATTCTCGGATTTCGAAAACGATGAAGAAACAAAGAACCAAGCGAGAAAGCAAAACGAAAGAGGGGAGAAAGAGAGATGATGCGGATGCCGTTACCTGCTGAACGCAAGAAGGAGGGAAGTAGATGTCAATGGCGAGAATTCCGACATTCTTTGCCATTTCTGATTAGCAATTAATTTCGAAATTAAAGGATCGAAATGAAAGAGAATGAAAATAATAAAGCCTCTCTCTAGCGGTCGAAGAGAAGAGATAGAGAGAGAACAACGAGAAGGGTCACATCAATTGCTCGGAAGTTGGTGTATCTATATATAGAGAGAGAGAAGAAATGCGAATTAGAATTATGAAGCAACCGGGTTAGAATGGGCCAGCCGTCTCTAGAGAGTATATAGCTTAATTTATTTAGGGTTTGTTTGGTGGACAAAACATAATAAGGCAAGGATAAGAGGATTAGATAATAACAGGATATAATAAGAGTTGGATACGTTTTGATAAACTCCTATCATATCCGGTGTTTGGTGTGTCTATGAGATATGAAAATAAATACTACTACTACTATTATTATTATTATTATTAGGTAAATCATATTTGGTGCCCTAAAGACACTATTTAAGAACCCAAATGTAATAAAAAGATATTGGAATGTGTAATTTTTTTTTATTTCCGAGAAACGGAACAATGTGCTCTTATGATTATTTTTCTAATTATAGTAACTTTATCTAGTGCCCTTAAGGCACTATATATCAAGACTCTTATTATTATTATTATTATTATTATTATTATTATTATTATTTATTTTCATTATTATTTATTTGTATTAAAATTTTTATTTAATTATTTATATTTATTATTATTATTTATGTTTATCATAATTACTATTAATATGATTTTTTATTATTACTTATTATTTTTATTACTATTATTATTATGATCAATATTTATTATTTATTTTATTACTATTATTATTATTTATTTTTATTACTAGATCTGCACTCACTCGATGCGCGCAATTGATTGATCCCCAATGTTTTTAATTATTTTAGGTATATTAGTTAAATATTGCTATTTATTATTAAATAACTATTCTTGTTATCATGTTTGTGAAAATTTAAATAGCAACTCTTCGACTCAAATTCGCATGGATGCACTTTTGTAGGTAGAAAAATGCATTTGATATGGGGCTAGTGGCCTCCTCCGTAATCACTGCAGTGAGTTGCTCCTTGGCTTCTACCAATCTCTAGGCGATTCCACGAGTTTTCATGCGGAGCTTGTCGGCCTCTATCGTGGTCTTTTCCTTACCTGAGAACTTGGTTATCGTGATGTTGTTTGCCACTCTGACTCGCTCCTTGCAGTGGAGACCATCAAGCTGGGTGCAGGAGAATTTCATCTTTATGCTGCATTGATCCAGTCCATCATGGAGCTCTTGTCTCGCAATTGGATTTGTCGGTTTGAGCATGTTTATAGGGAATCAAACTTCTGTGCTGATGCCCTCGCGAAGCTTGCATCTGGCGGTGCTTTTCCTCTCACAGTGATCCACTCTATAGAGTAGGAGTTGTTCACTATCCCTTCCTTCTTAGTTTTTTAGTTTTTATTTTTATTTTTATTTATTTTTCCGATGTACCAAAAAAAATGTATTTGATATTTGATAAATAATTAAAATTGAGAAAACTCAAATTTTAAAATTTAAAATTATATTTGTACCAACCTATGTAATTTCTATGAAGACTAATATCTCTTTAATCTAAAATATTTATCGTCATATGTATTTTTCAGTAATAATTCTTTCCTCTATGATGTGGTATAACAAACATTATATGGCAACACTGTTAAGCTATAACACAAATAAGATTCTTATGTTGTTAGTCTTAAACATGGTGGAGTAACACAAGATTTTTTATTATTTCACTCTTCATATATAATGAGATCAAAATACAAAAAAAATTAAATAATTAAATATTCAAAACTAACTTACTAATAGACATTTTTAATTTTATGAACACTAGCTGACTCTAAACTTCATAAGTGACTCTGACTAAACTCTAACAATCTTATCACTGACGAATTAAATATTATTTTTAACAATTTTTTCTAAACTTCATACTCCGACTAAATTTTTTCTAAACTTCATACTCCGACTAAATTTTTTCTTTAGTTAACCTTCTCTTAATGAGTGAGAAAATAGAATGCTCAGATTTCCTGCATGATTTTTACGTGATTACAGTAAATTTTGTTCCAAATTTTCCTCTTTTTTTGGTCTCACTTGCTTGCTGTTATATTATTAAGATTATGATTAATACTAATATTATTAAAAAAAATTTATTATTATCAATATTTATACTTATTATTATTATTAATTTTAATTTTTATTAATTATTTTAATTTTTTATTATAAAAATATATGTTAATTTAAGAATATGTATTATACGCAAGGGTAAAGTAGGAAATAAAAATCCTTATCCTATTTTGCTGGCCTCTAACCCAACTCCCTCCTTAGGATAACTTTTTGTACTAGAAAGTATGATATGATAAAGTAATAGGATAAGCTTATCATATCTGGCTGGTTCACCAAACTACATATAGTCTGAGCTCTTTATCCTAGTCACCAAACGGACCCTTTAAAGTCTAGCTCGACTTGGTTCGACTATTTTATTAAAAATGATAGGCTTAAGCTTTTTAAAAGGTTATTTAAATAAAGAGGTCAAACTTAAGTTTTTAAAAAAGTCTTTTAAATCTATCGAGTCAACCCAATTAAATAATTAAATTATTTTATAATTTATATTTATTAATTTGTAACATTATAATAAAAATATATTAGTCCCCAAAAATTTAATATATAATGTATATTATAATTTATTTTTTTCTTAAAGAAATATAATATTTTTTATCTTATTAATAGTAGGTCTTTCGTCCTGTTAGCTTATTTTTACTGGCCCATTTGCCTATTGGCCCATTAAATTTGAATGGTTAGTATTGTTTAAAAACCTTAATGTTAAATATGCTATTAAATAGCCTATTGGTTCAGGTTAGGTTTTTAAAAAGGCCAGATCAAACCTAAAATATTGGCCTATGTCAATTTACAAGCCTAAGCTTCAATTTTGTGTAGTAAGTTAGGCTTATTTAACCTTTAGCTTGGCCTGACTTGACCCGTTCCCACCCCTAAGAAGCAACTGGCAAAACCAAAGGGGTTTGGCATGGGGTGGTGTATCAGGAAAGCACTTCCAAAAGCAAGACAACTTTTGAAAATAAGAGTCCGCTTGTTTGTGCTTTTTTTCGTAAATAAGCACTTACTTTAATAAAAAAAGAGAATTTTTATAAGGTTTTAGTATGTTTGTTTTTTCTTCTCAAAATAATCAAATGTAATATAAGAGTGAGAAGATTAAAAAAGTGGCTCTTATTTCAACCAAACATAAATAACTTCTGATTTTCATCACAATCAATTAAAAAAATAATCAATTCTCTATTTGTCTTTAAAATTAATTATTTTTAAGTTTAAATAAAAAAGGCCTAAATCAATTGAGACAAATACATCATAAATATATATTTTTTGGTATATGCTCGTATACTCATCATTGAAAACAATAATTAATTTTTTTTTGTTTAACTAACATGAAAACAGTTGTAAGGTGATCATAAAGTGTTATTTCATTCTCAATGTGTTTCCCGAGATTCGAACTTGTGTTCTCATCCTTACGGGGGACCAAGTTACTTACCACTTGTCTAACACCTTGTTGGTAGGTTAACATAAAAGTTTTAAGTCAATATTCCAACCCTAACTATATGAAATATATATAACCAATGCAAAACAAACTTGAAAAGAAAACACTTAAATAACAATCTATTTTTAGAATTTTGACTAACAACAACACTACTTAGATTGCGTCGAGCTACTTCATATAGATGTATCGTAAGCTCAATTCCGATAAGTGTAACAAAAATTGACACTTTGAAGCTTCAAGTTTAAATTACATACTATTTTTTAATATTTTTTAAAACAATTAAATAATTTTAATAAAAATATTTTATTAAAAAACTATTATTAAAAATATTCTAAATATAAATTTTAAATAAAAGAATAATATGCTACCACATGACAATATCTAACGAGTGGTCGTGACTGTGCAGACGGTACATAAATTTTTGGGTTAATTGCACAAAATATCCTTGAGGTTTTAGAAAATAGCACAAACCACCAAACTTTAAGAAAATTACCAATCCACACCATTTTCTAAAATAAACACTAAACATGGTTAGATCTCTCTCTATTTTTTTCTATAAATAATAAAATCAATTTTCTTGTATGTTTTTTTTTTGTACAAAATTTATCTACTGAATTTTTTCAAAAATTATTTTTTCATAAAATAAAAAAATTATTTTTGAATAAAAACTTTTTTTTTGTAAATTAAAAAATACTATCATCATTTGTAAATTATTTATTTTTTAATTTTAAAAAAATATTCATAAGTAAATTTTTTATTTTATGAAAAAATAATTTTTTCATTTAATGAAAAAATAATTTTTTTATTTAATGAAAAAATAATTTTTTTATTTAATGAAAAAATAATTTCTTTATTTTATGAAAAAATAATTTCTTTATTTTTTGAAAAAATATTTTTTTATTTTATGAAAAATCCTTTTTTTAGAAAATTCAGTAGATGAATTTTGTACAAAACAACATACAAGAAAATTAATTTTTTTATTTATAGAAAAAAAATAGAAAGAGATTTAACTATAATTAGTGTGTATTTGAGAAAATTGCGTGGACTACTAATTTTTTTTAAAATTTGGTGGTTTGTACTATTTTCTAAAATTTCAAGGATACTTTATGTAATATACCCTAAATTTTTACTTTTTTAAATTTGAGTTGCTACATTGTGACACGTTCACACAGTCAATGTCACTCACAAGATGCTACCACATGAGGACAATGCAAACATTTTTATTGAAAATACATTATTTTAATAAAAAAATCCTAATTTTAATAAACAGTTTAAAAATTTTCTTATAATAAATCAATTAAAAAAATATACTATTTTGATCCACGAACATATCTCTAAACCCTAAAATTGGGTATAAAGTATCATTCTTTATTCTTTAAAAAAATGTGGATTTCGTGAACTTCTACGACAAACGCAATGCATGTGTTTTTCTCTCTTTAACCTTCTTTTTTTCCTTTATTAATTGCCACTTGCCATTTTGCATGACTATACCT
The DNA here is from genome assembly GCA_037177725.1 of Cyamopsis tetragonoloba. Taxonomy (NCBI): domain Eukaryota; kingdom Viridiplantae; phylum Streptophyta; class Magnoliopsida; order Fabales; family Fabaceae; genus Cyamopsis; species Cyamopsis tetragonoloba. The sequence continues at coordinate 34,636,590 of CM074120.1, read as the reverse complement.
TTTAAGGAAATCCACATAAGCGGACATTAAGAAAAGAAAAATACTAAGGAATATTACACAAAAAATCTTTATTCTTTAAAAAAATGTGAGCTTCGTGAGCTTCTGCAACAAACGGAATGCATGTGTTTTTCTCTTTTTAACCTTTTTTTTTTCCTTTATTCACTGCCCTTGCCATTTTGCATGACTATACCTTTCAAGGAAATCCACGTAAGTGGACATTAAGAAAAGAAAAATACTAAGGGGTTTACACAAAAAGAAATACAAATATTTTGTCAAAGTAAAAATACGAGTATTTAACTATCTAATTGTTCAATGAAGTTAATTTTAAAAAAAAAATTAAAATTAGTTGTCCAACAATATTTAACCATATGAAACTCACCACTATTAGTGTGAAGTTTATTTTATCCTATATTGTTTGTTCAAAATTTATTTGTACTAAATAGTGTTGTTAGAATAAATATTCATATACTAAGTCACTTTTCACCCCGTCTAATTTAAAAAAACAATGTGTGAGATTATTTTCATTCTAAAATATCTATTGACACTCCTATTAAATTATTTTAATAATATTTATACATTAAAATTTTAATTTTGTTAGCTAAAAAATATATTTTAAATTAAAAATATTTAAAATATAATAACAATAGATACTTTAAGTAGCAAATGACAATATAACCTCATAAAAAAAAATCAGTTTGATTGAGGTTTTTTCTTTTGACAACTGTGAAATTCATTTTAAATGTCTCAAGGACAAGAACAAATACATCATATACATATTGGACTATCCAAGACCTCACCTCCGCAAGGACCAACGTGAGCTCTAAGCAGAACACCACTTCAAGCCTCCTTCAGCCCAGACTTCAAGGTTTGTGGGGCTGGTGGACCATCCAAGACCTCACCTCGGCAAGGACCAACCTGAGCTCTAAGCAGAACACCACTTCAAGCCTCCTTCAGCCAAGGCTTCAAGGCTTGCGGGGCTGGTTGACTATCTAGGACCCGCCGATCCGACCTCGGAAATACTCGCCACAGATCAGCCCCCAACGGTCCACTCAGTGTCTAGATAGACCCGACAAATCAGAGGAATCAAGAATCAAGCAATCAGGACTTAATCAAGGATGTCCTAATCAAAGACTAAGATATCAGGAGATAGTTTCCTAACTTAGAATGAACCTAGATACTAGGAGGCTCAGGCCTAGATCGTATAAAAGGCCAGGAGGCACACATTTGTAACCATGCTCACAGTAAACACCACCGTTCTTATTAGGATTCAGGCACCGGAATACCACCGCCATCGAGACCTGGGAGCTATAAATGGTTCACATATTGTTTCCAATACAACAATAATAGATAAGGAAAACCAAACATAATACCACACATGAATAGATTGGTTGAGATAAGTGATACATTAGGATAAGAAAATAAATAAATATACACAAATTCGTTCACTGAGACTGAAAAGCAACAAGAGACACAGTGCCTGAAGAAAATATATTATCTTTGTCTAGGTTAACCAATATTACCCACCTAGCAATCTCCTTCTCTAGTAAAATTTTGTCTTTCTTCTTTATTTCTTTTACAAAACAACTGCAAAAGAAGAGATCATGCAAGAAGACTCTTGTTTCTCATTCCACTTGTAAGACCAAAAATGAGACCTTGAAAATTCCTAGAAACTGGTATATAAAATCTCTCACACAGGAGATGAGAGAACTCTCATAAAAAAGAGAAACAAAACCCTCGTAAAGGAGAGGGGACAACACTCACATGAAAGAGAAGAATTTATTTACATAGAGCACAACCAAGGAGAAACTATGGCAGAGTGGAATGCTCTCATCTGTTTGATTGAGTTGGATTTGAATTTCTCTAAAAAAATTACTTTAAATTAATCGATTAACCCATATATGTGTCCTCAATTTCGGATTGGTCCCTATAATCAATTTTAATACTAACAGAGTTAACTTTGTCCTATGTGGCTAACGGAACTTTGTGAGTCAATCAATGACGGACACATAGACTGATGATATAGAAATTAATTATTTTTCCTTTTAATCCCTCTACATGTACTAGTGTTCATTTTGGTCTCTATACATGTATTTAATTTTCATTTTAGTCCCTATATATATAATTATTTTTTGTTTTAGTCCCTATAGTTGTTTCTTCGATTTAGTAAGGACAAATGGTAAGATAACGGAAGGACTAAAAGTACTAACAGAGATTCATATAAGGACTAAAATGAACGTTTTTTACGTATAGAGATTAAAACGAAAATAAAAGACATGTATAAGAATTAAATAATCAATTTAACCAAAAATTTATTAAAGACGAGGCAAAAAAGCCAAAAAAAAATAAAGATAACTAAGATTTACAAAATGGAGATATTGAATCCAACACAAAATAATAAAAGATAAGCCTATTAAGACATTTATTTGGGTTGTTCTAGAAAAAGATATTTTGTTGTGAGTCAATACCATAGCTAATGATAATATGTTCTAAACAACGATATGCTTAACCAACTAAGATGAGCGTGATCAAAAAATCAATTTTTGCAAGTGATAAAACAAAACAATTCCAAGCGTATAGTAAAAAGGGGTGCAAAAAGCAACCCCTTAATATTGTGATAGAAAGCTCCTGTGAATCTTCACCCCAATGTTCTCTTAAGTATCCTCTCATTAAAAAGAAAAAAACTTTGGTACAAGAGATTTAAGATAAAAGGATAATATTCCAATTCAAGGGAAAAGAAAAGAAAGCCTTTGGACATGAAAATTACTCAAAGAAACTTAAATTTAACTCAGCTTAAAGAGAACTTACAAAAGACTTAAGTAACGTTTGATAGCAAAAAAGAACGGAACAAAGTGGAATAGAATAGAACGGGATTGAATAGAACGTGTTGAGTGTTGATTAAAATATAGAAAGCAATATGTATTTTACATATATAACTTTACTTTACTGAGTATAAAATTAAATAAAAATTAAAATGGTACATTTTTTAACAATTTTTTTTTTGTTTCTTAGCATAATTAAATTTATAGAAACATGTTTGTTCTAAAAGTAATGTGCCAGGGAGGTTGATGTGATTTTCTTAATTTAAACCCTAGGATCATGCTTTACTGGACAACCCAAGATAAAGTAGGAATTTCTGAAACATACATTTTGAAATAAAGTGGCATACATTTAAATAACATATTGCTCGGGGATGGGTCTTTAGCAAAAGCAATATGGACTTGTGTGAGTGGCATGTTGAGTATAGGCCCACAATACAATACTCCCTCTGGTTCTTATTATAAGACACATTTTGGAAGGATTTTGTGGTCCTTTTTATAAGGCATTGCACAAATCCCATAAAGTATTTATGATTATTTTCCTTATTTGCCCCTATTAAATGCCTTAACTTTATTATACCAATCACTAAACACAATATTTAAGGAAGGGTACAATTGATATATCATCCCACTTTTTAAGAAAATTGATACAACCAACTATCTTTATTGGTATGCCTAATTTAGATATTTATGCCTTATAATAAGGACCAGAGGGAGTATCATATTGGGCTTAGGGAGTACATTTATATGATAATAAGGTCAGCGAAAGTAGGGCTATGAGATTAAAGAAAAGAGGCGGAATAGAAAATATGGAAAAGGGATCCAAGGGGTGAGCGAAAGGTGGTCTAAGAAGGGATTTTACCAACGGGTTCCAGGGGAGAAGGGCCTTACAGTTTGGGGAAGGTTCTCAGAGTACATAGATGGGGAGATTAAATTGAAAAGAAGATAACATAAAAGAGGAAGGAAGAGATGACAAGACAAGAACCAGAAGACAGGTGCAATGCTCGAGAAGAAGCAGGGAGGAGAAACAAAAGGGAGAGCGAAGAAGAGAAAAAAAGGGACACTTCACAAACAAGGGCCGAACATTAATTTGAGAGAAAGTAAGAAAAGTTCACTCTAGAAAACTCTTCATCCCCATTATTTTGCTTTCAATCTCTGAACCAAGTCTCGATCCCGAAACAATTGGCGTCGTTAGCTGTCGAAGTGTTCTCACACATGAAAGCACCCAGATTAGAAGGCATTGTTTCCTTCTCACTGTGCTTCGCAAGCTCTTGCTTTGATTCGCCATACCCATTGTTGTCAGCAACCACATCCATACACGCCCACCCAATTCGAAACATCATTTTATGTTTTACTTTGGTTAATTTTGTTTATGCTGGATTTTGGGTTTTCCCTCTCTTTGTTGAAAGTCAAATGATAATTTTTGCTATTTTTCTCTGTTTCTCTTAGCTACTTTCGATGTTGTTCAAACAGTTCGATATGAGCTTTCATGGTTTTATATATGTTGAATAATTTGGTTTCCTCCTTTGAAAATTGATGCTCTTTATAGTTAGACATTTTTGTGATGCTGCAATTCAAAGTTCACTATCACTGGGAATGATTGCTTAAATGCTCTAAAAGAAATATAGACATAAACTAAACTTGCCCCTGAGTTGTTAAAGTTGAACATGATAGGATTATCTCCACTAATAACCTTTGAGTCTGTGACTTAAGGGAGTATTTAAGGGAGCCCCTCTTGAATACTAGATAAATTGTTCGCATGTAATTTGACATTCTTTTTCTTCTATGTATGCTTGAAAAATGAGATGCTATGACTTAAGCTTTTTGATTGGCAACTGTAGTCATATAGTCGGAAAGGGTTATTCTGAACATGAACTCTGTTAACTTGTGCCTCCTGCAGAAAATCCCCACTCCCTAGTCCTCCTATTTAACATTGTCTCTTTTGGGAATTGGAATGTCATGTGTTTGTCTCTCTTAATCAACCTTCTTGCACATGATTGTTCTTCTTGCTCGTGTGCATTGAATCCTTTGGAATGGATATTAAGTTCAATATTCTTCATGTTGCATTGTTACATGTTTAGAGTTTACTGACTCTCCCTTAAGGATGACATTACAAAAAATGTTCCAGTTTCTTGTTATTTGCAATGGTTTGAAGTTCTTGAAGGGCCAGAAAAGGAAGTGCATGCCAACACGACTTGACTGGACTATGAAGATTGTCCATTGGAAAAGACCGCAGCTTGCCAATTGCACATTCAATAATCTTCAATTTTGTTGCATGATGGGAGGACTCCCACCTCGAACAAACTGGGGAAGGTAGAGTCTAGACTCTGAAGACCAATCTCTCTTGCTCTCTCAATTCTATTTAGGTTCCTAACAGATGGGAATGACTAGTGGACTTGAAACAGTTTGTGGACAAGCTTATGGAGCTCAACAATATCAAAGAATTGGAATGCAAACGCTAGGACCCTCTAATTGCACATGAAGCAGGAAGATTCTCTATTGGGCTTATTCCAGCATTTGTTGCATATTCAATCATGCAGTCAGGAGCCGGGAATCCAAATGATGCACGTGTAGTTGTATTGGCTACAATGTCTCTTGCAGCCATGGAGGCAAGTATCGTGAGTGCCTCTTAAAGAACTTGCTTGTAAACTATTTCTTCTTTTGTCTGTTTCCTTCCGAAATCTAGTTTATATGAAGAGGAAATGAAGTCTCCAATAGTGGCGGCTTATGTTTCAAATTAGTAGGAAAGTTGACCAAGATTTGTGCATTGGTAGTTTGTTTTGTCATGTGCATTCGTAGATCGATGTATAAAGTCATAATGCTTGTGCTGTATTTACTAGTAACATGCCATGTTATCTTTTTCTTATAGGAAGTTACAATTCTAAAATTTATTTCACTAATTGTCACATTTATGGTGCTGTGATATCTCGCCTTTTTAATTTGCATGTCTGTTCTTAAATTGTATGTTACCCATTTGAAGCTTTGGAAAATGTTTTTATTTGTAATTTACCATAAAGATATGTTTTTCCCATCTTACAAACATAGAGCAATTCCGAAACTTCCTTTGCTTTATTTGGCTCACTTGGGTTTCAAATTCGGAGGAGAGCTAAGGATGCCTGGTAACGTATGTATGTGCATTTCACATGATCATGATCATGGATGGTGCTTCAATTCAATACAATTCGAATCTCTTCTTTATTTATGTTAAATGTTAATTTTCTAGATTTCACTTTGGGATTTTCCCTAATCTCTAACTCCCTCTTATCTAGCATCAATGATTCTAGTGTAGCCAAGTTAAAGACCATATTTTCTTCTCTCTTGTAAACACGCAATTTTTTCTTTCTAGGTGAAAGAGGATTCTAAAATTTTAATTGATGTTTTTCTTTATTAATATATCACTTGATCTGCTTTACAAGCTTTTGACACCGATGACATTTAGAATAACATAGTCAACAAAAAATTGTTCAAACAGAATGTTTCCTCCATGCATTTATATATTTCTTATTATATTTTGTCAAAATAATAATATATTTGTCAAGTTTTATATGGGGTTTATCATGTACTCTTGAGGTTTGAAAATTTTCTTTCGTAGGTTTAAGTTTCTTAATCAGACATGTCATGTAGCGCATGAAAAATAAATAAATTGCAAGTTGTAATACATGAAATGAAACCTCTTATATCAATTCTTTTTTTGGTGACTTTATGTGTATTTCTTTCTTCATTTACCCATTCCTATTCAAGTTTTAATTAGATTTAGTATAGTTGTTTGCAAGTTGACTTACAATAGGATATTATATATGCTTTTAAGGTTCGAAGAGGTTGGTTTTCAAATATATACAATTCATAATATTTGAAAATCTTCATGTTGACAATTATAATCAAAAGCTATAACTAATGTCATATTTTTGGTATGTGCCCAATAAGGACTTTTTCTCTCTTTTTCTTGCAACTTGATATAGAAAGCACACTCTGATTGGGATTTGAGTATTGTTATACAGTTTTCCAAAGTATCTATTTGAAGTGTTCAAGATTTAAGCAACGATATGTGGGCAAAAAACTTGCTTTTGCTTCTTGTCACTCAACACGTTTCAATCTCATCAATATGCCCTGAATCTCGGTATGTTGCTTGGTTCACTTCTCTAATGGTTTCATAGCTTAAAGTTGCTTGGTTCACAATTTGCTTTCTTGATTAATACAACATAGTGATTCTAATTAAAAGTAATATAGAAAACAGTTCATTCATAGCTCAACACAACTTCTCTTATCGCTTGCTTATTCAAGATTAATTCATTGGTCAATACAAAATGTGAAGATGTTTGAATACTTGATTGTTTTGCATTTGAGATTATTTCCATAACTAACTACTACAATGTCTACATCTTTGTTTGTTAATCATATAAATTGAGTTTACTTGAATTAATATATGTTATCATTATCACATGTGCAAGTCTCAATCAGAGAATCATGTAATTTAAATTTTTCACCACATGCACATGTTACAAAAGTATGCTACAAAATCTGGTACACACTATTCAACTTGTTCTTGTATTGCAAAAAATGGTCCTTACCAATCAAATCATATGATCAAACATCTATAACAAGATGAGCATACATTATGTAGTAAACCCATACCAACCGAAAAGTCTAGCTCAACTTTTTGGGTAAAAACATTGGCGGCCTGACGGAACAACGAATACTTTTCCGCAAGCTTCACTCAGAATTGTCTGTTGTAATAGGAAGCAATTTTGCTATTCCTATGCCAACTAGAAAGTCTGATCAACTTCCAGGTAACAACATCGGCGGCCTGATGGAACAATGAATACTCTTCCACAAGCTTCACTTAGAACTGTCTCGTGTAATAGGAGACGAGAAATCGTCATTCCTATGCCAACTAGAACGCCTAGTTAGCTTCTAGGTCATACATTGGCAGCCTGCGCTAACGGCAAACACCGTGCGCACACTTAACAAGTACATGTAATATGAGACAAATTGTAATTATGCCAACTAATGGAAAATAACTAACCTTTTGGGATAGGACATTTGTATTTTTGTAAGTATCAAGATGAAAATATTTCAATTCTTTATAAATATAAGCCTCCTAGAGCATATATTCATAAAGAAGGGGGCTATAAAATGACAAATATATCGTGTTTGCATTAGTATCTTTAGATTGATTTAATTACTTGGAATGCAATCCTCTTTTCTATATATGCACTTCACATTCCCTTGGATGCACTAGTTCACAGAACATGTTTGCATTAGTCTACTCATAATGCTTAAATCTAGCTGAAACGCCTAAACCTTTTGTGAATTTTATAAACCAAGTTAATGCAATGACAATACAAATTCAATTTTGGTCCTCTGTGTGATTTGTGATTAATAAACTTTTTTGGTATTGCTGAAGTTGTCATGATGATTATATGATGTTCCACTCCTTTATCTCTAATGTAAAGCCCTTAGAAAAAGGTTGACTTATTTGGCTACAACTTATGAGTATCATATGTTTGTTGTTATCGCTAATGCCTTTCAAAATAAAAAAGTATCTGTTCTCTACAAAAAAGTATCACATTATTAACGTGAATAAGGGAAGTCTCTTGCTCTTACAAGTATATCTTGAAGTGTAGGTTATGATATGTATGCTGACAGTTTTTCTATTGCATAATATTTAATGATTACAATTCTACTAGTAAGGTTGTTGCAATGCCATAAAATTATTATCTTCATATTGACAAAATTTCTTGCAACTTAAAAGAAATAATAAAACTTCAAGCCGCAACAGAGTAGCGGAGAACACTTTATTGATGAGTTAGTTCACTTGAGGAAAATATTTCTCCTTCAGTTGTAGAGTTTATGGTCATTGATGTTTTAAAAATTATGCAGTTAGATTAACATGTTAGATTTTAAGTACACTCACTTCGAATTCATAAATACTCTGGGTATGCATTTCAAGTGTTTTGGCTCTGCTCTATCAATGAGATACAACTTTAGATTTGCATGCTCGATTAAGACATTTTTGTCATAATTTATCATGTTCCATCTTTTTAGATACGATTCTATATATTTAAGTACAATGTTCCATTTTTATTTTTTTATTCTTATTTTACCTTTCTTCATCTTACAAATCCACCAATCATGCACACAGTGACATCAATGTCCTTCTAAAAAACCATGGTATATCTAACAAGCATATATACAAGAAACATTCTTTTTCAAAAAAGCAGGTTCTATGCAAGTGCACTATGAATATCATAATCTAGGTACAACAGCCAAAGATGCAATGGATTGAGCTCTGCCCTTCAACATCTTTTGGACCCTAATAAAAGAATTTATTCATAGAGAAAATAAGGGATTTGAGGAATGAGATTGAAACAACCAAAAAGGGATTTAAACTTGGAGTAATTGGGAAAGAAATTGTCAAAAGAGGGGAATTCACATGGAGGGGACCAAGCTTTAAGATAAAGATCAAATTCAAATTCAAATATGGGTCATAGGATAGCGTGTGCAATCCAAACATTGGGTAGGCGAATTTGAGCCTGGGGACATTAACATGGCGCAAAGAAAGAGCTTTGAGGACAATGTGTAGCGGTCCAGTGAACAGGGAGTAATCTCTGTTTATTGCGCGAAAACAAAAGACTTTTTATTTTCGCGCAAGGGGGCTATTGTTCGGGGATGGGTCTTTAGCAAAAGCAATATGGGCTTGTGTGAGTGGCATGTTGAGTATAGGCCCACAATACAATATCATATTGGGCTTGGGTGTAAGAGTACATTTATATGATAATAGGATCAGCGAAAGTAAGGCTATGAAATTAAAGAAAAGCGGCATAATAGAAAATATGAAAAAAGGATCCAAGGGGTAAGCGAAAGGTGGTCTAAGAAGGGATTTTACCCACGGGTTCCAAGGGAGAAGGGCCTTACAGTTTGGGGAAGGTTCTCAGAGTACAGAGAAGGGGAGATTAAATTGAAAAGAAGATAACATAAAAGAGGAAGGAAGAGATGACAAGACAAGAACCAGAAGATAGGTGCAATGCTCGAGAAGAAACTAGGAGAAGAAACAAAAGGGGAGAGCGAAGAAGAGAAAGAGGAGGACACTTCACAAACAAAGACCGAACCCTAATTTGAGAGAAAGTAAGAAAAATTCACTCTAAAAAACTCTTCATCCCCATTTTTTTGCTTTCAATTTCTGAACCAAGTCTCGATCCCGAAACACATATGATGATGACTAAATTGTTAAACAAATACTACCTTGTGTGCTAATAAAAACGGGTGATATCTGTCAACCAATTAACCAAACATTAATTGGACTGTGAAATACGGGAATAATAATAACTTAATAAGTAACATCTAGATAAACTTAAAAAAGAAAAAAAGTAACACTAATAATTTTTATTAATTTAAATGAAAAAAAAATACATCCAAATAGATAAAATTCTGACTTAAGTAATTACATCTAAAAAGGGTAAAATCGAACATTTTAACTGACATCACTTATCACCCTATTACCATTTGCTACCCCTAACAAATATAATGCAAACAGAATAAATAACCTTATCCATTCTAAGCAAAGTTGATTTCCATTTATTGCTTGTTTATATGATCAAACATCAGTGACCATTGGCAGTAAAACCGTTAACAGTGGGGGTCGAATTGCTTTCTGTGGTTTTCTCTGCATAGAATCTCCGATACATGGAATCAACTTCAGTGAGATAGAATGTGCCTGGAGTTAAAAGGCTACTGTCTTTGCTTGTCACAAACTCTTTTGCACCATACCTGTGTTCCATTAGCTTCAAGGTTTCAACAAACTTTTCTGGAGGAACCTGCATAAAAATAAAAGAAAAAGACATGTATTCATCAAATGACCATTTGATTTTTTAGCACAATACAGGATTCTGTTTCCAGCATCTTAATAGACAGTACAATAATCAAAATGAAGGACAGGTCAACAATGTGTAGGTTTGGTTTTACATTAGGATAAATCTAACACAAATCTAAAACGTGGAAGTTACTCTTATTTATATTGAAAGGAATCCTCGTTTACCTTATTTCAACGTGGAACCATACACTACCATCTAGTCTTGCGTTGGCTTTTAAAGTATAAATTCACAAGACAAGTTTTCAAGCAACTTTCTACGATGATGTAGCTAAATTTCAAATTTTCTGCAAGGACAAAAACTAAAAGGAAAAGGGGAAAAGATGAACAAACTGGGCCTATCTTAAGGAAATAATCCTCTTTTCTTCAATATTATTGTGAGAACTTTGAGTAAAGAAATAAATATCTCTCTGTCCACTTAGAAACCTGCCAGTCAAATATTTATCAAAAAGATGTTTTCTTAATTGCCGAAAAGAGAAACATTCTTATGATTTTGGTACAGTTATGCTCAATATAAAACCTGAAGAAACGCACTGGAGTACGTAGAAATTTGACTGAGCGTTTATAAATCAATACCTCATGTCTTGACTTCAATTTTCCAGCAACATCCATCACTCGTGCAATGTTGGACAAGCTAAATGGATGTTGAGCATCTCGTAGTTTCAAAGAAAACATTGTGGCAGTTAAGCCACTTCCATATGAGAATAATACCACCCTCTGACCTGACTGAAGATTTTCAAATGTAAATATTTGTCAGAAAGCACAAAATGTTGAGATGAAGTTTATATTTGTCATAGATAGTGGTCAGAACGTTCACCAGTGTGCTATGTTTGTTGTGAATAAGGGATGCAAATGCTGCATAGAGAGACGCAGTGTACATGTTGCCAATTTGCTTTGGTAGCAAAGTAGTTGGTTGCACCTTCTCATCATATAAAGGCTTTGCAACTTGTTGGGATGCCTGCAAATTAATAATATTGCTCATCATCAGCAATAGGCTTCAATGCTATCCATTTTTAAAAGAATTCTATAAATGTGAACTCACAATCACATCTTAGTTATCCAACCACAAGGTAGAAAAGAAAAGAAATCAGTATCTAAACGTAACACGAGATTAATGTTACATAGAGACAGGTTCTCAGACCTTTTCAAGATCCCGATTTTGGTAGCTTTCATCGTCAGATAAAGTTGCAAAAGGTCCGAGCTTTTCTTTGGCAACCTCATCCACAGAGCTGCAACCATGATCAATTTTAAGTCACCCATACATCAACCAAATAAAAATTAAACAAGTTTTCCAGATGATGGGGAAATGAAGAGGACCTAAGATTCCTCAGGAAGTCATTGAACAACAAACGAGCAAAACTTTTCTGCACAAGCTGCAGAAGCCAGAAGGCAGAAGTGTTGAAAAAAATAAACAGACAGGCATACTAAAGGAATAAAAAAACATACGTATCATTCAAGGACACAAGTTAGATACAGAAATATAGAGCATGTTACAAGGAGCATTATTAACCCTTTGATTGGTTTAAGGAGAGAAAATGTGAAGAAAGAAAGTAGAGAGAAGAGAAAAGTGAGAGAAACATAAGAGAAAATGAGTGTGTTTGGTTTGAGAGAAAATAGGTGTGGGACCCATGAATAGTATGATGTTTATCCCTCATCAACAACTTTCTCTCCAAAGTGGAGAGAAAAGTTTTTTCTGTGAACCCCACCAAATTTAATACTTTCTCTTTCAAACCAAACAAGAGAAAATTCAATTTTCTACCCACTTTCTTCTCCCCCTCTTTCTTTCCCCTCATAATCATCTCAAACAAACAAAGCATAAGTGTCATGGGGAGTTGGGACTTGGGATATTAAATACAAAATATTTAGAAAATACTATAAACTACCTTGTTATAAGGAGAGTGAAATACAAAGTATTCAGCATCAGAAAGAGAAAATGGTTTTCCCTCGAGTTTCTCATATCTGCAAAAGTAAATATGGTTAGGTATTTGGTCAGTTAGTTATTAGTAATGTTTCGGACACAGTATTGGTTTTAACTCCTAATAGAAAAATTATTACATAACTTCTCCAATAATATACACAATGCTTATCGGCACAGCAAGCTCAGCTTACAATTGGGCTCAAATTCCTTCAATTGGGCTTACAATTTTCAGATAAATCATGCACAAGTCATATTATGACATATTTAAGATTTTTAAAAATATGATTTGGTAAATTAAAAATAATGTCAATAGGAACCAGGCCAAGTCAGACTCAATTTACATAGAGCCAGTAAACCTTTTCTTTAGGTATTTGAGCTGACTCATTCAACCAGTTGACCTTTGCTATTTTTAATGCGTCCAGATTTTACTGGTCATGTTTCACAATCATAGCCAATTAGCCATTATTATTATTATTATCATTAATTATTATTACTACTTTATAAACACATGCTCATAAGAACTAAAATTAACACAAGAGACTTGCCTGTGACTTAAATTTTTATAGCAAGAATCAAGAGCCATGAGGTAACAAGTTTGAGAGAGCTTTCCATCGACAACCTACAACACAAAAAATGTGTGGATTTATTGCGGTTGGCATCCTTAAATGGTATGAGTGTATTTAAAGTGAAGTGCACTAAGGTGAATAATGGACATGAACAGTCAAATGCTATTCCAGCAAGAAAATGTTTTAAGAGAAATGGAAAGGGACCAAAAAGCTTACAGGATATTCACTAGCAAGATTAGGCTTGTAAAAATCATAAGCATGAGACATGTGACTTCCCCTCAATTTGCTTTCAAAAGAAATGGGAGCATCAGGACCAATTAGCAAGGCAATAGCAGCAGCTCCTCCAGTCGGTCGAGCAGGTCCTTCAGCATAGACCTGAGAAAGAAAACATCCATTATACATTTTGGAAATACATTTTGGAAATTATCCCCTCCTCCCAGAAACATTATAACAGATTGTAGGACATGTCTTTTTGAGTCCAGATTCCAGAACCTCTTATGCTCATTGAATAGCATATAATATAGTCGAAAGTATGTTCAGTATCACTGAACGATTAGGGAGTTATCTTACCGCGCTGTCAGTGCAGACAACAAGTCCATAGCGCCCATCCCATGAATTGCTCTCCACCCAATTGACACAGTTGAACAAAGCAGCAGTTCCTCCATAGCATGCATTAGTTGAATCAACCCCTTCAATGTCAGTATTTCCATATTTCTGTTTGTTTCAGACAAATAAATGAATGTTGTCTTAGAAAGGTACAGAAATATTATTCGATCAAGAAAATTATAATATAACGAAACCAGTTCAATCTGATTATTAGCATTACAGAATACAGACATCCTATAACATATAAGACAGTGAAACATTACTTAAAGATGAAGAATCATGATGAAAAGAACACAGCTAGCTATAAGCCACTTAAGTTGTGTACTCTGTTTCATACACTATAGATTGACTACTCAAGAACATCCTACCCAAGATTAAACACTTGAAATTAAGGTTCAATTACTAAGTAAATAGGTATTTAAACTACAATCATTTGATGAAGAAAGCCGGTATACTTTAACAAGGAGAATAACATATCTAATATCCAAGTGGATAGACTGAAAGGATTACCTCAAAGATCTGCATCAGGAATGTCTTGATGGATTTGCTTTTGTCTATCACAGTCTCACTGCCTACTTCGAGACGACCAATTTGTTTAGGATCAATTTCATACTTCTCAAGAAGGGAAGTAACCACCGTCAAGCTGAAAAAGCAATAATTAAAATTATTCAGTAATAGGATTGAAGATAAATCTTCAGCATTGAATTCCTATTGAACACTAAACATACAAAAACCAGCAATCTGAGTGTAATACATTAAGCTTCAAACAGCATGTCTAATGGCAATAAAACAGGTAAAGCAAAAAAACTATGTCAAGGCTAAAAGCAACAATATTTATTGTACATAATGCCAAAACCTACTAATCTAGTTATCTTCACATACAACCAGAATACAATAGAGAGTATCAAAACCAAAGTAGAAACCTCATTGAGATGACATCTTCTATCTCGGTACAGAATGACATGCAATCTTGTCCCAGACCTATGGTATATTTCCCTTTGCTCGCACCATCATGAGCCTCCAATGCTTCCTGCATGTAAACCATACGTGAAGAGAATGAAAACCTTACTTGGAAAAGGAAAAAAAGGTTAAGTAACTTCAATTTAAAACACTTAAAAGAGGCCAATGAGAGTATAGTGTGGCTTAAAAGGAAAGAACAATGTGACATCAATACGTTTAATGCTTTCTTTTTTTCTCCTCCTCTAGTCACACTCACACCATAACATGGAAAATTTGTTTATGTCAAGTGTTAATTTTGTGGAGCTTTTTTCCTAGTTTTGATCATCGCCTAATTCCTTTCACGAGCGAGCCTAGTGCTTGTTTGGTTCAATGTAGTTCCCAGGAATAATCAGTTATTTTGTCCAGCTTCTGAGAGAATAAAAAGCTACATGCACTTAATCTTAAAAAAAGTAATTAAAAAAAAACGGAAAAAAATCACAGAACTTCGAACATCACTTTCGACCAAAATTGATAGCATAATCAGGAAAATTGACTTGAGACATGTAAGAAAATCGTTATTGAGCAACATTACCTGCCTTTCACTCTCATATTGATCCAGTTCAAGCTCATTCAAATTCAAATGAGCTAAACGCATAGAGAGTACATTAGCACTAAAATCTTTACCTAAATACTCCCTAATTAGATAGTTAGCTTAAGCACCTTCAAACAAATTTATTGTCACCGAATCTTCAAATGTGCAAGTATAACAATATGACTAACGCATTTCAGGTACTGAACTCAGATTCTGCGATATGATTAGTCTCGTTATAATTAACAACAAACCAACACTAATTAGATAGCGTCTGCTATTTCCAATGTTCGGATTTCAAAAACGAAGAACAGAGAAATCAGATGAACAAACAAAGAACCAAGCGAGAAAGCAAAACGAAAGAAGATAGAAAGAAAGATGATGCGGATGTTGTTACCTGCTGAACGCAAGAAGGAGGGAAGTAGATGTCAATGGCGAGAATTCCGACATTCTTTGCCATTTCAAATTAGCGATTAATCTGGAAATTAAAGGATCGAAATGAAAGAGAATGAAAATATGAAGGTCTCACTCTATGGATCGAAGAGAAAGAGAGAGAAGAGTCACATGGAAGTGTTGGGAAGCTGGTGTACTGGTGTACTGGTGTAGTGGTTGTGTATATATATAGGACAAGAAATACGATTTACTCCAGAATTATGAAGCAGCAAGCAAAATAGTAAGGGTCTGGCGTGGTGTGTCGTACCAGGCGGGTTGAGAATTGAGATTCCCTCTGGCAGGAGAGAGAAACTCGAACTCTGATTCAATGGCCTACAATTTCTAATTTCAATTTCCAATTTACTTTTATATACAAAATATAATATTTTGAAGGGATACGTGCCTCTTTTAAAGTTAATAATGTATAATGTATAAAATAAAAAAAGTAAGAATGTATGCATAATAAATTTCGATGAAGGCGATTGCATTTATCTTTGGAGTTCTTAAGTATTATTTCTTGGTTGTAGTTATAAGTAAAAAAAATTTAAAATTTTTTGATCTACAATATAAGTAAATATTAATCACTCTCCTTATTTAATATTAATTTCAAGTACTTTTTTATATTCAATGTCATTTGACCTATCCAAATGGGAGAGAGAGTACTTTCTTGTAATTAAAACATATCTTTTTGAATAAAATCAAGAGAATTAAACACAAGTAAGTCAAGAGCTTGTAGCTCAAATGACACAAGAAGAAGCCCTAAGAGCTTGAAGGGAGGGGTTCAATCCCCAATGGAGAGTTTCAGGAGTTAGATTTAGGAGTAGTGTAGTGTGGGGTGTGTGTTTCGCCGGTAAAAAAAAATTAAACACAAGTAACCAACTTTCTTAATATCTGCAAATTGTGTTTTTTTTTTTTGCATATAACCAGGACCGGAGGTAGTAATAGATTACTAAAAAATAAATGTATTTTTGTTAGTATAGGTAGTGCGTATTGATTCTATTAAGTTATCCTTAACTATATAGTCTCGTACACATACAACCTTTAAATCTCTCATTCGAGTGTACTTTCAATCATTCATATGTTCCTGTTCATAGAAGCCTGCCAGGAGTCACTCATTGCCCATACCTCATTGCACCGGTGCACTCCCCACCCTCGTCAGCACCCGAAATGTCAAAGATTCAGACAAGAATACATTTGTTCACGGGCATATATTTAATAGGAAATTATTGCTACTTCCTTTGAGGTTTACGCACATTATACTTATACTCAGAATATTTTAATAGTTACACCGATTTTCCTTGGACCCAGTCATTGTTATAAATTTCAGTTTCACAGTTGTGTTATAGTTATGGTCAAGTTAGGTTAAATGCAGCTAAATACGGTCAATCATCGTTATTATTGCAAACCAGGAGGCGGTTTTAGTGATCTCCAAAACCTTTTGTGATATAGCAAAATGGTTCCTGACTTTGTACCCATAAGGCATCTTAGTCTCTGATTTAGAAAAATAAGCAATTTAGTCCCTAATAATTTTTTTATAGGATGTTTTACTCTCCCAACATTATGTGGCTCCTGACTGTTACGAATTTATAGCATGGCACATTAAGTGCCACGTGTGACCCCTGAATTGAATAATTAGGATTAATTAATCGATTAAGGTTTCATCTACGAATTTTAGCCTTAGAATAACATTAATCGAACTATGTCATTTTAAGGATAAAACTCGTAGATCTAGAAGTCTTTAATAAACTAATACGTCATAATTAATTGATTAAAGGGTTCCATATGGCACTTAATATGTTTCGGTGTCAATTTATAACAGTCAAATAATATTGAGGACTAAAACAACCTAAAGATATAAAAGTCAATAACTAAATTGTTTATTCTTTAAATTATACATCAAAACGTCATGTAACTAATAAGTCAAAGATTATTTTAACGTTTTATTAGATATATAGTGTAGATATTAATTTGTTAGGTCCATGGATTGTTCTCGGCTTCTCTAGATTTTGTTTGGCTCAGTTTTCATCTCAAATTCTCAATTTTTCATCCCAATATTACACTGAATGCACTAATTAAAGCTTCAGTTTTCTTTTACATAAGGGATAATTTTTGCTGAAAGTCAGCTTTCTCCTTGGATGTATCACACCAAGTGTTTGATTTTTAGTCTCTATTGTTTTCCGTCATTTTGGCTTATGTTCTAGCTTATGATTTTTTGTTAGCTTTGATTATAGCTTATCTCTATAAATAGAATTGTATTACTCCATCATTTCAATGAATAAATGAATATAATGGGTATTATTCCATATTTCTAATACCTTTACATTGTGGTACAATGCCATATTTTGGACTCAAATATAAAACAACAAACTTAATATAATATGTACAAATTTGAGACGTCTAAATAAAACACAAAACAAACCTAATTTAAAAATAAAAGTTAGTATAATATACGTAAACTTTCCCTGTTTAAACTTAATATGCACAACCTCATAAAATGATGTAATTTCCACTAAATTAATTAGAACGTAAAAAGTGACAAAAGGAAAGGCAGGGCTAGTGAACAAAATAGGTTGCTTTTAAGTAATTTTTTTATTAAATTATAATAAAATTTTGATATTACATACAACTCTATCAATACATCACAATTTCTTAGAACATCACTTAACCATAACAACATCAACAACATCTATATTTAGGATATAAGCAACACCAATAACAAAATAGAAGTAACAACACCAACATCATAGAAACAATATATATATATATATATATATATATATATATATATATTATGGGTCCCTTGAATATTGGGTCCCGGACAAGTGTCTACTCGACCATATCTCAAGGCCGGCCTTGAAAAAAGATAAAACAAAATTGATTATGCCAACCAAATCTTTTTTTCTATTAATTAAATACTGTATAAACTTATAAAGTTATACTCCCTTTTCATAAGACATAACTTAGAAAATTTTTCAAGTCACTAGTATAAAACGTTTTAGAATTTTTATGAAATATTTATTTATTTTTTATATTTATTTTTATTAAATACTTTGACTTTCTTTACTTTTTTTAATTACAATTACTAAACATGTTATTTAACTCACATTAATTAATTTTGTAATTTATTTAAAAATGCCTTATAAAAAATACAAGTAGAGTTAACTTGTTGTGACAAATGAGCTAAAGGTAGACAGCAACACACGTGATCACGGTAGTTGGACATATGATTTATGTGCGTAGTTGGAGATTTTTTATTTTGTCAGCTAATTAAATCAATCGCCTACTGATGAACTGTATTTTAATTTTATTATTATTAGTCTCTATTAATTAACTCGTTGATTCTCAAATCAAACCTTCTCAATCATCTATTGTGGTAGGTGTTAATCAGAAAAGCTTAGCATTAAAGCCAAACTCATGCACTCATCACTTGTCAAATTAATTAAAGAATGAGTAAGGTGGTTCCTCACCTCCTCGTTTTTTAATTATATGTGTAGGGTTTAATTTTTTATTGGCGATATGAAAATAAAGCAATATTTTATAGTTATTTGATAACTATTCTGCATAAATTTAGTTTTAAAACGGAAAATTGCCCCTATTTTTACAATGGGTATTCAGGGAAGAGAACAAAAAATTAGAGAAAAAATAAAAATCGATCAATCTCAAGCAACAAACAAGAAAGTAAGGGTGATTAGAGTTGAGTTGGGTCAGGTTTCTATAAATTCAATGTCTAATCTAATTAAAAAAAAAATGTGAATTGAATTCAATGGGGTTTGTCATTTTTATCACACTACTTGATTTAATCTAACTTGTGAAAAAATAAGTTGGATTGAATTGGATGTCGAGTTATTTAACTGAACAAACAAAATGAAATTATTCACATTCAAGAAAAATAAATAAACATAAAGAATGTGATAAACACAACATTATGGTGGTTGACAAAAGTCAATAACATAAAAAAGAGAAAATAAGACATACGGTCAAAAGTAAAAGAATTTGCTAATATATAGGTTAGGGTTACTCTAAAATAGTTTTTGTCACTCTTTTTAAAATATTTTTAAAACTTTAAAATATTTTTTAATCGATAAAATCAAAATATTAATATAAAAATATTATTAAAATCAGGACCGGCTCAACAAATTCAAGGGCTTATTTTTTAGATGGGGCCTTTACTTAATCTAATAATAATAATTATTAAATTTTTTTAATTTCATTTAAATTCATTTTTCGAGCTTTTTGTGACGCAAAATCACTCATTAAATTATCATAATCGATTTTATTTAACATTTTTTTTCAACTAATAAAAAATCTAATCCATTTAATCTTTGTTGAGACATTGTTGATCTTAATCTAATAATATCGACATTGGTGAAAAGATACACTGAGGAAATTGGGAATCAGTGAGACTATCGAGCTAAGAAACGCAAGCTTACACAATTTTCGTTCCTTTTATATTTATATCGCAAAAAGTAGTTTTTACCCAAAAAAAAACCTATAGTGAGTAAAAAAAAATTGAGGCCTAAAGCGAGGGCTTGGCCTGCTTTACTGTTAGACCGGCCCGAATTAAAATAGTCAAATAGGAATAACAATAACTATTATTTTAAAGTGACAAATACCAATAGACCCATCCATATATATATATATATATATATATATATATTATATTTTTACTAATAAATTAATTATATTAGACAAAACTCTATATTAATATATGAACTAATCTAATCGGTAATGATAGATGTCACTGGGTATGCAACTTTGAATAACAAATTATTAAGGGTGTTCGCGGTGCAAATTAGTTTGGTTTTGAAAAAAAAATTCATTCGAGTCGATTTTTGTGGTTTTGTAATCTCATCATCTGATCAGTTTCATTTCTAAATGATACCCAAACCAATCTTTTGCGATTTAAATTGAATCGATTTTTGGTTTTGTTTTATTTTTTAAAATATATTTTTATTATAAAAATAGTAAATATTAATAACAAAACGTAAATATAATACATATATTTCGATCAAATTTTCTTGTGTAAATCTTTTATTTAGATATATAATACATATATATTCGACAAAAACTCAAGTAATATCTATATTCAAAAGAAAAATTAAACTATAAAAATAATGTTTTGAGCACATTATTTAATCTTTTAAAAGAAATATGGATAACATAAAAAAATTTATAAATCTATGATAATATATGCGATTTTATTTGAGTTGGTTCGGTTTTGATAAAAGAAACTGAAATCCAAACCAAACCAATAAAATTACGTGATTTTTTCTGTTTTTATGGCTTACTATAGTTACAAGTACAATGGTAGAAACTTTCGAAATTGGCTTCTTCGTTGGGCTGGGTTTATTATCAAACTTCGTTAATAAACTCAAACTATTAAAATGAATGGCTGAAAATTGAAATAGCAGATGCCCAGTACCAATAATCTAGCAGAGAAGTCGGATTGAGAAACTTTCATCATTTGTCGAGTTCCTTTTAAGCTTTTACTTTTTAACTTTTAAAAACAAAAGAAGAAATAGTTGGAAATTTAAATGCAAAAAGAAAAACCATAATAAGAGTGTGTTTGACACAACTAGTTTATAGCTTATTTAAAAGTTTGTAGTTTATAGCTTATGGGTAAGTGGAGGTATTTGGTGACAATAAGCTTATAGCTTTTATAAGCGCTTATAGCTTTTATAAGCGTTTATAGCTTATAGCTTATGAGTAAGTGAAGGTGTTTGGTGACAACAAGCTTATAGTTTTTATAAGCTAGCTTATGAAAAGTTACTTCAGGTAGGTAATAGCTTATGAAAAGTAACTTTCAATAATTCTTTCTTATTTTACCTTCTAGTCATTTATTAAATGTTTATTCTATCAAATAATTTATTACATATAATAATTTCTTGTCATTTTAAGTCATTTAACAAGTATAAGCTATCTAATAAACTAATTTTATCAAACAACTATACTCAATCATAAGTCACAAGTCGTAAGCTATAAGCTAAAAATTATAAACTAAAAACTATAAATTATTAGTAAATTATCAGCTATAAGTTATAAGCTAGTGTTACCAATCAGAACATAAGTCATTAAAATAAGGCAAATGATATTTAGTGCTCTAAGGCACTATTTAAGAATTCAAATGTAGTAAAAAGATATTGGAATGTATAGTTTTTTATATTCTCAAGGGATAGAACAATACACTCTCATAATTATTTTTTTACTTCTAATACCTTTATCTAATGCTCTTAGGGCACTAGATATCAATACCCTTAAAATAAACATCCCTTTGCCATTTGCATTTCATAGTTATTTGTAAAATTTGATTGATACATTACTCACTATGTTAATTTCTTTTTGTTGTCTTGATACTCATAGAAGTCTTCAGTGAATGCTTACGTGACGGAGTAGGGGAAGATTAAGGGTTTGTTTAAAATAATTTTGATTTTTAGATTCTAAAAATTGTATTATAAAATGGTTTTTAGAAATAATTTTTAAAAAAAGTAAGAAGAGTTTTCAATATAAATTTGTGTATGAATTCAGAAAATTGAAAACTGAAAATCTAAACATGTTTTTAGATGTTTTCATATTTTTATTTTTAAATACTAAAAAATAAAAAATGTTCCTAAAAACTGTTTTTGAAAACTCGACTGCTAAACGGGTTGTTCAGTTTTATGTTTTTAAAAACAGCTATTTTCGAAAAGAGAAATCAAACAAGCCGTAAGTGTGTGTTTGAAAAACTGTTGAGTCAAAAGAAAACTGAGTTTGAAGAGCCAAAATTAATTTTGATTGATAAATCAATTGTTTGGTTAACGATTGAAGAAAACCTCAAAATTAATTTTGGGTTGCCAAAATTAATTTTTGCTGAAGCAAGATGAGACTTGTTTTCATGTTGAGTTAAAAAATTTACACTGTGTTTTTACTTTAAACTTACTTTTAAGAAAAAAATTCTCAAACATAAATCACGTTACTTTAAAATCAATTTTACACAAAATCAATTCTATAAAATTACATTGATACAAAATCAATTCTACCATCACTAAACTAAACACACCATAATTTCGTGGCTTTGCCTTCTTGTCTTCAAATCAAATTCATACATTTTTTTTTAACACAAAACTTTAGCTTAGAGTGATGTAACGGTATCCCAATCAAAGGTTTGAGTCCCTTAAAAGAATATTTTTTTTATAGGAAAATATAATAATTATCGGTTAAATCTGATAGTCATGTGCGTATATTTTTATGTGTTCGTTAATTGAATTATATGACTGAAATTCAAAAAAAAATATTTATAAACAATAATGAATTTAGAGGTACAACTTAATTACAAATTAAAAAAACACTTTTAAATGATTTTAGAATTTTAATTATATTTAATTATATAATAAATTAAAAATTAAAAAATTAAATATAAAAATTTAAGTCTAAGAGTTTAAAAATATAATTAATCGCAGAGGGAGTGCAGCTAAACCCTACCTACCTCAAGTATATATATAAATCCGTCATTATTTATAGAAGTTTTTATATTTATCGCATCAAAAGAAAATAATTAAAGATTTGAACATGTGACAAGCTAAGTCAAATATGTATCTCTGAGACTAATCGACTTGATTTGAAAATGATTAATTGATACATAATTATGTTAGACATAAAATTAAGAAAAATTCACTTGGTTGGTTGGATCAATTAATCTGAGGCTAATTCATTCTTTTTCAATTCCATTGCTATTGTTATTGTTAGGGTGACGTAGACATACACTTGATTTTAAGCGTAAGTAATGGAGGATTCATTTTTAATTTCTATCCATAATGTGTGACTTTGTGTCCAAAAAAAAAGTGTGACTTGACTTCGAATTATAATTAGAGAAATGATATTTAATTTCATAAGAACACTATTTAAAGATTAAAATATAATAAAAAAATATTGAAATGTATAGTTTTTTTTATTTCTGAGAGACAGAACAATGTACTTTAATGATTATTTTTTTACTTTTAGTAACTTTAACGATGTCCTTAGGACACTGACCCTTATAATTATTAGGGTTTTTTTAACTTGTGCCCATGGGCACAAGTTAACAATGATATGGTTAGATTTGATTCATTTTACTATACCCTATGTGCACCCACTACTTGTTAACTTCCCCTTAATGAAATTCTATTGGTCGCTAATCATTGTTATCTTGTGCCTATGAGCACAAGTTAGAAAAATCCTAATTATTATTATCACCCATGACTTCCTCTATTGCAACTTTGCTAAATATAATTTTTTTTTTAATATATTATTCATTAAAATTAAATATAATTAATTAATTAATCTACTAATTAGATTTCGTGGGTTTTGAGGGAGGAAAGATTGGTGCCTCGCGCGTCACGTTAGGAATAACAAAAAGAGGAAAATAAAAAGGAGATTCATTAACAGTCACAATATATCATTATTTTTTTCCCACACTTTCCACGCACCACACGAGCTCTCACAAATATCATTTCTTTTTTCTTCCCACCATCATAGTACCACTATGCTTTCAAAATAATAATAAGGTTAAATTAACATTTTGATTTTTATGCTCATATTTTATTTTTAAGTTAAACTGTAGTTTTGGTTTTTTTTATTTATATTATAGGTGATTTTGGTCTCTTAAGTGTTAAATGAGCAATTTTGGTCCATTTTATTTTTAAAACACACAATTTTCGTTTTTTTATCAGTTTTTCTTTTAAATTAATCGTAATTTTTAGTTAACTTAGTGACAATTTTCTTACAAATTAAGAAAGGAGGGACCAAAATCATTAGTAGATAGATTCTTTTTAAAAAAAAATATTTATTTTGTGACAAGTTTCAAATTGTTTACTAAAAATAATTAGGAGAAAAATTGTAACTAATTAATAGTTTTTGAAAATATATTTTATTAGTAAATGATTTTAGTCAATCAGGACACTAAATTGACTAAAAACCATGGCTAATTTGAAATAAAAACTAACGGAAGGACCAAAATCTCCCATTTGAAACTAGAGAGACCAAAATCATCCAAAATAAAAATAAGAGGAACCAAATCTGCAATTAAACCTTATTTTTATTTTAATTCCTATAAAAAAAATAAGAGTAAATTGCAATATCCTCCTTTGAGGTTCGGAGAAATTGCACTCCACCCCAAACTTCATCAAAATTAGCACTTAACCCCATTTTGGTCAGTTAACTAGCATTTTTGGCCCGCCAATCTATCACATAAGTATTGAAAATAATTTTTAATGTTAATGGAGGGTCTTGAACTTGCATATGTGACAAACTGACATGATAGAAATATTAGCAATATAGCAGTTAACTAACATTTTTGACTTGCCAATTTGCTACATCAGCCTTAAAAATAATTTTTTAAAGTTAACAAATGGACATATTTGAAGATGTGATAGATGGGAATGACAGAAACGTTAGCTAGGTCAACAATCAACACTCAACGGTTAAAGAAATGAGGTAGAGTGCTAATTTTGGTGAAATTTGGGGTAGAGTGCAATTTCTCTAAACCTCAATGGAGGTTATTGCAATTTACCCATATTATTTTTAGTCTCTATATGTGTTTTATGTTTTTGCTGTAATTTCTCTTGTTATGTTTACATTGATCTTTGCTATTAAGCACTCTAAATCCCGTAGCTCTAACCACCTCGACAATCATTATTGTAAGCTCACCGACCTTCCACTTCTTGCCCCCACCACCCCCACAAATCTTCGCCAACAAGTTTCTGTCCTTTGTATCTCTCAAATGTCTACCGACATGGCTCATCCTTTGCTTGTAAACTCCTCATCACCACTGCTATCGCCACCATTAAAGTCATTTTTCACCCTCTTTCCTTCTCATAACTCCTTCGTGGTAGTTGCGGTGGTTGGACATGTGGGATTTAGAGCGTGAGAGCGGTTAACGATAGAGACCAATAGAAATATGACGGTAGGGACTAAAAAGAAAACAAAGAACACATATAGAGACTAAAATGAATGATTTTTTATAGGGACTAAAACGAAAATAGAATGTAAGTATAACAACTAAAATATTAATTTAACTTAAATAATAATAATAATAATAATAATAATAATAATAATAATAATAATAATAATAATAATAATGTACAACTATTTTTTTCAAGTATATATCTTTTCTATTAAAGGATAAAAATTACTTTTTTTTTTGGGCATAGATAAGCTTGTCATCTTAATGGCTTGGGTCTTGGCTTAAGAGCATATGAGTGGATGAGATTAGCACCATCCCTATTGGGAGTGACACCATCATTTTTAGTATATAAATTTATGATTCTTACATATAAAAAGGATGGTGCCACTCTTAATAGAGATTGTGCTAATCCCATCTTCCATTAAGATGACAAGCTTATCTATGCCCAAAAAAAATTTATATGTAAGAATCATAAATTTATATACTAAAAATGATAGTGTCACTTCCAATAGGTATGGTGCTAATCCCATTCTCCAAGCATATATGATGTGGTTCCATTCTTTGCTGCACTTCCTTTGTTTCATAATAATGCTTCCTTTTTTTTTCTTTCCTTTGTTTATTAAAAAATAACTTGTCATCTTAATTAGTATTTTCTTTGAAATTCGTTTAGAGATTCTCTGGAGCCGTTGCCGTCGTAAACTTAAGACCTAGAGTACCAAGGTGTAAATATAAAACATAAGTATTTCTAAAGAGAATATAAGATAAATTTTAGTATATATTAATCATATTGTGGACTAAATTTATAAAATTAACAAAATTAGGTTTAAAAATTTAAGTTCAGGAGAGAAGCGGTTGCAAAATATAAAAGTTTTATTATATTAGTAAAAAAAAAATTTAAGTCAAGAGGTGCAACTATACCTCTCAATTGAACATAGATTTTTCGTTCTTAAGTTGTAATGTGTCTCTACAGCTATGCTAATATTGTAAGTAATATACAACTTTTTTAAGTTGTTAATAATTTTGGACAACAAATTAAAATTAATATACGACTCATAATTAGTCAGATTTATGTTTGTAAACATGAAATGCATGTTAATTTTTTTTTTTGGTAAACAAATGCATGTTAAAATGGATTGAAATTGATAAATTGATACAAATAATGAAATAAAATATAGAATTAACTAAAAGTTTGGGTTTTGATCTATATGCTTTAAAAAAATTTGTAAGATATAATTTTTTTGGTAAACAATTGTAAGATATAACTGTATGAGAATTTTTTTTAAAAAAAAAACAAAATTGTAACCTTACCTGGCCCAACTTTTTATTTTTGTAGACCAAGCCCAACTTAAATCTGCCTAGTATTTGGACCAAAAAGTCCTAACTAGCAGCAAACAGTCATATTGGTCTTAACCAAAAAAAATAAAATCATATTGGTCTACAAATTTGAAATGTCTTAATTAACTAAAATAATTATTCATTGACCAAAAAATAAAATAATTATCAGTTTATGTTTAGTATTTCCTTTTTGTCCTTACGTTTTCTATTTTCATGTTTAATTAGATATTATAGTAAAATAGTTATTCACTTTAAGTTATAAATATTTTTGATATAGAATAATTGGAAAATTAATTAATGGAATAAAATATTTAAAATTATAGAAATAAGTAAAAAAAAAAAGAGAGCCAATAACCTTGTCTGATTAGCAAAGAAACTAAACCATATATAGTTTATAAACTCAAATATACAATCTAATATAAAATAATAAAACACATATGGAGTAAAGTACTTGTGGTAATTATATATTAAGAGTTAGCTTGGTATACCTTGTTTAATGGAATTAATTCACTGATATAGATATACATGTAATATTTAAACTAACATATAAATATATAATTATTAATAAATAAATTTTTTATTATGAATATTTGTTATATATTTTAGGGTTAAATATGTTTTTTTTCTCTAAATTTTAATTAGAATCTGTTTTTAGTTTCCGAATTTTAAAACGTGGATTTTTAATCTCTAAACTTTTAAAAAATTCACTTTTAGTCCCTTCATACAATTTTTGATGACATGGCAAATTGAGGGTCCTTTATCAAGTCTACGTGTCAGTAGATTAGATTGCCACGTCACAAAAAATGTATGAAGGGACTAAAAATGAATTTTTCAAAGTTCAAGAATTAAAAATCAACGTTTTAAAATTCAGGGACTAAAAGTTAATTTTTATAAAAGTTCAATAAAAACTAAAAACATATTTAATCCTATATTTTATATATTGATAGTAAATATCTTTTAATGATAACACTAACAAATAAGATACTGATACTGATGATTATATGTTAATCTAAGAAAAAAAAACATTAATAAATAACAATACCAAATCAACCTCATAGAATGCAACAAATATATAATCCGCATAATTTCATACTAAAAGAAAACTATAATGAATTATTATGCAACCATTCATTCTAACTACTGAAATCTTTCATTGTGTTCACTTTGATTGAGCAAAGGCAGGGTTTAGAATACTTATTGTTCTGATTGTGAAGTAATTTGATATATAAAATCTAAATATTAATTGATTACAATATTCTTTGAGTGACCTGACTCCCTTTGATGATAATCAAAACAAAGGAAAATCAGCAATTTATGTTAATATTACTTGGATTCGTTGCCAGCAAGTCTTTCCCTCAATATTTTCACTCCCATGTACCTGCACCGTACCAGATTAATTAAGAAAAAAAAAAAAAACCCACCATTAGCATATTTGTTACCTCAACTGTAAGAAAGAAAGAATAGAAAACTCATATTTTACGAGTTAAAATTCTCTCAGAGTTATTTGATATGTGTCAAGTATGAAAGACAAAACATAACAATAAGATTTATAAGATTGTTTTGTATTTCTCTCTCGTACGTAACATATCAAATAATTTTAGAAAATTTAACTCATATTTTACCAATCATGGTCCCTGGGTTGGAATGGACACTAGTCACACTATAGACTTGTTTGATATTTATTTTTGAAAATAGTTTTAAAAATAAAAAGTTAAAAACATGCTTGAAAAAGTTTTTTAGTGAATTAATAGTTTATGTTTTAAAAGGTAAGCTAATAAAAATAAGTAATTATTTATTTAAAATAAGTTAATTCAAATACATTAAAAAATTTGTTTGGCAGAATAGTTCGTAAAATCAACTTCTAAAAATTGTATGAGTTTTTCAGCTTTTGAAAAATATAATTAAAAAACATCTAAAATTTATTTTATTTCTGGAAATGTTTTTCATTCTCATCTTAAAACATGTACATTATTTATCCGGGACACACTTACCTTCAAGTATAGCTAAAACTCACTTGGGTACCAAACACCCTTAAGGGGCGCGTTTGGTAGACGGAATACTTTTGAGTAAGTTTTCTGGGGATGCTTTTCCTGGATAAGTGATTCCCAGGTAAGCATATTTCCATGTTTGTTTATTAACGAATTTTTTCAGGAATGTTTGGTAAAATAAGATAGAGTGTTGAAATGATAATAATGGGGGTAATTTTGTCCATAAAATTTGGTTTCCCGGGTAAATAAAATATTCCCACCTATTTTGGTGGGAATCCTAAAATGAAAGATCCTTCATATTTTAAGATTCTCAGTAATCTTTCATTCCTGAAATTTTTTTTCTCTGTCTTCTACCAAACGTGGGAAAATTTTCATTTAACAAAACATTCCTGGGAAACAAAAAAGATTACTTCTACCAAACACCCCCTTAGGGGCATTTGGTATTGGGAATGTTTTTCTCATTCCCAAAAAAACTCACTTAAAATTATAGCTTACCCATGTTTGATAGAAGGTTTAAGTGACTTTTCAGGAATTTTTTTTTCATTCCCACCATAAAAGGTGGATATCACTTCCCCGAGAAAGTAACTAAATCTCACTCTTATACCAAACACCCCCTTTAGGACAAGTATAATGGAATTTTAAACTCTAGAGAGGTGGGTGTAATTTTCTTTTTAAAAGAAAAAAACATAAAGGTTAAGAAAAGCTCGTGTAATTATAAAAAAAAAAAGAAAAAAAATGCTAAACAATGTTCTAGGGCACTTTTTAAGGAACTAAATATAATAAAAGAGTATTGAAAGTTGTAGTTTTTTTTTGTTTTTGTATTTCTAAGACACAAAATGTTGTTCACTTATAATTAATTTTCTTAATCTAGTAACCTTAACAAATATTGTAGGACATTGTTTAGCAAGAAAAAAAAATATATATATATATACCTGCCAAGCATCATAACAGTGGCTTGAGGATTGGTTCCAGGAGAGTAATTAAAAGTAGAACCATCAATAACACGCAGAGCATCAACACCAAGAACTTTATAATCACTCTCAACAACTTTCCCAACATGGCAACCACCATGATAATGCCATATAGTCATCACAGTGTCTCTGCAAAACTGCTCTAAAGAACTGGAAGTGTTCCCATGTTTAGGCAACAAATTCACCGGAGAATTCGCAGTCATGTTCAACAGAATCGAAGCTCTCATGTTAGGGTATTTGAAGGGAGAAAATGCCTTTGATTGTATTATTTTCTCAATTGTGGTAATGCCCTTAACACATCTGTCTAAATCTTTAGGGTTTTGGAAGTAGTTGAAGGTCACTTTAGGGTTTTCATTTGGGTTTGTGTTTTGTAGTTCTAGATGTCCTGTTGAAATTGGACCCATAATTTTCTCTAAAAGGAAGCCTCCCCTGAATGCTGCTTGGTCTAGACTCTTCATCTTCTCTATTGCTTCTTGCAATGCTTCTGGGGTCCTTTGCTTTGGAGTTACCTTTGAGAATTGACCAATCTGTTTTTGTTCATTGGATTGATGATTTCAACAAATTAATCATAAGTCAATGAAGTATGGAACAAAGTTTAGTTAGTTGTAGTTTTGTCTAGGTGTTGTTCTTGAATGAAAATTGAAGTAAATTATGTAATAAATTAGTACTAAAGGTTGTTGCATGAGTGAGGAATTGGGTACCATACAAAGTACATGGATATATGTTTTTTTTCTACACAAAGTAATAGTGTCATACAATATAGGGTGACAAACTAATAAGTTTCACAAACAAGGTGTTCGACCGGTAAGCAACTTGATCTCCCATATGTACGAGAACACAAGTTTAAATTTCGAAGAGTACATTTGTTGAGAGAGGAGTAACCATAAATGTTCTATTATCAGAATAGTGAAAACAATGTCTCTCACAAATTTAATAGAACAAAAAAACAAATAAGTTTACCAATTCTTTTGTATGTATACTCAATGCAATTACTTTGTTCAAAATGTACAAATAAGTATATTAATTTTGTGAAATGTGCACTTAAGTAAAAAAAATGTCATATTTAGTGACGGTTTTTATCCGAATTAGTGATGATTCACAAAATGTGACATCGTACCTAAGTGCAAACTTTAAGAAATACTTATGGTAGACTAAAATGTACATTTTAAAAGTTTTGATATTAAACTGTACATAAAACAAAATTCAAAAGACTAAAATATTTTTAACCTTAAAATATTATCATCCAATATGGATATGTTGCTAATTTTGAAATGCATGGGCATCATTAGCATGTTATCGAGATGGAACTTTGGATAACATTGTCAAAAGTACCAAATCAACAGCATTTCATTTTTGTCCTAAAGAATTTGAACATAGGTCTATATTAAAAACTAGAGTTGGATTCAATTAAGTTATTACTAACAACTTTAAAAACATTATGTAATGTAGGCATGTACCTTAGGAGAAAACATTCCAAAATCTTTAGGAGAACCACCAGCAAAATTTGCACCACTTGCAGCTTCAATATAGCTATCAAAGTTAGTGATGCCAACAACTTGAATGAGGGACACTTCTACAGGAATAGGAGATGGAACAAAGATAGCATTCATTGGATTATCTGACATTCCCTGTCCTACAAATGGTTGGTCTAATACCACACTTATGTTGTGTTCCATAAGGTGATTTTTTGGTCCAATTCCACTTAACATTAGGAGTTGTGGGCTTCCTAATGCACCAGCTGATATTATTATCTCGTTCCTACTCCCCTGATTTAGATATGCCCTGTGTTCTGCCCCTGATGCATCTTTGAATAGTACTCCTTGTGCTATTGGCCTTGTTGTTCCATCTGGTCAATTTCCCAACATTGATGAAGCATTAGACTATATAAGTAATATACCGAGTGATGCATCACATAAGTTCTTGAGTTACAAGAGTAGTTCATATAAGTCTCTGAGTTGCACCGAAATTCAGTTAGGTCCCTAATATTGTTAAACATTCGTTTCAAGTCCTTGAAATTTAAAAATCTCAGGGATTTAAGTGAATTATTCTTATAAACTCAGAGACCTAAGTGAACAGCGTTTAGTAAATCTTAGAGACGAGAATTAGTCTTGCAAACTCAGGCACTTAAGTGAACCTTCATGTAACTCAGCGATCTATGTGAATTACTTTTGCAAACTCAAGGACTAAATTGATAATATTTCGTAATATATCAAAATAGTCCATAACTTTGTACCTGCTTACTTGGTAGAATACCTGAATTAGTTTCTGATTTTGCATTATTTAAGTCACCTTAATCTTGGGCGGGAAGTTACACAGATTGAAGTGCCTTTGTCCCATATTATTTGACATATAAGAATATACGCAAGTGAGGAAAACGACATTTTGAGGCTAAAACACAATACTCTCTAGTCCAAAATTTGATTTTGTTGTAAGTCAAAGTCACTTTAATCCCTTTAGTGACTTACGACAAAACCCAATTTTGGGCTGACATGGCTATGTTTCAGTCTCAAAAGATTATTTGTTCACTTACATAAATTTATTTTATGTCAAATAACGTGCCACATAAGTACTCCGACAATATTACTGAACTTTATAGACTAAAGTAACCTAAAAAAAGTAATTCAGTCATTCTACAAAGTTAATGACGAAAATATCCTGTAAATACTAAGTTAAGCACTATTTTGATACATTACTCTACCATAAATATACAAAGGAATTAAAGATGAGAGCAGATTCCATAAAAAGATCACCTTTGTTTGTAAAGAGAATCCTATGGACAGTGGCATGCAAAAGCAGAGTGATTTGCATAGGGTTAGCATATTGCAGAAGATCAGCAGCAGTGTGTCTGTGACCATTATGGTCAAAGATGGTTCCACCAACCTTAGTCCCATAAATATGATCATAAGTGAAGCCATTGTTAGGGGAAACACCAACTTCCAACAAACCATCACGCACAGCAGATTGCCATTGTCGCATAGAGGGCTCAAATGCCACCACTCTCTCCACCCATTCATATGACTCATTTACTAACCTTCCATCCCATCCGGCTTCCCTATCAACAACAATCAATCAATATAATAAACACACCCGCATATACATAGGTATGGTTGGTGCTATTCACCAATATCTCGTAACTTGAATGATAAACATGATCGGCACATGTTTTCACGGTAAAACTTGAGTTCTGCTAGATGAAAAACACCAACTATACTTATGAAACCTTACTTAAATTTTGTCTATAAAATAAAGGCACAAAATATAGATGCTACTTGTGGTTAGTTTTTTAGGTTTTATTGATGATGCTTTTTAATCAAAGTTGTAGTATATCACTAGATGCTAATTTTTTGCAGTCGCTAATCCTTGCAAGCCAATGTAAATCGTTCAATCTTAATCTAACAGCCAAGAGGTTAATAGTATTAAATTTGCTTTTTAAATGTCCCATCAAATTTCACTTGTTTGCTGTTAATCGAACAACTCGCATCAACGACGACTACATTGACTAGTTGGTGGCATCATCAAATCTTTATTAAACGGGACTCAAGATATAAGCATGTGTTATAAATGTGAATCTCCAACTTTGTTGAGATAAGAGCACATGTCACACTTAAGTATCTGTCTTTAACATTTTGTTTGAGTGAGTTAAAAATAGGAAGAAAGAAAATGAAGGGAGAAAAATAAGAAAATAAACATTTAAATTTTTTTTATCTATAAGTTAACTTTTTCTTCTATTTTTTCTTCAACCAAAATTATTATCCGTGTTTTTTCTTTTCTTCCATTTTCTTTCTTCTCTTCCATTGAAAATAAAAGCACATTGCATGTGTACCTTGCATAGAGGGGGCTAGCGCGAGTGTAGAACCCCGCGTTCAAACAGCTTCCGCCGCCGAGGACCCGAGCCCTAGAGTTGATGACGCCGTCCTCAGAGATGAATCGCTGAGCAGGAGATGTCGGAGACGTGTCGGATAGCGCAGCACCGAAGGCTGCCAAATTGGTGATGTTGGGGTTTCCATAAGGGGACCCACCTCGTTCAAGTAGCAAAACGCTATGATTTTGGGACAGTGTCGCTGCTAAGGGACACCCTGCGGTTCCACCACCAATTACTATGTAGTCATAGTAGGAGATTCTTGGCGCTGAGGTTGCATCGTGCATAAATGTATAGTTTGGATCTGTATGAGTCATCAACAACAGAATCATAAGACAGTAATCTTAGAATCAGGTTTTTTTTTTTTAAAGCAATTTTGGTGGTCCTACCACTTGTATGATCTAATGGTGAAAGATGACATAAGATAAAACTGTAACTAGTTTTTTTATAGATAAAAATGCGCTCACAATAGTTCAAATTAAGGAATTATTATTTAAAATTTTACTCTCTTACCACTAAACCAATCTGTTGAATGCAATAAAAACATAATAATTAGTGTAATATATTATGTGTGAAATTGTTGCCTTAATCACTAATTTAATAGTTCCTTCAAATATTTTAAATTGGTAAAGAGTAGTGTCATTTAAAAAATAGTGTAAAGAGATATATGAAGAGTAACACCGGAATCAAAAGAAGGATGGATGCATCACTTGCACATAGCACTAGTTTAGTAGGACCAAAGACCATAAAGGATAACTAGAGATAGGGAATTGACTCCTATTAAACTGAAAAGTTAATTTTACAATAAAGAAAATGGAGTTTTATAGCCGATGAAACTGATCATTAGAATTAACTAATTTCTGCAAGCTAGCATTAACTAGTTCAGACAAAAAATTAGGTTTTTATTGAAGAGAGATGTAAAGAAAATAAAAGGAAGAGAGGATCATAATAAATATAATATTACAAAATAATAGATAAAATATGTGATAGAAAAACTTTTAAGAAAAAATGCTGAATTGCACTTTTCGTCCTCTAATTTTGTATTTCGTATGAATTTAGTCTCCAAACTTTTAAACGAGGGTTTTGATCCCTCAAATTTGCAAAATGAATAGTTTTAGTTTTACGGTTAGTTTTTTTAAAATTAGTGATAATTTTTATCTAAATTAGTGACAAATTTTATTTGAATTAGTGACCGTTTTCATTTAAATTAATTATGGATGGATTAAAATTATCAATTTTATAAAGTTAAGAGATCAAAAGTAAATATTTAAAAGTTAGGGTACTAAATTCACAAAATTCAAAATTAAAAGATTAAAATTGCAATTAAATGAGACATCAAGGGATAATGTAGGAATAAAAGAACATTAAAATATAATTATTAAGAGTAATGATCCTTGCATAACTATTATTTACGTATACAACTTCTGCCTTCTACAATCTCATTCAATTAAATTTTTTGGTTGAAATGAGATTATAAGTTATATGTGTGAACTTCAAAAGAAAAAAATTATGTGTGAATAATAATTGTAAGAGAATAATTTTAAAATTATTAATTAACAAATTTAAGATCCCTTTCTCCCCGAAATAAGTAATTATGTTAATGGGTTTAGTTTTACCCATTATTCTATTTATGGGTTATGTTTTGAAAATTTCTTTAAAAGGAGTTAGTTTTATAGGATTTTTTTTTCTCTTTTTACTACAACGCTATTCATAATTTGCTACGGAGGTACCTCGCAATGGAGGTTCCTACTATTCCAACATATTTTTTTATTTTTAATAAAATACTATTCACAGTTCGCTATGGAGGTGTCTATTATTTTTGTCCGTTTTTTTCTCAATATGACATTATATTCAATTTGTTATGGAGATTTCTATCTCGCAATAAAGATTTCTATCTTATTATGGAAGTGCCTAGCTACCTCCCCACGGAGGTGTCTATCTCATTATAAAGGTACAGGCACTTTTATAATATCGTGAGAATTTCTATGACAAAATAAACACCTTCATAACAAAATGATAAATAGTGTCATAATTTTTTTTTTATAAAAAAAAAACCCTATAAAATTAGCTCCTTTTGAGAAAATTTTATTCTCCCTTATATCCCTATAAAGTCAGCTATCCCTAAATAAGACAATGCGCGTGTGATTTCCATGATTCTATTTGCATTATTTTTTCTTTCCCTCTATTAATTAAACAGTTGAGGAAGCAAATAAAAAAAATAAATAAATTGATGGAGACAAACCAAAACCAAAATCAAGATTCAAGCTCACACCTCATGTTACAACTCATTTCTCTTACAGAGCCAAATAATCCAATTAATTAGTCACCCACTCACTCTTGTAGCACTTAATTACACTCATCACTACTACTTTTCTTCTACCTAAGTTCACACAATTCAATTTGATCTCACAGTTCATCTACGCCAAAAATTAAAAAACTCAGTTGAAAATATCTTACTTATTTGATCTTAACAATTGACAAATTAAACAAAATTTTAAATCTAGTTGATCTTACTTTTTTTCTTCCGGTGAATACATGTGAACTTCATCCGTTGATTGTACGTTTAGTTTTGCGTTAGAATCTCGTAACCTGAATTTATTTCAACACAATTGAAAATGTTTTTCACATAATTTAAATTCACTTTCAGCTTATTTTAACAATAAACTAATTAATAACATAGAAAAACAAATTAAGGTACATTATATTATTGATTATTATTACCTTGCTGGGAGGCACAAGGTTTTGGAGAGAAGAGAAAGAGAATTCCAGAAAGAGAAAGCAGAATTAGCCTACACCACCAAACACCCATTACAGCTTAAACTTTGAAGTGATGATGAATTGAATTTGGAAAATGTTTTTGTTTTCTTCTTCAATTCAACTAATGAATTGAGAAAAAAACAAACCTTTCTTCCAAATTATATAAAATGGAAATCCCAACGATTCCAGCGGCTATAACTCTGACTAACATAAAGAGCACTTTCTGTTTTTTCTCGCCGAAACTTAAAACCAATACTATGATGTGATGAGATGAGATGAGTTGTGTAGAAACCATGGCCCACAATAATTTAAGAAAATGCAAAGTTTGTGATGTAAAATGTAAATTGTTTAGGAGAACGTTAAGGGAAAGCAATTAATTGATAGATTTTTCCTAAAGAAGGAAAGTATATCGTCTTTTGTGTAGATTTTGTGACAGTCAGTGCCTTCAGTCATTTTTTCCCTTATTTTGTCTTTATTTTTTAATTATATATAAAAGAATGTAAATGTTCATTGTGCCCATAATCATTTTCCTCACCTAATTTGTTGCAAATTGAAGTGAATTGAGTTGAACCAATAAGGCTAGACATAGTTGTAGATAGATAGGTCTTTTAAATATAATAACAGAAGTTTGGATATTGGTCGTGCATATAAAAAAATGCTTAATACTGAAGTGTTAAATATAGTAAATAAAATCTTATAATTTTTTATAAACAAAAGATTTTACTCTTATCGTTAATTCGATTTTCTTACTATAGTGTTAAATATATTAAAATAAAGTTTTATAGTATTTTTTTTATAAACAATAGATTTTATCAATTTAATCATTTAATTGAAAGTTTATACTAGATTAAATTTATAAAAAATCAAAAAATTTAAAAACTAGCTAATTGATACTTTGCTGCAACAGTTTATTTTGAATGTATCATGTATTATTTAAAATATAGGTAGAATTTAATTTACATGGTTATTAAAACAATATCACATGATTTGACCGTTAAATTCAATAAAATAAAATAAAGTGATAGAATATCAACTTTTGTTAGTTTGCGTTAACGTGTGTATATAAATTTTTAAGGTAGCGTTTTTTCTATTTAAAAATGCATTTTCTCAAAATTATATACTCCCATTGTTACTTTATAAGTGTTGTTTTTTGTTTTTTTTTTTATTTTGTATAAACTAAAGAGAGATTTAATTTTTTTTATTAAATTGTTAGTGATTTTACTGTTATAATTCTTTAAATTATTTTGATATTTTCATTCATCTTTATGAAAATTATGTGAATAATTAATCAAATTTGAGGTCAAATATAAAATTATACTCCCTTCGTCCCTAATTGTAAGACCCTTTATAAAAAATACGTACACAGGAGTTAAGGAGTATGATTAAACTCATTAATTATGTCTAAAGTTTTGTATTAGCTTCTAAAAATACCCCTTTTATTTTATTGAAACTCACAACTCCACTCTCTTTCCACCAAATTAATAATTCTAACTTTTTTTGGTATTATTAAATGTTAAGGGTATTTGGGTAAAAACACCTTCACTTTGGCACAAAATTTGTAAGAGGATCTCATGAAGAAGAACACTTTTTTTTTTTTTGTAGAGAGTCTTACATTTAAAAACAGAAGAAATAATTGATATAAAAATAATTAATATAACATCAAAACTTACAAACGATAAATAAATAGAAACAATTTTTTCTTTTAAACACGACAGTTAAAAAAGTACGTTGGAAGTATATAGTTATTTGGTGTATTAACTAGTATAGTTAACTAGGGGCCTTATAGTACTGAGAACAATAATAATTCAAACTAGCCGTAATGGGATTCAACAAAACTAGTTCAAAGTTGTTTAGATCATTTAATTAATGATGTAAAGTTTATCTACACATTATCTTTTCCACGCACAGAAATAAATCCCTCCAAAATTTAGGTGGCTGCATTCATTACAGTATATACACAACCATACACGTAAAGTACAATAGCTAGAACAAGCACATCTTCATCAATTTTCTTTCTTGTTTCGATTGTACTTTTTGGGGTTCAGCAAAAGTCTACTGTAGAAAATAATGTTATATCTTCTTAAATATTTTTTTATTTATTTTTTTAATATTATATAAAATATGAAATTAAATATATTTTTAATATTAAAAAGATAAAAAATATTGAAAATATTTTTTGATGAATAAATAAATTTTTTTTTAAGAAAATAGACCAAAAGGATTAAGAATTACTCGCTATTATATGGCCATCTAGACTATGCCATTATTATTGCTAAGTGTTTGAAGTTAAAAATAATCAAATTGAGAATAAGTAGAGGAATAATTATTTTTATTTTTTAATTGTAGTAAAAATCACAAGTGATAAGTTATTTATGTTTAACTAAAATAAGAATAATTACCTTTTAAATTTTCTTTCTTCTACTACAATTGATTATTTTGAAAAACAGCTTAAAGTTTCTCAAAATAAATAAAAATCTAATTATTTTCTACTTCTAATTATTTTAAGAAGTATAAACCAACGTACTAATAACTTGTAAAAGTACTTTTTTTTAATTAAAATAAGTGCCTATTTTACAAAATAAACAAAAACAAACGATCTCTTGATTCATAAACTTTTATTTAGTTAAAGAATTAGTTCCTGTCGTTATCATAAAATAACAACCGAGAACAGAGACCAATTTCTTATCAAAATAAAAGAGCGAAAATTAAAACCAAAACGACAATAAAAAACAATTCCTTAATAGAATAAAAGTG
Organism: Cyamopsis tetragonoloba; assembly: GCA_037177725.1. Taxonomy (NCBI): domain Eukaryota; kingdom Viridiplantae; phylum Streptophyta; class Magnoliopsida; order Fabales; family Fabaceae; genus Cyamopsis; species Cyamopsis tetragonoloba. The sequence goes on along the minus strand of CM074120.1, from coordinate 34,597,277 downwards.
CAAAGACTAAAATAAAATATTTTAAAATATATAAACTAAAACCTAAACTCAGATAAAGTATAATACCAAAATATATTTTTTTGATAATACCAAAATATATTTAAACCTTATTGTAGCTCAAGCTTACATTTAAGGTAAGGATAAAAATGGTAATGAAAAATTTATGGATGCTAGTATGTAAATACATATAATCTTTTAATACAATGGTATTAAGTGACATACACCCTAAACATACATAAAAATTAAATCAACGCAAACTTTTACGAGTATGAATGATATGTACAATGCAAATCTTCATCAATCCAACGGTAATCTTTAAGTGAAACAGAAGCTAAACAGAAACTATTAGCACTCAATTTGTTCAAGAGAGAACCATCGCATAGAACAAAACTTCATATTTAACTGCCAAGTATTCATCAATACATATGGTCTTGGGTAACTTAACAAGCTTCTCGTTGCTGCTTCCACTAGATCTTTCCTTGCCATACATTATCGGAGGCGAAGAAAGTATTAGTGAAAGAAGCAAAAAGAAGCTAAGGGTTGAACCCCCTCCATCTTCATAACAGAAAAGTTAACTGCTAATATCGAAAAGGAAAAAAAATGCGATTTGCTTTTGACTTGGATAATCCCTTCTACGCGTCGTCCACTTAGTTTCAAACTGCGCTGCTGCACAAGTTATCACTTTAATCTTGATTCGCAGCACTGGCTCTATCTTAGTTATCCTAGCTAGAGATAGTCATATTATACAACAAAAGGTTCCAAATTATTCACATTTAGGTTAGAGTAATGCAAATGACCCAACTCTAAACCCACAAAAGAGAACAGTGCCTCTACCATCGATTTGGGAAAATCTTATAAATCAAAGGTAGAAAAACAACGTTGCTTTTTGTGATTGTAGAGCTGTGGCACTACTACTACCCTTCCAACTGTTTTGTTCTTACCGCCCGATTTCTTAGAGAACATCACCTTAAATTTTTTTTGTCTGTGACTCTCACCAGATTAAATGAGAGTCACTTATTATGCCTGGGCATGCATAGATGGTTTACAAGCCATCTTGCTCTGACCATTTTTTCTTCTGGTTCTTTGACTTTTCTGGATCAACGATTTCAAGAGCACCAAGGATGCATTTGCGGTATGAAAAGTCTTCAACGGTCCCATCAGTTCGAACCAGATGGAAGCAGCGGCTATCCTTAAATTTAGGATGCAATCCAACCTGTGAATAACCAATAAAAATCTTCACACTGGTAAAACAAGCAAACCCAACACAAGTATCTCTTTCTTAATCATAACAATACTGAGTGCGGGTTGCATTTTAATGTTGAATAATTTCTTTCTGACAGAGGGTATATCATTAGATGGGTTTCCTCCATAAATGCTTCTTTGAAATGATGTTTTCCTTGTAGAAAAGAGAAACAGCTAACACTAGTCTCTAGACATTCTGTTTATATATATCAAACAAGATGTGCGAAGAAAGGTTCCACTCAGACCAAGCAATTTAATTTAAGGACACAAACACTTTCTTTTTATTCTTCATATTTTCATATGGTTGCATTATTTTCATTTTGCTACGTTTATTGGGGCGATTGGCAGTGCCAACCTAGTATAGAAACGGGAAAATTAATACTTAGTCACACACTCACACCAGGTTTTACTTCAGTCCCTTAACTTTTTTTTTGGGGGTTCAATTTAGTCCATTAATTCCAATTTTTGGTCCAAGTTTATCCTTTCCATCTATATCCTTAAAAAAATGATTGATTATTTTCTTAGAGTTTTAGAGCTTTTTATGACTAGGCCACCAATGAAATGATACTAGAGTTCTCCCAATCAAAAATTCGGTTTTAGAACTTGGAATTGGGGAAGAAAAATACAAAAAGGATAAACATGAAAAAAAAACTTAGTTAAGGGACTAAATTGAATAGAAAAAAGTCAAGGGACCAAAATTAAATCTAGTGTAAAATGAAGAGACCAAAGTACTAATTTGACATAGAAAAAAGGATAAACATGGACAAAAAAACTTAGTTTAGGAACTAAATTGAATAAAGAGAAGTCAAGGGAAACAAAATAAAATCTTGTGTAAAGTTAAGGGACCAAAGTACTTATTTCACCTAGAAACAAACAAATGTGAACACTTAAGTTTTAGAATGAAAAAGAAAAGCAGGAATATTGCATAATCTTCAATTCTTCTGTATAAAATTATCGGGTGATAATGTTCGAGAGATACTAGTCATACAAAAAAAAATTGAAACTTTGTACTAGACATCATACCCACATAGTATTGACTATGAACCAGTGCTACAAAACTTCAGCCCAAGCACCATTACTAATCGATACAAAATTTAGAATCAAAGAAGAAAAGAATCTAGCATGAAGAAAAGAATCTATGCAAACTAGCATGAAGATACAAAATAAATTGACCACACATACAAAACTTATTCACACAATCACACATACCTTTATGTCCTGTGGTCCAGAGCCTAACTTCTCATTTCTATTTGGATGAAAACGCAAAACCCTTAGCATTGTTGACTTGTCCCTCTCGCTTAGTAGCTGATCAATCGAATACCTAGAAAAACAACCGAAGCTGACTTTATTCTGCAAAACATAAATTCTCAATCATGGTAAAAGAATCTAGAGAACCAAGCAAACAATTGCGTCCAATAAAATATTCTTAAGCTTAGGATAGTAGCAATATACAGAATTGGGAAATCAAACAATTATTTTTAAAAAAATCAAACCTTGCTTAAAAGGTCCAATTAAGAAAAGTTTTGCCTACCTTGTCCCTAAATTTATCTAATTTGATATGGGGGTTTGGAGATTTGAGAAACTCCGCCTATGGTCACATAGCTGGTCCCAAGCCCGGACAAAATAGAAGGGATGTGTTAGGCCCTCGACAGCCTGCGTAAAACTTGATGAATCTCTATAATGGATCAGTTTAGTCCAGTAAAATGGGACGGAGGTAAACCTAAAAGGACTCTAGAAGAACTCATTAAACAAGATCTTTTACTTAATATTTCTGAAAACCCGGTTTTTGATCAAAGGCAATAGCGTTGTGTGATCCATGTAGCCGACTTCACCTAGTGAGATAAGGCTTGTTATTGATACGGAGATTTGAGAACAATTTAAATGGAAAAGCCATGAGATGGGTTGAATAAATAAACAACGGAACTGCATTGATGGTCTTCCCAAAAGCAGAAATAACAACAATAAAGATCTATCCATGAATGCATGTCACTGAAAAAAAAAAAAATGAAAACTCACTCAACGCATTTAATCAAAGTTCAATAATATGATTTCAGTTGTACAAACAATTTTAAAACCATTTCAAGTTTTTCCTCGTATAACAACCTAGAATCTATTAGTCAGCACTCTCTTGGTAAATTATTCATGCCACTAATTCAATAAAAATTTACTGTATGATTATGCAGAAGAAAATACTTTTGTGGAGGCACCTAACTGCAGGAAACTACCATGGCTTAAATAATACTGAGCTATTCACTAAAATGTTAATTATATCTAGTAATTTAAATAGAATATACAGTGCTTTATGCCATTAAATACACAAACCACATTAGAGCATTAAAAAAGAGCCGCAAGTAGACGATCTTACTTTTTCAATATGTGCCTTGATGCAGAAGTCAGCTTGTAAATATCATTTGCAGTCACAAAATTTCTTAGAATGCTTTTCCACTGTTTAGACTCCTTCAAGGCATAACCACCATTTTTATGTGTGAACTCAGAACCACATTTGCCGGATGAATAGTTGTGAGAATGAGGAGTACTAATCTTATTGTTCAGCTGGTCAAAACTGGCTTCTAGCAGGTCATACACATCAATAGGCATAGGAAACTCTTTTTCCTGATAAAAGCATATGTCAGACAATTTTAAATGACGAAATATACATGAACAACCTGCAAGGTACAATATAGTTTTGGCCACAACCCCCAAGCTCTACCAGTACAAACCCAGGAAAATATTCTTAGCTTTAATGCACTTTCTTTCCAGAGAATGATATGTCTACTAGAAACAGCAAGTTGGCATTTATGAATGGATAGTGACAATCGGAGAAATTTTTCATGGTTGTTTATATCATCCATATCAGTTTTGTATTAAAAAATGCCCCCTTTTTGGGCAGCGAAATGTTCTCATACATTAAAACCTTTGCACAACTGCATTGCACATCCTTGAGATCTATGAATAAGGAAACATATTCATGATCCAGTTGAAGTCTGAACAAAAGCAAGAAATTCAATAGATAATGAAACAAATTATTTCACCTTCTTTGAATATACGATATCAAATTGTCCACTTGTTCCCATGGACAGAGGGTTGCCCCACGCCAATGCATCTAGACTGCCTTGGAGATTGTCCATGACTCCAGACTTAGCAGCTTTTATAAAGCAGCCACCTGGATTCTGCAACAAGATTTTAGAATTTCAACATCAATCATAAGGTCATCATAATCTAATTACGTGATAAATTATGAAGCATTTGTCTAGAACATTAAATGTGAAAACTTACTGAAAAGCATGCTTGCACAAAGGGTGATGAAGCAGATGCATGTTTTTTCTGCCGTGCCATGCCTTTAGCATTTAATCCCACAAACTCTCCGCTGGCAGACAGGCTATTGGCAACAAGACGCAGATGCTTAGGAAGGATTGACTTGCCAGTGTCAGATGTTGCAGATGCCAAACTCTACAAATAGAATAAAGAAATAGTATTTAGCAAACTAAATATATGTTGCAAACACTTCAGTTGGAACCAAAAACCAAGTAGGGAACTTATTAAACCATACATACATGGAGAAAATATTTCCACCCTGCATCAATTCCATAGGCTGAGCAGGAATGATGGATGTTATCTGGATGACTTCGTCTCCAATCAATCATCTGCATTATCTTGTGACAATGATTTATGAGTACACCCCAGAATCTTCCACTTTCACTGGACATGGTAACCCTCAAGTATAGTTCACCATGAGAACCATTAGAAGAATTTGATACTTTTGACAGACTATTCCAGAGAATATCAACCTTCTCGATCTCCAGAAAACCTAAAGATGACAGCTAGCATGAGCATATTTTACAATAAACACGCAATATATATCCATTCATGTTTTTAGCCAGATATACAAAAGTAGTCATAAAAGGTTAAGTAATGAAAGACATTTAAGTCCATCTTACGTTCATAACAGCAAAGCCAAGTGTAATTTTTCTGTAACAAACATTGAATAAGAAAATTGGACATGACTACAAAGAAAACTTCAACGGTCATATATGAAGCAAAGCATGATTTGAACTTGAATAACAGTTTAATAAATGTCCCATCCCTATGCTCATCAAGGTTATTTCTAAACGGCTCAACTACAAATTAAAATTCAACACTGTATATTCAGATAAGATAGCTACCAACCTTTTATGGCTGTTCCTAGAAGGAAAGGTATCATCAAGCCCCGAACAACATCCAGTTGTATTGGTTCCTTGGAGTTTTCAACAAATGTGACTGTGATGCAATCTTCACCCTCCATATCTTTATCTGAAGAAGTATTTTCACGGTCCTTAGCCATGTAATCTGCGGAACACTTCCTCCTGTTTCATTGTTTGAGTTAATAGAGATAATAAGATATTTAGGTTGGTGCATAAAATGAAAGATAACACAAGACATTTTGATTATTGTTTTGATGAAAGAAGAAACCCATTAAGCAAGAGAAGATAATTACAAAGAGCTAGGAGTGTAAAGACTCCTTTACCAGAACAGAAAAAACTTACATGCTTGATATTTTCAAATTGGGAAAATTGACTTTTGATTCTTTTCCTAGGGAGTCATATCTCTGATAAAGAGATTCAATGATAGAATGCACTTTCAATTTCCTTCTCATTACAACTTCCTCGTCCAAATGAAAATGGATAACCCAAGGACTGTACAAATTGCAAGTCTGTGGGTTGAACATTATCAAGACAGTAGAAACAATGTTTGAGAATATCATTCGTTCCAGATAATTCTTAACTTCTAGGGATGCGTACTCAAACCCGTTTCTTAGTTTACTAACTTTTTCAGACAAAAACAAAGAGACAGTCTGGGTACCACTTTTTTTCTTTGAACCACACTCTAGAACGTTTTTTAAATTCAGCAAAGGTGATGTTTCGAGTAGACTAACTGGTTGACCCAAAGCACTGTATGCAGCTTCAGAAATCGCACAAGCAGAAAGTGCTCCAACTGGTTCTCCACCTACTCCATACTCTTCAAAACAACTGTCAAAAGATGATTTCTCATCATTGTCGTAAGAAAACTGAACAACTTTACTACCATATAAATTCCTAACAGTTCCATCATATGCATCATACAAATCACGCATGAAGAACATAAGTCTGCGAGTCAACGTTCCAGGAAGATCTGCATTGTCACTGAAAGAGCTTTCACGATTTGCCACTGAATGCACAAAACATTCAAGTGGATTCAGCCCAGTCAGAAAAGAGCTTTCAACCACAGCATAAGGAATGTAAGACTGAACAGATCCAACACTACCCGAATACATCAGGGCTGAATCAAGCTCCTTTTGACCATTCCAAGCAGCACATGAGAGTTTATGGGGAATTTTGTAAGACAAGCGAACGAGAGAATTTTGCAGGCCAAGGCACATGGAATGCTGCACTATTTTCAGTAGATTACCCTTGCTACCAGCCTTAAACATAGCCAGGAAAGTATTGTCCTTACATGCATATTTATCGGCTAAACTTTGGATATTGCGAAAAACTTGTCTAAAAGCATCAACTGACACTTGACTGAGAGCAGCAGACACTTGCCTTTCATAATTCAGACTATCGGCATCAAATGTCATTGTATTCTCATTTTCTTGAAGACTTTCTGAAAGAAAATCACAACAATCATCCACCAATAACTGTTTGAAATTACAAGCTTGTTCTGCTTCTTGTAAACCATAGAAGATTTCCTCCATCATGTTTTTACGAGCATAGGAGTTGGAAGCAAGGTACAAATCCGAGAGGGAAACGCTAAATCCTGTTATAGACAACCATTCGCAAAGAACTTTCTGCGCAGCATACAAAATGTCTAGAGTCTTCCCTTGCACATGCTCCACAAGACTCTGGAAAACATTGCAGTCAGAATCACGTAACCAACCAGAAGACTCAGAAGAATATATAAGTTCCCCGTCACTAACAAAAACACCACTTGAAGGAAAAGAATAGTCAAAATTAGAAGGCAAGAGCATGCTGAACAATTGCTTGCCACTCCAAAATGATGTATTACAGGCTTTTACAATAGCAGGAGGCATTAAATTTTGATTGCAAAGCATTTGAAGCTGCTGCATTTGGTAAACATTCAAAAGGACCCCGTCATTCATCAGCAGATATGCAGCCGTTAAACTATCCTGCGAAAGTGAAAGCAAATTTCTACCACTTTGTCCATTAATTAACTGCTTATCTAAAGCAACCAGCTCATTCAGCTCCACTCTTGCACCAACTGATTGCGGAATATATCCATGAAGACAATCACCATCAAAATCTCCACGCAGTGGGGAACAACAGATTGGGTTAATAGAAACTACCGAAGATATTGGAAGAACTCTAGCTGTGAGAGCAATCATAGAATGCTGATGTATAGAAGGAGGCCTGTTTATCAACACTATATCCCCATCAGCGAGAGGCCTATAAAATGTGTCTCCTATCTGTAGATCTTCCTTCTTATGAAGAAGAACCCGACTACCCTTTCTGCTTACATTTATGTGACCCTTCTCTAACAGTCGCAGCTCACAACAATCAAGCAATTTTTCCTTATTGTGCCTACTCACATACTCAGGAACCAGCAAACTTTCTGCAATTTGACAAGGTAGACCAATTTCACTAAGCTCCAGGTCTGGATCTCCGACAACAACAGTACGGAATGAACTATCATTGCGCTTTCCTAGAAGCACATCTTTCACCCATCTTAAACCAGAAGAATTGCAAGCATTTTCCCCAACCTTCCTTTGCTGGATATCAGTAAAAACACTGGTTGGTGTTTTATCAGGATGTAGCTGCATTTAAAAAGTAAGCACATGAGCAAAAGACAAGAATTTCGACAAAGTGTCAAAAAATGAAATTGAAATTGGAAAAAAAAAACGAGTGAGCAGCTTGCCTTGGAGATCCTCAGGCAATCCAAAACGCGAGAACTTAACTCATTAGCTGTACCCCTGAAATCTACCATCTTTTTACAAGCCCTAGTCCTGTCATCCTAAAAATATTCAACCATATATTATATCAAATTAAAGATATGAATCATGCGATTATGTGACACGATATAAATACTAAAGACTACAAGGAGAAAAATAAATATACTTACAAAACTCAATCGGTTTCCATTAGAAAATGCATGAGCGAATTCTGTCACGCGATGAGAATTTGGTGTCACTGGGAAGCAATTAAGACACAACAAATCTTTTCTTGGAATAAATTTTTCAATAAAATTTGGATCAACACCACTCAACAGAGTGTGCACCTGAAAACAAAAATGGGAGACAAAATTTACATCAGTATAAGACCAGCAAAAACACGTGACCACATAATAAGATTACTCATAAAATAAGTTAGAATATAATATCAAATCAGATGACCTTGAAAGAGGGTGCAATTTCTAATTATAAAGAATAGAAAACTTATATCAGCAGGCCTAGGTTTTCATGCACTCTAAAATAACTTCAAAATTTATTGCAGAGTCACAGACTCACAGTAAAGTAATTCATACAAAACAAGTAAATAAAAATTAACAAAATTGAATCCCAATTTTTGAGTTGACAATGCATGTATTTATTTGCAGCCAAACCCCATTGAAGATATTACTATATCTTCCCTGTCAAAGTTTATATGAATGCTCTTGAACTTACATATTTGCCTATCCTAAACAGTCTGTATGCACTTGTGTGACAGTTTTAGGGAACGTTTTCATTTCCTGTTTGGTTTGAGAAAACATTTTCTGTTTCAATTTCTTCCTCTCATTAATAATTACAAAACAGTCAACTTATTTTCACTTTTTTTCTTGTTTTCAAATATTTGGACAAGAAATAATGAAAACGGAATTTTTTTTGTTTTCAAGGTTTTAGTACATATATTTAAAAATGGGAAACAAAATGAAAACAGTGACACTTTATAACTACTTAGGAAAACAGACACTTTCTCAACCCAAATAAACCTTTAAGCTGTGAAGAGTAATGTTCGTTAGAGCTACTAATAAGCAACGTAAAACAGCAGATGCCCCCATTCTTGAATGCTGTTTAATGTGATACAACTATATGATTACTGACCATGTTGTTAACCTTTTAGCCAAAAGAAGTTTAATATTGTGCACGCTCATGATATCTAAAGCAAAATGAAACATAGCAACAAGAATGTAAAAGTTGGCAGTACTACCTGAAAAGGTGATAAAACCCTTCTATTTGCATAACCTTCTTCTTCTTGAGGATCTTTGGGAATAAAATCCCAATAATCATCAGGCAATCTACGGCCCAAAGTTTTCTTCTTTAAGGCCATATCATTTATTTCAACAATAATAGCAGTTCTTCTGAAGAAATCATTGGATGAAACTCTGAATTTCATTGCTGGATATCGACCAATGCCACTTCCCTGTTTAATGCAAAATATGTCTTAGAATGGCAAACAACAGAAGAACAGAAAAGAAAAAAAGAAACTAATTTAGGAGTTAACAATGAAGACGAAGCCACGGAAACTTACAGAACAATATTTGCATCCCTTAGGTTGCTTCATTCCAGTGATTAAGAAAGCACTCTGTAAGAAGACAATTGAACTATCAACAGGAAGCAGATAACTAGTAGTAGTGAAAATCCAAATAGGCAAACCCACATGACAAAAAACAAAGATGCACAAAAAAATATTTATAGAATATTTCCTGAAAATAGCTGGAAGAAAATATTACAGGGAGCTACTACTGTGCTTCAGCATGGAAAACTTTTCAGATATCCCATCATACCTAAGAATCCAATATATAACTAGAGAAATACGAGGGAAGCATTATAAAAATCCAAAAACTTTCCATGAGATTATGGATTAATTATTGGGAAAATTGCCCTTTACCCCCTTCATGTTTGGGGTCTGTGCAATTACACCCTAATGTTGTAAAACGTGCTTCTCAGTCCTTAAAGTTTTTAGACTCTCTAGAATAAACCCAAAGTGTTTTTTTCAAAAACATAATGATAAAGGAAGTTAAATCACCATTTAATTGGAGAAACATGTTAACTTGAGCCTTTTTAAGTCAATATGGCCTTCTCAAAGGGAAAGACCTCTGACCTTTGCTTCTAGAGTTCTAGTTCTTGGCAGATTAAATTGGCAGATTAAATTGGCAGATTCAATGAGTCATCCAATTTTAAGGAAGATCATCAACAAGAACTACTCTGGTGCTTCAACAGGATAGAATTTTGGCAATATTTCTAAGGTGGTGGTGGTGGTGGCTTGAAAAGGCAGAAGAGGTGGTGGTTCCTAGTGGAGCTCTGTGGTGCTTTGGTGGCAAGTTTGGTGGAGATGGTTTTGTTTTCCGTGAAATATTGGGCAGGTTCACGCACAGCACATATCGGGAAAGAGGGTGGCTATTCTACGAGGATCTCCGGCAAGCCAGATGGGAAGGTGGCGATGGCCGATGAGGAACTAGTTGCTATTGAGGGATAAAATTGAAATTTCAACAATTGTTTTTCAGTTTTTTGTAATCGTTTTAGCTTTTGGCCTTATCATGACCATAGAGTTACTTTTTCTTTGTTTTTGACTGCTTTCCTCAGGCTAGTAGACTTTGCTTTGTATTGTAGCATTTCAATCAAAAAGTTAATGAGAAAGATGAACATTTAGTCTCATTCATTTCTTCACAGTTACTGGGAAGAGCTTCTTGGTTGAGTGGTTCTACGGGCGAGAAGGTGGGTTAAGCTTGCCGGAAGTCTTTGATGGCGAGCACGTGATGTCACGTTGGATTTTGGCAGCAGGCGCCCATGAAGGTTTTAGCTAGGTGATGGTGGGTCAATGCCGCAATAGCAGAGGTTGTTGATGTTGGAAAAGGAAGATGAAAAGAGGTCATCTTTGCTTAAAAACCATTGTTAAAGGTGGGCAATGCTGCAATGACAGATGTTATTGATGATGAAAAAGAAAGATGAAAAGAGGTATGTCTGCTTAAAACCCATCGTGGTATTTTTTTGGAAATGGAAAATGACACATGTCACACTCAGTTAAATTTAACATTTTCTGTATTTGCACTGTTTAAAAATTATAGGGATTGAAAAACACATTTTAATACTTGAGGGTGTAAAATGTACACACGCACCATTAGGGGGCTAAAATGCATTTTTCTCTCAATTATAACACAGTGTTTGGATTTGATTATTAATGGAATAAAACATAGCAAAACGTGCAGATGTGCCAGGAAAGGTAGCAAAACAACAGAAGTATGGGATAAACTAGTTTCTGATTGTTTGTAAGATTAACAAGAAAATAAAAGAGATCAGCATTAAATTGTTTGGAAGTAAGATTATAAAAGATGAGACAATTTCAAAAGGTGAATTTTCAAAACAGAACTCCTTGTCATTCCTATCTGTTTTAAACTCCCAAATTAGGGAATTTATCATCCTTCCCTCGTCCCTTTGCATTCCCTTCATTGCCTGTCATAAAACACAGTAAACATAGATCCTGGAAGCTCACATCCCTCTCATATTTAATTGGAACTGTCAACATAGTGGTTGAAATTAGACACTTGGTTCTGGCTCATGATGCTTGAACATCAGAAGAATACAAGTTCTATATTAAATAAGTTATGTTCTAACATGAGATAAGAAATGATAATGATTTAGATGCTTCATGTGATTCCAACTACAAATAAGTGGGGAGAGGGAGAGAGACATAGAGACAGAGGAAAGCTCAAGCTCCTGGCACACAATTAAACTCGACAATCAAAATAATCATTTTCAAGTGAAATTTTGCTCCTTCAATTTCATAATTATTTATAATTCACAGTCAATGAAAGAGTTCTACACTATATCAAATATAAATGAGTCATATGCTTTCACCTAGAGAAAAAAAAGTTTAATACACCAACTAAAAGTGAAAATCTTTAGTCACTAATCACTACAACATAATGAGGAGATGCAACTTCATTTTAATTGCTGAAAACATCAACAGTTATACTCAGTCACACAGACAATCTATAAATAAAAAATCTAGTAATTCATGGGCTATGAAAAAAGATTGAAAATGTTACTTATACACACTAATATGTTAACATTTGATCCATTGTGAATATGAATAGCTAACTACAGCAATCTAGAAAAGGGTTTTCACTCAAGGTAACAGTTTTTAAGGAGGCGCAACCATAATGCTTATTCATAATATGAAATTCTTTACAGTAACAGAGGACCAAAATCAAATCTATACGATAACAACACAAAATATTAACTGTATTAGTACTTGGTAAAAGTAAAAGATAACTGACCTTGTTCCGTAATTCACTTCTAATAGATTTACATCCCGGGCAAACCTTGTTCAAGATCTGTGCAATCTCCGACATGAAATAAGGATGAAGTATTGTAAAAGGAAACTTTATAACTCCAAAATGACCTGAAATTAAATATAAATCTTTCAGCATCTTTTTCTATTATTATCATAAAACAATCCTTAAACACATTTTCTGTATGATATATCCATCCACACCTTCACAAAACTTTCTATCTTTAGAACCACATGTTGTGCACTCAAAAGATGGATTTGGAAGTCCCAAATCAGAGCAAGTGACCTGCCCAGCTGCAATTATCTCCAGAGTAGAGACTTTCTCCTGTATGGGTAAAACTAATTAACATCCAATATGTGGTTAATAAATTACAAGGCAATCAGTAGAATATGAATGATTGTTAATCCAATCTGCAGAATAGGGTTTATGGTTTAAAAGACAAGGACAATTGATCCACCAAAACAAGGATAAGCTTTCAACCCACCACTCTGTGTTTACCTGCTAGTGTGCTACATGATAAGTGCATGCTGTTTGATCTAATTCCACTGCTAAAGTAACAGTGAACTGATACATATAATAATTAGAAAGCTGAAATACATAAAAGATCAAGAATGCACTTAACTATTTGAGCTTCAGTTAAAACATCAAACTTTATCGCTGTTATCCGAGCAGATGGCACTTTGTGCTCATGAAAGAGGTCATCATCCATGGAACTTGGTAAACTTGCACTCAGCAGAAAATTTTAAGCAGCCTATTCATTTGGAAAGTATTAACAGAGTATCAACAAAATGAGCTGAAAGAACAAGTGAAGAAAATTATGCATATCCATACTGTTAAAACATGAATTTGTATGTTTGCTAGCTTAGTTGAATTGCATCGATATTGGTACAGATATTGTACAGGTACAAGTGTACAACAATATTTCTAAAAATTAAGGAACAGGCGCAAGAGGACACATCATATAAATTTGTTAAAATAAAGACATCAAATATTTGAACTAGAAGCAAATAAATTTTTCTAGCACTCTAACTCTAGGTTTTCAAAAAGTTTCATTAGTCATCTCAAGCAAACAAAACATACTTAGAGGGCACAAAATTTGACAGGCTGAAATAGCAATTCATTTCAGTTAGTAGCAAACCAAAAAGGTCAATACTAAGTACAAAAATTCAATTTTTGTGTTTATTGGTTTGTATTTGGATCAATAGCAAAATAAAGATTGAAAAAGCATCCTTGTGCACCTAGTATGTATCAAGAGTTCAAGACATCAAATATTCATATCAAGGATGAACCAAATAATTGATAGAAATGTTTTCCTAAAACAGATATACTAAGAAACCATTGTTGTAGAACATGCCAAAGAGAAATTAAGTGGAGTATCTTGCCATGTTTAGGAAGTTAAAGACAAGAAAATTCCAAAATAACAGTATTTTACACAGTAACGTCTGAGGGAAATAATTGATGTGGGGAAAACCCGGCCAAAAGACAGTTATGAAAGTATATTAACTAATACCAGAAGAAGTTGGGCACAGTGATTAGCTGCGCTCCCAGGTTTGTGCTAGTAAACGTGCCTGCGGGGTCCTCGTAACTCGCGCTCCAAGGAATTACTCTCACGGTCAATGGATTTCACAGGATAACCTGAAAAAAAGAAAAAAAGAAAAGAGAAGTATGTAAACTAATGTCATGGGGAAAATAGAACGTGTCCTTCATCGTGAATCTTTTTTTTGGGTGAACTTCCATCCTGAAGATTAATCAGATATACTAATCAATTGGAGGAGAAACAACGATTTAATGAAGTTATAAACCAAGCACGCATAAACAAACACCTGATTATGACTGAGATATCATACAGACTGGTCATATATTCAAAAAATGAGTAGGGATTACTAAGCAGAGAAGATGAATTAACAACAGAACCAAGTAAATTCATCAGTAACGAGTAAAACCGTAGGTACATTGCCAGAAAATCGATTCCGTAACCCTCCGAAAGCACGATCACGTAACATGCAGAAAACGATCATGCACATTTCAATAACCTTCATCACACAGCGCAGTGACAACCACACTCGTAATCGTGACTTCAAATATAACGATTAAAGGAGTTTCGAGTAACATTCGAAGCATTGATCGTCGAAAAACTTGGAGGAAAGAGAGAAAGAGCGATTATTAGTTTATTACTCACTTGAGTGAAACGAACGAATGCGGAAGAAGAATCAGAAGAAGCAAGTGAAGCTGCGCTGAAACGCGCGTTGAACCGCGAAATCGGAAAGGGAAAAGCGAATTCGAGAGTAAAAAGAGTTTTGAGTTAGCGTGGAATGTGAGAGTGAGAATAGTGAAGAAAAGAGTGAAAAAGACGCCGCTGTGGTCGCTTTTCTAAGTAACCACGAGACAAACGCCGAGTTCAGAATAGGGGGAACTTGTGGAGACTGAGACCGAGCGAAAAGGTTTATGCGCTTTTGCTTTTCTGTTCTTCTCTCTAGGAACCTATAACCCTTGTCTTTGCTTATATTTACGTTACTGCCCTCTCCAATCTCCATCATCTAATCTAATCATCATCTAATCTAATCTTCTAATTTATTTTTTATTTTTTTAAAAAAAATCTAATCATCTATAACTATAATTAGTGCCCCTTGAATATTAATAGGTTTAATTGAAATGACTTACTCATCTTATAACTATCTTTAGAACTTAATTTATTGATATTTTATTTATAAAAAGACAAAATAGGATCGATATTCTAGTAGGGTTGGATAGTTTATCATGGTTAAAGTAAGATAACTTGAGATGGGTTGACCGTTATAGATTGTGGGCCATAAGTTAATCAACTTAACATAACTCATCATAAATTATGAATTACATGGATTGTTTAAAAAAATGTTAAAAATTAGTTAGTACTAAAACTCATAAATTTCATATACAATTTCTCAATACCTTTTAAGATTATTTTTCTGTCATTAAGAAGGGTGAAATCTAAAGATAAAAAAAGAAGGAAGGGAATATTCTATTATCAATTACTTGGATGATGATGAGATAGAGTCGGTGATCAATAAACCTATTCTTACCACAAATGCTAAACAATGTGTTTTGGAACACTTCGCTTTAACTAAACAAAATGAAGTGACCTACCCATCTTACAAGTATACTTAGAACTTAACGCATTTGTATTTTATAAAATGACAAAATAGGCTCAGCATGCTGGTTTACGGTCTGTCAAAAGTAAAACAACTTCATGTGGGTTTGCCACAAATTGAGGTTCATAATTTAATCAATCAACTTAGCACAACTTATCACAAATTACAAATTAAACAGATTGTTTAAAAAAACTAAAAAATGTTGAAAAATAAGTTAGTACTAAAAATCATAAATTCCATACGCAATTTCTCAATAACTTTCAAAATTACTCTTCAGTAATAAAAATGGGTGAAATCTAGAGATAAAAAATGATGAAAGAGAATATTGTGGAATCACTAACTTGGATGATGATGACATATAAATGGTGATCAACAAACTTATTCTTACCATAAACGTTGAATGATGTGTTTGGGAACACATTTGCTTGAACTGGACAAAACAAGCCTCTTTTAGTTCTTTCATGTAGTGTCTCGGAAAGCCAAATTTGATTTTCCAAGGTCCTCAAGCCAAAACTGAACAAAGAATAGACTAGTACCCAAACATATAGAAACGCGATAGAGCAACTAATGAAGATAAATCTGGAAGTTGCGCTTGCTAAAAGTGGTGGGAATTTTTAGTTAAAGGAAAATTAGGGGTCGAAAGTGAAGAGAGAGAACCGATTGAAAATTAATAGAACACAAAATCAATTCAGAATTAAAATGTGTATGAGCCACTTAAATATTTTTTTAGAAATCTAATCATCTAATCTCATCTTCTAATTATTATTTTTTTGGAATCTAATCATCTATGACTAGTGCTCCTCAAATATTAGTAGGTTTAATTGAAGTGACTTATCCATCTTACATGTATTATTAGAACTTAACGCACTAGTATTTTATAAACAGACAAAATAGGCTCGGCATGTTAGTTTACAGTCTGTCAAAAGTAAGACAACTTCACATGGGTCGGCCACAAATTATGGGTTCATAATTTAATCAATCAACTTAACAAACCTCATCACGAATTACGAATTAAACAGGTTGTTTAAAAAAAATGTTAAAAATAAGTTAATACTAAAAATCATAAATTTTATATGCAATTTCTAAATACCTTAAGATTACTTTTCAGTCATTGAGATGGGTGAAATCTAGAGATAAAAAAAGAAAGGAAGTGAATTTTGTGCTATCACTAACTTGGATGATGATGAGATAGAGATGGTGATCAACAAACCTATTCTTACCATAAACGCTAAAGGATGTGTTTGGGAACACGTCTGCTTGAACTGAACAAAACATACCCCTTTTGGTTATTTTGTGTTGAGTGTCTCTGAAAGCCAAATTTAACTTTCCAATGTCCTAAAGCCGAAATTCAGCAGAGAATTGACCGGTACCTAAACATATATGAATGTGATCAAGCAACTGGGAAAGACGAATGTGAGACTTTCGATTGCTAAAAGTGTTGGGGATTTTTAGTGAAAGGGAAAATTAGGACTTGAAAGTGAAGAGAGAGAACCAAGTGAAAATTTATAGAACACAAAATTAATTGAAATTAAAAAGCATGCATATGAGGCACTTAGATATTTATATGCTAGTTTTTTTTTTCTTCAGAAATCTAATCATCTAATTGAATAATCTTCTAACTTATTTATTTATTTTTTAAAAAATTAAATCATCTTTAACGCACTGGTGGTTTATAAAAAGACAAAATAGGCTCGGCACAGTCTGTCAAAAGTAAAACAACTTCACATGGTTTGGCCTCAAATTGTGGGTTCATAATAAAAAATTAAACAGATTGTTTTAAAATAATAAAAAATGTTGAAAAATAAGTTAGTACTAAAAATCATAAATACTATATGTAATTTCTCAGTACCTTTTAAAATTACTTTTCAGTCATTAAGACGGGTGAAATCTAGAGATAAAAAAGAAGGAAGAGAATATTGTGCTATCATTAACTTGAATGATGATGAGGTAGAGATGATGATCAACAAACCTGTTCTTACCATAAATGCTAAATGATGTGTATGGGAACACTTTGCTTGAGCTGAACAAAACAAGCTCTTACAATTTGGGTTTTGGCCTAATTCAATCTCAAAAGCTAGCTTGTAGGATGAGGATTGTCACACCCTTATAAACTCAACAATGGCCATATCACTAGCTGATGTGGGACTTCTAACACGCCCCTTCACGCCCAGCACTACACCATTGGTGCGTGGACAAACAAACGGGTGGCCCAACAATACTGGACTAACAAACACACAATAACACACCCAACGGGCCCAACAAACGGATCTAGGATAAGCTCTAATATCATCTTTCAATTTGGGTTTTGGCTTAACTCAATCCCAAAAGCTATAGTCATAGTCAAAGAGAGGAGATAAGGCAAAAGCCTCAGGATTGAGATTAACACTCAATGAATTAGATTGATAAAAGATGTTGATTACAATGAGAGTAAGTAGCTTATATAGCCAATGATACTAACTAATAGAGCTAACTAATTCCTAACAAACAGTAACCAATCCTAACTATCATTTATATTTCTGTTAGCCCCCCTCAAGTTGGAAGGTGTAGATAACACTTCCAACTTAAAGTGAGCAATACAAAAGTATAGCTAATCAAGGAAAAATACATCAGGTTTGTCAACACCTAAAAATTATTAAAAAAAAAAAGAGATTCCATTGTCTCATTTCCCTGTGGCTTCTCTGTGACTTCTTCTGTAGCAAGTGGAACAAATACAAAAAAAAAAAAACAATAGCATCTCTAATAACTCCTGCAAAGTGATGCGGCTAATCACCAATGGGCTTCAAGGCTACAATGTGAATCCTCAATCCTCTGTTTAGTGCATTCTATGACAGCAGAGGTGTGAAGATTGAAGCACCATAGAGTCAAAAACCTCAAAGCATGAATCATCCAAATAGCCAAGAAACTTGAGGACAAGGCATCATTTAGAACAAAATACAGTGACTCCCGTGAGATATACAAAGTATCATTAAAGAATGCAAATTGAATAGCAGAAGATACACTACCATAATATTTGGAATGAGAAAATCTGAACTGCCAATTGACCAATTCTTTTAAGCTCCAAAGAACACTATCATGGCACAACCAAGCAATCCTTTCAGATATGATATCAAATAGTTTGTGAATTGTCCCAATCTGGTCATACATTGTGCACAGAAACACTAGAAAATACACATCACGTTCAGCAACTTGAAACTCCTGCAGAGTAATATCAGACTTTTATAGCCATACATAGAGAGTACCTTAAGGTTCAAGGTCCCAAGCCAATAGAGTATTAGGCTAGTGCCTCCATAATCATCAATAAGAGATTGAAACTCAACCCATGCTATCAATTTATGATGATAATAGTGAGACCATCTTTGACAGAACCCAGACAAAATGGTAGTATAAGACACATAAATCCTTTTTGGCACAACATCAAGCATTGTTGAAGCGAAATGCACCTCTCCAAATTCCATATAACCATCAATAAAGGAATTATAAGAAACAAAATCACAGATGATGATAGATAATTATTAAACTATTTTGTGGTTAATTTGAATATATTTTAAATGATATTATGTTTATCTTTTAATTAAATTCCCCTAAATTTAGTAAATTCAATACTTATCCTAATTTGAGAGAGAATTGGTTGATTTGAGTTGCATCCTTATCTTGTGGATTGATTTAGATAGGATTTGATCATAAATTATTGGATTGCAGGTAAATAGATAAAAGCACAGAAGATAAGGGTGAAGAAAAAGGAAAAAAGATCTAAAGAAACCTTATCTGATATTATTTTATCTTATCTTGAGTAAAGATAAACCACTTGGGATCTCTTTAAAAAGCCTCATTCACTGGGAGCTAGGAAAGCCATCTCTTCACGAAATTTAGGGTTTTAGGGAGAGAAAGTGAGAAATTGAGAGATGGTAGCTTAAAACCCTTTACTTGGGATTGGATGTAACTTGCTGTGTAAATTCTCAAACTCAGGTTTTTATTTATGTTAAATTGATTGGTTTTCTTTTCTCTGTTTAATTTAGAGTTGAGAATTTGAATTTCAACTTTTCTTATTAAATGAGAATTTGAATTTCATCAATGAAAGTCTAGAGATAGTTTTCATTTATGAACCACTTTTAAAAAGGGAGTTCTTATTGCGTGGCAACTCTTTTACCGTTTAAAGGGATTTAATCGATATAGTTTTGTTATAGAATTTGGCAAATGAGGGATCTTTGTCAGTGGTTTTTATCCTTGGTCATTCAATTAACATAATAAGTTCTTAAGTTTTGGGAATAAACATCAGTACAGTGAAATCCAAGCCCAAGTGTTTTTATAAATTGTTTTTATCCTTTTTTACAATTACGAGCACTTATTTTACAATTCAAACACAAGTTTTCTAATTGAACTAAATTGTTCTGTAGTTGCTCCCTGAGGACGATAACTTGTTTTCCACTATATTAAAACGAGAGTTATCGTCCTCAGGGAGCAACTACAGAACAATTTAGTTCAATTAGAAAACTTGGGTTTGAATTGTAAAATAAGTGCTCGTAATTGTAAAAAAGGTTAAAAACAATTTATAAAAACACTTGGGCTTGGATTTCACTGTACTGATGTTTATTCCCAAAACTTAAGAACTTATTATGTTAATTGAATGGCCAAGGATAAAAACCACTAACAAAGATCTCTCATTTGCCAGATTCTATGACAAAACTATATCGATTAAATCCCTTTAAACGGTAAAAGAGTTGCCACGCAATAAGAATTCCCTTTTTAAAAGTGGTTCATAAATGAATCGATGAAATTCAAATTCTCATTTAATAAGAAAAGTTAGAAGGAGAGAAGGAAGGTGATGAAGCTTTCAACTCTAAATTAAACAGAGAAAAGAAAACCAATCAATTTAACAGAAATAAAAACCTGAGTTTGAGAATTTACACAGCAAGTTACATCCAATCCAAGTAAAGGGTTTTAAGCTATCCCAAGTGGTTTATCTTTACTCAAGATAAGATAAAATAATATCAGATAAGGTTTCTTCAGATCTTTTTTCCTTTTTCTTCGCCCTTATCTTCTGTGCTTTTATCTATTTACCTGTAATCCAATAATTTAGGGATCAAATCCTATCTTAATCAATCCACAAGATAAGGATGCAACTCAAATCAACCAATTCTCTCTCAAATTAGGATAAGTATTGAATTTACTAAATTTAGGGGAATTTAATTAAAAGATAAACATAATATCATTTAAAATATATTCAAATTAACCACAAAATAGTTTAATAATTATCCATCATCAGCAGAATAGCAAATAGCATATGGGTTATGCTAGGTTTCTGAGTAATATCAAATTTCAGAACACAAAACAGCATACACAGAGTTCTTTCAGCAATTTCAACAAACAGGGATAGAGCATCATCCTTTAGGTTCATATACAGCAAAAGAAATGCCCCAATGGAATCACAAGAATAGCGTAATCCAGATTCAAACACAAGCCAAGAAAGATTGTCAGAGAAAGAATCATGGTCATCCTAGTATTGGCGTTTGCGATCAACAAGCAAATGAAACCATGCTAACCTGCTCGCATTGTCATGAATCACTACATGTTGAGGATGCATGTGGAAAATCATCCATTGCAGAAATCTTAGGTCCTCAAAGCATGGCAGTGAAAAAGAAGAGGAATGACGGTAGGAATTGCAAGGAAGAGGATCAGAGAAGAACGTAGTAGCAGCAACGTCATGGTCCGTACAATGGCATCGCACAAGTGATTCATTATGTGTGTCTCACTAAAGGGTTCAAGGTCCACACCTTGAATCACTGTGACTAGGTGATCATAAGCAGAGGGAGAAACCCTAACCTCACGAATTGGGGCTAAAAGCATAACAAAGCGATTTGGATCTAAATCAAGACGAGGTTGCTTCAATTGAAGAAGAATTGAGCCAACAAGGATTTCACCATCAAAGAATGAACCAGAAGAGAGGGGATCAGGATTAGCTTCACATGCGCTGAGATTGGGGAAAAGAATCGCATCATTCGCTCGATCGAATTGCGAAATAGGAGAGGAAGAAAATGGAACCCTAACAGATCCAATCATAATTGACGGTGGAGGATCTATAGGATTCTCTGTTTCAGTGTGTGAACTGTCTTCATCATTGGAAGAGAGAATTGCAGCTTCGGATTCCAGCAAGGTGGAAACAGCGAGAAGCAGATTCTTGAAGGCACCATGCTTCCGTTTGAAGCTTTGGTGTTTGGCTCGCAAAATTGTGTTTGTAGCAGCGGAATATCGATCAGGATCATCATCATCATCCCCTAGGGAGGGCTCTGATACCATAATAGGAAAATCAGAGTAGTAGTTTTCATAGTCATAGCAATAGCTATAGTCATAGTCAAAGAGAGGAGATAAGGCAAAAGTCCCAGGATTGAGATTAATACTCATTGAATTAGATTGATAAAAGATGTTGATTAGTATGAGAATAAGTAGTTTATATAGCCAATGATACTAACTAATAGAGCTAACTAATTCCTAACAAACAATAACCAATCCTAACTATCATTTATATTTTTGTTACAAGCTCCTTTTGGTTCTTTCTTGGAAAGCCAAATTTGACTTTCCAATGTCCTCAGGCCAAAATTGAACAAAGAATAGACAGGTATCCATACATATGCGAATGCGATAAAGCAACTAAGGAAGAAGAATCTGAGACTTGCACTTGCTAATAAAAGTGGTGGGAATTTTTAGTGAAAGGGAAAATTAGGGCTCGAAAGTGAAGAGAGAAGACCGACTGAAAATTTATAGAACACAAAATTAATTGAAATTAAAAGTGTGTATGAGCCACTTAAATATTTACATGCTAGTTTTTTTCTTTTTTTATAGAAATCTAATCATCTAATCTCATCCTCTAGTTTTTTTTTTTTTTTTGGGAATCTAATCATCTATAACTTGTGCCCTTAAATATTAGTAGGTTTAATTGGAGTGACCTACCCATCTTACAAGTATACTTAAAACTTAACTCATTAATATCGTATAAAAAGATAAAATAGGCTCGGCATGCTAGTGGAGTTTGATAGTTTATAGTATGTGAAAAGTAAGACAACTTCGCGTGGGTTGGCTCACTAAAGATTGTGAGTAGGAATTTAATTAATCAACTTAACACAACTCATCACGAGTTACGAATTAAACAGACGGTATAAAAAATAAAATTGTTGAAAAATAAGTTAGTACTAAAAATCATAAATTTCATATACAATTTCTCAGTACCTTTTAAGATTATTTTTTAATCATTAAGATGGGTGAAATCTATAGATTAAAAAGTGAGAAGGAAATATTGTGCTATCACTATAACTTGGATGATGATGAGATAGAGATGGTGATCAACAAATCTATTCTCACCATCAATGCTAAACGACGTGTTTGGGAACACGTCTGCTTGAACTGAACAAAATGAGCTCTTTTTGGTTCTCGTTGAGTCTCTCGGAAAGCCAAATTTGACTTTCCAATATCCTAAAGCCAAACTTGAACAGAGAATCGATTGGTACCAAAACATATACAAATGCATTAGAGCAACAGAGGAAGATGAATCTGAGGCTTGCGCTTGGCAATAGTGGTGGAGATTTTGGTGAAAGGGATAATTAGGGCTCGAAAGTGAAGAGAGAGAATCGAGTGAAAAATTATAAAACACATAATATAGAACACATAATTAATTGAAATTAGAAGTGTGTATAAGCCACTTAGATACTTATATGCTAGGTTTTTTTTTTGTTTAGAAAGTAAAACAAATGCAAAAAAAAAATTTGGGTCAATCTAGCTCAAACCCATGTGAGTCGAGGATTGTAACATCCAAAACACTCTTTTAAGCAAATATTGATAATCAAAAAGCAAAATAAAAACTAACCTTAATAGACCCTTAGTTAGGAAGTTTATTTTCTAAATAAATTGTAAACTTCATATTTTCAATTCAAGGAATTCATTCTCATGATTCCTGTTATGGTATTAGAGCTTGGTTGGTCGTGGGTCATCCACAGATGTCCAGTCCTGCAAACTTCATACACTAGATGTTCAGTCCTGGATTCCTGGGCATGAGGGGGTGTGTTAAGATAAAGTCTCACATTGACTAGAAAGAGGGTTACCATAGAGTGTAAAGTGGTGTGACAATCCTCCTCTTATGAGCTAGTTTTTGGGGATGAGTTAAACCAAAACCCAAATCTAATATGGGTAATATTCATTAATTGATTGAAAAGAGAGGATTACAACTATGTTTATAGAGATAAGCTATATCTAAATTTGAGAAATTTACCAATAATGTTATGAGATTTTACACTTTGCATCACTTACCCTTCTATTTTTAACCCTAGCTCTTTTTTTATATATATTTATCTTCTTAATTTTATAATTTTAAGTCTAATATATCATTAAATTTAATATAGATAGAAATTCATCCCAATCTCTTAGGTACGTATTTTCTTAAAATTTGTAATTGAGTTACACCTCTTAATTCTCGATTGATCGATCAAGTCTGCCACTAATTTCAATGTTTTGGGGAGAGGAAGAAATTTATTAAACAAATAATTGAATAAGTTTTAATCTTCATTCAAGATATCTTAATAAAAGAAGTAAAGAAAGATAGTAAATTAGATAATAATTAATAAATAATAAGGTTAAAAATAAAATACGAGGCCATAAATTTTTTTTGCTTATTGTATTTTAAAAAATATTACAAATTTTAGGATGGCCATGACTCCCTTTAGCTACTACCTATATGAAAAACATATTATTGTAAATTAAAAATGCATCGGTATCAGATACGTATTCGATAGTGATACTTTATAATATACCTTCGATATATATATAGGGTTGCTAATGTACACCCACTTGCTTTTTAAAATGAGTGCGTTAAAATTTTAAAATACACCCACAAGGTGTAGCTTGCTAACGCACTCCTTCTCTAAAATAAGTGGGTGTACGTTAGCAAGCCCTATAGGGGTTTGCTAACGTACACCCACTTGTTTTATAGAAGGAGTGCGTTAGCAAATTATAACTAGAATTTTTAAAATATACCTAAAAGGTGTAGCTTGCTAATGCACTCCTATATATATATATACACACAAGAAGTATCTATAACATTATTGAAAAAAAAAGAGAAAAACAAATAGATTAATTTGGATTCGTTCATATGCTTCAAATAAGAAAGTATAAGGAAAAAACTTGTCAAAATTAAAAAATGGCGTTCTAATCAATATTAAGAAAAAAATTAAATTATATAAATTGATAAAATCCCATAAGCAAAAACATTAAAAAAAAAATCCCTATTTAGAAAGAAGCAAATGGAACTCAAATTAATTGTCCTATGTACTGATGATGGTCAATGAAGTTCAAAAATTGATACTATTATCATAGTTTATAACCTAGAATAAATATTTTATATTTTATAGTTATTTATTTATATTTAAGAACTTAAAACTATATTTTTTATTTTAAATTTTTGAATTAAAATAAAATTTTAAGATTTATATATACGTATCTTAAACATATCATATCTTGTATTTTCAAGAATAGATATTGTGATACATATCGTATCTGATACTTCTATCATATTCGTATTTCATGGGTCACTGCTACTCTATATATCGTAAAAGAGATTTTTTAAAAAAAAAAAAACTGTAAAGGAGATTTGCATAAAAAAAGTTAGAACTTAGAAGTAAGGACAGATCACAAATAATTCAAAAAGGGACCGAAATTAACTTGTTAATAGGGTTAATTAAACTAACAAAGGGACCCACCCATCTTAAAACCTGGACAAACATACTTAAAACAAGGGAAGGTACATTGAAAGAGGACAAATCAATGTGGAAAAAAAAAAAGGACAAATCAGAAATAAATCAAAGGAGGAGGGAAATAATTAACTTGAAGGAAAACAACATTAAGCATGTGAAAATTTATAAATGAAGAAAATAAATATAATAATGTTGAAATGTTAGAGGGAAAAACAACCAAAAAATTAATTAGAGAGAATCCATTATAATTTGTACCCTTTTTTATATTATATATTTTTTTGGTAAAACATAGTAATAATTATTACAACTGACCTTTAAAAAAAATTATTATAACTGCACAAATTAAACATAATATTTAATTTTTAGACGTAACTGATCTTTTAATGATATTAAATCAATGATATCACAAATTGCATACAATATATAAGAATTAATCCTTCAAACAAAAAAAAAATTAATCAAAGTTAACAATAATCATTAAATAATATATATATATATATATTATTCTAAAAATTTAACATTAATTAATTAGGATAAAAATATTAAATATTATTAAAACTTTGATAATAGTTCTAAAGAATCTAAGACTATGTCTGTTTGGTCATGGGTTCAAACTATAGAAAGTTTCTTTAAGGGAATAAGTCACCTATTGAGGTTTTTTTAACACCCCAATCTTGACTTGCAACCCTCAAAGCAGTTCAGAAATTCATTGGCTTTGCCACCTCGTCAAGTGGCTTATCTCCCTAAAGAGGACCTTTAGTGATTCGAATCCATAACCAACGAAATAAAGTAATAGATTCCTTAGAATCAAAATGAATTAAGCTATATTTTGTTTACTATTACTACCAATTTGGAGGGGTAGATATGGGCTAAGCTGCTAAGGTTTCATTCGCCTCTTTTTAAAATGTATATTTAGTTTTTAATTGACTAAAAATAAAAGTATTTTCATAACAAGTAAAAATTTATTAACGTAATTATAATTTATATCAAAATAAATTATAACTAATATTAATTAAAATGAAAATCATGTTTACCTAATTAAAAACTATAAATCAATCACTGCTTATAAGTTATAACTTCATAGTTTAAAAAAATATATATATTTAATTTCAATTCTCTTATTTTATTATTTTGAGGTTATCTCGGTACATATAGTCTATTTATACATCTATTCATAAAATAAAAGATATAATTTAAAATATTTTAAAGTTAAGAGAAAAAATAGTCAAAATATTTTTAAAATAAAAAAAATTAACGTGTAAATATAATTACATAAATTAAGAAAAAAATTTGTGTTACCTTTAAAACAATAAAAGTTCAAGTATATATTTTACCAAAAAAAAAAGTTCAAGTATATACTATACTATTTAACACAAACATTCCTTGATTTTATACAAACAAGTCAACAAAGAACAAATATTATAACAAAGTCACAACATTAGAGTTAGCTGCATAAAACAGCAAAATTATCATAAACAGAGAAAAGTATTCATCCTACTCTTACCTTATCATAAATATCATCACTATTCTCAGAATCACCACTTTTCCAGGGAATAACATGGATACGAACATGAGGCACCGTTTGCCCTGCTTGTGGCCCATCCTATAATTTGAAAAAATGATTTTGTTAGGTTGGAAAAGGAACCACATTAAGCACTTACAACTCTTTTTTTATTCATCCATAGGGTTCGAACTCGAGATCTCTTACTTAAGGCTCACTTTTTACTTTTAGAATAAGTTAAAACATTCTGAAATTGTGTTTTGTTGTGCTGAGTACATATTGACTAACAAGATGCAGAGAATATTAGTGAAATGTAAAAAGCGCGGGAATTCTAAGTATATTTTCCCACGACTCCCCAAAATCCCTCGTTATCCACACACAAAAGCACTGCTTGGGAAGCCTTACCCAAGAGTAATAGGTGAGATACCCATTCATCTCACAAATACCTAACACTCTCTTCTTGTTACCAATAGGTAGAAATTGATGGGGGGCCAAAAAAGAGCCCACTGTCTCACTCCTCAGATCAAAAGTTACTATTATTGGTGTGTTCTCCCTGTGACCTATCCATGCTAGAGTGCTTGTACATGGTATACAAACACTATATCTATACACACTCTCTCTCCCATTCACATTGATACTGTTTTCTCTTCTCCTTCCATTCTCTCCAAAGCAATAAACCACTGCACTAGTGATAGATGAAGGACCACAATACAAGAATACTAACTTGTATGTCTTGTTGTTCGCTTCGTAACCAAATCCTTGGAAAGAGGGTGGAGTACGCTGCTCATCTAAGATGGTTAAACTGAGAGACGGATACTCTATAGAGCATTTTCCCGTGGTTGGATTCCATAATCCAACATGGGTTCCATTGGAAGTCTAGAAAGCGAAGCATGCAAAACAATTGCATGCTCGTATAATGGAGTATTGAGTGTCATGATCCCAATGGATGGGAAACTGAATTGCTCTGTATTGTCCAAGTTGGTAGTTTAGCACTGACTTCAGGGACCATACAAAAAAGACAAACTCTTGATTGACTGCCACCTCCACAAGAAATCTGTGGTTGCTGAAGGTGGGATCTTCCAAGGAGCGTTGGATATGCATCTCCCCAAATATTCTAGAAGATATCATTTTCTCCCAATCTGAGTGGACGATCTTCATGCGAACAACATTGTTTGGTGGTTGAACACGGACAAGAATTTCACTTATCAGGTCCTCATTTAAGACACAATCTGACACTTTGGAATGAGCTACAGTGATAAGAGAAAAATACAATGCACCAGGATAGAAACTTGCAATCAAATGTTATCTTGTAAGAGTTGGAAGGGAGTGTGCTTAATTCTTCCACTTATTTTTTCTTTACAAACTTCCCTTTGTCAACGGGTGTAGCAACGTTATGGAGTATTTTCCAAAAATGGGGTAAGGTGGTTGATGCTTTTGTTCCTTAGAAACTTGACAAGCTTGGTAGAAGGTTTGGTTTTGTTCACTTTTCTAAGGTGCAGAATGCCCTGGAACTAGAAGCTAGACTAGGTGTAATTATGATTGGAAATAATCGTTTGGCTATTAATTTGTCTAAGCATGAACGTGAGAGACATGGTTTGTTTGGGAGACTGGTTGGAGGAGGCCTTAATGTCTCATCGTCTTTGTCAATGTTGAAGGGAAAAGATGGTGGATCTTATGCAGATAAACTCAAAGTTGGTTTGAGTTCTAACTTTTGTTCTCAAAAGAGGTGGGTGCCAAATAAGAAGCCCTGGGCTCATTTAGAGTATGAGGTAGATGATGAGGTGATTGAGGAATGTCGTGGAACTATGGTGGGTAGGCTGCATAAATTGTTGGAACTTAGTAAGGTTCGTGCTGAGCTTTTAAATATGGGTCTGCTGGATATTAAGGTGACAAGCATGGGTGAGAATATGGTGTTGGTGGAGTCAGATGCCGGGGTTTCCCTGGAGGACACCGTGATTTCTAATCAAGCTTTGTGGAATAGATGGTTCTATGATCTACGGGAATGACATCCAAGTATGGTGGCGATGAAAAGGGTTATTTGGTTGCGTTGCTACGGTGTTCCTCTGCATGCATAGAGTGAGAAGTTTTTCTCTTGGTTAGTTTTCAAGCTTGGAGATTTTATTCAAATTGATTCTGAGATAGTAGAAAGACGTCGTCTTAATGTGGGACGAGTTCAGATTGAATCTACAATAAGAGAGTTGATAAATGAGGATCTAAGGTTCAAGATAAATGATCGCTTTTACTCAATTCGAATTGTAGAAGAACATGCGAGTGAATTTTTGGTTTCTTCTGAGAAAGGCTTTGGCGAGGTATCGGAATCAGATTCAGTGTCTTCTAAGGCTCGCTCCCTGGATATAGCTGAAGTGGAGAGCTATTCAAGTGAGGAGGATATAGGGAGAAAAGAGAATGGTGGAAATTTGATTGAATTAAGGCATGGTAGTGATGATGGGGTGGAGAAGGGGTCTTCGCCGGAGGTAAGGGTTGCAACGGTGTCGACGGTTCCTCTTCAAGTTGAGGGCGGTGAACTTGGTAACTTGGACCATGGGAAACCCCAACAGCCGCATTTTATTAATGATGATGTTTTTGTTCCAAATACTGAGATGGAATTAATTAATTCTTCTGACAAAGAAAAGGAATTTTTTAAGGCTATGGGGGTAGAGGCGGCGAGTAACAACATGGGTCAATTATTGGGCCCATCTGCTTCTTTTTCAAAAAAGGTTTGTGAAAAGGAAAACAGTGTTGGGCCTTTTTCTTTAGTTGGCTTGAATCAACTTTCAGAAATAGATGGGGGTGGTGGTGTTAGTGATTTTATATGGGCTGTGGGAGAAAAAGAAAGAATAATCGATCTTCATGGAACAGGGGAGGAAGTTTTTGTGGAAGTAAATAATTGCAATACTCAGGGAGGAGCCGAAAAATTTCATGACCCATCTATATTGGTTACCCCTATCCAAAAGTTAGTGGATGTGAATGTTTCTTCCCCAAATGTTAGGGCAAATGTATCGCGTCCCTCTGTTGAGAAGGAGGTGATTCCTCAAGAAAGAGTAAACGTGAGAAGGTCTTTGAAGAAAGCGAGAGATGTGAAGCGGTCAATGGGTGGTGGGGGTTTAAATGGCTCTGTCTCAAGGAAGACATCTTTTCAAAAAAATGCTTGGGATTTCTTGAAGGATCTCTCCCTGGAATCTCGAAAAAAAGGCAAATCGCATGCTTCTTCTTTCTCTCACGAGGGCTTGCTCCAAGACGGCAATTCGATGACCCCTAATGCCGTGGTTCAAGAAGGGTTGGTGGTTTCTGATGGGAAACCTGAGACGAGTTCTAAGGTGGGGGAGGAAGAGTTATTCTCAGAAATCTTGAGGATTGGGAAACAAGTGGGTTTGGTCATAAAGGGAAATGAGAATGCAATTATTCTAAAATTAAAGGAGATGGAGGAGCGTGACTGTAAAGTTGCTGCTTCTAATGGGGTCAGTTCAGTTAATCAATGAAGGTGGGATCTTTTAATTGCAGAGGTTTGGGGAGTGAGGTAAAGAGGAGGAAGATTCAGGAGCTAGTGAGACTAGAAAAGTTTGATTTTTTGGTAATTCAGGAGACTAAGATGGAAAGGTGTGATCGTTGCTTTTGCAAACGATTGTGGAATTCTTATGATTTCAACTGGGTGGCGTCTCCTTCGGTGGGGAGAAGTGGAGGTTTGCTTGCAATTTGGAGTGCGTCTAAAGGTAAACTTCTTTTCCACTTTTCTGGCTCAGGTTTTTTAGGGGTCTGTTTGGAGTTGTTTAATGGGGGTCACCTGTGTATTGTGATAAATGTATATGCTTCCTATAATATTGAGGAGAAAAGAAAATTGTGGGAGGATCTTTTTATGTCAAAAAGGGGGTTTGGATGTGTTAGGTGGTGTGTGGTGGGTGATTTTAATGCGGTAAGGAAGTTGGAGGAAAGGAAGGGTGCTCATTCTGGTTATGGCTTACTGGAGATGGTTGGGTTCAATGATTTTATTGTCAATATGGAATTGCTTGATCTTGCGTTAGTTGGGAAGAAATTCACTTGGATGAAAGGTGATGCGTCTATGATGAGCCGACTTGACAGGGTGTTAGTTTCTGAGTCTTTGCTAGATCTATGGGGAGAAGGCTTTGTTCAGGTTTTAGACAGGGATGTGTTAGATCATTGTCCTATTGTTCTAAAGCACAAAGTTGTGAACTGGGGTCCGAAGCCTTTTCGGTTTAACAATTGTTGGATATCTCATCCAGGGCTCCATCAGGTGGTTAAAGAAGCTTGGGAGAAGGATGTGTCTCTTCCTTGGGCTGCTCAAAGAGTAAATATGAAGTTAAGGAATGTTAAAGCTGCGTTGAAAAAGTGGAATTTGGAGGTTTTTGGGAATATTGGTTCTAATATTTTGGCTCTAACTCATGAGCTTAACTTATTAGAGGAGAGAAATTCACCTTGGGTATTACTGATAGCGAAAAGGCCCGTGTAAAGGTGTTGGTGGAGGAGATTTGGTGTGCTCGTCGTAGAAAGGAAAGTCTGTTAGCGCAAAAAGCTAGAGTAAGATGGGCTAGAGAGGGGGATTTAAACACTAAATTCTTTCATTTGTGTATGAAGGGTAGGCGGAGAACGAATGCCATTCTTTCGCTTCATTTTGGAAACAGGCTGGTAGATGATGTAGATGAATTAAAAGTGGGTGTAGTTTGTTACTTTGATGAGCATTTTCAGAGTAGAGGCTGGGTTCGCCCGTTGATTGTCGATGGTCTTCTGCCTCGCTTGTCTAGTGAACAGAATGATCTTTTGGTGGGTCCTTTTTTGGAATATGAAGTTGGAAGAATGATTTCGGAGTGTGACGGGGACAAAAGTCCTGGCCCTGATGGGTTCAATTTCATTTTCCTAAAGAAGTTTTGGGGTTTGATTAAGAAGGATATATTGTTGATGCTGGATGAGTTTCTTTTGAACTCAAAGTTGCCTAGGTCTCTGTTATCCTATTTTGTGGCGATCATTCCTAAGGTTTTGTGCCCCCAAGTCATTTCTGATTTTAGACCGATCTCCTTACTTGGGTGCCTGTATAAAATTGTTGCTAAGCTTTTAGCTGATAGATTGAAAGGGGTGTTGGAGTCTATCATCTCTAAGCATCAGACTGCCTTTATCCCAGGTAGGAATATGCTTGATAGTGTCTTAATTGCTAATGAAACCATAGATTATGTAAATCGGCATAAAAAGAAGGCTTTTGTATTGAAATTAGACTATGAGAAGGCTTACGACTCTGTGGACTGGTATTATCTTCTTTTCATGCTGCGTTCCTTTGAGTTCTCTGAGAAATGGATTAAGTGGATGGAGGCTTGTGTCTATGGGGGTCGTTTATCTGTGCTTCTCAATGGCAGTCCTACTAGGGAAGTTGTGATTGATAGAGGTCTGAAGCAAGGGGACCCTCTTGCCCCGTTTCTTTTTCTGATTGCGGCGGAAGGTTTGGGTGTACTCATGCACAATGCTGTCGGAAGCATGTGTTTTAAAGGTATTTGCTTTGAAGGGACAGGTCCTGAGATTTCCTTACTTCAGTTTGCGGAGATACTTTGATTATACAGGAAGCTACTGCTTCAATTTTGTTAACTTTGAAGGCTGTCTTGCGTAGTTTGGAGCTTGCCTCAGGTATGAAGATAAATTTTCATAAAATCTGTATTGTGGGTTTAAATACAGGAAATGATTTTGTTGATTCAGCCGGTGAGTTTTTGCATTACAAAAAGGGATCCTTTCCTTTCAAATATCTTTGCTTACAACTAGGAGTTAGTCCTAAAAAACTTCTGTGTGGAATGGGTTGTTTGAATCATTGGAACAGAGGCTGTCTTCTTGGAAAAATCGTTACCTGTCTATTGGGGGAAGGATGACTTTGTTATACGTAGTATTAAATTCAATGCCTTTGCACTATCTCTCGTTCTTTAGAGCTCCAGATGTGGTTATAAAGAAAATAATTTCTATTCAGAGGAATTTTTGTGGAAAGGTGTTAAAGATGGCTCCAAAATTCCTTGGGTGAAATGGGATTTGGTGTGCAGACCACATAATGATGGAGGTTTAGGTGTGAAGAATGTGAAATGGTTCAACTGGGCTTTACTTGGAAAATGGTTTTGGCTTGGAATCAATCATGCGGATTCTCTTTGGGTTCGTGTGCTAGAAGCTCGGTACGGTCGGCTGGCCTCTTCTCTTGAGGGATGCAATCCTAATAGACGCTCCTCTCAATGGTGGAGGGATTTAATGTATGTTATTGGAAAAGGTAATAATTGCCTTGATGAAAAACTTCATAGATGTGTTGGTAATGGTGTTAAAACTCTGTTTTGGTCTGATAAGTGGGTTGGGGGGCCTCGTTTATGTGTTCTCTTTCCGCGTCTATTCTCAGTTGCTGTTTTTGAGAATTCTCAGGTTAGTGAGAATAGTTTTCTGGAGGGTTCAAGGTGGTGTGGGATTTTTCTTGGCGTAGGTTTCTTTTCCAGTATGAGGAACAACTGCTTTTGAGTTTGCAAGAGTTGGTGGCTGAGGTTCCTGTGAGGTTGGAAGAAGCTGATTCTTGGGTGTGGTGTGCTGATCCTTCGGGGGGTTATATTGTTAATTCGGCTTATAAATGGATTTCTAAGTTTTCTTTGGGTGATCATTGTTTGGATCTGATTACTGTGTTGGTGTTATCTAAGCTCTGGAAAGGAAAAGTCCCATTAAAGTGCCTTGTCTTCTCTTGACAACTGTTATTGAACTCCATCCCCTGTAGATCCTTGTTAGTTCGGCGAGGTGTCTCTCTTGCTTTTGTTGCGTGTTGTTTCTGTGAGCAGCCAGTGGAAGATATTGCCCACTTATTTTTACATTGTGATATTTCTTGTAGTTTGTGGTATTTTATTGCTAGATGGTTGGGTTTCTCTTTGGTGCTACCTGCTGATATGTCGCAACATCTTCTAGCTTGGGTAGGTTCGACTCCTAATAAATCTACAGGGAAATGCTTTCTTTTAATTTGGGTGTGTGTAGTTTGGTCCCTTTGGATGCATAGAAATGGGATTATTTTTTCAGATGGGATGCTGGATGAACTGAAATTGCAGGATGCTGTGTTGTTAAGATCTTGGAAATGGGTGTCTTGTGTGCACAAGGGTGCTACTTTGTCCTTCTATGATTGGAAGTGTAATTGGAGCTTTTGTTCTTTACAGCTTATTTTATAATTTTGTTGTTCCTGTTTTTTAGCTTTCCTTCCTGCTGCTGTTTCTTGTTCTTTCTTGTTGTCTATGGGTTTAGAGTACCCCTTGACCCTTGTACTCTCCTTAATAATATTCTGTTTTTCCTATAAAAAAAAAAACATTCCATGATGTTTATTTTTTTCTTTTGGTAACAATTCCATGATGTTTATTTAACAATAAAATATAATTAAAGATATAGAGAATCAATAAATGGTTGTACTCCCGCATTAATGAATTCTTTATTGGTTTATTTTTTAAATTAAATCAAATGTATAATATAAAATAACCTTAAGATTGGCTTAGAGGTGTAAAATCCTGCTAAATTCATAGGAGAGACGATTCACAGCAGGAGATCCTGTGTTCGAATTGCTGGTCAGCATCAGCCACGCAACGCGAAAAACCCGTAATTATAGTATAAAATACGATATTGCCACATATACTTTTTGAGATTTGTACTCAAATTGTCGGCACTTGGTGCTGATTGCTGAATGTTGATGTAATCACGCCGTTACTTCACTTTATGTTGTCCCTGAACACGTTTTGATGATTTGACTGTGTTGAGTGAGATTCAGTTCCGGATTCCACACTACTACTACTACTTGTTAATAGTAGTATAAATACTTTTTTTTTATTATTAGCTCACTCATTTAATAACTATGTAATTTTAGTTCTTGTATTTTAAACTTTTTTTTATTAAAATTGAAGTGAAAAAATTGTGGCTTTTTCAAAAGCTTTTTTTATCATTTTTTTTATAAAAATTACTTATAATTATAATAATTTTTTAAAATTTTTGTTTAACACAAATTTTTACTTTTAAATAAAAGATAAAAGATAAGCTCAAAATAAATCAGATCAAACACAACCTTAAAATGCAAAGAATATTTATCTACACTTATTTTATTACTTATTTTTATTTTAATCTTTAACTTTTTTATTTATCACATTTTTTTCTCTTATTTTTTTTTCTCAGGCTTCTAATATTACCTTACCCTTAAAAATAGGGGTGTGCACTTATGATTTTTTTAAGGGGATAACATGCACTTTTTCTACTCCTTCCAATCCTTTTTATAAACAACGTTGGACATATTTTACACATCAATAAACCTTAATAAATGATTTTTTTTAATCATTTAAATGATGAATACAAATTTTCTTCTCAAAATGCCCTTATAGATATATTTTCTTCCCATGTGCAAATTAAAGGATAGAGTTTATGAGTGTCATTGGGAATAGAAGAATTAGTGGAAAGAGAAAAATCACTAAACTCAATTAACTAAGGGTATATTAGGAAGTCTATATTTTTTTAGCATTTAATAAAGTTAAAAAGTATACTTTGTTGCTTATATTAAGGACAAAAAAAAACTTACATTTTATTGCTTATAAAAAGGACCGGAGGGAGTATTACTTAAGAAAGGGTACCACCAAAAACAAATGAAAGTCTTTTTCATTAAATTTTAGGTTTAATTATAATTTTAGTTCTTTTAATTTGCACTTTGATCGATTTTAGTTCTCTAGTTTCAATTTCTTGATTTTAGTCCTCTTAGTTTCAAAATGCTTAATTTTAGTATCATAACATTTTCCGAAAAGTCTCCTACTACAATGTTAAAGTGGCAACCAGACCAAAAATAAATTAACACGTTCTCTTCTTCTCCTGTGCCACCATGGCCACATTCTCTTCCCCTTCCTAACGTTGCCTTTTCTTCTTCTAACTATCTCTATTTCGTTTGCAACCGCAACACCTGATAATTCATCTCAAGTTTATGACACTTTTCTTAAATGCTTCACACAATACACAAATTCCTCAATAACCCAAAACATTGTCTTCTTCCAAACAAGCTCTTCCTTTTCCATTGTTCCTCAACGCAGAAAATGTTACCCGTTGTAACCCCAAACATGGATTTCATGTGCAAGGCTTCGTCCTCTGCCAAAACTATTCACATTCAAATCAAAATCAGAAGCGGCACACACGTGTACGAGGGAATCTCGCACGTCTGCAATGAACCCTTCATCATCCTCAACTTATTCAATCTCCAAAGCATCTCTTATGACATCAAAAACGAGGTCATGGTTGTTCAAGTCGACGCAACGCTCGAATAATTTTATTATTGGATTTGGGAAAAGAGTTAAATTTATGACTTTCTTGTGTGGGGATGGTGGAAGATCACCCATGGTGGTGAAGAAAGAGGAAGATGAAGATAATGTTGTAGAAAATAGTGGAGAATAACATCGCATGGAAGTATGAGGCGTGTGGGAACGCACCGTCCTAAAGGGTATATTTGGTGTGTATGGACAAATCCCTCAAGATATAACAGACTCTTTCGAAGTGGATCGGGATGTTGAAACTGGCGAGAGAACAAATAATAGCATAATATACGTTTTAGAGAGAGAGAGAGAGTTTGAGATAGAGAGAAGAGATTATAAGGATTTTGGTCTAATGAGATGTAAAATAAAGCTTCCCTTTTATAGGCTTGGCACCCATTAATATTAATGTAATCCAAGCCTATAAAAACAAATCAATGTAATCTAATAATGCAAAAGCTTGGGCGGCCGTCTCTCATTGGTGTATGGTAGGACTGTGTGACAAAAATTATGTTGAATAGTAGTAAGGCTCAAAAATAAAAACTGAGCCCAAATAAAAATTTATTGGATCAAAAGGATTTGAGGCCCATATTATTCTGACATAGGAAAAATTAGAGATTTTCACTAATTTGGACTAAATGAACCCAATTTCATCAGTGTGAGGCCAACCTATTTTTTATTCAATTTTACTATCATGAAACTCACTTTAGCCTGCAAACTTTCTTCGGAAATGAAAATCAAATAATGTGAGACTTTTCACGATTTAAAATACTATTTCTATATACAACAGATAATCGGAGAGGAAGATGTTTTTTTTATTCTATTATTTTTTTGGTACATTTATTTTTATATTTTTAAAACAAACAAGTGAAGAAAATATTATTCTACTTTTGTCCCGTTGCCATATCAGCATTCTAATGGGGACTTGCTGAAAAAATATTTTTGGACGAAATCGAACATTTTAAAACTAGAAAGACAAATAGATTAATTGAAACTAAAAGAGCTAAAATTGAGCAAAAAGGCAAATTAAAAACATCAAAATTATAATTAACCCTACATTTTATTTTTTGGATTACTTTTTTTATGAAAATGTTTTTGGTTACCTAATGCTAATTTTATACTACTACGTTTTAAATGTTATTAGGGGATCTAATTTATACATTTTTCTGAGTATCAAAGCTTAGACTAAATTGCACCTGACTCAAACATTAAGCTTCAAGCATGAGCATGATAATATGAATTTTTCCTAATTGAAAAAAAAAAAGGTATATATATATATATATATATATATATATATATATATATATATATATATATATATATATAAGTAGGTATTTGTAAAAAGTGTAGAGAACCCAAATTGTTATTATTATGACGCAGTAGAATCTGGAGCACCATTGCAGTAGAATAATTGCAGACTACTTTGCAGCTTTAATATATTCCACAACCCCAATCAATGGTATTTTGTGTTCTCTATGGTTGTGATTAAACTGCACCAAATTGTCACCATTCATATCATTGAATTTTAAGTGTAAATGTAACATGTACTGTAAAATGTAAAATAATAATACTATAAAATCAAGTATTATATTTAATTGTTTTAAGGGTATTCTAGATCAAAATGATAATAATAATAAGTATATATGAGTGATCCATTAATTATTCTAGTAATAACTGTTATGAAATTTATTTACTTTATTATTATTTTATATCAATATAGAGTTTCATTAGTTTAACAATTAAATTAGAAATTCATATTATATAAATTAATTATACAAAATTTCATATATAATATTAAAACTTATTACTATTTTACCAATATACTTCAATTTAACTAATAAAGAATTTTTTGAAACATAAATAAATAAGTAAATATCACTTATAAGATGATATATTCAGAGATAGTTGATTTTTTAAAGGGTGCTTCTATGGTGTCATCTCAATCAAGATGGCACCATGCTATCTTATTCAATCAAATAAAAAAAAGTGATATGAGGCAATCACAAATTCAATTAGGACATTTCCCTATTAAATTTTAGATTTGAATGGATATAAATATTTTTTGATAAAATTTTTAATTTTTTTAATTAGAATTTTATATCTCCAGTTTTTAATTAATTAGATACTTATATTTTGGTTATATTATTAAAAGTGTATTTGAGCTTGAATTAATTAAAAAAATAAGTTTTTGTTAGTTGAAGGATAAAAAAATTAATGGTGAAATTATAATAAATGAAATATGACGAAATTAGTATTTTTGGTGCATAAATTTTACACCAAATTTCAGTTTAATTTTTTTTTTGCTCTTTTAATTTTTTTGTTTCATTTTATTTCATTAAATCATAAATAAAAATGTCTCAAATAGTGACTGCTTGTGATAAAGAATAAGACAAGGATAAAATATATTACTGCGAGCATTACTACTGTTTTAGGCCTAGCTACCATCTGCATCAAGCTCAAGTATTAATTACTTTGAATAAGAGAGAAAATAATTAATTAATTAATACTTGAGCTTGAAGGATATTTCCAAAATAATATAACGTAAATAATTGATTGAAACATATTATAAGACTTAGAAGAATATGATACAAGTAAGTAATACTAGAGTCTAGGGATGACAAAGTAATGAGACATGTATTAGCTATTTATATGAAAACGATATTTAAACTTTACATTTCCTAATTAAAATTTTGATTAAAAATTATATAACAATCAAAATAAAATTAAAATATAATTATATTATTTAAATGATATTTATTTGTGTAATATTTATAAATTTATCTGTGAATGATTTCTTCTTTTTGTGTTGTTTTATGAATTTTTACCTGAGAAAATTTATAGAATAATATTATCATATTTTTTATGGATAAATTCGTATTTTAGTCCATATCTTTATCTGAAATTTTAATTCGGACTTTTTTTTTCATATTAGTAATTTATCTTTTTAATATAATATGATTATTTTCTATTATTTTTTGTTGATAAATAATTAATATCTGTAATAATATTTTTTTTATCCTTGTCTTCTTCTTTTTCACATTTAGCAACAATTTTAGAAATTTTTATTGATTATTTAATTAAATAAAATAAAACAAAAATAAGTAGAAAAGCAAAAGTGAACAAAAAAAAAAAGAATCAAACTGAAACTTGTTATAAAGTTTAGGGACCAAAAATACTTTTGTCTTGTTTGATTTATTGTAATATTCACTATTAATTTATTTATCTTTCAATTAACAAAAACTCTTTTTTGAATTAATTAAAACTCAAATACACCTTTAATAATATAACCAAATTATAAGCATTTAATTAAAAAAAATAAAGACATATCAAATTAAAAATAAAAACAAAATATTAGATTAATAAAAGTCAACTTTATATCTATTCAAATCTAAAAAATTTAATGGAAAATATGACTTAATTAAATTTCTTATTGTCTCGTGTCTTTTTTATTTCATTGGATAAGAGGGCATGATGTCATCTCGATAGAGATGATACCATAGAAAGCACAATTGGTAAAACTTTAGTATATATAATCAGCACGATAATATCTTATTATTTGACTGTTAAGTTAATAAAATTTGATGTCCATATAAAGTTATTAATTGAAGAAAGCATCATTTGACATTGTGTTCTGTTTAGTCATCGTCGTTAATTTTTCAATTAAAACTGTATGTTAAGGTCTTGGACTAAATTGAATTTTTTTTAAAAAGTTCAGAACAATTAAACTTTTAATAACAAACACAAGAATCTACTTGAATTATTTTTAAGATTTTAAATATCAATGTGAATGAAAGTTAATCGTATCCATTGTAAACTAACAATATGAATTAAAATATATATCATAGAGCAAAAAATCAATGAGATAGATCCTCTCTAGCTGCTGGACTGTCCAGCAGTTGTGAAGATTCATCTCAGTCGTCCATTGTGCATACTTTTTTCTTTGTTTATTTGTTGGGATCCATGCAAAGCATAATCGATGGACAAGATGTGGTTAGACCTCCAGCAATGGAGAGGATCCGAGTCCAAAATGAATAACCTATTTGCACCGTCAAAAATATCAAGAACAATCCAAAAATTAATGACTAATCAATGTGTTACTTTACTCAAAAAAATGACTAATTGTTAAGTATTTAAAAATGTTAATTTTTTTTTTTGGTAAAAAAAAAATGGTTGTTTGAAAGTGACTATTTAAACTTATAGATGGCATGTTCGATCCAAACGAGTATCATAAGGAGACATTTAACCTTCGTCACATGTGGATATATATGAATTGTGAGAGATGTACTCCAAAAAATTGTTAACTTGTTTTTATTATTTTAATTTTTTAAGAATTTAAAAAATGTGAAAAAATTATTTTTAAAAACATATATATAAGAAAATTATATTATTATATTATTTATAAATTATTCATTTATTATATAGAAATAACATATATGTTATTTTATAAAATACAAATATTAAAAAATTTAGTTTTAAATTTATTCTTTTTAAGAACCTGGGTTTACGGATTTGTAATGTGCTAATCCGATATCCGATGCATATACATTGATTATATGACTTTTTAATCTGTTTTTTTCTTTTGGTACATCACTTTTTAATATGTTTAGATTAATCTGAACCAATATGTTTTTTTATTATGATTGGATCAAATTGGATTGATTGGGTTAGTTGAATTATTCAACCCATAATCACCCCTATAACTCCATCACTATGCATAGATATTAGGTAATTGTAATATTTTTAAAATTAAATTAATTATTAATTATTAATTATTAAATTAAAAAATGGCACCATGTATTTGTGAAAACAATATATTCCTTCTGCTTTTATTTTTAACTACCTAAACAAAAAAATGATATTTCTTTCTGTAAGCATTTATTATAAAAATAAAAAAATATTTATTATATTTTTTAAAATAATATAATAGAGTGTGACTTAAATAAAAAAAATATATAAAAAGATTATTATTTATTTAAAAATTAATGTATTGTTTGTTTTAGATGCATGTTTTAATAAGAACGGAGGAAATATATTCCTGATATCAGCTGATCAATATTATGCTCCCTGAATTGACTTGACTATCCTGTGACGGCTATCAATAGCACTGAATTTTTATTTTTATTAATATTTTTTTTTGGGGTAATTGATACCACTGAAAATTTTGTCCAAAAGCTCTTGTTTTGAGCATATACCCCACTAGTAATGATCTCTGGTACATTTAAAATGTGATGTTGCTATCTCTGTACACCCAAAAAAATGTGATGTTTGTGTGATAGGTTGTTATATTATCTGATTATGGATGAT
This sequence comes from Cyamopsis tetragonoloba, assembly GCA_037177725.1. Lineage (NCBI taxonomy): Eukaryota > Viridiplantae > Streptophyta > Magnoliopsida > Fabales > Fabaceae > Cyamopsis > Cyamopsis tetragonoloba. The sequence continues at coordinate 34,555,864 of CM074120.1, read as the reverse complement.
TTTACGGTGTTGAAGGTTAGAGTAATATGGATTTTTTTTTAAAAGTAAGATTTTATTTATTTATTTATTTTTTTTGCAAGAATTGAATTTAAGATTTTTTTTAGAGTATCATTGTATATATTTTCAAATTATACTGATATATACAATGTCTATTTCGGTGATTTCTACGTTTCGAGGGAATTAGTCTTCGGCTATTGGCCGGGAGATACCTTTGGTTCACCCAAAAAATTATACTGATATAATACGCTTCTATCACACTAAACCCATTTAAGTACATGAATAATTTAATGCATATTTAATTTTCAGTTGACCTAAAATAAAAATATTTTTTATTTTAAATAAATAATTATATTTTATTTAAATATAAATTTTAACCATATTCAAAGATTGAAATCAATTTTTAACTACTATTAATGATAAATACTTCCTTATCAAAAGATCATCATAGTCTCGAAATAATCTCAAACAAACTCATCAATGATAAAAGAAAATATAAGAGATTAAACGAAAAAAATTGGTTACAAAATATTGAGATAAATAATAATAGTATAAATGTAAAGAATTTCGGATCCCACCCACATTGAGCCATTTGCATGTGGAAATAGAAGTATCTCTTCTGTTCTTTACGGTAATTATTAGTAATTTCGGTTGGAATTTGATGTGAAGTGGCGGATCTACTTATATATAATGAGGGGTCCAGCTCGACCCTCGTTGCGAGAAAAAATTATTAATATGTATATATAATTTTTTAAAATATAAGTAAAAATTAGTAGCATTATAACTAATTGACCCCATTTTCTTCGAAATCTTGATCTATTTAGTTATTTATATTTGGGCTAGCTCTGCCCCATTGTGAACCTTGTTCAGGGAGGGGCAACTTGGGAACTTCTCCTTGGTCTTCTAGTTTTCCCAGCTCCAATTACTGTCATGGAAAGGGAGGGGTACTTGCAAAGTCACTCTGATGCTAAAGTCAAATGAGCTCAAGACAGAGGCGTTTAGGATGTAGAATGTATGTTACCTTTGCATGGGTTGTCCTTTCACCTTTTATAGTAATACTAGGTAGTTGGGGTGATGTGGTGACTCTCCTGATATCCAGATCTTTAGAAAACGACCTTTGTATGGAGGGAGGACTAGCATGTCAGGCATGCGAACCTTTTGTACATTTTGCCTGGTTAGCTCATCAGGTGAGAAATTGGAGAGTTGCTATGCGGGATGCTCCTGAGGATGCGTGATGGTCCCCTAAGGGAAATATCCCTCGGTGGCATGAGCATCCCGAATTGTCGGGATGGGATCTTTGTTGGTGAGGTACGCTGGGCTTCTTCTAAAATTTCCAAGATGCCCTTACAGTAGGATTTGGTCAATAACAAAACTTGTTCTTACTTTTTGTTGTGACTGTGATGTGTTAACCCCACATATACCCTGTCTCTGACACGGGCTTACACCCCAAAGTATATCTTATTTGCACCAAAGCTTGAAAATAAATTGGCCCCGCTTTAGCGTGCGTTTGATTTATGATCCGTTTGAATAAGATTTATATGAAATAAAATTAATTCTAACACATAGTTTAAAATAATTTCGTGAAAAATAAATTTTTTTTATTTGGTTTGCTTGGGTTCGCACTTGCCTTGAGACGACCTACATTTCTGTTTTGGTGAATGGCAGTCCCACTTCCGAATTTTCTCCCCGGTGAGGTCTGCATCAAGGTGATCCCTTATCTCCTTTCCCGTTTCTTATCACGGTGGAGGGGTTTAGTAGAATGCTGCATATGCTTACGTCTTTGGGTGCTTATAAGGGTGTCTAGGTCAGCTCAAATAATGTAGAGGTGTCTGATCTTTAGTTTGCGGATGACACCATTCTCTTTGGGGAAGCATCTTCGGAGAATGTTTCTACTATGAAAGCTTTTTTTTTGTGCTTTTTTTTTTAGTGCTTTTTGGGTGAATTTTCATAAGATTAATCTCTTTTCCTTTAATGTGAGCAACTTGTGGTTAGCTAATGCAGCGTCCGAGTTGAATTGCAAGTCTGGGGTTTGTCCCTTTGTGTACCTAGGTATGGTGGTTGGTGGGAACCAGAGGAGGAAGGCAATCTAGGAACCGGTCATCTCTTATGTTAAAAAGCGTCTATCTTCATGGTGTGCTAAGTCCCTATCCCTTGGTGGTAGATTGGTTCTTCTCAGGTCTATTCTCTCGTGTATCCCATTGTATTATCTTTCTTTCTTCAAGGCTCCCACAGGTATTGTCTGTTCCCTCAACTCTTTATTTCGTAAATTCTTTTGGGGAGGTACTGAGGGTTAAAAAAATATTAGATGGGTAAAGTGAGAAATTGTGTGCAAGCCTAAAAAGAGTGGTGGGTTAGTCTGAATGACATTGAATTGTTTAATCTATCCCTTCTAGGTAAGTGAGTTTGGAGGTTATACCATGAGAGGCATTCCCTTTGGGTGAGAATTCTGGTTTCTAAGTATGAGGAGGGTGCGTTTAGATTGGAGCCTGGAGGTGTGTCTAGCTCTAGGTGGTGGAAGGATATTTGCGAGGCGTTTGGGGATAGTGCGTCGGGTTGTCACTGGTTCAGGGATAATTTAAGGAGAAGGGTGGGAAATGGTAGGTCTATTTCTTTTTGGAATGATGCTCCTCTTAATCATCTTCATGATAGGCTGTTTCATTTGGCCCGTGATAAGGACGTCTCTATTGGTGAAGCGGGGGTATTGAGGGATGGGAGTTGGGATTGGCATTGGGAGTGGAGACGACCTATTTTAGATATAGAGTCTTACTTGTTGGATAGTTTGCATCGAGATCTTGGTCATGTTGTTCTACTGGTTCATGAAGATGACTCTCGAAAGTGACAGGCATGCAACTCTGGCATTTACTCGGTCCGGTTAGCATATAATGTGGCTACAAATTTCATCACAGATCCATTCTACAAGTGGTTCTAGATAAAAAAAAAGTCTCTCTCAAGGTTGGTATTTTTGCTTGGAAGCTAACGATGAATTGGGTTCCTTGTAAGAGTAACTTGGTGCGAAGGGGAGTGGTTCTGGTCGATGATATATGCGCTCTATGCCAGGATGCTATAGAGTCTCCAGATCATCTCTTTTTTACTTGTATTGTCTCTTCAGCGATTTGGTCAAGGATCTTGGGCTGGTTGGACATTCATTCAGTGTTGGCTAGCAATTTCAAGAGTTCTTTTTTATAATTTTGTGAGATGCCACCCTACTCATTATTGTATCAGACGTGGTGATTCGTTGTTTGGTTTGCCACTATTTTGGGAATTTGGTTAGGAAGAAACGATGTTATTTTTGGAGACAAGATTTGGATTCTGACTACATCTTTGAAAGTGTTGTGTTGCATTCTTGGCTTTGGTTGAAGGCAAATGTTGGGGCTTTCGCTCATCCATTTGTGCAGTGGCGACAATGCCCATATGCTATTTTGGGTTTTTAGGTTTTGGATTTTTCCCTTTCTTGCTTTGACTTGTGGGTAGGCCGGTGTTTGTTTGGCTTGGGCTTTTGCACTTTTGATTTTTGCTCCCTTGTACTATTTGACCCTTGTTTTTTGAGTACCTCTGGTTTTCTTGTCGAATAATAATATTTTGCTTATTAAAAAAATCTTAAAATCTTATCCAAACAAATTTTTAACAATATTAAGTCAGATCATAGTAGTAAATGAAACTTGTATTCACAACATAAAAAATATTTTAGTTTATGTTGAAACAAATTTATATCTACTATATTTTTGAGAGATTTAATGCTGTCGAATTAGAAGGTAAAAGATTTGATGGTTATTACTTTACTTCACTTACATGATCCTATTTCTTATTTAAAGCTTCATTCACATCATTAGGGCAAGCTAATTAGGTTTAGGTCATCTCAGAGAGAGTTTTAGAGAGAGAAACACCTTTTGGAAGAAAGAAGAGGATTTAGTGTGAACAACAAACATTTTCTTTTTATCAAATATGTTAACTTTAAAATTTATAAAATTCTTAACTAACAAATTGCCTTGGGCATATTGTTGAAAATAAAATTGTATATTCATGCTACAAATTGAAAAGAGAGCTTTGATTATACCTAACACATTGAATGTTGTTGGGAATTTTATAATCCTCCACCATTTCCTTTTATGCAAAATCCAATGGGTTTAGAAGGAGAATTTCCATGGTATTGGGAAGATGAAGTTATGGGTGTTTATAGCGGTGATCCTTCTCTTCCTCCTCATCCATCTATTCCTTAGTAGCCACCCGTAAATAGAGCTGAATTAAGTATGAGTAATGAAATTTGTTCTTCTTGGCCTCCTTGATCAAATAGTGAAATTGGTGCTTTCCTTCCAAACCCTACAAGTTACTTCCAGTTATTATATATATTTGTGTTGAAACTTGAAAGTAGAACATATGCTTGTTGTTGATTTTAAATATTTAAATTTATAGCAGAAGATGTATTTTAACAAAGAGAATGGTGTGGGAGCAAACAACAAATATCCCAAGAATGAAAGAAAAGGAGCAAAGGAGGGAAAAGCGTAGGAATTTTGAACGAAGGACAAGGCCTTTCTGCTTCATCCAACATTTGAACCAGGTTTCCATAAGAGTTGACAAACCGTGTATGATTTATGATAATGTGTACATAAGATAATGTAACAAACCATCCTTTGATCATTTATCTTTTATTTTAATCATATGGACACATTATCATAAATCGTACTTGGTTTGTTAGCTCTTTAAAAAACTGGTTCAAAAGCTACCCGAAGCGTAAAGACATTTTTCTTTGGTCAAAATTCCTATGTTTTTCCCTTCGATGATCCATCCTTTCATTCTTGGGATATTTTCTCTTTGCTCCCTCACCATTCTCTTTGCTAAAATACCTCTTCTGTCACAAATTTAAATATTTAAAATCAACTACAAACTTGCATATTACTTCAAGTTTCAACACCAATATATATACCAACCTGGAAGTAACTTGCAGGGTTTGGAAGAAAAGGACCAGTTCTACCATTATATCTAGAAGGCCAATTAAAAAGGAGAATTTTCATTTCCCATACTTAAGTCAACTCTATCTACTGGTGGCATCCTAGGTTTTGATGGAGGAGAACGAAGAGGAGGAACACCACCATAACTACCCACACTTCATCTTTCCAACACGATGAACATTCTCCTTCTAAAATTGTGACATACAAATTGGGTGAACATGCAATGCCTCCTTTTTTTCCTTCAATAATGAGCAACCATAATGTAGCATATTTGTATTGCCTTACCTCCCACTAAACAAAAATAAAAGATAATATTAGCAAATTACAACTCAGATTAGATCAAAAAGTTAATGTAGTATTAAAAATTATTAGTACCTATATAATTATTACTACGCTAGTTAGTATAATTGTTATAAATTTTACATTAAAGATTGATTAAATATAGTGTACATTCCCTACTTCCATCCAGGATTAAAAAATAGGCTAAAAATTTATCTCTTAAGTGTAAACTTTAGATACAAATTGATAAGATACATGGTTATCAATCTTATTGTCATATGTCTATGCCAAGCCAAGTTATTTTCCTATCATAAGTTGTGGTACAGATTTGTTGTCTAGAGTCAAAATTAAAGTAATAGTATCACTTAAGAAAAACTTAAATTAGACAATGAAATAAAAAAATAAAAACTTTTTTTGGCAAGAATCCAGAAACAACTCAAAATAAAAAAAATGTTAAAAATAAAATATTAATAAATTATCAAAATGAATGAATAGGTTAGACACTAAAAAACATAAAAAAACAAACTTCATATTTTATAAACCAACATTTGTACATTCTTTGTTGTGATCTAAACTATCAAATCATAGCATAACATGTGGCTTCATAAAAAAAATATGAACTATAGAAATAAAATGGCTCAACAAAAAAATAAAAGATAAACTAACAGAATTATATAATCCAAATTAGAAAAATGGCTCCACTAGTGTGATGCATAAAAGCAAGTTAGCTAAACATTTTGATTTCTTATCCTTTAAAGCACCAACAAAGCACCTCATAAATCAGAGCAAAAAGGAAATAAAAATTATATGAAAATAGAGATGGAATAAAGTTAAAATGCACATTAACTTAATTACATCAAAACCAAGAAAACATGTATTTAGGCATGGAACCCGCAAGGGCAGGGGAATGGAGTACTCCCCATACCTCACAAATTTTAAAATCCAAGCAATCATGTTTAAAGCTTTCGTTTTTATTCTTTTCAAGAAAATCATATTTTCTTCCTCTGTCCATGCCTTTTAATAAAATCCACTTTCAAAAATTTTAGTTTCCATTCTTATTCCTTTTCAAACACATGTTTCCTGCACAACTAACAAGGCAAAATCATATTTTTAGTTCTAAAAAATCATATTTCCTCCATCCAGCTAACAAGTTTAACAAACCAATCTGCACATGGACTTAATCGGCAGCATCTCGATGTGCATCAAACAATTTTTAGCAGAACTCGATCGTCAATAAGGAAATATGAATTATGTTAATAAGGAACTTGGTAATTCAAATGGAGCTTTGTCTATAAAGATCCCAGATGCATAATCAAAGATACTAACTCCAAGTATTTTTCTTTAACATCCCAAAAGAAAAACACAAAAAGATTTATTTGCTTTACATGTTTATTTTTATGTTTAAAAACAATTATCACTTTAATGTGTCTACATTAGTTGTGCAACTTAGGAACGTGGAAAACATAATTCCTGAGGATGATATCCTGGTACTCACTAGATTTTATTACTTGTAGCGAAAGCGGTACACTTACCATTTGTCGTTAACACTTTTATTTAATGAAGTAGTTGAAAGAGAATACTATTTTATACTCTTTTTGGACTCATATATAAGAAAAAAAAAACTAACTTACATGAATTAATAAAGTTAGTTGATTAAATTTAATTTTCTTGATTTTATATAAAAATTCAATTTCATTACTAAAAATAACCTATATTATATTTATTATAAAGCAAATTTCTCTTTTTAGTAAAAATCAAGCGATTCATTAAATGAAGAATATAATGAAGAATATTTGAGAAATTATAATAGTATATAACGTAGTTAAAAATTGCATATATATTAATCCAAGAAGTATGTGATTTCTTTTTTCAAATATTTGAGTTGAGAGGGACTACTAAACACCATAAAGGACATTTTGATAAATAAATTTTATTTTTTAGATAAAATATGCGTGCTTATTTGATTTATCAAAAAATTAAGAATTTATATAATTGTCACCTTAGTTATATTATAAAATGAAGAAACCATGAATTTTTTTTATTTATTTATTTTTTTTACAGCTGAAAGAAGAAAATAATAGATTTTACTTTAGTATTAGTGTTATTATTTGTTTAATATTATTAAGGACTATTTTGTCTTGTATATATAAGAATAAGAATGAGGTGTTAAATGATAGTAGAAGAATTTTTTTTTTTTGTCAGCAAGAATTATTCTTATTTTTATTAGACTACAGAATTATTCTTTTTTTTTTATATAACTATGGATTTTTCCACTTTTAGGATGAGACTAATTCAGTTAGCGCTGAGTGGTTGGCGCGGGACCCCGGGAATTTGGCATAGGTGGGGTTCGAACATAGGATCTCCCGCTGTAGATCGTCCCTCCTATAAACTTAGTGTAACCTTACACTGTTAAGTCAACCTTTATAATAAATTATTCTTATTTAAATTGGAACTACTTTAAAAATTAGATTCGCTTTTTTTGGGTGGGCAAAAGATTAGGTTCTAGTTATGAAGTATGTTGAAGTGACACCTTTTGATGTTATCCCGTGCTTAATCTAATTTATTTTAAAATTTAGGTTTTTTTAATCATTACTAGTTAATTTTATTCGATTTGATTTCGTTTGGTTGGTTTTAGAAAAGAAACGAACCGAATTGATCCGATCATTTTTTATTTGGATTGGATTAGTTTTTTATTTTAATATTTTTTTTATAAATTATAATTACAATGACAAATTGATAAATGAAAATACCAACACTCCAAACCACAAAATACACTTAAAAGAGATGTCTAAATTCAAACCAAATATAAAAATAAAACTAACTATTTAACTTATTGTGTATAAAAGTCATTTTTATACTTTTCTTATGATTATAAATATAATTGTTATTTAATCGATTCGATTCGGTTCTTTTAAGTAGAACCAAAAATCGAACTAAATCAATTAAAAGAATTGGTTTTTCAATTTTTGGTTTTTGTGTTTAATTTAGTTTAGTTTTGAACACCCCTAAAGATGATGTAATGTATAAAGAAGGGGAGGGAAAAAACCCTAAGAAACAAAAGAACAACATTACTTTTATAGTTTTAATTAAACATTTTATGGTGTTAATTTATAATGGTTAACGGGACCAAGAAAATATACATAAAGAAATGAATGGACAAAAATAAAGGTTAAAGAACAAAGTAAAATTTTGGGTAAATTACAATAATTTTTTTTGAGGTTTGAGGAAATTGCACTTCACCCAAACTTCATCAAAATTAGCACTCCACTCCATTTTGGTCAGTTAACTAGTATTTTTGGCTTGTCAATCTATCACATAAGTATTAAAAATAATTTTTAACGTTAATGGAGAGTCTAGAACTTACATATGTAACAAACTCGCATGACAGAAACGTTAGCAGTATAGCAGTTAACTAACATTTTTGCCTCGTCAGTTTGCTACATCAGCCTTAAAAATAGTTTTTAAAGTTAACAAATAGACATCTTTGTAGATGTGACAGATGAGAATGACATAAACGTTAGTTAGGTCAGCAATCAACCGTCAATGGTTAAAGAAAATGGGGTAAAGTGCTAATTTTTGTGAAATTTGAGGTGGAGTGCAATTTTTCCAAACCTCAAGGAAGTTATTGCAATTTATCCTAAAATTTTTACTAAAAATAAAAGATTAAAGTTACATTTTAGCCCAGCTTCAAATACTTGAAGGAGATATTAAGTGACAACAGTTCTTTTGAAAAGTGTTCTAGCAATTTATGAAAAAAAGAAAGTCTTGATAAGCAATAAATACTTTGAATTACTCCGGTTAAATCCAAAAGAATTAGTAAAGTGATGTAAGACAGAGTTTAGCATTTGATAGGTTGTAAGTTTGAGCCTCCATTTATCTCTTTTGGATGAGATAAAAAGTATTTTTATAAACATTCTTTGAACTCGAAGACTTTTCTGTCTTTAACTAGGACATTATTTCTTCACCTTAAATTTTATCTTAAAAAAAGAATTATTCCTATCAAAATAAGTACGCATTAAATAGATTTTTAACATTAAAAACAATAAATATTATTTAGTTGGATAAAACATTTCCAATTTCGCTTTCTTAACAAATCTCATAGCTCCCAAGGGTACTTGTTACTCCATACGTTTCATAATGAATAATTTTGAATACTCTTATTCCTACAAGATTCTGTTGATAATATTGTTAAAATTATATTATTAAAAAATTGTGTTGTAAAGAAATATTAAAAATAAAGTTATATTTATAAATAATAAATATAATTCATAAAACCAAATTTAAAAATCGAATTGAATAAGATTTAAAATATAATGCCAATTTATTAATTAAATTTATTATTTACCAACACTACTTATTTCTTAATATTTAACACAATTTTTTAATAATTACAATACATTTTTTTTAATAACATTGTATTTTAAATTTGGTTCCAACTAAATTTTCAGATCCGATTCCAATCAGATTTCAAATTAGATTCTAACCAGGTTTTCAAATATGGTTGCCCTCGAGTTTCCAAATCCAATTGACTTTTATGTAGGGTGTATAGCTGATTTTTTTGCACCAAACTAGATTTCCAAAGCCAATTTCGCCCAGGTTCATAAATCAAGTAGAAGGATAATTTCAGGAAAGAAAAAAAAAAAGAGTAAGGTGTGGTGTACTTTGAAAATGGTGTGGTGACATGCCACCCTTAATGTTGTTTTCTTTTTATTTTTAATTTCTTAACATGTATAATATTCTACCTAATAGAAAACTCCTTTTAACTTTTAACCACATATTTCTATGTGGTTCACTGATTAAATTACTAAATAATTTAACCACGTATTTTTTCACATTCAACCGAAAATCTAAAATCTAGTGTACAAAATGTATATCAACAGATGATATACAAGATACATTTCTCTAACAAAATCAAATTCTGTGTAAACCGCAGTACCACACATTTAAGGGTGATCTTATATCGAGTTCACGACAATTGCATCGATCCGAGGTATTTTAGCGGAGCAAGGTCACTACAATCTTCTCGTATGGTACAACAGCCAGAATCTCCAAACACAAGGTTTGGCAACACAGAATCTAACATACGACACCTTAAAAGAAAATTACAAAATTTTGTGAAAAACAAAGTGTAGATCCAGCATTTGATTACTTATGGCCCAAGTTGTCACAATAATCAAGAATCTTGTACCTCTCAAGATACTGGAGCATATTCTTGGATAGTAGAAGCCAGTTTATTTCGATCATCTTCTGTTTTCATCCTGATCAAGAATGTACGTGCAACAACACTATCATTATCTCCACCACTTCCATCAGCATTACCCTGCAAAATTCTCAAGTTTCATTCAAGATTTCTGTTGGTAATTTAATCATAGAACATGCGGTAAAAATGCTCAGAGAAAAGGTGAAGGCTGAAGAATCTAAATAAAGGGATGCTATTCAAATAACAATAATTTGGGCCAGCTAGGTATTAGCATCGATAATATTGTCTTTCCCAATTTTTTTTTTTAAAAAAAAAAAGAGAAAAAATTAAGCTAAAAATATGAAGTAAGAACAAAAGGGCAGCTTTCATTTTTTTAAAATATTTAATAAGAGCGAAACTTTTGAACATTTCGAATAGTTTTTTAACAGCAAGAAAGACATACACGTTTTTCTCCCCAGAAATATAATACGGGATAATTGCAACAGAAGATGCGGAAGTGACAAGAAAATTGCTAATAGCTCCATAATAGCAGAAACAACGAAGTAAAAGACAGACTAAAAGGCTAGTGGGGGGTTATAGGACCATTTCGTTTAAGATAATCAATTCAAGAACGGGTTCGCTGATGGACTAGAACACCTAACTTCAGCTTGTGATCCCCGTCGATCATTCAATATTTGTAGAACGGCGTGCACTGTTAGCCAGTTTATACTCTATACATTTCATGTTTCCTTTATATTCTCAAAATACTGAAGCATTGCATTTACATATAGCAGTTTCTTCTATTTTAGCTATATGCCTTTATATTCTGTATCTACGTCCATATCTTAAGGTCTTTAGCTAAATATGCAATATTTGAGTGCCTTACCGAAGTATGGAATATTGCAACGAGAGAGTTCTTCTGCAGATTTGTCTTGATTCCTGGATACAACAAGGCATTGAGAAGGATTTTTCCTACCTGCCATAAGTGTATAGGTAACAGAAATTGAAACAGTAAGCAAAGGTCTGAAGGAAATAATAGAGACTATATTTAGGTCAAAACCCTAAACTGATACTCCCTCCGGTCCTATCTATGGATCACCTTTTTGAAGGAAATTGTGGTCCTTTTTATAGATCACAATTAACTAATTAATTTTCTATTTCCGCGTTATCCCTTATACAATTTTCAAAGACTCGTTTAATAAGCGAGTGACACAGAATATAGTAAGAAAGAGGGAGTGATGCTTTAACACCTTAAGTTTTATTAAGGCATTTATATTAGAGTTATCAAAGTTATAATTAGAAAACTAATATTTTCTTAGACAAATTTAATGAGCTAACTATCACTTCTTGGTTTTGATAATTCGGTTGAAAATGACTTATAAATAGGACTGAAGGAAGTACTAGTTTCCAAACACTAAGAAAAACTAAAATGAACAAACCTCATTTCGAACAACAATTGTAGGTTTGGACTCTTTGGTAGCCTTGCTGACACCCTCTTTGCATTTAATAGACAGTTGACCCATTCCTTTATCTTTCCATACATCCTTATCTGCTGGATCACTTGACTGGACATACCAACGGTACGATACAATAAAATCATTGTGATGATTATAATAAGATAAGATTGAGTTGAAACAAGAGCAGGAATGAAAATGCTTCCCCAAAACTGCAGTGATATATTTTAGCACAGAAGTTACACTATTGAAAAGATACCTTAACATAAAGCTTGCACTTCACTTCATGCACAACTACTACACCTTTCTCTTCTGACTTCTTTACTGATGGGCTGCTAGGCTGCTCCAAGTCATTTTCTAGACCAAATCAAGAAAATTTTATTCACCAATCCCAACTTCTTTCTGAGAGAAGTTATAAACTATAAATGCCATGAATATTATCAAACGTAAATTTCAATGGTGCCGTTATGCACAAAAAGTTCACAATTTTGTTAAACGTGGCAAGCAAGATTGTTGATGGCTTGCATGATGTTGAGCCAGAAGTAAAAAGTCACAATAGAAATCAAGCAATGAGTAGTGTCTGAGACTCAGCAACCAACTTCACATGCCAAATAAATTAGGCACAGAAAGTAGTTTGTATGGGAATTAAAAAAATTCAGACATATGATATACTTGTCTGAAAAAAGGTCATGATCATCAAAATCAAATGCAAAGTCCAAACACAGATAATGCAATGAAGTAAATTCTAAAAGCTTATAATGACAATTTAATGCAAACAGAAAAGGATAAAAGCATAGAGTCCTCACCACCATCCACATCATCTGAGGTATTGTGATTTGAGGGAGCTGAACTTTGATTTCCTGAAAATGAAGGACAGAAATTTAGAAGTCAATCACAAAAAAACTTTCAGCTTTAGCCTTTAAGTTCAAGGTATAGCGTGAGCAGAATAAAATAAATGGAAGGGAAGATTAAAAAGTTTGTAATTTTAACTTCACTAGATTCATTTTTACGTGTGTGTGTGTAAATGCAACATGAGATAAGAAATCCATACAGGGAAAAGATATCTTGCTTTGCTTCAGAAATGGAGGAAACATGACACATCATAACAATAGCATATTCTTCACAAAACTTCAATTTGTTATTAGATTCCTAAACTAGTTTGACATTAAGTTCAACATAATATCTACTATTTTTTTTTTATCGGCCAAACACACACACCCCCACATTACACTACTCCTAATTCTACCCCACCGGGGACCGAGCCCCTCTCCTTCAGCTCAAAGAACTCCTCCTTATGCCACTTGAGCTACAAGCTCTTGGCAATATAATATCTACTATCTGACATGGGTATCAGTCATCTAAAGTCTAAACTTCATTATATGCATGTGTGTAGCATTCAATAAAATTTTTGCATCTCATTTTATAAGAGTAATATTCAGACTTAGATTTCCCCTTGAGTGGTATGCACTCAAGTACCAACTGCAACCAGCCTAATGTACCACAAATATGACCCCATACTAGCTCTAGAGTTACTTTAAAAATAAAAAAACATACACACATTATTGGGCATATTTTTAAAAAGTCAGAAGAGACCCACCAAGAGCAAAAGGATTTTGATTGTTTGAAAATAATCCAGGGCTCCATGAGCTAGCAAAAGTTGTAACAGTACTAGCAGGAGCGGGCCCAGATTTTTCTCCAAAAGGTTTATTTTCTTTGTTTGTTACTTCAGGCAAGAAATTTTTCCCAGCAAAAGAAGCACCAGCATCAGCAGCCGAATTTTCCGCTTTGGTGGCATTGGCTTTGTCATTTAGTGAGAAAAGGTTTTTGTTGTTGTGGTTGTTCGTAGCATTTGCTTTGAGCCAGTTGACGACATCACTAAATTTTTCCTGAAATGATACAGCTATACGAGGTCAATTTTTCAACTCTGTCGAATGCTTGACTTAGATCATTATTTTGAGTGTGTGAGTGGTAACATGATTCTAAAGAAAAATTGGACATGCATGTTAATAATAGCTCAGAGCATTTAAAGGAGTAACTAGCAAGGATGAGCACAGCATAGCCACTATCCCACCAATTTATAGAAGAGTAGGGAACAGGTGAAATGATTTATATTATAGACAGGATAAAAAAAACGAGGAAGTGTTTGTACTTGTCCTCATAGACAATAAACAGACTTCAACTCTAGGTAGAACATACAGCAATGATATTATGATTATTATCACCATTCACGACCATGAATGGTCACTTCTTGAGTTGAACTTGAGTGTCTTCAGTCTTCACATGCATAGGCATGTCAGCCATGTCAGTTAGCGTGCATATATCTATTTATTTCATCACAGCATGCACAGCCATGAGAGTAACAATTCCAGTATTCTACTATATGTCAGGTCAATTGCTTATAAAACAACACCATCAATAAGATATCATTTGGCTAAAGACAGTAAAACCAAGAAAATTATGAATAAAAGTGAAATGTGACTTTAGTGCATTAAATCATGTATGGAATTACCATAATGCTTGATGCATGAGTTAAGTAATCTCTGACACCATCTTCCCAAAGCTCATCAGGATGATTCTTCAGTTGTGTTTGAACCCAGCTGTGAGAAAAACATGCAGATAAAAATGAGAAAGGTTATGCAGTAACAAACATAATATTCAATACAATAGAAATGGAAAATCCTTTAACCTGTACTTTAATGTATCGAGACATTATGATGTATAACAATCACTACCCAACAAACTAAACCCAAAGTAAAGAATAAGAAACCAAATCCAATTATCATGATCAAATATTTTTCCTCAATAATAGAAAAATTGAAATGCGGAAATCAAATACAAGAAAATTTGTTGACATAAAGTAAAAGATGAACCTTGCAAACTGGGTATTTAAAGCTCTCACATGCTGTTGTGATGACTCTGCCCGTTTCATATCCAATGGTGGTGTTGCCGCCATTGGTTGTTGGGATGGTTCAGCCCTATGGACATCAAAGAGAGATCCTTCCATTATTCTTTTGTTTGAGAACTGCATTGTGGCAAACATTGACGCATAAGCTTCCACAGAAAGATAATAGTTACAAAGCATAAAGGACAACTTAACATACACAGACCTATTTGACAACAAACATTAAAAGTTGCTCTAGGTGAGTTCATTTAGTTCTAATATGGACAATTATTCTTTCTCATCCAAATCACTTCAAAAATTCTTATTGCAGGAGGAATGGCAAATTTCAACCTCTGGAATTGCAAATTCCTGCTTGCCCTCTAAACCCAACCATTAGAAGTTGCATTTCGGGGTAGCTGTGCGGTAAAGTAACATGTATTACTCAGCAAAAGTCATAAACACTTTCAATTGGAAGATAATCATAAAACTTAAACAAAACCAACATTAAAAGTGAAAAATACTAAACAGAATTAATCCGTTCTTAATTACAACAATACTGAAACAAATGAATCGATTGTTAGATTGTCAAATATGGTTAATAATCCTAACTCCTACTATTCTCTACTTCCAAGTGCCACTGCTTCTCAATCTACTGCCAACAATAAGTGAATTAAAAATAAGGAGAAAATCATACAAGGCTAACTACAAGCATCTGCGGATGCAGGCATTCGATGCTAGACAAGATCATAAGAGTAAAACAGAAAAATGAAAAAAAAAAAAACTTCTAATAGCTGAAAACTAGCTGGAAAATTCCCTCTTATAAAAAAATTGGGGAATAAACAAGTTAAAACAGAAGTATATAAAAAAAAATGAGTTCAATTGAAATTGAGCTGGAGCTCCAGAACGACAAAGGAAATTGCGTTAGAGTAACTTACGGCCGTTTCGTAGGTATCGGTCTTTGTGAGTTCCGACATAGCCGAACGCTTCGAACCTTTCATCATCGATTTGGGAAATAGGGTTTTGTGGTATACTTACCAGTTACGCAGAGGCAGAAGAAGCAGCAGGAAAATGATAATCTGAAGGAGAATGGAATTCGATGGAAAAGCCTCCTTTTCTGAAAAAGAGCACTTTCTAAAGTTTTTTATTAAAATTAAAATACGAAAATTCCGATTATTTTTTTGTCAAAATTAAATGCGTCATTTGGATCCGTTGGATCGGGTGGCGAAATAACTTTCAATTTGGAGCATTCGATGTGATCACCGTTAGGGTTTACACCGGAAACTTCACGTGGAGCACGTGCTATCCTGATTGCATGTCGACACTAATGTGGGCCACATGCTTGGTCTTGTTTAAGCCCAATAGATAATTATTAATCAATTTACAATTTACATTACATATTTACATCAAGTTCCTTAACCAAACAAAAAATTATTTACGTCATGATTTCCAAAAACACAACACTATACATCACCAAAAATTGAAAGCAAGTCCAATCCATTACGACCAAGCCAGTTGTTCAAAAACAACATTACGACCAAGCCCAGCTGTCCAAATTCGTCGGTTAGTAAATGATGAATAATGTTGTCCCAAAAAAAAAGTAAATGATAAATAATATTCATATTCGGATTCCAAAAAATATATATATTCGTATTCCAAAAAAGAAAATATTCATAATATTATGACAAAAATAAATAAATGATAAATAATACTCCATATAATTATAATTATAAATAATATAAAAAATGAGGAACAAATATAAATAATATAAGAGGAATCTCAAAAAGAATATAAATCCAAAAAAAATATAAATCCAAAAAAAAATACTAAGTAATGTTTTTTTATTAATGGAGGAAAAATATACTGAGTAAACTATTACCTATATTCATTAATCATTGTTTAAATTTTTCATTTCTATTTTAAAAAGCATAAGACATTAAGATTTGTGTCCTTGTGTGGGATGCATGTATTTGTCACTTAAGGTATAATATTTTTAACATGTTGACAATGTTGAAAAGTTGTATTTTATGTGGTTGGGAAATACATTGGAAAGATTTTGCTATGCTAAGGTATGTTCTGCAAATGAACGATGCTCTTTGTCTTTGTGTTCTTTAGTTGCAGAATGTAGTGACCATTTATTGTACTCTTGTCAATTTACTACAAGATTATAGACAACAGTTGCTATTTGGATGAATTTATCTTCGCCTTTAAATGGTTCAACCGTATCTCAGTTAATGCATAGGGTGACTTGGTTCGCTCAGAATGAAGTTGTGTTTAGAGAAGCGTCGTGGGAGGGCATGCTTTTAATGGAACTTATTAATTATTAAAATTCGTTCCTGATCTTTGGTGTAGTCTTCTATCGGATGGGTTATATATTTGTTTATTTTTAAATTGGTGTGTATGTCTGCTAGAATATATTTTCTCTAGTAAACACATCTCTATTCATGTGATCTCTTTGAGTATATATTATACTTTTCTCAATAAAATTATCTTGCTTATAAAAAAAGGTGTGCATCTTCTTTAATCTTGAAAAATCATGTCATGTGGGATGGGAGACTCTCTCCATCTTACACGTGTCCTTTTTTTTTCATTCTTTAATTTTTTTGACACAAAAGACTGCATTTTGAATTTTGAAAACATAAGGGAGAGAGAAAGAGAAGTGCATACAATCATCTCCCTTTATGTTTCCTTTTTCCTTTCTTTCCTACCTCTAATTCCCTCTCCCTTTATCTTTTCTTTTTCCTTTCTCCTAATCTTATTGTCTCTCGCCGGCAGAGATGAACGTTGCTGATGACGAAGACGAGCAAACGACAACGACCATGGAGAGGTTAGAGTTTCAGATCCGAACAACTTGGGTGGAGAAATGTGAGAACTTGATGGTTTTGAGCTCTATCATTTTGAGTTTGGGAATTATTTTTTATTTCAGATCCTAATCTTACTGTCTCTCGCCGGCAAAGATGAACATGACGACAACTTCCAAGTGAACGACAGTGAGCTGGAGGTTGCGGTTGACGAAGACAAGCAAACGACAGTGACCATGGAGCGGTTAGAGTTTCAGATCCGAACAATTTGGATGGATAAAGGTGAGAACTTGATGGTTTTGAGTTCTATCATTTTGAGTTTGGGAATTTATTTTTTATTTTTGAGTTCTATCATTTGAACTCATATTTTGTAAATTCTTCTCATATGGCGCAAGCAAATTCTTCTTTTAAAAAATTAGATATTTGATCTTCAACCACATTATTTTGTTGAATATACGCGGTTTTGCCATGAATGCCCATTAACTGTTTGTTGAAATGTTTCTTCCACCTTTTTATGTAGATTGAAAAATTATGCTGCAATCTGAAGCTATTTATTTCTGAATGTGTGCTGTTACATCATAACTATAAGATCAATCAACCTAATTTTATATTCTGGAAAGTGTGGTGTACAAAAAAACCCATATATGAATTAACTTTCTAATGCCATCATGAATCAGGAATGAGGGTTTTGTCAAGCCTTAAGAAAAGCTTTGTTGGGTTTCCTATTGTATTCTCATTTGAATCTTCTTTTGCTTCAGTCTTGATTAGAAACAATGTCTCAACTTACATTATTTTGGTTTGTTGATATTCAATTTTTTCTTTTGTGAAAGGAGTTCCATTGCAGAGAGTTAAAGAGGTGAACAAAAAGGAAAGACATTGAGTACGAGAATAATTATTTTTTAATAATCAAATTACGTTATTTGTTATATTCATTTGATATCATTATCTTCTCACATTTGATTTTAATATTGAATATGTATTTTAAAGTATGTTGCTTGAATTTTACCATATTGCTTTATGTCATCTTAGTTTTAGAAAAAAATTACAAAGAAACAATAACAATAAAAAGATAGACTATTCACAGGGTTATGCTATTATATTGATAACAAAAAATTGAAAAATATAACTATATTACATTCATTTTTTTGTCAACTATATTAAATTCAAACAAAATTACTAAGATTGAGTACGAGATAAATCATTTTTTAATAAAAAGTTACGTTATTTATTATATTCATTTAACATGATTACCTTTTCACATAAAAATTTGACTTTGAATATGTATTTTAGAGTGTACGGCTAGAATTTTACCACATAGCTTTAAGTCATCAAATAAAATTACTAATATTAAGTACGAGATAAATAATTTTTTAATAACTAAATTATATTATTTGACATGATTACCTTCTTATGTATGAGTTTAATATTGAATATGTATTCTAGAGTTAACTAGGATTTTACTACATTGCTTTAGGTCATCAAATAGACTTAAATTTAGGTAGTAACAATAATAACAAAAAGATAGACTATCCACAGGATCAACTTTGCTATCATATTCAGCAAACAAAAAAGTCTTTGAAAAATATAACTATAATACATTTATATTTTTTTATAATTATATTAAATTTTAGTACGGGAAATATCATTTTTAATAACTAAATTACATTATTTACTATATTCATTTGATATCATTACCTTCTCAGAATTAGATTTTACAAAAAGTGCAAAGAAAAAATAAAAAAAAAAATTATTTGTAAAAACAATTCTTTAAAAAATATAACTTTGTATAGCTGATTTGTTTAAAACTTATTAAAACATATACACATATTTGTGGCATGCATTTATTTGTTAATTATATGATTTAAGCAGTAATATAAGTAAAATAAACAAATGATTTATTGCAAACTTATTTGAATATATCGTATATGTATTTGAAATGCTCACAAAAAATCAAACCCCCGTGCATCGCACGGGTTTGTAACTAGTTATATAGCAAAAGCAATACACATAAATACGTTACTTGCATAAAGTCAAACTTAAAACTTTTAAATTAGAGGCACAAACAACTTACATTTTCTTTAACTAGCACAAAAAGACCGTTACCAGATAGGAATTTCTCTTAAAAAAATAATTTTATACTCACGTTTTTCATACTCATTTTATACTTAGGATTACATTTATTAAAATATCTGGTTACACATGTAAAAGTTTTGTTGAATTTTTATTTTTACGTTGTAAACACATATTTCTACACGTGTAATCATCAAATCCGAAAGAACACTAACAAAAAAAGTAACTAATGTAACCAATTAATTTTTAACATACATAACCAATGAGTACATTAAGTACAAAAAAAATTTGAGTACAAAAAAAATTTGAGTACAGAAATCACGACTCTTTACCTTACCAAATGTCATTAGATAGTTTGGATTGATAGCTCTGGTGCGGTATAACTTAATGGTGGTGGTTACTTTCATTTCATACCTCTTTCTAAATTCACCACACATCTTTTTCTTTTTTTTATATATAATTACTCTTTACTTTAATTTTATAATAAGGTCATAAAATATCCTCACTCATATTTTTAGAATATGGTCGCATAAAAATAAATCTACTAGTAAATCTACTAGATTTTAAAATATGGTCAAATAAAATTAAAAAAATGTGTTTGTAAATACTTTTTTCTAGAGAAATAATCACTTAATTTTCAAAAACTCTCATATAATTTATGAAAATAAGTAATTATTTCTTCAAAATAAACTAATTCTAACAAGGACTAAAACTACTAGATTTTAAAATACAATCATCTTACAATCAAACTATCATGTTTTAGAATTCAAATAAGAAGTTTTAGCATTCATATCTTAAAATCTTAACGACATGTAAGAGCGGAGTTAGTCCAGAATTTTATGGGAACCAAATATAGGGTGTGTTTGGATACACAGCTTAATTAAATACTTATACAATAAGCTATTTTTAAATTATAATTTTTTAAAAAAAAATTGTCAAACTTACTTAAATAAACTAAAAATAACTTATTCTAATAAGTTACTTGAATAACTTTTATTTATATTTTAAAAAAGTATATATACATATTAGTATTTTGTTTGCAACGGAGGCCAAGACTCTAAAGCATAAGATAACTACCCTCCATGAAGATGTGTATTTTTTTTAAAAAAAATTAAGGCAGTGTAGTGCACCTAAAATTGTGTGTAGCATGACCACTAGTACTTAATTTAGATTTTTATGAATTCCTTTTTTTATGAATTATATTTGTAGTTAAGCCCACTATCCAATAAAGTATGTAACTTGTTTATAGGCTTAAGGTTGGAGGGATAGAGACCACCCAATTTTGGAAATCCCACCATCTTTTTATATGTAAGAATCATAAATTTATATACTAAAAAGGATGGTGCCACTCCCAATAGGGATGGTGCTAATCTCATCCACCCTAGGCTTATTGCTGGAGTAGCGCGTGGTTGTCCTCTTATCATATCTTTATTAAAATTTCTTTTGGCCCATTATAAGCAGCTTTTAAGTAAAAATTAGAATTAAGAGCTTTTTTAAAAAAAAAAAATTAAAAGTTGTTTGACAGTTTCATTATTTTTTACTTTATAATGTTAGAAGTCTCATATAGGTTACTGATATGACCATTATTGAGTTTACAAGGGTGTGACAATCCTCCTCCTACAAGCTAGCTTTTGAGAGTGAGTTATGTCTAAACCCAAATTCTAATATAGTATCGAAGCCTATCTTAGATGCGTTTGTTGGGAACCCATGTTTGTTGTTGGGTGTTTGTTAATCCGTATTATTGGGCCACTTGTTTGTTTGTCTACCCATGTTAATTCACGCTTCAGCTGTGTAGTTCTAGGTGTGAAGGGGCGTGTTAAAAGTCCCACATCAGTTAGTGATATGGCCATTGTTGAGTTTTGTTGGGATAAAGTCCCACATTGCCTAGGATAAGAGCTATGATAGCCTTTATAAGGCCTTAGGCAACCCTCTCCACGTGAGCTAGCTTTTAAGGAGAGTTAGGTCTTTGTCATCATTAAGATGATATCAGAGCTAAAGCCAGTTGAACTTGAGGGGGAGTGTTGGGATAAAGTCTCACATTGCTTAGGATAAGAGCTATAATAGCCTTTATAAGCCTTTGTCATTAAGAAGTTTATAAAGGCGTGACAATCCTCATCTTACAAGCTCACTAAAAGTTGTTTTGTGTAATGTTTTTTAAGTTACTTATCATTAATTGTCACATTTAATTTCTTTGATATAAAAAAATAATTTAATAATATAATTTTTTTTAAATGAAAGTTACAATAAAACAATAATTTTTCGATAAAACTCAATATTTTTATTTTTTAAAAAAACATAACAAAACACAATATAGATTTACAAAAATTATAATTAAAATTAATTTTTTTTAATATGTAAAATTTTAAATAACCATAAAATTTATAAATATTAAAGTGAGATGGATAGTTCATAAACGAGAAGAAGACTTCGAAGGTTTTAGCTAATTGCTATGAGAAGGAAAATATATTTAAGATTTGAAGTGTTAATTAGGGATATTCAGGTGTTATTTACGATGAGCCCACAAAATAAACTATTTTTTTTAAACTTCCTATTTATATCTTCTGGCTTAAAAGATAATTTTTTACATTTTGTAAAAAAAAAAATTGACTTATAATTTAAGAAGTTTAACATAAATACTAATTGACCTGAATTTTACTTATATAAAAAAATAAAAAAAAAAGGGTGAAACACTACTTAATTAGTACTATCATGAGTATCATATCAGTAATCACTAATAGAATGGAATAGAAAACTGTAATGCAACTCTCCTTTTCCATTTAAAACTAGAAACAAGGTTCCATCTATGATACACCTTCAAGTTAGTAACAAATTTCAAATTGTTTACTAAAAATAATTAAGAAAAAAGTTATAGCTAATTAATGATTTCTGAAAATATATTCTATCAACGATTTTAGTCTATAATGACATTAAATTGACGCTAATTTAAAAGAAAAGTTAAAGGAGAAATCAAAATCGCTCGTTTTAGAAACAAATGGAACAAAATTGTCTATTTAAAATTCAGGGGACCAAAATAATCTAAAATAAAAACAAGGGGACCAAAACTACAACTAATCAAATAATTATTATTTATATTTTATAACCCTCGATCAATTATATTAAAAAAATATTTTTTAATATAACTAGTTATAAAGTATAAAATGTAAATGATAATTTTGTGAGTATATTTTGTAATGAGCTAATTAACAATATTATTTTTAGTTCGTATTAATGTTATTTTTTAACTAATAGTCGAAGATTAATTTTTTTAAGGCGTAGAAATCGTTGAAGTGAGTTTTACATTTACTAACAAATAATTAAAAAATAATTATAAATACACATTATTCTATCTCTAAAAAAAATTAAAAACTATATTTTTTAACATTTTTTTACCACATTTAACTCCTTCAAAAATATCTTAAAAATAAAAACACTTAGAAATCATTTGTAATTTTTTAATTAATTAGTAAAAGCATAGCTTAGTAGGTGTTAAATAGAAAAGTTCCATAATGACACGTCCGCATCCAACATCTCCACGTCATTCCAACACCATCCAAAATCTCTGGGAGAAGGAGGGAGAGACAGCAAGGGCTTATCCGCAATATTCAAAAGCAAATCATGCAATTCTTCAAATTCTGAATTCCCCTGTTTTTCCATAACCTTGTTATTTTCCTCTTCCACCACTGGTTCCTCAATGCTACTAACTTCACAATCAACATTGTTTTTCACACCCTGTTCCGCGTTTTCCGGAGCCGCAAACAACTCCGCAGCCTCCATGGCAGCTCGCCGTATATCCTCCGCGTTGGTGGACGCTGGCAACGTCAACCGCCACGCGGAGTCCGCGAAATTGAGGCAACCGACTTTTCACGAAGTGTCAGCACCGCGACATCGTGTGCTCTGGCTGCCATTTTCGGCGTTGGATACGTTCCCAGCCAAATCCTTGACTTGTTGTCGTTGGGAACTCGTATCTCACAAACCCACTTGTTCTTGTTCCTCCGCCGCACTTCGCGGTATAATACTGGATTAAACCCCTTTAATCCTCTCCCTATGACCGTTATTAGCAGTTTCCCCTGTTCTCCTCATCTCTCAAGCAAAGGACCTATTTGCAATTTTCTATTCTTCTATAATCTGTTTAAATCTTGTTATTCGCTCCCTCTTCTTTCTTTCCTTTTTGCTTTTTGGTCCTTCTTCCCTGTATATAAACTCTGTTATGTTTCTTCAGTAATCAAGTTCTTTCTTCCTTTTTCTGTTCAATGAGTTCCATCTTTCCGTTTTCGCTTATTTCCTATCTGTCTGCATGAATCTGGTGTGCAACCAGTGTGTCTCTTCGCTGTGACAAACACTGTTATGGTATCAAGAGCCTGACGAGGGTGATTCCGCTGCTTCCCAACCATGGCTGACGAAACAGAGTTGAAGGCCATACAAGATCCAACCAATCCCTATTACATTCATCCCAACGAGAACCCCTCCATGGTTCTTGTTAGTCCTCTTTTAAATGAAACCAATTTTTACAATTGGTCTAACACCATGAAGATGACCCTGCTCACCAAGAACATATGCTTTCATCAATGGAACTATTCGTCAGCCTCCTGTCGACAGCCCCATTCTCCCTTTTTGGCGACGCTACAACAATCTTGTTCGTGGATGGTTATATCGTTGATATTGCCCAATCCGTCATCATGGTGGAAAAGGCATCAGACATCTGGATTGAGTTGCGCAAACGTTTTTCTCGCGCTGATTTGTTTCGCATCTCAGAGATCCAAGAACAATTCTTTTCATTAAAGCAAGGTGATCTCACTATTACAAAATATTATACTATCATGAAAGCTCTGTGGGATGAGCTTGAATTTCTTGATCCTGTTCCTCTCTGCACTTGTGGAGCTTTGGAAAGCCTGAGAGCTCATCGTAACATGCACATCGTTGTCAGGTTCCTCCGTGGTTTAAGTGATCTTTATGCTACGGTACGTTTTCAAATCATGGTTATGCACCCTCTTCCTCACATTAATCGTGCATATTCCATGATTGTACAACAAGAAAGACAGTTTCTTGGCGATGCTCAGTCTCCACTAGCTGTGGCCTTAAACACAGTTGCCAATTCCTCTTCTGATAGCTCAAAGAAAAGCCCCTTTGGCAACAGAAATCAAGCCTTCCAGGATGCTGTGTGCACTTATTGCCACAAGAAGGCCAAACTCGTGATGTCTGTTATTGTCTCAATGGATTTCCTCAAGGATTTAAATTCAAGAATCCAAAATACAATACTAAGAGTGCTAATTCTGTCTCCACAGACTCCACTGATGATTCTGCTACAATCCCTAATGATGACAATGACTGCAAATTTGACCTGACAGCAGATCAGTATGAGAAACTTCTCAGCATTCTCTCTGAACCCACAAGCAAAGATGCTCGTGTCAATCTTTCCTCTGTACACCAGATGCAGACCTCTTCCTCTCCAAAACTTGGTAATCTCTTTTCTCAAAAATGGATTTTGGACACAGGTGCTACTGACCATATCACCTGTTCTAAATCCAATTTCACCACATATAATCTTATTAATCCTATTTATGTTCATTTTCCAAATGGTGAAGTCCTCACAGCCAACTACAAAGGAACTATCCATTTCACTGATGATTTTTACTTAACAGATGTTTTGTTTCTTAAGAATTTCAGGTTTAACTTGATTTCCATTCGCAAGCTAACAAAATCTCTTCACTGTGATCTTATCATCTCACCTTTCTCTTGTTACATATAGACTCACAATACCTGCAAGAGGATTGGAGTAGCTAACATTCATGATGATCTTTACCTGCTGAAAGATTTCTCGACTGTTCCCTCTCATGATTCCATTTCTAATTTCTCTGCTGCTTGCTGTACTATTCAATCTGTATCTGACAATTTATGGCATTATCGTCTTGTACATATTCCTTATGATAGAATGCAAGCTATGCACAAACATTTTCCTGAGATATGTAGTAATAAACAATTAATCTGTGATGTCTGCCATTATGCAAAATAGAAACGTCTCCCTTTTCCCTTAAGCACTTCTCAATCTACTTCTGCTTTTGAATTGATTCATTATGACATATGGGGTCCCGTTTCTGTTGTTTCCATGCATGGTCATTCTTATTTCCTCACCATTGTTGATGATTACTCACGTTACGCGTTTGTTTATCTTATGAAGCTTAAATCTGAAACAAGACACCTATTAAAGGACTTTGTTTGCATGATAGAAACACAATTCAATGTTAAAATCAAAGGTATTTGCTCTGATCAAGGATTAGAATTTCAAATGCCATCCTTCTATGCATCTAAAGGTATCATACATCAAACTAGTTGTGTTGAAACCCCTCAACAAAATGCTATTGTTGAGAGGAAACACCAGCATATCCTAAATGTAACCCGCAGTTTGTTGTTCCAAGCATGCTTACCTAGTTGTTTTTGGTCCTATGCTATACAACATGCTGTGTTTTTAATCAACAGAATTCCTACTCTTGTTTTACATGAAAAAAGTCCCTATGAAATGTTGTTTGATTGTTTGCCTGATTTATCACATGTCAAGGTCTTTGGTTCCTTATGTTTTGCTACCACTCTGCCGAGAAACAGAACCAAATTGGATCCCAGAGCCTGCAAATGCATTTTTCTGGGTTTCAAATCTGGAACAAAATGTTTTGTCCTATTTGATCTATCTTGCAGGGAAACTTTTCTATCCAGGAATGTGCAATTTCATGAAGACACTTTTCCTTACCAAAGGAAGGTTCCTACATTTGTTGACAATACTCCATCATTCACACCAGTTTACAATGATCCAATGGACTATCATCAGGATCCAGCAACGACCCACTCACTTGACAATCATGCTATTGTTACTGATCCCAGCAACTCTTCTGCAAGTGATGTGAGGGAACATAGAATTGGATTGCCACATTACTAGAAACAAGATCCTTTCAGGTATGATAAAGTTGTTACCGGTTCCTGCGACAAATCAACTTGCTGACATACTCACAAAGCCCCTGCCTACTGCTCCCTTTTTTGACATCATCTCCAAGTTGGGCATGAACAAAATTCATGGTCCAGCTTGAGGGGGAGTAATACTGGATTAAACCCCTTTAATCCTCTCCCTATGACCGTTATTGGCAGTTTTCCCTGTTCTCCTCATCTTTCAAGCAAAGGACCTATTTGCAATTTTTTATTCTTCTATAATCTATATAAGTCTTGTTATTCGCTCCCTCTTCTTTCTTTCCTTTTTGCTTTTTGGTCCTTCTTCCCTGTATATAAACTCTGTAATGTTTCTTCAGTAATCAAGTTCTTTCTTACTTTTTCTGTTCAATGAGTTCCATCTTTCCCTTTTCGCTTATTTCCTATCAGTCTGCATGAATCTGGTGTGCAACCAGTGTGTCTCTTCGCCGTGACAAACACTGTTACGGTACCCCGGGTGGCACGTCTCGTTAAACACCCTCCTCCCCACTCGCTTCTTCGGCCGCGCTGTAGCTAAAATCATTTCTTCGTCTGAGTGATGAGGAATTCTTCTGCAACTTGTTTCTGATGAAGAAGATACCTCTGAGTTGAAAATGTTCATCCGCTATTATGCACTTGTAGGATTTGAAATACACTAATAAAATCTTATAATACGAGAATGAATTGGTTTAAGATAAATGATTGAAATTAAAAATGTCAATTAGAAGTTGATCTCAATACTGAATTTGAAATGGATGAGTTGAAGTTGGATTTGTTGAGTTGAGTGTGGAATTTGAGGAGTTTAAGAAGAGAATGAGTGAGTGTGCAGTATATATAGTTGTTGAGGTGTAAGGTTAGATCGGATGTGGCTTACACGTGGATAAGAACACGGTGGGCCATTCTATTTGAAAGCCCACGGTTTTCACTAATATAATAAAAAAAAAGTTGTTCTACATTGTATGTGTTGTGGACCAGAATAATGGCATCCCGTATATACGCTTACATGCCGGGTCAAGAAGTCGCCAATTACCATCAGCATCCCGGTAAGTTGGGCGCGGCCTACTAATAAGGCCCAGATGATGAGGATTGGGCCCAGGCAAAGATCCTGGCCCAATACGGACCGCATTAGGTCATTTACCTCACTCTATAAATATTATCATAATGCACCATGCAAGGTACGTAAGATATATTATCATATACACAAACCCTAATTCACTCACTGACTTGGGCGTCGGAGTGCTTGCAGGTGCACACCACCGCCGCCGGAGCTCAGGACCTAGAAGCAATCCCATTGCCCTCTGCTAATCAAGGAGACTACCCTGCTCGTCCTACAACCCTGTCAGGTTAGATCACAACATTGGCTCCATCTGTGGGGAACGCAACAAAAAAGTTTCGCTCCCATCCATCATCAACAATGGTTGGCTCAACCAGAAATAGGGATTACAACGATCCCAGTGTGCAAAACCAAGGAGCTGGACAGCAGGCTGGTGCGTCGAATCAAGCAAGGGCACCCCAGCACTTTGATATCGAAGCAGAATTCCGTAAACTGCAACAGTTGGTGCAGTCACAAGCTCAAGAGATCGCAGATCTCAAAGAGCAACAGCGCAAGGGCAAGCATGTTGTTATCGAAGACGATTCAGAAGAGGAAAGAACTGAGAGGCATACCCAGCCAAATCCTGAGAATCTGGAAAAGGATAATGACAATGCAAAAAAATAGCAGCGGAAATCCGCAATTGAGGGAGACAAAGAAGGGAATCTGAAAACTCAAGAAAGGCAACAGGAAGGACGGGTAAGTCGCCGACATGAAGGGGCCCCGCATCAATCTCGGGTTGAGGGGGCCATTCCGCCACCTATCCCCCTTGCGGGTCAGCAACCCGGACAACCAGCCGGTAACCAAGAGTATATCGCTGAAAATGTCCCGGATTTCGGGTATATTGACAATCCCTTCACGCCATGGATAATGTCCCATGCCCTTCCTCATGGATTCCAGTTTGCAAAGAAGTTGAGGGAATATGATGGAACCAAGGATCCCACTCTACATGTCAGCACCTTTGAAAGGGCTATGTACTTCCAAGGGGTGAACGAGGCCATTGTATGCCGTGCTTTCCCCCTCACATTGTCAGAAGCTGCAAGTCGTTGGTTCTCAGACCTCCCACCACAATCCATCAGCAACTGGAAAACCCTCAAAGATAAGTTCATTCTTCATTTCACTAGCAGTAAAAAATAATTCAAATCTAAATTCCACTTAGAAATGGTTAAACAGGGAAAAGATGAATTGCTACGAGACTATATAACACGTTTTAACAATGAAGTATTAGAAGTTAGGAATGTCGAACCTAACTTGGTGTTATATTTCTTTGTAAGAGGATTGAAGCCAGGAGCCTTCGCCAAGCAACTGGCTGGAGATAAGCCCACTTCCATGGATGACTTGAAGGTCAAGGCCGAAAAGTGGATCAGAATAGAAGAATGGGAGAAGGCCCAAGCCGCCAAGAAGGATGACAAAGCAAAAATTGTCCCTCCAAACCAATCCTAGGGCAAAGACGATAAATCCCGGGATAGGTCTCCCAAGAAGCGCAAGGGTCTTTTCAACAATTACACTCCGCTGGTAGTCCCGCCAGCTTCAGTGTTAAAAGAAGTGATGCACTCTGAATTGAGAGAGCGGCTGCCACCTTTGAAAACGGTTGGAAAGCATAAAAATAAATACTGTGAATACCATCGAGATCGTGGACACTCCACCAATGAATGCATCCAACTCCGAGATGCAATTGAAAAGCTGATCCGACAAGGGAGGTTGAGAAATTATGCTCGGTCATCTCCAGAAAGGCGGGATCGTCGCTGAAGTCCGTCTCCTCGGACACAGACATTCAGATCTCCTCCTAGAAACCGAGACCAACGGGCTGAGACCCGTCAGAGATCCTGGAGCCCGAGACGAGCACAGGATTCCCCTCCTAGGGGAATAATTCAAGTCATAGCTGGAGGAACCAGCTTAAAGGGTCTCGAAGATAGGAAGAGGACCCGAGATGTCAGGGATTCTTGTTCCCAAGTAATTGCTGTAGCTAATCCAGTGCTATCGTTCTCAGATGCAGATTTCCCGGAAGAACCGATCCGGGATAACGAACCATTGGTCGTAGCAGCTAATTTGAATGGTTTCGAAGTCCATCGAATCTTCATTGATCAAGGAAGTTCAGCCGACATTATGTTCTGGAGCTTGTTTGATAAAATGGGATTAGGATCCAAGGATTTAATCCCCCATAAAGGCAGCTTAATTGGCTTCACCGGAGATACGATCATTCCCAAAGGGTATGTTGACCTCAAGGTGAATTTCGGCAAAAAGCCAAATACCAAAACAATTCCCGCTAGGTTCATAGTGGTGGATTGCCCCTCGGCTTACAATGCAATTATTGGGCGACCAACCCTGAATAGCCTTGGCGCGATAGTTTCTACCATCCATCTAGCCATGAAGTTTCCAGGAAAAAATGGCTCAATGATAACTGTCCGAGGAAAGACCAGCGATGCACGGAAATGTTATCAAGAAAGCCTTAAAATCACGAAATCACCATCTATTTTACCGATAACGGCAGAAGAGAAAGGGAAGCAAAAGATGGAGAGACGTGATTTGATGCGTGATGCAGGGGTCATGATGACTAACTTAGATCCCAGAGCAGACTTTGAATATCAACGACCTCAACCAGAAGGGGATCAGATCTTAGTCCAGATAGGACTTAAAGAAGATCAGACCGTCAAGATAGGGGCGAACTTACCCCCCGTGATCAAAGAGCGACTCATTGAGCTGTTGAAGACAAATAAAGACCTGTTCACTTGGGTTTCTTCCGACATGCCCGGAGTTGACCCGGAATTCGTGTGCCATCGCTTGTCTTTGAGACTGGGATCTATACCGGTGGCTCAAAAGAAGAGAAAAATGGGTCCAGAAAGACAGGCAGCGATAGAAAAACAGGTGAAGGAGCTGCTAGACGCAGGGTTCATCCGAGAAATACGATATGCAGATTGGCTTTCAAATGTGGTGATGGTAAAAAAGGCTAACGGGAAGTGGAGAATGTGCACGGATTACACAGATCTGAATAAAGCATGCCCCAAAGATCTATTCCCCTTACCTTGTATCGATAAACTGGTGGACAACTCTGCAGGTTATAAGTATCTATCTTTCATGGACGCTTACTCCGGCTATAACCAGATCCCCATGTACCCTGAAGATCAAGAGAAAACGGCTTTTGTCACCGACATGGGTGTTTACTGCTACACCATGATGCCATTCGGTTTAAAGAACGCCGGAGCAACTTATCAGCGGATGATGAGCCAAGTTTTCAAAGAACAGATTGGTAGAATCCTTGAAGTTTATATCGACGACATGATAGTAAAGACCCCAGAAGATAAAGATCCGGTGGCTGACTTGCGTGAGACTTTTCAACAGCTGCGCAGGTATGATTTAAGGCTAAATCCTAACAAATGTACTTTTGGGGTCGAAGCCGGAAAGTTCTTAGGCTTTATGCTAACCAATCGAGGGATTGAAGTCAACCCCGACAAGTGTAGTGCCGTGTTAAATATGCAGAGTCCCAGAACTATTAAGGAGGTCCAACAGCTAACTGGAAGGGTCGCTGCATTGACGAGATTCCTTCCAGATTCAGCCAGGAAATGCTTACCCTTTTTCAGGACCTTACGACATAAGGAAGACTTCCAATGGAACGCAGATTGCGAAGAAGCTTTCCGGGAGTTGAAGAAAATCCTCTCAAGCCCACCAGTCCTGTCTCGCCCAGATCCCAGACAGGTCCTATATCTCTATCTAGCCAACACCAATGAGGCAATTAGTGCGGCTTTAGTAAAGGAAGAATCCCGGAACCAGAGTCCGGTATATTTTGTCTCTAAGGCGCTACAGGGATCGGAGTTGAATTACCAACGGCTCGAGAAAGTCGCCTATACCCTGCTATTTGCATCTCGGCGGCTGAGGCCATACTTTCAATGTCATCCCATCATGGTAAGAACTAATCAACCTATTAGACAAATCTTGCACAAACCTGACTTGGCGGGAAGGATGATGACCTGGGCAGTAGAATTATCACAATACGATATTTCCTACGAACCACGACAAGCGATCAAAGCACAGGCGTTGACTGATTTTGTGGCCGAGATGACACATCCCGGGGAGGAGCCAAAAGGATCCTGGACTATCTATGTGGATGGATCCTCAAACCCCAAAGGAGCAGGCGCAGGCATATTAATCGAAAATGACGAAGGGATAACGGTAGAATATTCTCTGAAATTTGAATTCCCAACCTCTAATAATCAAGCAGAATATGAAGCTTGTCTAGCCGGGATACGCGCGGCAAAAGAACTAGGGGCTACCGCGATTACTCTATGTTCAAATTCCCAATTGGTGGTATCCCAGATAAAAGGGGAATACCAGGCGAGAGAGCCGTTGTTGCAGAGATACCTGACAAAGGTTAAAGAAAGTTTACTTGGTCTCTCTAAATTTGAGATTAAGCACATTCCAAGAGAAGAAAACAGTCGCGCTGATTTACTCTCCAAATTGGCCAGTACCAAGTCATCCTCAACTTTGAAGTCAGTAATAGAAGAAGTTCTCCCTTCTCCTTGTGCTAATTTGCAGATTGAAAATGACGACTGGAGAACTCCAATAATAGAGTATATCACTAAAGGCGCCATCCCAGCAGATACCCGGGAAGCAAGACGGCTTGTACAAAATGCCTCCCGGTATTCCGTGATAGAAGGACAATTATTCAGGAGAGGACTATCAACTCCTTTGCTTAAATGCATTGGACCATCTGAAACATGGTATGTTCTTACTGAAGTGCATGAAGGAAGTTGCGGTCACCACATTGGTGGAAAATCGTTGGCAAGAAAGTCCTTGCGGGCAGGATACTTCTGGCCAACAATGAATAAAGATGCAGCTGATCACGTGAAGAAGTGCCGAAAGTGCTAAGAACACAGTCCATTGTCCCATATCCCGGCTGAAGATCTGCACAACATCTCCACCCCCTGGCCTTTCCACACTTGGGGCTTGGACCTCTTGGGACCTTTTACTCCAACCACAGGTCAGTTCAAACATCTCATTGTTGTTGTTGACTATTATACTAAATGGATTGAACTTGAACCCTTAGCCAGCATAGCATCAGTCAAAGCCCAGAATTTTGTCTTCCGGCAAGTAATATGCCGGTTTGGTATCCCGACAGAAGTTATCTGTGATAATGGGACCCAATTCACCGACAAAGAATTCCGAGAAATGCTAGCGGGTCTCCGCATCAAGCAATACTTTGCCAGTGTAGAGCATCCACAATCGAACGGACAGGTAGAGTCCGCCAACAAAGTCATACTCAATGGCTTGAAAAAGAGGTGTAAGAAAGCTGGAACTAGTTGGGTAGAAGATCTTTATCAAGTACTCTAGAGTTACAAAACTACTCCCCATAGTTCCACCGGAGAAACTCCATTTCGAATGGGGTACGGATCAGACGCCGTAATCCCGGTGGAAATCGAGCATCCATCCTAGAGGGTGATGTACCCCGCACAAGAAAACGAGCAGCTCCTCAAAGAAGATTCCGACATGGTCGAGGAAATCCGAGAAGCCGCCAGAATCAAAGAGTTATCCCGGAAACAACAAGTAGCACAAAGATATAATCTAAGGGTTGTACCAAGAAAATTCCAAACAGGCGACTTAGTCCTAAGAAGAGCCAATATTGGAAATCGCAATGCTAAACACGGGAAGCTTAGAGCGAATTGGGAGGGTCCATTCCGGGTCAAGACCATCGCAGCTAACGGAGCAAATCATTTAGAAACTCTCAAAGGCAAAGAGATTCCCAGAACGCTTAATGTCGCAGACTTAAAGCGCTATTATAGCTAAGCTATGTAATTTACATTCTTTGTAATAAAGGGGTACTCTTTTTCCTGTAGCAGGTTTTATCCCTAAGGAGGGTTTTACTGCTAGAGGTTTTAACGAGACCCCCATTTGTTATTTGCTTCTTATCATTAATAAAGTTACATTCTACTCATTCTGACATAAACAAGTTAGTTCAATTTTTAGTAGCAAGCAGATCGGAAGAAAGTATGAGAAATACAAATAATCCGAGATCGAGACGTCGGCAACAATTAGAAGCCGACATACATGCAAGGCCAACAATGAGTCGAGATACCATCGTGGGTAATTCTCTGCTACAGACTCAATAGGGATCCTAAACGGATTAACCCTGGCCAAAAAGAAGCATGAAGCACCATCAAGGTCATATTTCAACTAAAACTTAGAGAAAGTACAAAATACTTTCCCTCCTCATAAGGAGCTAAAAGGGCGACATCATAAATGTATCCCTAACAATTTAAACGGCGTAAAAAATCCTCATGCCAAACAAGGTTTAGAGGTATCTCGAGATGGCCACGACTCAACGACTTACGAGAAAGCATAAAATCGAAGCTACACCTCTACAAAATTAGAGAAAGTACAAACTGTTTTCCCTCCTGCTAAGGAGTTAAAAGGGTTTCATCTCGGATGTACCCTAATAATTAAGGAGACGCCAGAAAAATCTATGGCGAGCAAGATGTAAAGAAGCACACAAACAAAAAGTAAACAAAGCTATGCATAAAGAACATCTCGGAATATCAAAATGACAAAGTCTACATTCAATATAAAATTGTCTGTTAGAATTACAAAATAAGAATGGGACAAAAGAAATACACAAACATGGAAATAAATCATTTAGTTCCTCTAGTATTTGCATCCTCGGGCTCTTGAATGGGATCAGGAGGAGGAGGAGTTCTGCAGTCAAAGGGTTCAAGCCGGGGGGTCAGCAGGATCAATTGGCACGGGATTGTGAGGATCATGAAAATCCATAAACATCCCATCCTTCATGCCATGATACTTGCAAAGCCCACGAGTATTCAACTCAATTCCGGGATTCAAGAAAAGGAGGGTCTTCACACAATCCCAGTAGGAATCATCCACCGTGGTGTCCATGTCCTGGTAAGCCTCCTCCAGTTTCTCTTGAGTCTCCCTTAACTCTACTTGAGTCTCGTGAAGCTTCGAAGCCGATCCCAAGAGCTCGGATTGAAGAAACTAGAGAGTAGAGCCATCCTCCTCTGCCTTAATCCTCAAGCAGGAAACATCTTCCTTCAACTTGAGATTCTCGGCATCCAGGCCAGTAGCCCTTTCCTTCTCTTTAGCAAGAGCCTCTTCCATTTGAGCAAACTTCTCCTTCATAGAAGAAAGTTCTTGATTAGCCCGGGACTCCAACTCCTTGACACTTTGGATCAAAGCATCATTCAACTCCAAGTCATCCCGGAGATCCCGTAGTTGAGCCTTCAAAGAAGAAGCCTGACCCATTTCTTCTGCCTGATCATAAACGTGTTGAAGCATAGCCATGCTCATAGCGGTCCAACCCATAAGGGATTTGGCTTGCTCCTATAGAAATGAAAGCAACCAGAAAACATTAAACATCTACTAAGATTAATCATCGTAAAATAGCGAGACCAAACGACACAACATATACCTTCACGGTAGAAGTTCCGCCCTTTGTGAAAAAGTCCCCATGCTGGAACTTAACCAAGGGCGATTGGAATCCTTCCCAGGCAGATGAGGGAGTAGAGAAAGGCGCCATTAAAATCGGGTTCATCCCGGCGGAAACCCCTTGGGTATCCACAGGCTGGTCACCTACAAATCGAACAAAACAATATAATAAGAGAATAACACACGGTCCCTATCCGACTACAAATCTTAAGCGATAAAAGCATACCGGACTTGGTGAGTCGTCGACGCTTTGGCACCACACTGGCCATCTCGGCCCCAGAGGAGGGAGGAATTGACTTCTTAGCAGGAGAAGCTCCCCTGGCAGGAGCCGCGTCCGAGATTCTAATCCCGGTAGAAACTACCGGGATAGGAGCGGGAACTGGAGTGGGAGAAGGAGGTGGACCTGAAGTACCAACCTTACCCTTTCCTTTGGCATCTCGCTTCTGAGAACGGGCGGCATAGCTGGCCATGATCTCGGCTGCAGAAAAAGATGTACTTGTTAGCTGAGGCAAAGTAAGTAAAGACAATGATATTGCACAACGAAAGACAATCCCTACATAAGCATGTCGCCTGATCGCGACGAGATGCTCCTATCACATCTTTACAGTGAATAGGAATTCCTCCTTGTTCGACAAAGGCGCAAAGACTCCTGAAGGTCTGTTGGTCTCCTTCTTCTAGGAAACCAATCTCTAATTCCTTTAAGGACAACAACCTTTGAAAATGATCCTCCGTCCAGTAGAGCGGGAACAAGGGCTGATTATCCTTCCCCATCCAGAAGGGAGTACAATCTTTGGTCTGGGGGACGACTTTGACGTAAATGTCCCTATGAGCCTTGAAGGACTCTTCATAAGGGACAAATAGTTGTGGGATCCCGAAACGGTGCCGGAGCGATACCCAATTCTTCTTTGTAGGTCCGCGGTAGACACCAAAGATGTACAGGAATAAGGCCGAGGAACAGTGCCAGCCTTGAGCCCAATAGAAGACCTCAAAGGTTTGGAGGAATCCCCAACCATCGGGATGAAGTTGTGTAGGAGCGAGATGAAGGTGGTGCAGAACTTCAATCTGGAGGTCGGAAAAAGGGAACCTAATCTTAAGCTGATGCCACAAAGATTCCAGCATCATGATATAGGAACTTTCGCCCTCAGATGCGGGTGTGCATATCCTCTCCTTCCTACTCGGGATAACCAGCTTATGGTTTGATGAAGGATCGGCTTTGACGTCAATCCCCGGGGTATTGGGCCCATAGTGAAAGCATTTTCTCCAGTGCTTCTCTACCCTCCTAAACTGGCAACTATCCTTCACTGAACACTCCTCTCGAATAATATCCCAGGGAACCCACAGCATCCCCCAGATGTTCTTCAGCTCTAAGAAGTCTGGAGGACATTCGATTCTAGGTTGAGAAGTACTGGGCTCCCCTGCCCCTCGCACGACAACTTCCGAGGATCCCGGAGCATCGGAAGCTACCGGGATGGCAATGTCACCTTGAGCAGGTTCCATATCTACATGATCAAAGAAAGCAGAGTCAGATCCCGGGGACAAATGGCTACAAGAGGAAGGAGCATACGCAGGGTCGGATTCAAAATCTAAGGAATGAGTCATAGACGACGGTATAGACTCTTTATCTTCTAAAGAATCCCCGGGATGGGAAGACTCAACTTCATCCCTTACCGGGATGAAATTAATGGGGGCACGGCGATCTGAACCTTGTTCGATAGACACGGAACTTTCAGAACTATACTCATCAGGAAGATGGGCTGACGCAAAAAGAAGAGCTGAAGGTTCTGGGTTCAAAGTGTTAAACGACCCACTCACACTCTGGGTAACCGACTCACCACTCTCTACTCGTCGCGAATACAGAGGATAAAACCAAAAATGGCAAGACTCACAATAATCAAGATTGGCTATGGAGGGCGTACCGGGACAAAGGTTTGGCTCATTACAAGACTTATGTTTGCGAAGACCCCTCGCAAAACTCTCAAGAAGTTCAGTATCATTTGATTCTGAAGAGGAACCACTCGTCAACACGATAACGTTATCGGCCATTTTTGAGGGAAAGAAACCCAGAAACTACAACTAAACCCTAAAAGGGAAGGGAAGAATGCAACAGAACAATCCAAGAATCAGGAAAGAGTCGAATAAAGATAAAAATTAGCGAAGAATAGAAGCAATACCTGAAAAATGAGGATAAAATGTTGCTAGAAAACGGGCCTGATGAACGAGCACGAAGATGGAAGAAGAAAGGTTTTCAGAAACTCTCTGTCACAGGAAATAAAGAGACAGGAAGCGCGAAAGAGAAGAATGGGTAAAAACTTGAAAAAAGGGAACAGGTGAAAATGTAACGGGTGAAAAGAAATAAAGTAAAAACCGTCACATCACCTTAATGAACGTGGGGCCCAAGAACCACGCTAATCATCGCGCACAATGCCCAAAGTGGGATGCGTGAAACACATGCGCCCAAAAAGAAAACCAACCGTCATCTCGTAACGTTTCCAGAATCGCCATCTAACGTCCACCCGGCATGATGAATGAACTCGCCAACCTCTCCCAAGAAGAGCTTGACAACTTGGGGGGCAACTGTTGTGGACCAGAATAATGGCATCCCGTATATACGCTTACATGCCGGGTCAAGAAGTCGCCAATTACCATCAGCATCCTGGTAAGTTGGGCGCGGCCTACTAATAAGGCCCAGATGATGAGGATTGGGCCCAGGCAAAGATCCTGGCCCAATACAGACCGCATTAGGTCATTTACCTTACTCTATAAATATTATCATAATGCACCATGCAAGGTACATAAGATATATTATCATATACACAAACCCTAATTCACTCACTGACTTGGGCGTCGGAGTGCTTGCAGGTGCACACCACCGCTGCCGGAGCTCAGGACCTAGAAGCAATCCCATTGCCCTCTGCTAATCAAGGAGACTATCCTGCTCGTCCTACAACCCTATCAGGTTAGATCACAACAGTATGCAATAGACGTATAAAAAGAAATTAATAATAATTAATAATTAATAAAATTTTACGTGAAGAAAAATTATTAAGTAAAAAGTGATAATAGATTTAGGAGTTGATTGAATTCTGTTTTTAAAAATAGTTTTCTATTTTTGAAAATAGAAAATTAAAAAATTTGTTTGACAAACGAGTTTTCAAAAATAGTTTTCTGAAATAGTTTTTAGTTTTTAGCATTTAAAAATTAAAATTTAAAACATCTAAAACTTGAGTTTTCAGTTTTGTGAATTTACACATAAATTTGTATTGAAATCTGCTTTAACTTTTTTTAAAAACTGTTTCTGAAAACTATTTTATAATACAGTTTTTAAAAATTAAAATTCAAACTGTTTCGAACAAGCCTTAAATAAATACACATATGATATAATGAAAATAATCAAAATTAACTATTGAAATATATAATTTAATATTTGTTAAGTGATGAACACAATTAAAAAACATAATATAAGTTGCAACTGGCGGTGGGCCATTATTTACCATTTTAAGTAAAGAAAAAGGATGAAGTTGCAACTGTTGATTTGGATACTTGTTCCTAAGTTGCAACAAGCTGTTGTTGACACTTTGACTTGGGTGTCTCCCATATTCCCCCTCTAGCTGCTATTTTTGCCAAAATCAAAAGGTTTTAAACGTGTTTTTATTTTAATTCCTGCGTGTGCCTCTTAATAAGAAGCAACATAAATAATTAGTTCTTGATAAGGGTAGAAAAAGACTAGTCAACTTATCAGAGATTTATGATCTGACTTATTGAAAGTTTGTTCTGGCCTAACTTATTTAATAAAAAGATCAGATTTAGACCTTTTAAAAAGTCTATTTAAGTAAAAAAACTAGGTATAAATCTTTAAAAAAACCTATTAAGCCTAATAGGCAGACTTATTAAATTTTAATATATATATATATATTATAAATTTTATAAATATAACTAAAATATTATGTTTTTTAAAAAATAAAATATATATATATAATAAATTTTATAAATATAAATACAATAAATTTTATAATATGTTTATAAATTAGGCTTGTTAAAAAGACCTATTAGTCTATTTAGTTGCTTGTAAGTATATTTAAGATAGAACTGTTAGATTTTTTAAAGGCCTTAGAACAAAGTGGCCTATAAATATGTTTTTAGATTTTAAAGGCTTTCAAATAAGCTAGACTTAGCCTAAAATATGAGCTTATGATAGGCTAATAGGCTCGGCTTAACTCCATCAATTATAAAATAGGTCTGGTCTGTTTAGCCAAAGTTTGGTCTGACCTATTTCCACCCTTAGTTCTAGACAACTCAACTCTAGGATTTTACATCTGATTGACTGATACGTTGGGGGTTAAATTTTTGAAAATTTAAAGGCATTCAATTTTATTTTATAGTTTTATTGAAATTGTACTATAAAACATTTTTTATGAATTATTTAAGAAAAAAAGGAGAAATAAATTTTTAATTAAATTAGTATGTAAGTTTAGAAAATAAAAAACTGAAAAACACATAGACTTGTTTGATTTTTGTTTTTAAAAATAATTTTTCGTTTTTAAAAATAAAAAACTGAAAAACCTGTTTGTCATACAAATTTTTAAAAATAATTTTTGAAAATAGTTTTTCTTTAAAAAACAAAATTTGAAAATATCTATATTTCAGTTTTACACACAAATTTGTATGAAAACTCTATTTTTTAAAAACTATTTTTAATACTGAGTTTTAAAAAACTAAAAATCAAAACTATTTTAAACAACTGTTTTACAAAACTATTTTCGAAAATCATTCTGGCTAACATAATTTTTGTTTTTAAAAATAAAAAATTATTTTTTGAAAAAGTAACAAACAAGACCTTAATCCTAATTTTAAATTGGTTCACTTACCTATAACATGTTTGATAGCAACGATGAATCCAGAAAATACAATAATTTTGTAGCATTATAAATATGACATAAGTATTCTTATTTTGAAAATGTAGAAGGATTTTTTCATTTTCAATTTGCTGTACAACATGTCTTTATATGCGTTAACCAATAGGACAGTGAACATAATAACAAGGAGGGGGTTTCAAAATCGATGCAAACGGATCAAAATCCACGTAGCTGAATTGAATAAACCCAAAATCAAATAAATTGAAAATCAAACAAATTGAAAACTAAAAATAAATCAAATTTGTTTATTAGATTGATTCGGATTTCAGATCCACTTAAGTAAATCAATCCAAATCAAATTAACCTGAACTTTTATATACACATATAATATTCTTACAAAATTGTAACATTGCTCGTATTTATACAACTAAACATTTAACAAAAATAATACCATAACTTACTTTTTTTCATAACTTTATAATGCAACATTATTTTAATATTATATAGGGTAAAATGCACAAACCATCCTTAAAAT
Organism: Cyamopsis tetragonoloba; assembly: GCA_037177725.1. NCBI lineage: Eukaryota > Viridiplantae > Streptophyta > Magnoliopsida > Fabales > Fabaceae > Cyamopsis > Cyamopsis tetragonoloba. The sequence continues at coordinate 34,515,403 of CM074120.1, read as the reverse complement.
TTTTAAATATTGCATTCCACCCAAAATTTGGACAAAAATTATATTTCATCCCATAAATTAAATGGTAGTTAACTAGGATGAGAATATTTTAATAAAATATTCTTTATTTTGTACCATAGTTAACATTTTTTTGTCTTCTTTATTTATTTTCTATTCTTCTTCTTTATAATACCATTAATTACACATGCAATAATTATTTAAACTTATATTAAAATAATTTTTGAAAACATAAATATTTTCATTACAATATATTTGAATTATTTATTTTTACAAATAACATTCAAATGATACTTTTATATTTTGACGCCAAAGAAACTGAAATATGTATGACAAATGATTTAGTTAACTTTTTAAACTTTAATTATTTTTATTTGTTTCATTGAAAATTTTTTCGTTTTATCTAAGTACAATATATTTTGTAGGTTTAGTTATCACATTATACTTATTGAATATTTTGATAACTAGCTTTAAAAAAAATTATTTATTTAGCATATATTTTAGCTTAAATTAATTAAAAAAAATACTCTTAATAAACTTAAATTAATTAGAATAATTATTAAAAAAAAACTATATTTATATTTTATAACTCACACCTAATTATATTAAAAAATATTTTTAATATAATTAATTATAAATTATAAAATGTAAATAATAATTTTGTGAGTATATTTTGTAATGGACTTACTAAACAATACATTTTTTTTTGGTATATAAGGATATTTTTTATCAGACAATCGAAGACTAATCTTTTCAAGATGTAGAGATTTTTGAAGTGAATTTTACTTTTACCAACAAATAATTAAAAAATAACTATAAGTACACATTATTTCGTCTCTCAAAAATTTAAAAGAATAACTTTATATTATATTTTACTACTTAAAAATATCTTAAAAATAAAAACACTTAGATATCAATTTTTTAAAAATTTTCAATGAATTAGAAAAAGCATAGCTTAGGAGGTGTCAAATAGAAAAGTTCCATAATGACACGTCCGCATCCAACATCTCCACGTCATTCCAACACCATCCAAAATCTCTGGGAGAAGGAGGGAGAGACAGCAAGGGCTTATCCGCAATATTCAAAAGCAAATCATGCAATTCTTCAAATTCTGAATTCCCCATTTTTTCCATAACCTTGTTATTTTCCTCTTCCACCACTGGTTCCTCAATGCTACTAACTTCGCAATCAACATTGTTCTTCACACTTTGTTCCGCGTTTTCCGGAGCCGCAAACAACTCCGCAGCCTCCATGGCAGCTCGCCGTATATCCTCCGCCTCGGTGGACGCCGGCAACGTCAACCGCCACGCAGAGTCCGCGAAATTGAGGCAAGCCGACTTTCCACGAAGTGTTAGCGCCGCGACGTCGTGTGCTCTGGCCGCCATTTCCGGCGTTGGATACGTTCCCAGCCAAATCCTTGACTTGTCGTTGGGAACACGTATCTCGCAAACCCACTTGTTCTTGTTCCTCCGCCGCACTCCGCGGTACACTGGGTGGCGCGTCTCGTTGAACACCCTCCTCCCCGCTTGCTTCTTCGGCCGCGCTGACGCTAAAATCACTTCTTCCTCCGAGTGATGAGGAATTCTTTTACAACTTGTTTCCGGCGAAGAAGATGCCTCTGAGTTGAAAATGTTCATCCGCTATTATACACTTGTAGGATTTGAAATACACTAATAAAATCTTATCAAGATAAATGATTGAGACTCAATCAAAAGTTGATCTCAATAGAAAAATTGGAATGGATAAGTTGAAGCTGGATTTATTTAGTTGAGTGTGGAGTTTCAGAAGTTTAGGAAGAGAATGAGTGAGTGCAGAGTATATATATAGTTTTTTGAGGTGTGAGGTCGGATTGGAGGTGGCTAACAGGTGGATAAGAACACGGTGGGCTATTCTATTTGAGAGCCCACGGTTTTCACTAATATAATAATAAAAAAAATAATATAATAGACACTTATTTACCTTTTTTAGTAAAGAAAAAGGTTGACGTAAGCAAATGTCGATTTGGATACTTGTTCCTAAGTTGCGACAAGCTGTTGTTGACACTTTGACTTGGGTGTCTTCCATGCTCCCCTCCAATTTACAGCTAGCAGCTATTTTTGCCAAAATCGAAAGGTTTAAAACGTGTTTTTAATTCCTGCCTGTACCTTAATAGGAAGCAACATAAATTATTATTCATTCTAATTTATAATAAGTATCGTTTTAAAAAATACTATCACTGATCTTAAATATAAACAAATTTAGATTAATTTTTTTCTCAAATGTAAGCAAAACAAAACCACTTTTTTTTTTAATTAACGTTGATATTTCAAAATTACCTTTACACTAATTGAGTTTCTATTTCCAAGTTTCAAGTATTGCACATTTATTTGAGTAATTGAGAAAAGAGACTCTTCTTTAGAAATTTAGAAAAAGGGCTATTTAGAAATTATAGTCATTTTATTTATGAAATTCAAGAAATTAATTTCAATTATCTATTTTTCTTTATATGTGTGATTTTGTCTCTTTTTGCTTATATTTGAGACCGATGTAGTACTTTTTTTTCAAAATGTTTGTCACTTTACATTTTCAATGCATTATTAAATATTTTTTTCTCCATTCTACCCTTATATAACACGTAATGCTCAACTAGAAATAATGTGGGATAATTAATGTTTCAACTATTAATAGGAATATGTTAGTAAAATTGCTTTACTTATTATGACATTTATTTCATTTCTTAATCTCCGTGAAACAACTTTAAACGACTGTCATTTTAAAACAGAGGGTGTAGTTCTGGACAACTCAACTCTAGGATTTTACATCTGATTGGTTGATTTTAGGCATGACATTAAAAATCGAACTCGCGAATACTCGACTAACTCTGCCCTGGTGTTGACGGAGAATTCTCGCTTTGATCGGATTTTTGACGGGTTCGGATTTTTCTCGCCCTCATTTTTAGCAAGGCAAAGGCAAGTTTAGAGTTTTAACTATCTGACCCACCCCAGCCCTATTCCCCACACGAACCTGCCCCGGCATTATATATATATGGGAGGGATCAAATGACAACTCTTACCCCGGTTAATAACTATTTGTCGAAGATTTTTTTCAAGAAACCCATCGTAGGATTGAAACTACTTATTGTATAGATCGTATCTACAAAATTTCACATCATTCTATACGTTTAGTACTCCATCACAATGCTTGTTAATTTCATATATTTTAAAACTATATATTACGTTAATAGAGTACTAAACGATTTTCGAATGATGTGAAATTTTGTAAACATGATCTATACGATAAGTAGTTCTAATCCAACGGTGAGTTTTGTGAAAAAAATCTTCGATAAATAGTTATTAACCGGTGTAAGAGTTGGCGTCAACTTACCGGTGTAAGTTGACGCCAACTCTTACACCATGAATAACTCATTAAATAATAATTTTCTTACAAAAATGATCGTTAGATTAAAAGTTCTTAGTATATAGATCATATCTACAAAGTTTTACGTCAATTCGAAATCGTTTAGTACTCTAACAAGGTACTAAAAACTTAATGTAACATATAGTTACATAAAACATAAGAAAATATCAATCATTTGATGATGTACTAAACAATTTCGGATCGACGTGAAACGTTTTAGATATCATATATACTAAGAACTTTTAATCAATCCGTCGCTTTTGTAAGAAAATTATTAATTAATGAGTTATTCGCGGTGTAAGAGAGTTAACGTCAACTTACACTGGTGTAAGTTGATCCCTCTGTCCTCTCTCTCTCTCTCTATATATATATATCATATTTTTATACTCATAATATTATTATTATTAGAAATAGGATTTAGCTATCTATTGCCCGTTAAGCAACCCATAAATAGAAATTTAGTATTGAAAAGTGTAGTGTATTTAATATTACAAAATTATTTTCAATTTATTTTAAATACAAATTTTTCATTCATGGGTTGCTTAGAAATATTAATGATGATAATAAAGTTATTTTATTATATTTCTAATAGTAATTACATATAATGTGAATTAAAGTAATTAATTTAATTTTTTAAAACTATTTTAAGTATTTAATTTGTGTAAAAATATACTAAGAAATTTTATTTTTTTTTAAGAAAATGTGAGCATGAATTCCCCGTTGGTTCCCTGATCCCTAACTGGAGTGGGATTGAGTCTAAATTTTTCATCCCCGCCTTGTTTTTCCCCGAATTCAATCTCATCCCACTCTTAGCGGGGGTGGGGACGGGAAGGACAGAATCCGTCCCCACCCCGCCCAGTTGCCATCCCTAGCCGATAAGTTAGGGGGTTAAATTTTGACAATGTAAGGGCATTCAATTTTATTTTTTTGTTTTTTTTTGAAATTGTACAATAAAACAATTTTTATGAATTATTTAAGAAAAAAAGAAAAATAATTTTTTTAATGAAAATTAGTATGTAAATTTAGAAAATGTAAAAAAACATATATTTAGGACTTGTTTGATTTCTGATTCTGTAAACAGTTTTTTAAAAACAAAAAACTTAAAAACTTGTTTGGCATACGATTTTTCAAAAACAGTTTTTGGAAATAACTTTTGTTTTTTATTATTTAAAACTAAAATTTGAAAACATTAGTTTTTAGTTTTCAATTTTCTAAATTTACTCACAAACAAATTTGTATGAAAACTCCTCTCACATTTTTTTAAAACTATTTTATATACAGTTTTAAAAAACTAAAAATCAAAACTATTTCATCAAACAACTCTTTTAGAAAAGTATTTTCAAAAATCATTCTGCCTAACCATTTTTTTATTTTTAAAAATAGTAAATTATTTTTTTTAAAAAGTAACAAACAAGACATTTTTTTAATAATCCAAATTGTATTTATAGAGTACCAGTAGTACTCAAAAAATACCAGAAGAACATGAGTTCATAATTGAGACATCCCTCAATAATTAGATTTCTTCCATGTTACCCACATAAGCAAAAAGCTAGCAAAAGAAAAAAAAACACACAGCAAAATGATCGGAAGCCGAAAAACAAAAACACTAACCCAAAGTCAGAATATGCAGAATATGCCCAACATAGAAAGCATCCAAAGAAGTAAAATTATAAATTATTATAATGCAATAAATTCAAGCAGGCATCAGGCGAGCATTCAAGGTCATTGAAAGAGTAATAAAAAATCTTTATAGCAGCTTTTATCTATTACCAAGTGTTGACCTTTATAGTGTCTATAATTAATGAAAAATTCTAAAGTGAACCTCTAAAATACTTATATTACGCGTGTTCCAAATTGTCCAAACTACAGAGAACCATATAACTTGAAAACTGACACGATTCCGTTTTGTTCCCACCGGTAATTCCATAAATTGAAGGAAATTATCGCGGGAATTAAATAGACAGTTGACAATACTCTCAATCATTGTAAAATGGCATACCACACCGGAGAAGAGAAAGAACAACCAAAAAAACAAATGAGAGCTAGATTCAAAACACAACCCACAGAGAGCACAGGAAATATCAGGCGTTGGAATGACTCCTCTTCTTGCTAAAGCATCCTTACAAGGAATTCTTCCAAGCATCATTTTCTAAGTGAAAGATGAAACTTTAGATGGAAGCAATTTATTCCAAATTAACTTGTAGAAATCATCAAGAGAGACCTCAATTGCGGCTACATATGCTGAAGCTACGGAATAACAATTTGACTCAGAAGAACACAAGTCCATGAATCTTCAACATTTTCCTAAAAATTAACTGTAGCAAGAACTTGCACAAAATCATCAAATAATTTTCTTTTCCAAACAAAGAATTCTCGTCTCCACCTCCATCTCCAAACCCAAAGACCATCAACCCCCTCACCTAAGCTTTTAATGGATGAAGCTTTATGCTTAGAAAGATGATAAAGCCTGCCAAATTAATTTCCTAAGGCTAAAATCCCCAAGTCATCTATCACACCAAAAAGATGTTGAACTCCCATCTCTCACGATTTTCCTAAAATTACTTTTGAACCACATGTAAACATGATTACCCTCACCAAAAAATTTGCACAAGTCTTGCCACCCTGCAAAATATTTTTCTCTATGACAATTAATACTCCACAAGTCAGCCCCATACTTTGACTCTAAAACTCTCATCCATGTTAATTCGCCACACCTACTTTCTCAAGAGAGCTAAATTAAAAGCATTTAAATTTTTAGCTCCCAAACCACCGGAATATTCAGAACGACACCTTAATCCCAATTTTAAAATAGTTCACTTACCTATAACATGTTTGATAGCAACGATGGATCCAAAATATTTATGTAGTGGAAGCAACAAAGACAATCATTTTGTAGCATTATAAATATGACATATTTATTATTAAAAATAAAAAATGTAAAATACACTCGTTATATTTAACAAGTATTCATATTTTGAAAATGTAGAAGGATTTTATCATTTTCAATTAGCTGTAATACATTAACCAATCAGACATTGAACATACTAACAAGTAGGGGTGCTTAAAACAGATCAAGACCAACATAATTAAACTGAACAAACCGAAAATCGAATAAACCAAAAATTGAATTGTGAAGTTTGTGACTCAAAATCCTTTTCTCATATCTGCTGCTGTTAGAGTTCTGTTCTGCACCCTAGTTTTTTGCTAAAACCTGTTATTTCAGTTACAGCTGCTAGGATCTATCTTAGGTTCTATGTATATAAGTTCCATCTTGGTTCCTTTCCCTTCTATGATGTATCAGAAAGAATTGAGAGAATAGAAATGCTCCATTGAGCGAGAGGGTCGAGTGTGAGGTTTTCATATGTGTTGATCCTTGTAACATCTTTCAATTTCTGGTTCATCATCAATAAAGAAACTCAAGCTGCATTGCCCGTGGATGTAGGCCATGATTAATGGTTGAACCACGTTAATTCTCTGGTGTTATTCTTCCCTGATCTTTCTTCTCTTCTTCCTAAATCTGTTATGATAAAGCTTGTTGTTATCAATTGCTTTTCTGTTTTCTTGATAACCAGTTAATAGTTAAATACTTGTATAAGCATTCTTGTGTTTGTTCTTTAGTAGATCTCCTTGGACTCACAAGTGGCGCCGTCTGTGGGGAGATCTTAAAGATTTGATCAAGAATGGGTTCAACCAAGTATGATATTGACAAGTTCTCAGGTGAAAATGATTTTGGTCTATGGAGGATCAAAATGGAGGCAATCTTCATTCAGCAAGGCTGTGCAGAGGCCATCAAAGGAGAAGAAAAAATGTCAGCTACACTGACTCAGAAGGAGAAGACAGACATGATAGATAAGGCGCACAATGCTATTATTATTCTGTGTCTTGGAGATAAGGCATTGAGGGAAGTTGCAAAGGAGAAAACAACATCAGCTATGTGGTTGAAGCTTGAATCTCTGTACATGACCAAGTCTTTAGCACATAGGTTGTGTTTGAAGCAGCAACTATACTCATTCAAGATGACAGAATCTCGAGCCATAACTGAACAACTTGCAGAATTCAATAAGATTCTTGATTATCTGAAAAATATTGAAGTTAACCTTGAAGATGAAGACAAAGCTCTACTCTTGTTAAATTCTCTTCCAAAAGCCTTTGAATATTTTAAGGATGCCATTCTTTATGGCAAGGAACAGACTATCACATTGGAAGAAGTTCAAACTTCTATAAGGACCAAGGAATTGCAGTGGCAGCAAGATTCCAAGGGTGAAGACAATGGTGAAGGCTTAAATGTGACAAGGGGAAGAAGTGAAAAGAGGGATCCTGGGCAAAACGGAAAGAAAAACAGGTCTAAGTCCAAGAATGGAGGTAAGACAAAATATAAATGTTTTCATTGTCATAAAGCAGGTCATTTCAAGAAGGATTGTCCCGAGAAAGGCAACAAGAAATTCAGAAAAAATCCAGATTCAGCAGACATAGCAGCTGTTTCAGATGGATATGAGAGTGCTGGAGTTCTCATGGTATCTACTTCACATTCTCAGAAAGACTTGGTCATGGACTCAGGTTGCACATATCACATGTGTCCAAAGAAAGACTACTTTGAGACCCTCGAGCTCAAGGAGGGTGGAACTGTTCTTTTGGGCAATGATGATCCATGTAAAATCAAAGGCAAAGGTACCATAAGATTTAGGATGTTTGATAACAGAGAATTTCTTCTAAAAGATGTGAGGTATGTTCCTGAACTTAGGAGAAATTTGTTATCCATGAGCATGTTTGATGATAATAGTTTTGAAACTCGAATTAAACATGGTGTCCTTAATCTGGTTAAAGGATCTCTAGTGGTAGCTAAAGGGAACAAGAATAAAAGTAATGGCTTGTATATTCTTGAAGGTTCCACAATCATTGCTCATGCATCTGTTGCATCTAGTTCTCATGATAAAGCTAGCTTATGGCATCAAATGCTAGGACATGTTAGTGAAAAGAGTCTAACAGAACTTGAAAAACAAAACCTGCTTAATGGTGATAAACTAAACAAGTTAGAGTTCTGTGATCATAGCATACTAGGAAAGTCTCACAGGGTTAGATTTGGTTCTGACATGCATACATCTACAAGACCTTTTGAATATGTGCATTCAGATCTGTGGGGTCCATCAAGAACCAAAACTCTTGGTGGAGGATCATATTTTCTTACCATGATAGATGATTTTTCAAGGAGAGTATGGATCTATGTTTTGAAAGACAAAACAAAAACCTTTAAAAGATTCAAAGAATGGCATACTCTCATTGAAAACTAACTCGGAGCTAAGCTGAAAGCTCTTAAAACTGACAACGACCTGGAATTTGTTTTAGAGCAGTTTAATGAGTTTTGCAGGAAAACAAGTATCAAAAGACATATAACAATTGCCAATACTCCTCAACAGAATGGGCCTAGCAGAAAGAATGAACATAACAATATTGGAGAGGGTCAGGTGTATGCTCTTAGCAGCTGGAATGCCAAAGACTTTCTGGGGTGAAGCTACTGCAACTGCAGCTTATCTGATCAATAGGTGTCCTTCTTCTGCTATCAATTTTAAAACACCTATAGAAGCATGGAGTGGAAAGGCTGCAGACTACTCTAACCTGAAGATTTTTGGATCTCTAGCTTTTGCTCACAACAAACAAGGTAAGCTGGATGCAAGAGCTGAGAGGTGTATCTTTCTTGGTTATCCAGAAGGTGTGAAAGGATATAGGCTATGGAGTCTTGAACCTGGAAAAACAAGGTGTTTCATCAGCAGAGATGTAGTTTTCAATGAAACCAGAATGGGAATGATAAATAAAAGTCATGAAAGGATAGAATCAGGACCTGAACGAGTTTAGTTTGAGGTGGAGCCACCTGCCAGAACAGATAAAGCAGAAACTGGGTTGAAATAGATCGAGGACACTTTGGAAGCAGATGCAGATTCAGGTGGAGCAACCAGAACAGAAGCACCTAGAACTCAGAATATTTCTGATTATCAGTTAGTCAGGGATAGAGCAAAAAGAACTTCCAAACCTACAAACAGATATGGATATGCAGATCTGGTGTGTTATGCTTTCAATGTAGCAAGTGAACTTCACTAAAGCCCTGGCATCAGAAGAAGCTCATTTGTGGTCTAAAGCTATTCAGGAAGAGATGGACTCCTTGGAGAAGAATCATACATGGACCCTGGTGCAGCAGCCTGAAAGGAAAAGGGTGGTTGGCTGCAAGTGGATCTTCAAGAGGAAGGAGGAATACCTGGTGTTGAGAAGCCTAGGTACAAAGCTAGACTTGTAGCTAAAGGATTCACTCAAGTAGAGGGAATAGATTTTAATGAAATCTTCTCACCAGTGGTAAAGCACTGTTCTATTAGAATTCTTCTTGGAATTGTGAATGAATATGACCTTGAGTTGGAACAGATGGATATCAAAACAGCATTCCTCCTTGGCAATCTCGAGGAAACCATATACATGTAGCAACCAGAAGGTTATAATGAAGATAAGAGTAAGGTATTCCTTCTAAGGAAGTCCCTTATGGTCTTAAACAAAGTCTAAGGATGTGGTATAAGAAGTTTGATGAATTTCTGGTAAGGGTGGGATTCAGTAGAAGCAAGCATGATAGCTGTGTGTACATTTTAAGGAAAGGCAGAAAGTGCATAATATACTTACTGCTGTATGTTGATGACATTTTAATTGCAAGCTCTTCAAAGGAGGAGATTACGTGGCTTAAGGAGGAACTAAGTTCTGAATTCGAAATGAAGGACCTTGGAACTGCTAAAAGGATTCTTGGGATGGATATACACAGAGAAAGGGAAGAAGGTGTTTTAACTTTGTCTCAGCAAGGCTACTTGGAGAAGGTGGTTGAGAGATTTAGAATGCATCAATCTAAATCTGTCAGCACGCCTTTAGGACAACACACCAAGCTCTCCTCCAAGCAATCTCCAAGCACTCCAGAAGAAAGGAAGATCATGGATCAGGTTCCATATGCAAGTGGTGTTGGTAGCATGATGTATGGAATGGTATACAGCAGGCCTGACCTGGCTCATGCTGTCAGCATTGTTAGCAGTTTCATGTCCAATCCGGGTCAAGCTCACTGGAATGCTCTAAAATGGATTCTCAGATACTTAAATGGTACTATAACAGACGGATTAAGGTTTAAACAAACAGAAAAACAAGGAAAGGCAGTTACTGGTTTTGTTGATGCAGATTTCGCAGGAAATCTTGATAACAGGAAATCTACCTCTGGTTATGTATTCACTTTGTTTGGGACTGCTGTTAGTTGGAAAGCAAACTTGCAATCTGTTGTTGCTTTATCCACCACTGAAGCTGAATACATTGCTCTCACCGAAGGAGTTAAAGAGGGTCTATGGTTGAAAGAAATTCTTGCAGAATTGGGAGTATCACAATCATGTGTTGACATCTTTTGTGATAGCCAAAGTGCCATTCATTTGGCAAATCACCAATTCTATCATGAGAGGACAAAACACATCGATGTTAAACTGCATTTTGTTAGAGATACAATTGATTAAAAGAAGGTTTGAGTTCTGAAAGTGTCTACAGAAGATAATCCAGCTGACATGTTCACAAAGTCACTGCCTCGGGTTAAATTCAGACACTGCCTAGACTTGATAAACTTCACTTGATGCCCAAGTGCATAAGTGGTGATGCATCTTTATGGTGTTTGAAGATTTAGAGTCAAGGTGGAGAATTGTGAAGTTTGTGACTCAAAATCCTTTTCTCATATCTGCTGTTGTTAGAGTTCTGTTCTGTATCCTAGTTTTCTGCTAAAAGCTGTTATTTCAGTTACAGCTGCTAGGATCTATCTTAGGCTCTATGTATATAAGTTCCATCTTGGTTCCTTTCCCTTCTATGATGTATCAGAAAGAATTGAGAGAATAGAAATGCTCCATTGAGCAAGAGGGTCGAGTGTGAGGTTTTCATATGTGTTGATCCTTGTAACATCTTTCAATTTCTGGTTTTGGTTCATCATCAATAAAGAAACTCAAGCTGCATTGCCCGTGGATGTAGGCCATGATTAATGGCTGAACCACGTTAATTCTCTGGTGTTATTCTTCCCTGATCTTTCTTCTCTTATTCCTAAATCTATTATGATAAAGCTTGCTGTTATCAATTGCTTTTCTGTTTTCTTGATAACCAGTTAATAGTTAAATACTTGTATAAGCATTCTTGTGTTTGTTCTTTAGTTTTAGATCTCCTTGGACTCACATGAACAAATTGAAAATTGAAAAAAACCAATTTTTTTTTATTGGATTTGTTTGAATTTTGGATCCTTTAATCAAACCGAACCAATCCAAACCAAACCAAACTGAGCTTTTATATGCACATACAATTTTCTAACAAAATTATGACATTATTCATATTCATACAACTAAACATTTAACAAAAATAATATCATAACTTACTTATTCATAATTTTATAATGTAATATTATCTTAATATTGTATAGGGTAAAATGCACAAACCACCCTTGAGATTTTTAAATATTGCACTCCACTCCAAATTTAGCTTGAACAAAAATTGCACTTCACCCCATAAATTGGATGGTGGTTAACTAGGATGAAAATATTCTAACGGAATATTCTTTATTTTGTACCATAGTTAACTTTTTTTGTCTTGTTTATTTATTTTTATTCTTATTTATAATACCATTAATTATACATGCAATAATTATTTAGACTTATTTTAAAATTATTTTTGAAAAAATAAATAATTTCTTTATAATATATTTGAATTGTTTATATTTACAAATAACATTCTAATAATAATTTTATATTTTGACGCCAAAAAATTAAAATATACATGGTAAATGATTTAGTTGATTTTTTAAATTTTAATTATTTTTATTTGCTTCATTGGAATATTTTTAACACTCCTTATATATATATTGACACTATGGATATTCATGGCTTTAATTTTTTTTTATTTTACTTTGACCCACTTTTATTTGAATACTTATTTTTATTTTAATACCCTCATATCAATACAAGGAAAAAGGGTTTTTTTAGCGGATTTTTGGCAAGTGCTAGCGGTTAAAACCACCACTAAACACGCGTTCCGTGGTTGGCGGCGGTTTGCCAACCGCCGCTACAGTCTTCGCCCCCAAGTTTTGTCATGTTTAAATTAATTTCAAAATTATACATTAATTTATATGATACGATTAGAGAAATGGATTGAAATTTTTGTTAAAGACTAATAATTTGTTCTAACAAGTTATACATATCAATATAAATAAAGTTTGCCAAATTTTTGACAATTTTTTTCTTTTTGTAATTTAAAATTATTTGAATAGTATTCTAACTTAACCGTATGTAGTTTTGGGGTTTGGATATACCGTTGTAATAAATACTTAAAGAGATTACTAAATGAGATTCTTTTTAAACAAAAGGCTTCAATAGTGCAGTTTTTTCATAGTTAAAAGTTTTATAATTTTTTATGAATATATAGGTGGATTGTAATTTTTGCTCAAATAATTTTTACATTTTATTATAAATCAAATATAAATAATTCAAATGCATTGTATACAAATTATTTATGTTTTCTAAATATTATTTTAATATAATTTCAAATAATTATTTTTTAAATAATCAATTTTATTTATAAAATAATAAAAGAAATGGACAGGGTAAGAAAAAGAAGTTATCCATGGTACAAAACAAAGAAGATTCCAATAGAATATTCTCACCCCAGTTAACTACCATCCAATATATAGGGTGGAGGGATAAGGTGGAGCCTCTAGGTATGTGGTAGATCCTCAGCAAAGTAGATTTAGAAGGAGTAGTTTGTGTGTGTGTTTAGCCTATAAAAAAACCTACTATTCAATATATGGGATGGAGTGTAATTTTTGTCCAAGTTTGGAGTGAAGTGCAATACTTACAAATTTCAAGGGTGATTTGTGCCCTGTACCCTATTATATTTAAAATTTTATCATTTTTTAATCAATTTAAAATTAAATTTTAATATTTTTAGTTTTATATTAGTGAAATTTATAATATATATAATTTTTGTTATATCTTTAATGTTTTATTCAAATATCTGATTTTATCTTTAATTTAGTTTATAATTTACATAACCCTAAAATCGAAAATCAATCCAATCCATACAAAAAAAATGGATCAGATTGGTTCAAATTGCTTTCGTAGACCAAATCGAACCAAACTAAATTGCAAATAAATAAATTGATCGGATCAGATGACTTAACCCATCAAAACGGATCTAAACCGCACCCTGGACACCTCTGCAAACAAGGGTGCTGACATAGTTATAATAATAGAGAAGAATCTTTGTTAAAGTCCAAAAGAAAACACTTGCCATAAGGATAAACTTATCTATACTCAAGAAGTTAATCTTTCACTTTATTATTCCTTCCGTTTCTATTTAACTGTCTGGAAAGAGAAAATCACACATATTAAAGAGTGTAATAATTGTTATAGTTTTTCTCAAAATAAATTTTAAATTCTTCATAATACCCTTTATCTCTCATTGTTTGATTGGTTGGATAGTAGAGCATTGATTAGCATCCAATTAAACATAATGTTTGAATTGATAAAAGTATAATTAATGTTACATTGAAAATATAAGTGTATAGATAAATAGGAACAAGAATTTTTTCTCATAAATAAAAAGAAACAGAGAAAATAGTAATAAGATGGAAGAAGATACGAGAGAACAAATAAAAAAAAAACAATAAACTCATTTTTCAATTAATTGCCCTTTCAATTTTTAATTATAACTATAGGAGAGAAAGTATTTTTTCAATTATGTTAGCTGTTTTAATGTCTCAAAGCTTAATTTATATATAAATTGTGTGGCAATAATACATCAACAGGTTTAATTATATTTTTGGTCTTTATAGTTTGTTGATGGTGCAAATTTGGTTCTTAATAGTTTCAATTAAGTAATTTTCATTGCTCTAAATTAAATGGTTCGTTATTGACATTATTGATAATAAATAAGAAATCATTTATAATTTTTAGCACAATTTTCAGCAATAATGTTGGTAACGGATTGTTTAATTTAGACCAAAAATAGACTTTTTAGACCAAAAAGAGACTTTTAGATCCAATTTTCAAATTTTAAAGCATTTAGAGACTAAAATTGCTCAATTAAAATTACAGGGACAAAAATTATTGAACTAATAACTTATACGAACTAAAGTCACAAATAAGAGAATTTTTTTCAATGATTCAAATTCTAGAAAGCTAAAAGCATTTCTAAGGTTGTCAAGAGAAATTCTGCAATGAAAGTTCCCTTAGACAAGGATGAAGTCACAGTCAAGGTGAGTACAAATTTCATTAGTACAAAAAATAAGAAATAGTTTTGCTTTGCTTTTGTACAAATGTATTACTATTTTGGGTGTTTATGCTATAATTTTGATTTTTTCCTCATTTAATTGTACTAGATGGTGATAAAGGCACCTCTAAAGTTGATCACAAAATATCTACGGCGAAAGCTCTCTTAAGCAAGGATGAAACTCTAGTCAAGGTAAATACAAATGCTATCAAACATTCAAACATTGAGTTATTCAAATGAACGCATGGCTCACACGTGCCCATGCCTGGAATCCCTATTTCATTGTTTACTACCGTTTGTGCTGGGGCCTACCATCTCTCTCTAGTCTACTCTTATCAATACAATAAAAATCAACAAAAAAATGGAAAGAACCGTGGAGACTTATAAGCTTCTCTAGGAAGCTTTCCCTTGCTTAAATTATTTTAAAATTCAAACCTTTTCTAAGAACCCACTCCAATTATCTCTTCCTCATCTTCCTAAACCCTATTCAGTTTAACTGTCTCTTTTCCCCAATTTGTTTTTCTTGAACCCTATTTTCTCTTATTCTTCTATCTCCTAACCCCCCCCCTCTATCTCTCATTCTCTTTATGCCTCTATTATTAAAGCCCACCAAGGAAGAAGATGAAGATTAGAGAAAGATTCACAACATGGTTTCAGTGAGATGTGAGCTTGGATATTTCTCTACCAAAAGGCCCTCTTTCCCCGTCGATGGTAGTAGTACCCCTTTCTTCTTTCCCCCAAAGCACAAAAGGTTCGTTCTTTTTTTTTTCACTTTCTTTCTTTGATTCCACCTCTTAATTTTCTTATTATTCTTCCTAGGTCAACAATGGAGTTGTTGTCGCTCTAGGAGACTTATTCTGAAAAAGGAGAATTCCAAGTAATTGAACATGCTAGAGCCTCCCACGGATTCTTGAGAACGCCTTTCTTCTCCAAGGTGACATCTTGCCTTCCTTTTTCTATTTTCTTTTCATGTATATGTTGTGGATTTGGGATTTCTATCACTTAAAAGAAACTGATTTACATTTCTCCTCTCTAATGAATCCGAGTAAGAAAGAGAAACTTATTAGAAGATTGTTTTTTTTCATCAACATTGATTTTATTAACTTGGTTTAGTTTTATAGTTTCTCTACTTTGTCATTTTTTATCTTTGATTTTATTATTTAATTTTTAATTTATTATTTCATTTTTAATTTCTTGGGATTGCATGATGTGATTGATTCATAATTTCGTTATTTTCATGATTGATTAAAGAAGTGTTTCATTTGGTAATTGATTATTGAAGTGCTTCATTTGGTTACTAGATAGAAATTAGTGGAAAGATGTGGCTGGGGTCAAAGCTAAAATATCCTTTATATGGTTTTGAATATTTTTTTTAATTAATGTTACTCTATCAATTGAATTCCCCACTCAAACTCCGTTGACTATATTTTTTGTGAACTTCCCCCTCTTCTTTGGGTACTTTTTTTATATTTTTCCCTTGAGGTTGTGTTTGTTGTATCTGAGGCGGTTGTGATTGTATTTTAATTGAAATTGCATAAAATAAGAGAATTTTTTTTCATTAATTCATATTCTAGAAAGCTAAAAGCACTTCTAAGGTTGTCAAGAGAAATTCTGCAATGATAGTTCCCTTAGACAAAGATGAAGTTACAGTCAAGGTGAGTACAAATTTCATTAGTACAAAAAATAAGAAATATTTTTGCTATGCTTTTGTACAAATGTATTACTATTTTGGGTGTTTATGCTATAATTTTGATTTTTTTCTCATTTAATTGTACTAGATGGTGATAAAGGCACCTCTAAAGTTGATCACAAAAAATCTACGGCGAAAGCTCTCTTAAGCAAGGATGAAACTCTAGTCAAGGTAAATACAAATGCTATCAAACATTCAAACATTGAGTTATTCAAATAAACGCATGGCTCACACGTGTCCATGCCTGGAATCCCTATTTCATTGTTTACTACTGTTTGTGCTGGGGCCTACCATCTCTCTCTAGCCTACTCTTATCAATACAATAAAAATCAACAAAAATGGAAAGAACCGTGAAGAGTTATAAGCTTTTCTAGGAAGCTTTCCCTTACTTAAATTATTTTAAAATTCAAACCTTTTCTAAGAACCCACTCCAATTATCTCTTCCCATCTTCCTAACCCCTATTCAGTTCAACTATCTCTTTTCCCCATTTTTTTTTCTTGAACCGTATTTTCTATTATTCTTCTTTCTCCTAACTCCCCCTCTATCTCTCATTCTCTATATGCCTCTATTATTAAAGCCCACCAAGGAAGAAGATGAAGATTAGAGAAAGATTCACAACATGGTTTCAGTGAGATGTGGGCTTACCAAAAGGCCCTCTTTCCCCGTCGATGGTAGTAGTACCCCCTTCTTCTTTCCCCCAAAGCACAAAAGGTTCGTTCTTTTTTTTTTCACTTTCTTTCTTCGATTCCACCTCTTAATTTTCTTATTATTCTTCCTAGGTCAACAATGGAGTTGTTGTCGCTCTAGGAGACTTATTCTGAAAAAGGAGAATTCCAAGTAATTGAACATGCTAGAGCCTCCCACGGATTCTTGAGAACGCCTTTCTTCTCCAAGGTGACATCTTGCCTTCCTTTTTCTATTTTCTTTTCATGTATATGTTGTGGATTTGGAGTTTCTATCACTTAAAAGAAATTGATTTACATTTCTCCTCTCTAATGAATCCGAGTAAGAAAGAGAAACTTATTAGAAGATTGTTTTTTTCATCAGCATTGATTTTATTAACTTGGTTTAGCTTTATAGTTTCTCTACTTTGTCATTTTTTATATTTGATTTTATTATTTAATTTTTAATTTATTATTTCATTTTTCATTTCTTGGGATTGCATGATGTGATTGATTCATAATTTCGTTATTTTCATGATTGATTAAAGAAGTGTTTCATTTGGTTATTGATTATTGAAGTGCTTCATTTGGTTACTAGATAGAAATTAGTGGAAAGATGTGGCTGGGGTCAAAGCTAAAATATCCTTTATATGGTTTTGAATATTTTTTTTAATTAATGTTACTCTATCAATTGAATTCCCCGCTCAAACTCCGTTGACTATATTTTTTGTGAACTTCCCCCTCTTCTTTGGGTACTTTTTTTATATTTTTCCCTTGAGGTTGTGTTTGTTGTATCTGAGGCGGTTGTGATTGTATTTTAATTGAAATTGCATAAAATAAGTGAATTTTTTTTCATTAATTCATATTCTAGAAAGCTAAAAGCACTTCTAAGGTTGTCAAGAGAAATTCTGCAATGAAAGTTCCCTTAGACAAGGATGAAGTTACGGTCAAGGTGAGTACAAATTTCATTAGTACAAAAAATAAGAAATATTTTTGCTTTGCTTTTGTACAAATGTATTACTATTTTGGGTGTTTATGCTATAATTTTGATTTTTTTCTCATTTAATTGTACTAGATGGTGATAAAGGCACCTCTAAAGTTGATCACAAAAAATCTACGGCAAAAGCTCTCTTAAGCAAGGATGAAACTCTAGTCAAGGTAAATACAAATGCTATCAAACATTCAAACATTGAGTTATTCAAATGAACGCATGGCTCACACGTGTCCATGCCTGGAATCCCTATTGCATTGTTTACTACCGTTTGTGCTGGGGCCTACCATCTCTCTCTAGCCTACTCTTATCAATACAATAAAAATCAACAAAAATGGAAAGAACCGTGAGAGTTATAAGCTTCTCTAGGAAGCTTTCCCTTACTTAAATTATTTTAAAATTCAAACCTTTTCTAAGAACCCACTCCAATTATCTCTTCCCCATCTTCCTAACCCCTATTCAGTTTAACTATCTCTTTTCCCCATTTTTTTTCTTGAACCCTATTTTCTCTTATTCTTCTTTCTCCTAACTCCCCCTCTATCTCTCATTCTCTATATGCCTCTATTATTAAAGTCCACCAAGGAAGAAGATGAAAATTAGAGAAAGATTCACAACATGGTTTCAGTGAGATGTGAGCTTGGATATTTCTTTACCAAAAGACCCTCTTTCCCCGTCGATGGTAGTAGTACCCCCTTCTTCTTTCCCCCAAAGCACAAAAGGTTCGTTCTTTTTTTTTCTCACTTTCTTTCTTCGATTCCACCTCTTAATTTTCTTTTTATTCTTCCTAGGTCAACAATGGAGTTGTCGTCGCTCTAGGAGACTTATTTTGACAAAGGATAATTCCAAGTAATTGAACATGCTAGAGCCTCCCACGGATCCTTGAGAACACCTTTCTTCTCCAAGGTGACATCTTGCCTTCCTCTTTCTATTTTCTTTTCATGTATATGTTGTGGATTTGGGGTTTCTATCACTTAAAAGAAATTGATTTACATTTCTCATCTCTAATGAATCTGAGAAAGAAAGAGAAACTTGTTAGAAGATTATTTTTTTCATCAGCATTGATTTTATTAACTTGGTTTAGTTTTATAATTTCTCTACTTTGTCATTTTTTATATTTGATTTTATTATTTAAGTTTAATTTATTATTTCATTTTTTATTTCTTGGGATTGCATGATGTGATTGATTCATAATTTCGTTATTTTCATGATTGATTAAAGAAGTGTTTCATTTGATTATTTATTATTGAAGTGCTTCATTTGGTTACTAGATAGAAATTAGTGGAAAGATGTGGCTGGGGTCAAACCTAAAATATCCTTTATATGGTTTTGAATATTTTTTTTAATTAATGTTACTCTATCAATTGAATTCCCAGCTCAAACTCCGTTGACTATATTTTTTGTGAACTTCCCCCTCTTCTTTGGGTACTTTTATAATATTTTTCCCTTGAGGTTGTGTTTGTTGTATCTAAGGCTGTTGTGATTGTATTTTAATTGAAATTGCATAAAATTGCATGTTGTAACACAAAGATGGGATTTTTTTTATTTTGATGTTATATTAGGTTATATTTCTGCATTTTAAGTATTTTTGTTTATAAATACATTATGGATGACAATTTTTCCCCACACTCGGGGATTCCTGCGGGGGATCGCCCTGAATGGGCCTAGATCTCAGAGAATTTTTTCCTGCGGGAATGTGGACAAAATTCTCCTCACAACAAGTTTGGGAATGGGGACACACACTCCCTGCCTCGAATGGTCCTCGAGTCCCTGCCATCCCTGGAAGTTACTTAAATACCCTAGTTAAATGTGTGTGTGTGTATATATATATATATACTTGTGTGTGTGTGAAACCCTAAATGAGTTGAGAGTTGAGACTTGCGCCGTCACTCTTTCTCTGTCTCACTCTCCTTCCAATCTTCCCTCGTTTCACCTTTAAGTCTTCTCAGTTCACGCGCCTTCTTGCACCTTCCAACTATTCTCTGCGCCTTCTTCCACCTTATAACTCTTATTTGCACCTTGCTTCCACCTTTCTATCCCTGTTACCTAAAGCTCTGCCATTGCAATGTTAGGTGTGGTGCTTCTCTCTCTAATTTAATTTCTTGGATTTTCTTAGATTTTTTCCTATTAAAACATTTTCTTTGGAGGAGATCTATGTCCAAATGTCACGAAGCTAGTGGAGGCCATTTGCACTTGATCATTTTCAACCTTTGAAAAAATAGAATAAGTTTTCCAAATTGATTTTTCATATTTTCTACAACTCAAAATATGATCGATGCACATCGAGATTGATCTGTCAAGCCCTGAAGCTAGACGAATCACATCTCTTCTGTTCCTCCGATGCGGTGGTGCACGGCCTCCAGCGTCCTCACCTTGCAGTGTAGAGGTACCTGCAGATACTCCAAGACTTAAGTCTATGTGTGAATAATATGAAGTGTAACGTACTCCTTTGACATAGCCTATTTATAAAAACCATCGTGGTTACAAAGTCAAACCTGTCAGTGCCACCCTTCCATGAAATGCAGCGCAACCCTCGGGTTTGTCAACCATGTCCATGTGCTTGGGCATATCATATCGTGAGTACTGAGATGGCTTCAACATTGTATCAGACGTGGTACATATAACCTGGATGTCAGTTTGTGGTCCTATCCTGCGACCGTGAGGCGAGATGCCCCACAGGATGGGTCCATAACAAAGATGTTGTCGATTGAGTCCAGGTGCAAGTTGGTGTGTTAGACTTGTTAGCTGTATGGAAAAATTATGATTCTCTGAACCTCAAAATATGATTTTCCCTTGTTAGCCGCTCAGGAAACACATGTTCGAAAAGGAATAAGAAGGGAAACTAAAGCTTTTGAAAGTGGATTTTCTTGAAAGGCATGGACAAAGACAGAAAATATGATTTTCTTGAAAGGAATAAAAATGAAAGCTTTAAACATGCTTTCTTGGGTTTTAAAATTTTGGGTATAAATTCAGGTTTGCCGTTGGGGGTGTAGGGATTGGGGATGGGGGCGGGGGAAGGTGGGGTTTGTGAGAGAGTACTTCCTGTCGCTGCCCGTGCTGGTGCCATGCCTAAATACATGCTTTAGTTATGATGCAATTAAGTTAATCTAAACTCTAACTCTACTTCGTCTCTATTTTCTTATCTTTTTTATTTTCTTTTTGCTCTGACTTATGAGGTGCCTTGTTGGTGCTTAAAAAGATAAGTTGAAATCCTTAGCTGACTTGCTTTTTTACATCACACAAGTGGATCCATTTTGGATTATATAATTTTTTTAGTTTAGCTTTTTTTTTGTTTGAGCCATTTTATTTCTATAGTTCATATTTTTTTATGAAGACACATGTTATACTATGATTTGATAGTTTAGAACACAACAAAGTTTGTATTTCTTCTAAGTCGGTTTTTTTTTTGTTCTTCTTAGTGTCTAACCTATTCATTCAATTTGGTAACTTTGTTTTGAGATTTATTTTAACATGTTTTCCCTTTTGAGTTGTTCCAAGAGTCTTGCCAAAAGAAAAGTTATTACGGTTTTATTTCATTGTCTAATTTCAGTTTTTCCTTAAGTGATACTATTTTTTTTTCACTTTAGAAAGCAAGTCTACAACACAACTTATGATAGAAAAATAACATGGCTTGGCATTGGCATATGACAATAAGGTTGGTAACCATGTATCTTATCAATTGATATCTAAAGTTTACACTCAAAAGAGCAATTTTTAGCTAATTTTTCAATCCTGTTACTAGATAGAAGCCGCGGATGTACACTATATTGTGACTTTATCAACATTTAATGTAGAATTTATAACGACTATACAAAGTGTTGTAGTAATATTTACATAGGTAATAATAATTTCTACTAATGCATTAACTTTTTGATCTAATTTGAGTTGTAATTTGCAACTATTACCTTTTCTTTTTGTTTAGTGGAAGGTAAAGCAATACAAGTATGCAACATGAAGGTTGCCCATCATTAAAGGAAAAAAAGGAGGCATTACATGTTCCTGCAATTTGTATGTCACAATGTTAGAAGAAGAATGTTCATGGTGTTGGAAAGATGAACTGAGGGTGCTTATGGTGGTATTCCTCCTCTTTCTTCTCCTGTATCAGTTCATTTGATGCCCCCAGTAGATAGTGTTGGCTTAGGTATGGGAAATGAAAATTTTCCTTCTTGGCCTTCTAGATCAAGTGGTGGAACTAGTATTTTCTTTCCAAATCCTGCAAGCTATTTTCAGGTTAGTATATATATTTGCGTTGAAACTTGAAAGTAGTATGAAAGTTTTGTTGATTTTAAATATTTAAATTTTCGACAAGAGGTATTTTGGCAAAGAGGATGGTGCGGGATCAAAGAGAAAATATCTAAAGAATGAAAAGAAGGATTATTGAAGGGAAGAGCGTAGGAATTTTGATTGAAGGCCAAGGCATTTACGCTTCGGCTAGCTTTTGAACAAGGTTTTCAAAAAGAGTTGATAAACCAAGTATGATTTATGATAATGTGTCCATATGATTACAATAAAACATAAATGACCAAAAGTTGGTTTGTTACATTGTCATATGGACACATTATCATAAATCATACTCAGTTTGTCAACTAGTCTAAAAACCTGGTTCAAAATCTAGCCGAAGAATAAAGGCCATGGCCTTCATTAAAATTCCTACGCTCTTCCCTTCTTTGATCCTTCTTTTCATTCTTGGGATATTTGTTCTTTGCTCCCACACCATCCTCTTTGCTAAATATCTTATGCTGTAACTTTAAACATTTAAAATCAACTACAAGCATACATTCTACTTTCAAGTTTCAACAACAATATATATAATAACCTGGAAGTAACTTGCAGGGTTTGGAAGCAAAGTACCAGTTCTATCACTTCATCTAGGGGGCCAAGAAGGAAATTTTCATTACCCATACTTAAACTAGCTCTATCCACGTGTGGCATCGTCGGAACTAATGGAAGAGGAGGAAGAGGAGAATCACCACCATAACCACCCATAACTTCATCTTCCTAATACCTTGGAAATACACCTTCTAAACTCATTGGATTGTGCAAAAAAGGAGATGGTGGAGGATTATAAAATTCCCAACAACATTAAATATGTTAGGTAACAAAACCTTTCTTTTCAGTTTGTAATATGAATATACAATTCTATTTTTAACATTATGCACAAGGCAATTTGTTAGTTTCAAAAATTTAAAAATCTTAAAGTTAACATATTTGATAAAAAGGAAATGATTTTTGTTCACACTACAAAAAAGATTGATTTAGTGACTGAATTAGCAAGTTTGTTGGTCACTAAATATTAGGTCGTAAACCATTTCGATCGGCAAAATATTTAGTGATCACAAAGCAACTTTAGCAACCAATGAATTGCTAAACAGACTTTTTTTTTAGTGTCAATTAAAATTGAAATTATGGTGTTGTTTTGATTAGGATCATCAGAGTATAATTTATTTAGTTAAAGTATTGTATTACTTTCTCTAATGCCTTCTAATTGTAAAAGTGAAATTAATTATGTAATGATATAAAAGGTTTATTTGCCATCCATTCACATGGTCCATTAGTAACAAATCTACTTGTAGAAGTAAAGCCATTACACAGGAGCATGTTGCCATTCTTTTAGACCACTTCACAAAAGAGGAGGTTAAGCAAACTGTCATACAAATGCACCCTACAAAGGCTCTAGATAGAGAACCTGCTCTCTTTTATCAGCGCTTCTAGAATGTAGTTAAGGAGAATGTTACGAGCTTGGTGTTACAAATATCATTGGCGACCTTCACTTAGTTTTCATAAATCAAACTTTCCTTGTTCTTATCCCTAAAAAGAAGAGCCTTGTGCATGCCAGTGAATTTAGACTATAAGCTTGTGCAACGTTATTTTGATGTGATGAAGAAACACCGAGAAAACAAAAGGGTTATGGCCCTTAAACTTGACTTATCTAAAGCGTATGACAGGGAGGAATAGTCTTTCTTGAAATCAATCTTAGAAAGTTTTAGTTTCCCTACTCAGTGGGTCTCTATCATTAAAAATTGTGTCTCATCCACATCTTTCTCTAATCTGCTTAATGGGGAACCTTAGCCCTCTTTTACTATTGAGCATGGTTTGAGATAGGGCGACCCCCACACTCCATGTTAATCTATCCTCTGCTCTAAGGGCTTGTCTTCTTTGATTTCACACGGTATTGAGATTCAGGAAATCTATAGCATTAAGGTTTCCCCTAGAGCGCTGACTATGTCTCATCTTTTCTTTGTAGATGATATCATAATCTTTTCAAGATCCTTAAATCCTATGAGGATGCTTCTGGGCAGCGTATCAACTTTGACAAATCAGAACTCTCTTTTAGCCGAAACAAGCCTAATTCCAAGAAAAGATCCCTTGAAGGAATGTTGAATACAAAGGCAGTGGAGAGTCATTGCATTTACTTGGGGTCTTCCTACTCTAGTGAGAAGATCTAAGACTCAAGTGTTTGATTTTGTCGAGGAGTGTGTTTGGAAGAAACTCAAAGGGTGGAAGGAGATGAGCCTTTTTAGAGCTGGCAAGGAGGTACTCATTAAATCACTTGTTCAATCCATTCCAACATATGTTATGAGTTGTTTTGTGTTGCCCAAGTCACTTTGCACCCAGATTGAGAGTATGATTGCGAGATTTTTCTGGGGGAGGTGATGTTGACAAAAGGTATCTTCATTGGATGAAGTGGGAGAAACTGTGTTTTTTAAATTCAAGAGGTGAGCTTGGTTTTAGAGATGTCTGATGTTTCAATAAAGCAATGTTAGCTAAGCAGTGGTGGTGTTTGGAGAGTGTGGGTGTACTAGGGTCGGGGGCTCTGGGTACCTATTGAACTCGGGGTGCAGGAGTTATTTAGAGAGTAGTCTATGTCTTGTAAAATTTTTTACATAGTGTTATTATTTGGTTGTCGTTAGACAACGGACGTGTGGTTTTTTCTCCGATTTTAGAGTTTTTTCACATTAACTTCTCGTGTTTGATGGTGTTTTTGTTTTATTTTATTTCTCTGTTTGAATGATAATTCTCGAGGGGGTTAAATGGCGATTTTACCCAAAACGTCCTTGCCTAACTTCAAGGTTTATATATTGACTTGGAGAATCAAATATGACTTATCTGGGACCTTAATAATTGAGATTCATGTTGGTGGAATACTCATCTTTTGCCTCAAATTTTCCGTCCCCATGAAGTTGTATTCAAATTATTCCCCTATGTAGATCCTATAGCAAGGACACCACACAATGACGTTTTTCTCCTAATAAGGAGTTCACCGTGAGGCCAGCTTATAATTTTATTAGAGAGCATCAACATCCAATAGTAGAAACCTTCAATAGTCATGACTAATTGGTCGTGATGTGGAAAAAATTGTAGAAGGTGGATTCAATTCCAAGGTGCAAGGATATTGTTTGGAGAGCCTGTAAGTCTACTCTTCCAGTTCTTTGAACCACACTTTATTGGGAGAGGTCTTGGTTGTTGAATATGGCTCAGAACAATGCTGAAACCTTGGCTTCCCTGTTTCTGTTATTCTGTTATTTTCAGTTAATAACAGTTAGCTTGGTGGGAAGGCTGTTTTCATTTTTCTTTGTATTTCTTGATTCCTTTTCCTTGCTGTATCTTACCTTCACTAATCTATATATAAATCTATGAAGGCTAGGAGTTCCAGATTATTATCATGTATTGCAATTAGTTTTAGATGTGAGTCATGGAAGCCTTATGAAACCGTGATGCACCTATAGCTTGTAACATCTTTGATTGATCATAGTGGAATCGTGCTGCTGTTCCTCCCGTGGATGTAGGCTAAGGCTGAACCACGTAAACCTGCTGTGTTCATCTTCTTCCTCTCTTTCTCATTCGGTTTCATCTTTCTGTTTCTTTAGTTTTATCTCCTTCTGCTTCTTTTGTTTTTGCTGCATTATCTGCATAATTCTGCAGGTTCTGCTGTATTTCTTTTTCTGGTTTTTCTCTGTTATCTTTGTTCTACTTGGTTTGTCAGTTTTTGTGTTTCAATCAATCTTGTTAGGTGATCTTGAATCATACAAGAGTTAAAGAACCAACAAGTGGCGCCGTCTGTGGGGATTAAAGCATCAAGAATGGGGACTACGAAGTATGACATAGAGAAATTCTCGGGTGAAAATGACTTTGGTTTGTGGAGAATCAAGATGGAGGCTATCTTGATCCAACAAGGCTGTGCAGAAGCAATAAAGGGAGAAGAAAGGATGTCAGTTTCCTTATCTCAGAAAGAAAAGACAAATATGATTGAGAAAGCTAGAAGCGCCATAATCTTGTGCTTGGGAGACAAGGCTCTCCGAGAAGTAGCAAAGGAAAAGACAGCTGTAGCCATGTGGCTCAAGCTGGAATCTTTGTATATGACAAAATATCTGGCTCACAGGTTATGTTTGAAGCAGCAATTGTATTCATTCAAGATGATAGAATCAAGACTCATAATAGAACAGCTCGCAGAGTTCAATAAGATCTTGGATGATCTTGAAAATATAGAAGTAAAACTGGATGATGAAGACAAGGCCCTCTTGTTGCTGAATTCTCTACCAAAGAGCTACGAACACTTCAAGGATGCAATCCTTTATGGAAAGGAACAGGTTATCACTCTGGATGAAGTCCAAACCTCCATCAGAACCAAGGAATTACAAAGGATGCAGGACTCCAAGGCAGGTGATAATGGTGAAAGCTTGAATGTTTCTAGAGGAAGGAATGAGAAGAGAGAACATGGGTCTAAAGGAAAGAAGTCCAGGTCAAAATCTAAGAATGGAGACAAAACAAAGTACAAGTGTTTCCATTGCCACAAACCTGGACATTTCAAGAAGAATTGCCCAAAAAGAGGAAACAAGGACTCAAGGATGTCAACAGAATCAGCTGACATTGCTGCCATCTTAGAAGGATATGAGAGTGCAGGTGTTTTGTAAGTGTCAAGTACTCAAACCAGATCAGATTGGGTTCTGGATTCAGGTTGCTCGTATCACATGTGTCCTAGAAGGGATTATTTTGAGACTTTGGAACTCAAAGAAGGAGGAACTGTCCTCCTTGGTGAGAATTATCCATGCAAGGTAAGAGGTAATGGAACCCTCAGGAGGAGAATGTTTGACAACCGAGACTACATTCTTAAGGATGTGAGGTTTGTACCTGAACTTAAGAGAAATCTTATATCTACTAACATGTTTGATAGTCTAGGATATGCTACTAAGACTCAACATGGTGTGTTTAAGATTTTGAATGGATCTCTTGTCATTGCTAAGGGTAACAAAGATAAGAAAAATGGTTTGTCCATTCTTGATGGATATGTTGTAACTGCTCATGCATCCATAGCTAGTAATTGCAACATGGATAAAACAAAACTATGGCATCTTAGGCTTGGACATGTAAGTGAAAAAGGCTTAGTTGAATTGGAAAAACATAATTTGCTCAATGGTGACAAACTAAACAAACTTGATTTCTGTGAAAACTGTGTTTTAGGAAAAATCACATAGAGTAAAGTTTGGAACTGGTATGCATGTTTCTAATAGGCCTTTTGAATATGTTCATGCTGATTTGTGGGACCATCTAGAGCTAAAACTCTAGGTGGAGGCTCTTATTTTCTCTCAATTGTTGATGATTACACTAGAAGAGTATGGCTGTATGTGTTGAAAAGTAAGGCTGAAACCTTTAAAAAATTCAAGGATTGGTATACTCTGATTGAGAACCAACTAGGGACAAACCTAAAGGTTCTAAGGACTGACAATGGCCTAGAACTTCTTTCAAAGCAATTTCAAGAATTTTGCAGGTTACATGGAATTAAAAGGCACAGGACAGCTCCCTATACTCCTCAGCAGAATGGATTAGCAGAAAGAATGAATCGAACAATTCTGGAAAGAGTGATGTGCGTGCTCCTTGGGTCAGGTTTGCCTAAGAGCTTTTGGGGGGAAGCTGTAAATACTGCTGCCTACTTGATCAATAGGTGTCCTTCTTTAGCCTTAGACTTCAAGACACCTATGGAGGCTTGGAATGGAAAACCTGCAGATTACTCTAATCTGAAGGTGTTTGGATCTGTTGCTTATGCTCATGTCAGGGAAGGAAAGCTTGAACCGAGAGCAGTGAAATGTGTGTTTGTTGGATATCCTGAAGGTGTGAAAGGCTACAAACTATGGAAGCTAGAACCAGGTGGAGGAAAATGTATCATCAACAGGGATGTTACATTTGATGAAACCAAGATGGCTATGCTTGAAGAAAAGAACATAAAGACTGATGAAAGCAAGGAGAATGTTCAGTTTGAGGTGGAGCCTCCTACTGAAATTACAGGATCAGATCAGAACTCAAGTTCTGTTAGAGAATCCCTTGAAGCATCTAGGATGGAAGGGACAAGTGACACTCAGGACCTCTCAGATTATCAGCTTGTCAGGGATAGAGCAAGAAGAGTTCCTAAGCCTAACAGCAGATATGCATATGCTGATCTTATCTGCTATGCTCTTTATGCTGCCAAGGAAATTCAGGAATATGAACCAAGGACTTATCAGGAAGCAGTTCAAAGTAATGAAGCTGAGAATTGGTTGAAGGCTATTCATGAAGAAATGGACTCCTTGAAGAAAAATCAAACTTGGATACTTGTGAAGCAACCAGAAGGCAAAAGCATCATCGGTTGCTAGTGGATTTTCAAAAGGAAGGAAGGCATACCAGGTGTTGAAGCTCCAAGGTTCAAAGCAAGACTTGTAGCTCGGGGATTCACTCAAAAGGAGGGAATTGATTACAATGAGATTTTTTCTCCTGTTGTGAAACACTGCTCCATAAGAATCCTTTGAGCATTGTAAATCAATTTGACTTGGAATTGGAGCAAATGGATGTAAAAACAGCTTTTCTTCATGGTTTCTTGGAAGAAACCATTTACATGCATCAACCTGAAGGCTTCTGTGAGGAAAGGGACAAGGTGTGCTTGCTGAAAAAGTCCCTATATGGCCTGAAGCAAAGTCCTAGGATGTGGTACAAAAGGTTTGATGATTTTCTTCTAAGACTCGGTTTTAATAGATGCAGGTATGACAGCTGTGTTTATGTTCTCAAGAGGAAGAAGAGGATCATCCTATACCTACTGCTGTATGTTGATGACATTCTCCTGGCCAGCTCCAGCAAGGAGGAGATTGGAATTTTCAAGGAAAAGCTCAGCTCAGAGTTTGAAATGAAGGATCTTGGTCCAGCCAAGAGGATCCTTGGAATGGATATCAGCAGAACCGGGGAAGAAGGAGAGCTTCTCTTGTCACAGGAAAACTACTTGAAGAAAGTTGTTGAAAGGTTTAGGATGCATCAGTCTAAACCTGTCTCAACACCCTTAGGCACTCACATCAAGCTA
The DNA here is from genome assembly GCA_037177725.1 of Cyamopsis tetragonoloba. NCBI lineage: Eukaryota > Viridiplantae > Streptophyta > Magnoliopsida > Fabales > Fabaceae > Cyamopsis > Cyamopsis tetragonoloba. The sequence continues at coordinate 34,486,051 of CM074120.1, read as the reverse complement.
TCTTCATCTCAGGCTCCTAAGACAAAAGAAGAAAGGACCAAAATGAATTATGTTCCTTATGCTAGTAGGGTTGGAAGTGTCATGTATGGCATGGTTTGTAGCAGGCCTGATCTTGCTTATGCTATAAGCTTGGTTAGCAGATTCATGGCAAATCCAGGACAGACACATTGGAATGCGCTCAAATGGTTGTTTAGGTACTTAAATGGCTCCTTGGGACATGGACTAAAATTCAGAAGATGCTCAGCAAAAAGAAATGCCATATCTGGATATGTTGATGCTAATTTTGCTGGTTGTATGGATACCAGAAAATCTTTGACAGGATATGTCTTCACTTTGTTTGGGACTGCAGTTACATGGAAGGCAAATCTGCAATCTGTTGTGTCTGTGTCTACTACTGAAGCTGAGTACATTGCTCTAACCGAAGGTGTTAAGGAAGGATCATGGCTAAGAGGGTTGATAAGTGATCTAGGTGTTCATCAATCTAGTGTCACAATTCATTGTGATAGCCAAAGTGCCATTCACTTGGCAAATCATCACACTTACCATGAAAGGACTAAACACATTGATGTCAGGTTTCATTTCATCAGAGATGTCGTCGAGGCAAAGAAAGTTCAAGTGGTGAAGATTGCTTCAGAGGAAAATCTTGCAGACATGTTAACTAAGTCTCTTCCAAGAACTAAGTTCAAACATTGCTTGGACTTAGTGAATTTCACCTGTTGATAGTTGATTTGAAGAGGAAAGCAGCTGCATGAACTCTCTTGTTCTTTGCCAAGGTGGAGAAATGTTGAATGTGGCTCAGAACAATGCTGAAACCTTGGCTTCCCTATTTCTGTTATTCTGTTATTTTCAATTAATAACAATTAGCTTGGCGGGAAGGCTGTTTTTAGTTTTCTTTGTATTTCTAGATTCCTTTTCCTTGCTGTATCTTACCTTCACTGATCTATATATAAATCTATGAAGGCTAGGAGTTCTAGATTATTATCATGTATTGCTCTTAGTTTTAGGTGTGAGTCATGGAAGCCTTATGAAACCGTGATGCACCTATAGCTTGTAACAACTTTGATTGATCATAGTGGAATTGTGCTGCTGTTCCTCTCATGGATGTAGGCTAAGGCTAAACCACGTAAACCTGCTGTGTTCATCTTCTTCCTCTCTTTCTCATTCGGTTTCATCTTTCTGTTTCTTTAGTTTTATCTCCTTCTGCTTCTTCTGTTTTTGCTGCATTATTTGCATAATTGTGCAGGTTCTGCATTTCTTTTTCTGTTTTTTCTCTGTTATCTTTGTTCTACTTGGTTTGTCTGTTTTTGTGTTTCAATCAATCTTGTTAAGTGATCTTGAATCATACAAGAGTTAAAGAACCAACATTGGTACTTTTCAGAGGTCACCCATCCCTCAATTGGTTCAGGTCAAGCACGCTTAATCGTGGAGTTCTTAAGTGATAGGTTCTGGTGTATATTTGATTCATTCATGTGCCCCCATCCCTAGAAGCCTGCCAGGAGCCGCTCCTTGCTCATGTCTCATTGCACTGGCGACACTTCCTGCCCTCATCGCGACCCGAGATGTTACAACAAGTCTTCTTTCTCCTCCTGTAATGAACCTTTGCGTTGCCGCTACATCATCTAGCCATCCCATCTCTCGGCACTCTCCATTGATGAGTCCTAGTGCGTCGCGTTTGTGGATGCTTTGCTTCGAACTTGATCGGGCACGAGTTTGGGCTTTGTGGTTCCGGGACCGTATGACATGCTGTTGGCCCCCAAGAGTAAGCTTCTGCACGAGACCTTAGTGCCCAAAATTGCTGAAGCAATGTCGCTAAAAGATTGAATGAGTTTTGTTGTTAACAAGCAAATTCAAAAATGATGTTTTATTACGGATTGTTCTGATATTATCTCAAAAAGGAGGTCTCCTTTTACAAATCTTTTGTATTTTTCTTCCATTTTTGGAGACTGCAAGCAGCTGATCACGTCTCTTCATAGTTTCTAAGTAACTCACGTTAAGAGGGAACTGAATGCTTCTACATATTACTTAGCTAGGCATGCCTTTTTCACTCCAAACCAATGTTGGTTTCAACTTTCACGATTTTCTTTGTGTTGTTATTTATTTGCATTTAGATGTAAACAATAAGAACTTCTTGTTTGGTCTTTTCTCTTGATAAATAATACAAGGTTTAAATCTTGGCATTGGAGATTTATGATAGATTATTGAAAACTAGTTTAGGATATGTGTGTGCGTGTGTAATTTCCGACCAAAATAGAAATAATAATGCATCCTTATTAAACAAAAACATCATCACATTAGAAGAATAAGTGATCTCTCACGTATGACTAAATTATTTTTAACAATAAATACTCAATTGTAGGACATAATTATAAATTATTCATTTATTGATTTTTGACATTATCTATATGATGTGCGGCCATGAGGGAGGGTATAAAAATGAGTGATTTCTAACAAGTGACTGTTTCTTTTGTTAAAGAATGATTTTAGAATATAGAGATTATGGCAAATTATTATGGACTAGCATTTGTTATGAAAAACAGTTCTAACAAGTGACAATGAAAAATGTTTTGTTGACACCTTTTTTTTTCACACCTAACTTACATTCATAATAAAATAATAATATATCATTTTTTTTTAAAAAAAAAGGAAAATGAAAAGCACAAATTCAATCAGAAAACAATAAAATAATAAAGGTGTGAGAAGGGTGTGAAGATTTTGGGTGTGAGAAAATCGGGACTCAGTGACAATTATTATGGATTGACATATCGGCTTATGTAGCATGTCGACATGACAAACATAGGAAAAATCTTTGCATCTTGGCATGGGTAACATGGGATAAAGTGTGCAAACAAAATGAGGTGGGTGGCCTAGGTATCAAGAAATTGAAGGTTATGAATAAGGCATTGCTAGGGAAGTGGAGGTGGAGACTATTGAATGACAATGGTGATTTGTGGCAAGCTGTCTTAATGGCTAAATGCAAGGGAGAAATGGAGGAAAGAGGGGCATGTGTTAGAATGATGGAAAGTGATTTGGACTCTAAACTTACACCAAAAGTGCTTGAATTTAATAAGATATTTATATTTATCTTCGAATTGCTTATACAAATTAGTTAGAGCATTTGCATATATTATTATCAATAAGCACTCATTATATTTTTTAAAAAACAATTAAAATTTCTTAAATAACATTATAGTATAGCAAATTATTGAAACTTTTTTCAACCAAAAAAAATGGTAGAAACTTCAAAATTAGAGAAAATAAATAAAGGTTAATTTTACTAACTTCTCATGATGTTAGCGTTAAATATACTTAGAACCACTTACTTTAACAATTATACACTTGTAATTGATCAAAGAAAAAACATGGGCACAATTGAACACCATAGTTATTTTTGTTCCTTCCTTAATGAGTTCTTTTATTTACAATACTTGATTTTTCTATATATTCTTCCATCTAATCTTATAAATTAAATGTATGTGGTGGGGTGCTTAATGTCAACTAATGAGTTAAACTTCATGAAAGTCGTTATTTATTAGAAAGAGTACCGGAAAAATGATCGTAGTGTAAAACATGATTGAATTTCAGCCATCACACTCTTGATCATGATATCTATCCTCAACCAAGTTGATGTTTCCTAAATTTCAATGAGATAAAAATTGAAATTAGAAAATTTTAAAGAGAGAACATTTAAATAGAAAATTAAGGAAGAAAAACTTTAGAAGAACAAAATTTGGAAAAAGAAAATTTTAAATAGAAAATTTAGAGAAGGAACACTTGATAGAGAGAGAAAGAGAGAAATTTTCCAAAAAGAAAAAACTTAAAGAGAGACAAAATTAAAAAAAAAATATATACATAGAGTCATCCAAATGGAAAAATTTAAAAGAAAACAAAAATTCAGAATGAACAAATTTAGAAAGAGAAAATTTGTAGAGAAAAAACTTCATACAGAGTTAATTTGGAGAGGAAAAGTTTATATTGAGAATATTTTAGTGTGGGAGACTTTTGTTTATTTTATTTGTTTACATTTGTGATTTTATTTTATATATGTTTATTTCAAATAGTAGGAGGAGAGGAATTAAAAAGTAGCGTATTTGTGCTTAGTTTGCAAGGGGAGATTTTAGAAAACAGTGAAAATAAATTATAGTTGTTTTGATTGTTTTCAAAATTTGTTACACACATCTCTAACACAGAAAACAAAATGAGAGTGAGATGAAAGTTTTGTAATGCAATTACTTATAAAAATAGAGAAAAAAAAAATAAAAATAGAAAGAAAACATGCCCTTAATTGTTCTCATTGTTTTGGGATTGAAATATATATTTTTTTATTTAGAATTGTGTTTGCAGATGATACACGTGGTCTAGAAAAAAATTATTTCTAAAATATTTCATAAAAATATAAAATATTATTTTTCATTTTATAAATATTATTTGAAATCTAATTGAAATTTTGTACATTGAACGAATACTAGTAAACGATTAGCAATTCTCTCTCGAAGTTGAACTCGTATGAAGATGTTGTTATGTGGCCATAACATATTACTATATTCTCACCCGTAGATGAACGAACTCTCACACATATGATTAGGAGACACGGTAGTTCAGCATAAAATAATAAAAAGAATAATTTAAATGTGCAACAAAAAAAGTAGTTAAAATAGATGTACCTAAATTCTTATTAGAGTCCTTGTGGGGAATAAGACCAATTTTTATCCCTAAAAAAGATGTAGTAACATTTTTTAATTTATATTTTTTGAACTTCATTTTCACAAATTTATTTTTGTTTGCCGAGTAATAATTTATTTTTTATTTATTTTATTAATCTTCTTGCCATGATCCAGTTTTTCATATCTCCTTGCAGTTACCAAAGTAGTACATTTCTCTGCCTTTAACTACTTCCGACTTTTGGGCCTATTATACAACCAGTCAGTTTTAGAGGCAAGAACATTTTAGCTCGACAATCAAGCAGTTTCGCAAGTCTTGATTCAATGGGGCATCACAGATGAGAAGGAAGCTACTTGGGAGGATATGGTGGATATTCAGAAGTCTTATCTGAAATTCAACCTTGAGGACAAGGTTGTTGTCGATGAGGAGGGTAATGTAACATGTAAGAATTCGGGAAAAGAAGAATTGGCGCGTAAGTTAGTTGGTGGTCCTTCAAGCCACGTGTCAAGCAATCCGAGAAAGCAGGAAACGGTTCGCAAAAGCAAGCGTGAAAGCAAGGAGATCACGTATTTAAAGGACTACGTTCAATGAGAAAAGCATGTTGGTGGTAAGAAACTCTTTCTACCTCCTTCTGATCTATTCTGAATCTGAGTCTGTAAGAGTTTGCCATTTTGTTTAATACGCGAAAGTTTAGTTAAGGGGTAGGTATACCCCGTCTAACGCTAGGACATACCACAACTCTCAAAGGGTAGTTACAATGGAGTTTATAGATCACACATTAATGAGGGATAAATTCAACGGAGTATGGCATTGAACCCCAAACTTGACAAGCATGGGTCTAACACGCCAACCAATTGGACCAACCCTTATTGGTGAGACGACTACCTAACTTGTAAACATAAGATGTTAAGAGTTAACTCTAGAGTTTGACCATCATGTCTATAAGCAATGCATACATTTAAGCAATGTCTATAATTAAATATTTTTAAATGTGTATTAATTTCTTTTGTTAATATTCTTTCAATACTTCTAATTCTGAAAATAAAACTCAAAAATCTATTCAAAAATGATGCAACATCTTTTTAGTTCATCTTCACTTGATATTTTAAATTTACTTAATCAAACAAAAAATCAAACATGTTTTTATACTCTAAAAATGGTTTAAATTAACTCTCAATAGAAAAAATAAATTAATCTAATATATACAAGAAATAATTAACCCAAAAAGATTTTTATAAGATTGGACCTTATAAAATATTGGGCCTTACACTAAATTAGTATTTTTTTATATTAATAGTATTACTAAATAGTATTATTAAAAATTGGGGCCTCAGCAATTTAACAACAACTAAGCACACACTTTCTTTAAAAGAAAAAATGAAACCTTCTAATAAATACACTTATTATACCCTTAATTATTGTCAGAAAAATATACACACAACTAATATTCACGTTTTATAATCCACGACTAGATATAATTATAAATTCTTATTGTACAGCTAAAACATATGCAAATATAATTTCCCATATTTATTTTAAGGTGGATAAATTATTTTTTTACAAAAATATAGGTAGTTATTTTCTATTAACCTGTTTAGCTAATATCATTTATTTTTAAAAAGATTTAAAAATTTTCTCATAAACATAACTAAACATTTTTTTTTAATTTATCGAAAAATTATCACTCTCATTATATAAGATAGACTCTTTTAATCTTGTCGGTACTCTGACTAAACTCTAACCAAGTAATTTTTTCAATGACCAATTAAATATTTAGCTTATCTTTCGTTCTCAAAGAGAGCCAAAAAAAAAAAATCTTTCTCCAATAATATTTCTCAAATTAAACTAATTTTATTGTCTTTCAAAAAAAATCAATGAACATACACACTGCTAACAACTTACCAGACTAACACTAAAATCTTAACGAAAAATAAGAAAAAACTTAACAAACTCTGCTAACTAATTAACATTCAGACTGCTGCTGCTGTGTGTTGACCTTATCATTTGGTTTGACAAATTTTTTCCAGTAAGAATGATTCTGCCAGACAATGGACATTTCTTCAATGGGAACTCCCTTGGTTTCGGGTAAAAGCTTGTAAATGAAGCCGCTCATCACACAAACAAAGAATGCGAAGAAAATGAACAACCCGAACTTCAAGTGGCAAAGCATATCGGTGAAGATTTGAGCAATTGCAAAAGTGAAAACCATGTTAACCGAAACGTTCAAACTCTGAGCGGCGGATCTAACTTCTAGAGGGAAAATCTCGCTAGGTACTAACCACCCTAATGGACCCCACGACCAAGCGAATCCCGCCACGTAGACGCATATCATTGCTACTACTATTCCAGCGTATGACTTTGGCAAAACACCTGGGTTTCCGTCTATTCCGAATTTCCATGCAACTGCTATGGCTACTCCCACCTAGCATCCATAGATTCGTTAATTTTCGGTTGATTGATTAAAAATTCGAAAATCGATCAAACATACATACCTGGCAAAGAAACATTTGAGCACCCCCTTCTAAAAAGAGGGTGCGTCTCCCAACTTTATCAACTGTGAATATGGAAACAAGAGTGGCAACTGCGTTACAAGCGCCGGTGATCATGGCGGACATTAGCGACGCCGAGGCACCGAAGCCTATAGTTTTAAACAACACGGGAGCATAGAAAGTTATGACGTTCATCCCGGTGAGTTGTTGGAAAAACGGAATTGCTATGGCCATTGTTAAATGAGGCCTATATCGCCTCTTCAACAAAGTTGTCCAAGGATGTTTAACCGCTTTTGATGCTTCACTCGCCGCAACGAGGTCGTTAAACTCGTCATCAACGTCCGGCGTTCCTCGAATTTTGATTAGTTCGGCTTTCGCTTCCTTGCCTTGACATCTCTCGATCAAGGAACTCGGCGAATCTGGGAGAAAGAGTGCACCTAAGATGATCATTATCGCCGGAACCGCCGCTATACCCAAGCTATAGCGCCAACCTTGCCCGTTCTTCATGGGGGCAAAAAGGTAATTTAGAACATTCGCCACCAGGATTCCTATTGTGATTGCCAATTGGAACATCATGTTCAATGCTCCTCTGTACTTGTATGGAGCCACCTCAGACACGTAAATTGGCACTGACTGCAAAACAATAATTTCTTAGAAATACGAGACATGAAAGAATATAGTGGTGTACATGTATCATTGTAGTAACGTAGTACATTACCTGATTGGCGCATCCAATTCCAAAACCGAGTAACATGCGGCCAACGATCAGCATCCACACTTTTTGAGCGAACGCATTCAAGCCGGCGCCAGCGAGGAAAAGGATACCGCCGGAAATCATGGTGAGTCGCCTTCCGAAGACGCGAGTTATGGTGGCCGCAAAGAGCGACGCCACGAGAGCGGCCAAATACAGGGAGGAAGTAAACAAAGTCAACGTTTGACTATTGAATTTGCAATACTGGCTATCTGAGGGCTTTATGTTGTGCTCCTTTTCATATACCTCCGGGAAAAATTTCATCAAAAATGGATCCATCGATGTAACTCCACCTATTTAAAAAATTTCATTGTAAAATTGGAACTCTTCTACTATGTAACACAATTAAATTAAACATAAAAAAAGTTGTAAAATCTATACCTGAAATGCCAAGATCATAGCCAAATATTAAACCTCCAAAGGCAGCAACAACGCAAGTAATAAAAACTCTGAAGGTAAGTCTTCCTGGATAATCCTTTCCATTGGAAGAGCCATTCCCAATGAAACCTCCTGCCATGATAAAATGAAACTAGTCTATGGAACAAGTCATGAGGGAGATTTATAAGGTTATGAAGGAGATTTATAAGGAAATTGAAGTTATCCATTCAGTTATAGTTTACATAGTACAAATCGGATATACATGAGTTGAGAAAAAAAAATTAATAAAACAAATAGAAAATAAATTATGATTTGACAAACAGAAAGTAAATTTATGAAAATTAAGTTAAAAAAATATTACTGCATATTTTTTATGGATAAAAATTGGTCCTGTTCTCCACAGGTACTTTAATAAGAATTCAGATACATCTATATATTTCAACTACTAATTACATGTTAAGGTTGGCTTAAGCCCAGCTCAAGCAAGGGCTTTAGGCCCTAAAAAAGAAAGTCCCAAAATTTTTTTTAATACTAATATATTTATAATAAAAAGTTAATTATAAAATTATATTTGAAAATAAATTTTAATTAAAATATTAAAAGTGATTGTTATAGCTTTTTTTGATCCTACAAATAACATTTAATGATAATTTTAATAAATTATTTTATTAATAAATAAAAAAGCATCATCCTTAAGTTTGCTTTAGGCCTCTCAGACCCTAAAGCCATCTGTGTTGCATGTGCCAGGGTTCGTTCTTCTATTAGTGGGAGTAGAGCAATATTTTATGGTCACTCAATCAACATCTTCATGCGAGTTCATTTGCGAGGAGAATTGCTCATCCTTTACCAATATTGTTCAATATACTAAATTTCAATTAGATTTCAAATAATATTTTATATTTTTATGGAATATTTTAAAAATAATTTTTTTTAGACCACCGATATCATCTACAAACACAATCCTAAATAAAAATATAGGAGTATATATTATTTCATAGTTTGGTCACTTATAATTAAGGATAAAGAAGTAAGTTTAAATTGTACTACTAAACACATTTATTAGAAAATAAGAGTAATTCTTCATTTTTTACTTCATGTTCTTACAAATTTTCATACTTACTCAATAGAAAATATTTTTAATGTTTTTTATAATTTCAAGATTAAAGTTGTATTTAATTTCATACTTTATATAATAAGAAGAAGATAAGTAGATAAATTTTTAGGAAGCTATAGTATTACTCAAACTATTTTTAAAGTCTCTCACACTAAAATATAATATTCTCACTATAAACTTTTCTTTTTCAAATTTATCTCCGTATAAAGTTTTCACTCTACAGATTTTCTCTTTCTAAATTTGTTCATTCTTAAAATTTTTTCTTTGAAAATTTTCATTTGGATGATGTCTCTAAGTTTTTTTTTTTTTTTAAATTTTGTCTCTCTTTAAGTTTTGTCTTTTTGGAAAATTTCTCTCTTCCTCTCTCTTAAGTGTTCCTTCTCTAAATTTTCTATAATATGGAATGGATTGATGTGTGGAAATTGTAATAATTTAAATAATGGGATAAAATGAGATGAAGAAGAGTAAAAAGATGCCGTCAGTTACTATGGTCTCGGATCTTCTGTAAAATTGACCGAAGAAACTAGAGCATAATGATTGACTAGTTCATCTAATTCATTTAATTTAATGTTTTCATTAATTTTCTTTTCCTAATTTAGAAAACGAGAAATACTTAAAAATAATTAAAAATAAAAAATAGAAGCACTCTAACGAATTTATAAATTATAATTTTTTTATAAGCACAAGTGTGCCTACACGAGTTTGAATTAGAAAACTGTTATTTAAAGCATCATTTCTTAGTTATTATACCAATATGTTAGGTACAAAAATTTATAATTATTGCTATTATGACTTTGTTAAGAGATTAATTTTAAATGGAAACTCAATAGTAAATATGATACTTCAGTTTTGAGGCTGTCTCATTAGAGCAACAACGACCTACAACCTAAAAGTTGTTAGTAGTTGTGTGTATGTTCAATTCAGATCCCTAGGTCTAGGTATTCTCATTCTGAGAATAGAAAATAATTGTCTATGTTTGTCTCAAGGATAACATAAGGCTAACTCTTAAGTTAGATTATGGGAGGAGGATTGTCACACTACTTATATACTTTATAATAACCCTATTTTTAGTTGACGTGGGACTTAATTTTAACCGTTTGCATGAAAAAATAATTTACCAAACTTTTATATATGAATAATAATCGTCATGGAAAATATAATAAAATAACATTTAATCATGTCAACAAATAGCACTTACATATTTTTTTAAAACGTAAAACAAACCTGAAAAATTCCGAAATGTTCACGTTATAACTAGTTAGTAAGTGTACTTAGAAGTTTTTTTTTATTCTTCTGAATGTACTTAGAAGTTGTTATAGGGTTGACTATCCATTCAAATAGAGCTCAACTACCTCACCTTTATAGGAGTCTAATGGGAGAAGAATCTTGAATATCTTATAATCTCATAATTAATAAAATCAGTTAATAATCTTATCCTGTGCAGTTTATTATTATTTTTAATAAGCCAGGTATTAATAAAGAGTATAACAGATACTCAGAAAAACAAGTAAAAAAAACATATGAACAACCACGTATAGAACATGAGAATACTAACTCATCACACAATTTTCTAGAAGTAAAACCCTTGACCACACTTTATGAACTTAAAAAGCATACCAACACATTAGTATCTTGCCTCACCAAAAATCTATCTCTATCACACCGAGCAAACACTTAAAAAATGACGAAAAAGGTGCCCAAGCTGTTGTGCAACTTCTCAATTGTGGAGAGAAAAACGACCGTCCTTAACCTTTAACAAAAGTCATGTGCGCATTTTAATCATATTCCACACTCGATGTAGGTTCGAACATTTATTGAAAATTACATCATTACTACCAAATAGACCACACAAGTTATCGGACAGATTCAGGTATGTTGACGAACACACAAGTTATGAATGACAGACTCACGTATTTTTGAGAGAGCGAATAGCAAGAATTTCCACAATAATCATCAAATATGCTCAAAGATAATACTCGCCTCCCTATGCTTCAAAAGATAACCCCAGCCTATCTAACTAAAATCAAGTTGTTAGTAGTTTTGTGATTTAGATCCAAGTATAGGGAGTCTCATTCTGTTGGAGTGGCCGTCCGAGATCAATTCCTAAACCTTGTGCTAAAATTGTCTCCACCTCATATAAGTGAGTATCTTTTTATTATGTTAAGTTGTTTTGCATTGTATTTCAACTATTTTTTCTCGCTACTAATATTTAATCACCTCTTAATGTTTCAAAGGATATGTATATAGAAAATAACTACTTATGTCTCATGAAAAAATAATTTACCTAACTTTTCAAATAGTGGATACCATTCTATCCATTCAAATAAAGTTCAACTACCTCACTTACATAGTATTTATTGCTGATGAATATACAGAGACATGTGTATGTGAGTATCTTATCCTAAATCAGTTATCTAAATTTTCATCTCAGGATGATAAGATAAATAATCCAAAAATCCTAATATATATATATATATATATATATATAATAATAATAATAATAATAATAATAAAAGTTATAATTACATAAACTTTATCAAAAAAGTTATATAATATACCCATTTTATTATTAGTTAAAAAATGCATTTAATATTTTGTAATAAAAAATATCGATAGTTAAAGGATAAACATGAAAACTTATGCTAACTTTTCATAGTTGTATTCAATTTTATAAAAGAAACCATTAAAATATGCTCAATAATAAAGATTAGATGGATTAATAATTTATAATGAGATAAAATGGAAGGAGAGTAAAATGGATGGAATGCCGTCAGTTACTATTATTTTGGATCTTTATAAAATTGACGAAAGAAGGTAAAGCATGATAATTGACAACTTCTTGTAATTAATTCATTCATTTTATTTAATATTTTCATCCATGGGTACCATGTCGTATTAAACAATGAAACAAATATTTTATAAATCATAAAATATGTAACATCTTAATTTTTGAGTCTGTTTTTTTTTTTAAAGTACTAGCGGAAGCTAAATTTTAATTTACAACAATTAATAATAATAATTATAACCCTTTCAACTTATACGGATTCCTATACAGCTAAACAAATTATTATATGAACTTGAAATTTAGGTTCACCATATGTCGCTATACCTAAGAAAAGCCTATAACCCATCCCATCTGTGGCTTTCGCTTCACAATCTTCTGATACCTGCGATATGGTAACCGTCAGTTGTATGTAAACATATAACTGAGTAACCCCCAGCACTTTTAAAAACATTTAAACATAATCGCAACCAGTTTAATTGGAAAAAACACCATTTAATTCCTATCACACAATCAATCCAATGCCACAAATTTATACATAATGCATGCAATGACAATTATGCATGTATGCATGCCATGATCTTTCATTAACACACTTAATTTTGGCAAGCGTCCATACCTTGATCAAACTGGTTGTCAAGCTATCTTGACCCCACATCAACTGGATAGCCCAAGAATATCTTAACCCCACATCAATCGGATAGTCCTTTCTTTCGGACCATAGTTCCCTATCACAGGGCACCCTACTAATTCAGGTCATCTGACCCCCGAATGGCAGGGAGACCCTATATTATCATGTTTATTCATGCTTGTCCACTTAACTGGTGTTAACCGGTGGGATTCAACCCGCTTACTCAACATCCGTTAGTGGGGGAAAGATTAAACTTGTCTTTAAATTTCATTCTCATTTCACATAAAATATTATCATGCATTTCACATTCAACTCATATCATTTGCATTCAACATTCATCATTCATCATTTATGACATTACAATTTCATTAATTAAAGCACTTGTCATTCATGTCATAACACTATACTCATCATAATCATTTTATGACCCTACACTACAAGAAAAACAGATTTTAGCGGGGGCCAAAGCCTTCGCTAACGAGGCAAAAGCCCTCGCTAATTAACTATTAGCGGCAGCCATGCGACGGCTATCGGGCCGTCGCTAAACACCGCGATGCTAAAAATTAGCGGCGGTCAACAAGTCGTCGCTAATTAGCGAGGGCTAAGCCTTCGCTAAAACTGCAGCAAAATGGAACCAAAAACCTTATGGAACTACCCCCGCTAATTTAGCGAGGGCCAAAGCCCCCGCAAACTGCTTCGTGCCATAAAAAACCCACGTATATGCTAATTTAGCGAGGGCCAGAGCCCCCGCAAAAGGCAGCACATATTAGCGAGGGCCATAGCCCTCGCAAATTTTACTGCATTTTTAAATTTTTTATTTTTAATATAATTTTTACAAAAAAAACCTGGATATTTAACAGATTAATAATAAAGCTGTAAAAAATCCATAAAAAACAACAAAGATATATAAATTCATATTTAAACAAATCCAACAACAAATAAAATGTTTCAACAAAATAAAGTATTAATACATATCAACTTAAATAGCATGAAAGTAAATAAAATAAAAAACATGCAGCAGAAGTATAAAATAAAGTGTTCAGACATCGACAAGATAATAAGACGGCGGAAAGGCTGGACTGTAGAACGATCGATGACATCCTGGTCATCATTCTCGTCATCATAATCTGGATGAGGATGACGTGGTCTGGATGGTTCCTCATTATGTAACACAGAACGAGACTCCATGGCTTGCATACGCTGCATCATCATGTCCATGTTTCGCTGCATCTCTAGCGTCAAATCCTCACGGACTTTACGTAACTCCTCTTCATGAACACGTTGTAACTAATCTATCTTCTCCTGAAGTCGCAAACACTCCGCAGTGTTTTGCGAGCTCGATTCGCCAGAAGCTGCCTTACAAGTTTGGGAAGAGTAGAAGTTGGATCCTCCCCTACGTGAAAAATGAGATGCCATATCTCCAACGCCATAAAGACGGCCACGATTCTTTCCTCCAACAGTTTCAGCCCAAGCCGAGAGCATAAAGTCTCTATTTGCCTGTTGTGAGCCATCAAGAGTCAGATCGTCAACTTGTGACGTCGCCTTCTTCATCCTACTGTCAAATGCATTCTGAAAAATAAAATAAATTAGGCATATGAGATAAAAATAAAATTTGGCAAACATAAATTATCAACTTATGTTATCGCTCTTACATAGGTATCCTCGGAGCGTTTATCAACCCACCCTCCATCCTTCTTACGATGAGTTGCAACAAATAATTCGTCAGGCGTCACTAAGCGGACCTCCTTTTTAGACTGTAAACAACAATAAAATACTTATAAAGAAATACATAATTGTGTAATTAAGCCGAATTTGTCTCAAAGATAAATACATACCATATTCCTAATGACCTCAGAGTGAGGAACTCGACCAGAGGTGTGCAATACACCACCTTTTTCTGACGCCCGATTCTTCTTCGCTTGAGCTTATATCTTCTTATATTCATCTAAATCCCAATATTTCAGCAGAAGTTCTCATGTTGAATCCCCACACCAGCGTGGCACCGTACCATCCTTTGCATATCTCTTCCTTGCCTTGTTCATCAGATCCCCAAGGCGTCTCAAACCTTTATGCTCAAAATTTTGTCGCATAGTGACAGTATCATGTGAATCCCAAGTGCAATAATCCTATAACAAATAGCCAACAAACAACTTTGAATTGGGACCTCGAGCCAGTAACTTTAATTCTTCATTTGTGACTCCATTTCGTGGATCATAAACCTATACAACAAACAACTTGGGTAACTGCCAACAAAAAAGAACTGGTAATTCATATACGTTGTACGTAAAGGTCATATAAACACTTACATATGACTTAAGCCAATCCGAAAACTCTACATGCATGCGACTGACACCATCTTCGTGTGTCATTAAAAACATGCTGCAAGTATGGGGATATGAATACAAATTTAACTAGTCAATTGATATGTAAACTATCATTATAATTATAGACACTTACTCCAAATAAGGTTTGACTTCATTGCAATTGATAAGGACATGTACACGAGCAGACTTCCATTCATCATCAGTTAACCAAATAGGTTTTCGTGGTTTAGCACTTGGACGACCTCCATTGTTGCATACTGACAACGAAGAACTCGGCACGACATCATTTCTAGGGCCATTTCTAAGGCCAGAACTTGATACCAAATTAACTGTCTTGAAGTAGTGAGAGCAGAAATAGCTAATCTCACGACCAAGATAGTCGGCGGTTATAGACCCCTCTACCTTAGCTTTCTGAGTTACGGCTCTCTTGTATGCACCTATCATCCTATACATTTCCACTTAGTTTTTAAGAAAACATAATAAATAAATACATCATTTAAAAATAAGTAGGAGTGAGGATATATACCTTTCAAATGGATACATCCATCGATATTGAACTGGACCACCCAATCTTACTTCTCTAGGTAAGTGTATCGGAAGATGTTCCATTGAATCAAAGAACCCAGGCGGAAATATCCTCTCTAACTTACATAGAATAATTGGAATGTTTTGCTCCATTCTGTCCAAGTCACTGGCCTTTATTGAATTACCACAAAGATCTTTGAAAAATTGACTTATCTCAGTCAACGGTTTCCACACGGCATCAGGTAATGAACGAAATGCAATGGGGAGAAAACTTTGCATAAAAACATGGCAATCATGCCTTTTCATTCCATGCATGACTCCCTTATTTATATCAACACACCAAGCTAAGTTAGATGCATAACCATCAGGTACTTTCAACTCTTTGACCCAACGACAAACTGATTTTGCCTTGGGAAACCCCATTTTCCCACTCGGCAACGGAACCAATTCCAAGTCCCCACGTGCACATTCTTTTTGTATGTCCATCCTTGCCTTATCATTATCCTTTGTTTTATCTTTCACATTCATAACTGTGTTGAACACATTGTCAAAGAAATTCTTCTTAATATGCATTACATCCAAATTGTGTCTCAACAAATTGTCTTTCCAATATGGAAGATCCCAAAAAATGCTCCTCTTAGTCCAATTATGCAAGTCCCCAAACCCTGGTATCTTAGTGGGCACTTCCTCAGTTACCTTTGGAAAATCTTTCACAAATTGCCACACAGATTCTCCATCCAAAATAGTCGGTGGACTGCCTTTCTTCACTTTGTTCCTTCTAAAAGACCTTTTGCTCCTTCTAAAAGAATGATCAGGAGGCAAGAACCGACGATGACAATCAAACCACGAATGCGTTTTACCAAACTTCAACCAGAAAGCATTTGTTTCTTCCATACGATAAGGACATGATAACCTACCATGTGTGCTCCAACCAGATAACATCCCGTATGCAGGAAAATCATTAATTGTCCACATTAAACAAGCTCTCATTATAAAATTTTGCTTCGTGGATATATCATATGTCAATGCACCCTGATACCACAATTGTTGAAGCTCATCAATTAATGGTTGCAAGTACACATCAATCCTTACAGTGGGGTTCCTTGGACCAGGAATGAGACAAGTTAAAAACATGTAAGGTTTGGTCATGCACATTTCAGGAGGAATATTGTGAGGTACAACAATTACAGGCCAATAAGAATATGGATGTGCAGAAGCTTGAGTATAAGGTGTAAACTCATCCGCACATAAACCGAGTCTAACATTCCTTGGCTCATCGGCGAAAGCAGGATAACATTGATTGAAGTGCTTCCATGCTTCCCCATCTGATGGATGGCGGAGAACACCGTCAACACTTTTATTCTGATGATGTCATCTCATATGACTCGTAGTCTTTGCTGAAGCGTATAGTCGTTGCAACCTAGAAGTGATTAGAAAGTAAAACATTCTCTTCACTGGTACATTTTTATAATTACCCACCCCGTCCCTTTTAGGTGCAAACCTCAACTTGTTACAAAATTTGCAAGCATTCAAATTACTATCTTCCTTGTAGAATAGCATGCAACCATCCGCACAACAATCGATCATCTCAACCTTCAATCCTAATTTACCAGCCAACCTTGTTGCTTAATAACAATTCTTTGGTATATTATTTGTTGAAGGTGAAACGACCATAAGTAATTGTGCAAAATAATCTACACACTTTTGAGGAATGTGCCAGTTAGACCTAGCTGCCAATAGTTTGACTGAAACAGATAACATAGATTCAGAACACCCTTCGTATATTGGTTGGTTAGCTGCTATCAACATATCATAAAACCTTTGACATTCTGCATTTGGAAATTGTTCCTCATTTACTGTCTCATCTATAATATGTGGAGTATTGTAAACAATTGGCCTAAATAATGCATCAGTTATCATATGATCCATCATCTCAAATTGATTATCATCATCAGCCCAATCGTGATTGCTTGACTCACCAACACGATCCGGTTCTTCTGGCCTCTGTTCACCGTGTTCAGTCCAAATCCAATATCCCGCCTTAAAACCGTGTTTGTACAAGTGCAGTCTAACGTCATCCTCTCCTAAAATTTTCATGTTCCTACACTTCACACATGGACATCTTATCCCCCCTTCAGATATATAGTAAGGAGATTTTTTAGCCTGCTTTACAAACACTTTTACACCATGAATAAATTCAGCTCTTAATTCTCTCCTAGCAATGTCAACCCTATCATACATCCAACTACGATCCATGTTCTGCATTAAGTATATGACAATGCACAATTTTAACTAAACTTACAAAAATTTGGGCAGCATAACATCTAATATTTGGACACTTCCCAATTTCAAAAACATAGAAAATTCAAAACAACATAAACCAGCACCCTGGTACTCCAGTATTTTCATCAGGGTCTCACCTATCCACTAACAAACAACAAACACATGCATCAATATTAAAAAAAAATAAAACCAGCACCCTGGTACTCAGATTTTTCATTAGGGTCACCCCTATCCACTAACAAACAACATACAATTCCTAAAAACATGTGAACAAATATATTCTAACTAGTTCCTACATATAACCTACACTAAAATTACCTCAAACTCCAAAACCGTAAGCTCCTAGCTAGATCCAAGCTCCAAGGTCAAGCCCGAAAATCAAAATCTGTAGTCAAACCAAATTTGTCTCAATTCAATTTTATCCGAATTCAAAACAAGAATAGCTTATGAAGTGATTAATTAAAACAACAATATATTCTCAAGTAACTTAAACAACAATATCTTATTCACGTACTAAACATATTTAACATACTCAATCTAAGTTAATCATCAAGTAATTTAAAACAACAATATGTTCTCAAGCAACTAAAAAAACAATATCTTGTTCTCAAGTAATTTAAATTATGCCTTAAACATTCAATCTAAGTTAATTATCATCGAAAACTATAACATAGTCAATAATATTTCAATAACATTTTTTATCCATATTCACTTCAAAATTATGCAATTCTAATTCAAACTTTTCTTGTTTAAATGCAAATTTTAAATTCTATTACACACGTCTAATTCAAACATTCTAATTAGTTTGTAACACTTAATTAAATTTAATCCATAAGCATTCAAAATACTACAATATAAAATATCTTACATATATAAGCCATAATGAATTCTATAAACTAAACATACATACCCTAATTACTCCTAAATATCTAACATAAGTCACAATTAATCCAAAATTTCATATATTATAATAAATTAATCCTAAATATTACAAAATACTACAATATAAAATATCTTACATAATCCATAATTAATCCAAATTTTCATATATTATCATTAATTAATCCAAAATACTACAATATCTAACATAAGCCATAATAATCCTAAACACTAAACATACTATAATTATTCCTAAATATTAAAAAAAATCTAACAAAATATAAACTGAAAAAATAAAAAAATTATACAAATACACAATTTCATCCTAAACATTTTTAAAACTTATAATTTTCAAATAGAAAAATGAGATAAAATAATTTAATTTTTCAAAAAAAAAAAAAAGTTTGAGCCACCATCAATGGTAGACCCACCATCAATGGTGGTCGTGGCACCACAACAGTGGTGGTGCCATGTGGGGATGGCCAAATAACAAGGGCAACAAGAGAGTGAGAGAGTGCGCCACTTACCGGAGAAGGAAGAAGAGATTTTTGAGCTTCAATGGAAGGAGTAGCTTGTGGAGGTCACCGGAGATGACTGGTGGTTGCCGGAATATGGTGGTGGTGGCCGGAAATTCGGTCTCCAATGGGGGGTAGGTGCGCGGCAAGTTGAGAGAAGAGGAGAGGATGAGATTTTTTTCTTTTGAAATGAAGGGATAAGTGAGAGAGAGAAATTATAGGCTGCCCATTTTAAAAAAAATTAGCGGCGGCCAAACCCCCTCAAAAGGCCGCCGCAAATTATTAAATACACTTTTTTTTTCTTCTCCCCTGTAACAGTGGTTTGGCCGCCGCTATTTACTGATATTTTTTTTCATTACGTTAGCGACGGCTTTAGCCGCCGCAAATATTAGCGGCGGTGAGGCCGCCGCAAAATTTTTTTGTTCATCCAGCTTCCCTGTTACGACGCAGTAGCGACGGTCAGGCCGTCGCAATTTGCGACAGAGTCGTGGCCCCCGCAAATTTTGCGCAGCTATTTTGCAACTTTCTAGTAGTGCTAATACATGTTACTAAGTCATATGGGCCTATTTACATTGATTCTAACTCTAGAAATAGTCTATTAGGGTCCACAATGCATTTTGGAAGTTGAAACAGGTTAAGGAGGTAAGAGCACTGGCGCGCTTGAGCACAAGACAACATTTTGTCACTGCCAGGAATTTCATCCTGGCGCTTAAGCGCCAGCCATAGATGCCAGGCTTCACGATTTTTACCAAAATTTCACTTTCTAGCCCTTTAGCCTCCTTCCTTGACCCAATTCCAACCCCCAAAACACTATCCACATCATGGTACAGCAATTTCACACATATACAATCAAATTGTCAAAAATCAAGTGCATATTTCAATGTCCATCTTCAAGAGACTCAATTCACCAACATAACATCAAAGCATTCACCAAAATGCACATCCACCATGGTACCACAAGCAACATGCTTTCTAACAAAATCACTTTGGTATCCATACATACTCATAACAACCCAAAATCACATTTTAGCATGCATTTCTTCAATAATTCCAACCCAAGCCACATGCATCTAAACCAAATTATCAAGTCATCTAACATACACAAATCCAAATCTATTTTATCACACATTTCACAATAGCTCAATAATCAAGCCACTTGCACCAAAACCAAATTATCAAATCATCTAACATACACAAATCCAAACCTATTTTATCACACATTTCACAATATCTCAGAATCAAACCTCATATCATTTCTATTCCCTAATTAGTTTAGTTTGGGGTTTAGCGGGGTTACCTCAACTTGAAATTCTATGCTTCCAATCCTGACACAGCTTCATCAACTCGTCATATCTAGAGTTTCCGATACAATATGTTGGTGAAACCAATTGGATATGAAACTTAACACATTTATTTAAAATTCATATGAACGAGTCGTGTTCCAAATCCAACATATAGAGGATGGATTTTGGGTTGTAAGTTGACTATATGACAGAAGCTGAATTTGTGAACCTACTTCATTCTTTTGACTATAAATTGGGTTGTGGTTATTGGATTGACATGAATCTAGTTCCATTTCAAAGATAATAAAATTCTCTATAACTTTTATGAAGGGCTTGAAGGCAGAATCAAAGGTTTAGGAGATTAAAATTACAGATAGAGATGAACTATAAATTCGACCTGAAGCTGTTCTACCTTGGTTACTACTTCCGTAATCAGGGCATATCTTGAGTTATGGACCATGGATTGATATGAAGTCAGATGCATATGGAAGATAAAAGGATTTCCTACAACTTTTATGAAGATATCGAAACCTAGTTCAAAAATTTAATTATCAAAATGGTTCCTCGATCATAAAGGTACATTTAGACAAACCTAGTCCATAAACATTGACACTGTCTCAGTGCTTGGGCCATAATTCAACCTACAGAGATCAAAATTAAGAAAACTCAGTGGCGTTGGAAAGCTAAAAGATAGCTCTACAATTGTTATGAAGAACACAAAAAAGATAAGGTAGAACAGCTTCAGGATTTCTCATAACTTGACTCAAATATTGTTAGTCGCAATTCCATCTAGCTTGTTTGTTCCCTTTACCTTAGAGAGGTCCATGAAATTAATGGAAACGGGGGCTAAATCCTCTACTTCAAGAGCAACCAATTTTACAAAGTAAAAATCTCAATTGTTGATCAACAAAAACTTCGGATGCAAACAAATCAATGTCGAGAGAGAATAAATGCACTATATTGATTTCATTAATTTCTATGTGAATATACAATAGGTATTTATAACATCAGCAAGAAGGCAAAATTGAATAACTAACTCTAACAGTCTCATAACTACTAAAAAATAACTCTAACCACCTCATAACTACCATTGACTTATGAGGTAACTAACCAAAATTATGAATAATAAAGAAATAAAAGAATAATGTACAAAGCAAGTTAACACCCCCTCAAGCTGGAAGGCAAGATTGCTGCATTCCAAGCTTGCACACGAAATCATGAAAGTGCTGGGGCTTGAGACTGAAAATATACAAAATGAAACCATGCCCAGAAATATCAATAGATGGCTTAGTCAAAAAAATAGAAAAATTATAAAAGCAAAAAAATCTCTACAAAAAAAATTTGTAGAAATTGAAAGTGAAAAACGTATAAACGTTACAAAGGAAAGGAGGAGAAAGGAAAAACAAGATTCAAAGAAAGAAAAGTAGAAAAAGAAAGAATAAGAAAGATTAGAGGCAACATTTGAAAGTGTAAAACCTAATCCTAACAACAGAAAAATAGAATACAAAACAAAAAATTATAGACATCAAAATTATGAAGAAGAAGGAAGAAGGAGAAAAAGAAGAAAGAAGAAGAGGAAGAAGGGAGAGTGAGTGTTCAAATCATTCGAAGGAGTAGAAATCAAGGAAAAGGCAGTCTGGTAATGCCATAGTGATAGAAGAAAATCAAGAATATCAGCAAGATGTAGAAAAGGTGTTCGAAGAATTGCAGGTATAGCAACTCGTAAAAAAACGAATCAAAGAGCAAGAACAAGGAAAATAGGAAATATTAATAGGGATTTGAAGAGTATACAAGAACAGAGAAATGAATGAAATCACAAAATACCGAAACACAGAAGATTGATGCAACAACGAAGAAATAAGAAGGAGAAACACATCAATGCAAGGTCCACAAGATTTCGCTCTGATACCATGTTACAAAGTGAAAATCTCCATTGCTGATCAAGAAAAACTTCGGATGCAAACAAATCATTGTCGAGAGAGAACAAATGCACTATATTGATTTCATTAATTTCTGTGTGAATATACAATAGGTATTTATAACATCAACAAGAAGGAAAAATTGAATAACTAACTCTAACTGTCTCATAACTACTGAAAACTAACTCTAACCACCTCATAACTACCATTGACTTATGAGGTAACTAACTGATAAGTGCAAATTAGTGTGTTTATATAATAAAGGATTTGCACTTATTTTCTCAAGAAATAACATGTTTCTATGCAAAATTTCACCTCTATTCTTTACTTTGTGAGTTTAAAAGTAAATAGATAGTAATAATAAATTTTCTAACTTTAGAAATGTATTTTCAGGTGCTTTGAAAGCAAAAATAAGAAAGTCAAGATGCTAGAGCATATAAGAGGCCAGCGCTCGAGCGTCATACCAAGGCTCGAGCACTGGAAGCTGAGGAACATAGGATCCCTTCTGCCAGAGTTATGAGCCTGGCGCTCGAGCGCCACACCAGGGCTCGAGCGCCAGAATACGTTGACATTGGATCCTTTCTGCCAGAGTTATGAGCATGGCGCTCAAGCGTCAGGAGGGCGCTCGAGCGCCAGGCACATTAACCAGGCATTTAAGCTCATTTACCAGCACGTGTAAAGCCAGTGCTCAAGCGCCAGGAGGGCGCTCGAGCGCCAAACCCCTGCCCAAAACACATATAAATACAGCTCTTCAGAAGTTAGGAAAAAATATAGTGGATTGTAGAGAAATAAACTAAAAACTATAGTGCTTTAGTCAGAGTTCTAATACTCTTAGGTTTAGTTCTTGAAGTTCATGGCCTTGCTAGGCTAAGCTTTCCGCCGGGATTGAATGTAATTACTTCGTCTCATGTTTCTTTCAATTACTAGTTATAATATTATCTATGAATTGGAGTTCTTCTTCTGTTCTTCTTTTCTTGGTTTAAGCTTGATCACCTTTTTCATGTGTTAGTTTATTTGCGCAGTTGAGAAACTGGTTTATAAATGGATTTGGAGAAAAACTCTCATAAAATCTTCTAGTCTAGAGATGGATGGAAGTGCTTATGATTGCCAAAATACTCTGCTTAATGCAAGACTTAGTTCCTAAAGTGCCAAGAGATTGGGCTCTAGAAACTAGTGTCTTAGAATAAAGTGACAAAGATATTTGCACTTGTGACATTGAGTATGCATCTTTTCTTATAATATTTAACTTCTATTGAAAGAAACAAGGTTAAGTAACAAAACTCAATCCCAGGTGAATAGTTATCTTATATGTTTATCCTTTTACTAAGTGTTTATTTTATTTTCCATTCACAACTTATTATGTTTTTGAACATTCTGTCAACTTAATTCTTAATCAGATAAATTCAGTGCTCCTTGAGGACGATACACGTATAGTCACTATACTGAAACGAGTTAATCATTTCCAGCTACATTAAAAGGTTAACACTAACCAAAATTATGAATAATAAAGAAATTAAAGAATAATGTACAAAGCAAGTTAACAACCCAATCACTTCAAAATTTGAAATTTCTATATGCATGTGTTCTATATGCTCCACTTGAGTTGCTTCAAGCCACATGCATCACCATTTCACCCATAGAAACATTGTTTGCAGAAATTAGTGGCTTGTAGTGAGGAAACCATAAGAGAGAAGAAGAAGAAATGAGAGGGAAGACTTACATGCACTCCTTGGAACATTGATGGTGAGGATCAATTAGAAGAATTGAGAATTGTGTGAAATCTCTAAGAGTGGCTGAATTTGATAATGAGGGGGAGAGGGAAGTGAGGCTGCTCTCTTTCTATTAGAGATAGTAGTTTAGCAGTTAGGAGGTTACTACTATATAGGGTGCATATATGATGTTATCTACACACTTTTTCATTTTGATACAATTTCAGTTTCAGTTTTCTCTTAATTCCTGTAACTTCTCTTTCATTTTCCCTAAGATATCATGTTTACTAACATGGTATCAAATCCTTTCGATCCACCGTGAAGTATTTTTCGCTGCAAATCCATTTTTCTTTTTCGGTTTTCTTTTCTAGTTTCTATTCCTTATTTTCCAGAGAAAAACATATTTTCTACCCTGTTTCATCTTCATCTTTTTGTTTTCCCAAATTTTGTTCTTACTTCTTCAATACATTTTTTTTTCATTTTGAATCTTGCATTTATTCTTTTCGGTTTCGTCTTCTACATCATTTTGTTCTTTGATGTTCACCAATATCTTCGCCTTCGATCATTGATTTAGAAGTTTTGTGCCCTAACTAGTGGGCGATTTCTAGTGGTTAGTCGGTTTTGGTTAACCGTGATCGAGGTTTCAGATCCTGCATCCTCATTCGCCATTCATTTATAGTTGTTGATGCGTTCTACTTGTTCGATCTAGTGTGTTCGGATTTGATCCTTGCTTCTGGTTCCGACTTTAGTTGCATCAACTGCGGTTCAGATCTCGCCTTCTCAATCGTTGTTCGTTTTCAGTTCCGGCGATGCCTGGAGTCGTTTTTTAAAAGATCTGGTTCACGACGTTGGTCTATTATGTGCTTCTGATTCAGGACAATTTTCGTTTTGTGGATGGTTCTATCCTATTTTGGTGATGAACAAGGTTCCACTACTTGGACTTAGAAGTTTCTAATCATGTATGCAAGGTGTTCGATAATTTGTCTCAGATAGCTTTTTACTTCTAATACTGTTTTTTTTTTTTGTGTGTATGCCAAGTATTTGACAATTTGCCTGAGCTACATTATGCTTCCATCTTCTGCGGGTTGCTTGAAGACATTGGTTTGTTGATGGCTACTACTAGTTTTTTTTTCTCTATTTTGGTGATGCCTTATGGCTCTTCTCATTGATTTTGTTGTGTTTTAGCTTCTGTCCTTGGTGGTTAAGTGGTTTATTATTGTTCTGCTTCTGTCATGGATGGTTAAGCTCGTTAATTATGATACTTTGCTTCTTCTCTTTGTGGTTAAGTTGCCATATGTTGAGGTGCACTTCTGCTTTGAGCGGTTATGCTTGGTTGCTTTTGCTAGATGCTTAAATGTTTAAAGTCATTTCTGTCTAGTGGTTACGCGATTGATGCTTCTTTGCTTCTTCCTTTATAGGTGGTTAAGCGTTGATCTTCCCTTTACAGGCTTGCATGCCTTTACTTTCCTGATTTACAGGGTTATACCCTTTTTCGTTTTGGCCTTGTATTTGGCTTCTTGAATTGTATTTTTCTATTTTTTTTTATATAGGTTTGTAATGTCTATTCGAAGCTGAAAGTGTTAGTAACATCTTCTACCTTGCAGGAGGCTATTAGAGATAGTAGTTTAGTAGTTAGGAGGTTACTACTATATAAGGTGTATACATGATGTTATCTACACACTTTCTCATTTTAATACAATTTTAGTTTCAGTTTTCTCTTAATTCCTGTAACTTCTTTTTTATTTTCCTTAAGATATCATGTTTACTAACACTTTCTCTTGGTAAATGATGAAGAGAATGAATGACATGGAGAGTGTGAAGAATGACGGAAATGAGAGAGAGCTAGGAAAAGAAATTTGTGAATAATGAAAGAGTGGAGGAGGAGTGGGTGTCTTGAGGAGAGAAGAATGAGAGAGGGTGATTTTAATTATAATAATGGGTTTGCATTTTGGAGTAGTAGGTGGCGTGGGAACAAGGGAATATGGGTAAAAAAAATTAAATATGAGAGTGAGTGAGAGTGTGTATAGAATAGGTAACTAAATTAGTAGAATTTGACTACATAGAATTTAATAGAAAGACTTAATTAATTTAAAATAGAATAAATTATAATGAGAAGTTTACAATTAAGATTGAGAGGCTAATAGAGATCTCACATCCTACACGAAATCTCAATTTTTTTTTGGATGTTACAAAATATATAGTAAATAAATATAAGACGAATTTCATTAGTAATAAAAAATAAATTTAATATAGCCATCATTCCATTTTATTTATTAAATATTAAAACATATTTTTGATACTTAAGCGTTGAGACTAGAACAAGGTTCTGAAAATTGGATCAGTTGGTCGGACCAGGAATTAATGGGTACAACAGTTTGGTTGATCCTCTAAATTAGTCGGAGAAAGAACCCATCAAAAATAGGAGAAACTCGTCTAAACCCAAAAAACCAGTTTAAAGCAGAGAAACAAATATAAGCATTAGATGTAATTTTGAAAGTAGATCAGTAGTTGGATAATATTGTTATATATTTGGAGTTATTTAGTGTAATTTTTAATATTATGCATTACTTATCATTAATTTTTAAAAATAATATTTTAAGGCTTTATAATACTAAATTTTAATATATTTAATTAATATCAATTCAACTATGGTTTGACCATGATTCCATCATTGAACCATGAATCAGTTTCTTAATATGTTGTTTTGCTTTTAGTCCTTGCAAAATTCATGTTTTTGTTTGTGGTCCCAAAATTATTTCTTCTTCCTCCACCATCTTCTTCCTCCTCCAAGTTTTGAATTCTTCTTCTTTTCATCTTCTTCTTGCTTCTTCTTCCTACTTCTTTCTTATTCTTTTCTTCTTTTAACGTTCATCATTCTGTTGTTTTGTTCTTCATTTGATGCTTTGTTCTTCAATTGCTATTACATTTTTTATCTTCTTCTACTTTGTTCTTCTGCTTAAGGGACCTATGCAAAATCGACGAACCCAAAATGCAAATAAACAAAAACGCAGAACCTAATAATCAAAATCAAAGATACAAGTCAAAATAAAAAATACAAAAACCAAAACCAAAACCAAATAATTCTTAAATTTTAAAACCCTAATCTGCAAATCAAAACCAAATAATCTCAAATTAATTTTTAGTTCAAATTTTAGTATTCTAATCCCAAAATTTTGAACCCTAATCCCTAAATTTTACTTGAAATTGAAGAAATTTCAAAGTCACAATCCCCAAATTTTAGTTGAAATTGAAGAACAAAAGAAGAGGAAGAATAACTAGAGAGTAAAAGAACGAAGAGGATTGAAACGAAGGAAGAAGAACGAAGCAAGAAGAACAAAGCAAGAAGAAGAAACATTGAGACGATGGCCTTGGAGGAAGAAGAAATGACTTTATGACCAAAAACAAAAAACATAAATTTTGCAGGGACTAAAAGCTAAATAACATAAATGACATGACAAGCTGACGTGACTCTCCGTTAGTTACATCAGCAGTTAACAGTTAAAGTTAACCGAACTAAAAACAAAAATTTTGAATTAGTTTAGATATTTTTTAGGAATGAAAAGCAAAAGTAACATATTTTGCAAGGACAAAAAAGAACACATTTAAGTAAAAAATATATATCATTATGAAGTCATTGCTAAAGGCAAGATGCACTCATATTTATTTCTACCAAAATAAAGTACCATATTTTTTTAATCATTCATGGTGGAAATGGAATGTGGCCTGAAGTTGTTTGGTTGATGTTGATCAAGTCCAAGTCTCATAAAGTTGGACAAAAATCAAGGTGTGCGGTGTACAAGCTATAATGGGCCTAGCTGTCACAAAAAATTGGATTTATTAACTTCTACTAACTTTCAGAAAAAAAAATCTACTAGCCTAGAACAATAAAAACACCGCTTTAAGCCGTGGCACGCGGTAAATGCTTTGGTACCTAATATCACGGTCACGGCATCCCTTTTTTATTTTTATTTTTTTACCCTTTTTAAAAATAGCTTCATACTCCTTTTTGAAAAAAATTCATCTGAAAAACTAACTTTTCTTTTTCACTTCCAGAATTTTGTTTAGAAAGGGAATGGTATATCTATTAAAAGGTGTGGTACACTTTTTAGTGTCTATATGATTATGACTCAGAGATTTGTTCACAAAATCCACACTTTTTAGGCAAAATGTTCTACAAAACTCATGAGTTAAATAGAGATGGGTGTTATTGACAAAACTCACGTAGCTCAAATGGCATAAGGAAAAGCTCTTTGAGTTTGAGGGGAGGGGTTCAATTTCCGACAGAGAAATTTAGGAGTAGTGTAGCGTGGGTGTGTGTTTAGCCGATAAAAAAAATAGAGGTGGGTGTTATTTGCATCACACCTATTTTCTAATATTTTAAAAAATGATGTTTTTGACATTTTCAAAAAATAGATGCGGAACAATTTCAGAGTACATTATCTAAAAAAAATCTAGTGCACATTATTCGGAACAAATTTAGAGCACATTATCCGGAATAAATTATACCTTTATTAAAACGAGCATAACATGGCTCTTTTCATATAGACTAAGGTACCGTTTAGCTCAGCTTATTTTCCTCTTAAAAGTCACTTTTAAACTAAAGCTACAAATAAGAGGCTTAAAAAAAGTCATAACCTGTTTGGCAATTTTATTTTTTTAAAAAAATATAAAACCCTCTACAAAAAGGCACAAGAATTAAGGAAATTAGTAAATCTAGAAAAACTCATTAAATTTGTGTGGCAACTTGTCATTCTTTCCCTATTTACCTTTAACTATTAAAACCAATAATATTACTCTCTTTCCACTAAATTAGTCTTCTCCAATTATCATAAGAGAGAGAGAATTTCTCTCATCAATTTAGTACATTTATTGATTTTGAACCACACAAAAGTGGTTGATTAAATAAGGGTAATTTAGTAAAAATAATTTGAATGTGCACAAAATTTCAAAGAGATTCTTATAAAAAGAGAAAAACAACTTTTTTGTAAAAGTTCTTATAAATAGGGACGGAGGGAGTATATATATATGAGTTAGGTTCAAATGACATCAAGGTGTCAAAGTTCTTAAATGACATTGTGCATAACTTTTTATAAAAAATGAATTTCGCGGATCCAACCAATCAATTGAAATTTTATATAATATAGATCAACTATGCAAAAATACATACAATTTGAAAACTATTTGATACGTTATCGAAATGTTTTGCTTGAACGTCTAATACATTATTTAAAATATAAGTAAATTTCATTTGTTAGATTACATACCTACAAATTTTCGAATTGTATGAATTTTTGCTAAGTTGATCTACGTCATACAAATTTTCAATTGATTGGTTGGATCGGCGAAATTCGTTTTTTATAAAAAGTTATGTGCGGTGTCATTTAACAACTTTGACACATTAGTGTCATTTGAACCTAACTATATATATATATATACGGTACAAGCTCAAGTGTCTAGGTGCATGGTAGCTTCCATCTTGAAATCCTATGTCTGGTTGTTATACTGCGATCATGGGTATTAAATGACAGTTAAGGGTCTTTATGAAACAATTTTTGTGGCACTAAAGGTGGATGTGCTAACGATGGCCAAGCCCAGATTGTGGGTTGGCGTGGAAGCGAAAGGGATCTTGACATCGGGGTGCCTGGGTACCGCGTTGGACCTGGGGTTCCGGGTTGGACTTGAGGTGACTTGATATGTTGAGTTGTTGAGGTACGGCAAGTGCTAGGTTGGACCTAGGGTATCGTACCAAAGGAAAAAAAAAATAGAGATCTAGACTCTATTCTAGAAAGCAAAGAAAACCTAAGGTTGAGGAAGAAACTCAAGAAAAAATTACAGATCCAGAAACGACAAAAAAACGATTGCATCCGTTGCAGAGAAAAGTTCAACCTCCTTGGTAGAAAAGATGAAAGCTAAAGGAAGAGAGTGAGAATGCATCCTGCTCTTTAGGTGGAATTTTAAATCCCTTCTTTCTTCTAATAAAAAATACTCTATAAAAATTTCTTAGATTTTAAAATTATTTTAATATTACATCTAAATAGAGTAATTTAATTACCACAATTTTAAATTCTCTAAATAATTACATTTCCCTCAACAAATTTCTCATTCATATTAAGGATAAAATTACTTTTGGACAAAAAGTATATTTATTCAAACAAACACTGACTTTTATTTTGACGAAAAAAATGATAGTGGTGAGATTGTAACAAAAAAAAGAATGGTGAAATAACATACATAAAAATGAGCATGCATAATATTTTCAAGTGACGTAGAAAAAGCTACAAACTATTGGAGGGATGGGAGATTTATGATCTGTTTCGAAGAGTTTATTCGTAACTTACGTAAATAGTTTATAAGTTTCTTTTCTATAACTTATTTTCATAAGTTTTTTATTAAAATAAATTGTTTTAAGTTTATTCAAGTAAGTTTTACAATTTTATCTATAACAAAACTCTCATTTAAAAATAACTTATTGTATTAAGTATTTAATTAAGTCATATACTCAAACACACACTTATTTCAATCCCTTTGTGTTATACATTTTTCCATGATAAATTTATTTTTTTGGACTAGATTCTTCCATGATAATTGACCTTTTGCTATATTACAAATGCGAAAGCTCATAAATTAATTAGTCCAAATACGATTTTGATTTGCTTTTTGAAGTCCTTCAATTTCAATTAAATTTGACTGTTCTGCAAATGAATGAACCAACTATATAACGGTCTTCGTACGTTAATTAGGAACAACATTTCAGTAATTAAAGGAGTACGCTACAAGGTTTCTAGAAAATGAAAATTAATAAATTATTATTTTTCTACCATCTTGAGCTTGCTAGCTAGACTCAGCTAAACTCTTCCATTTGTTGGGCTGACGAAACCAGTTTGATCTATCTAGTCGGCTCGTTAACCCATATTAATTAATGGATCGAATTGAATATTAGAATTCATCATCTCATTTAGTTGGTGGATGAGATTAGTACCATTTTTATTGGGAGTGGTAGTGCTAATCCCATCCTCCATTTAGTTCGTCTCGCCTAATCCGCCAACCCGCACAGACAAACAGGTTTTTAATAAAAACACTTTTTTTTAGTAAAGCGCTTATATATATATATATAATTATGTGTTTTTTATTTTTGGCAAGCTAAGTGGGCCAGCCCGCAGTCAGCCAGGCCAATAAAAATCAGGCCGAACTAGAAAAGCGAATTCGTATAGCCCAAACCGCTTTTTGGCCGGCCAAATGAATGGTAAGCTAAACAGGCCAAATTGATCATTTTGTTATCTCTTAGAGATTGCGATGTCTTGACTAATAGAGATTAATAAAGAAATAACAATAAAAAAAATTATCTTCTTACAATTTTCTTCCATTCTATTGCATATCGGGTGAGTGCTACTGATAAATTAACAAAAGTCCTCTCTAATCAAGTCTAAAACCAAAGCAAAAGTGGGTTTAAGTTCACATTAGCAAGCATAGGATAAATATGCATCAATTTTATCGTATGTAACTCAGAGAGTTTTCATGTTTTAGAATGTGAAATCAAATTCCCACATATTATTTCTCTTATGTTTTTATTCAATTTTAAAATTCATTATGGTCGTCTTATTTTAGTCCTTATTTATTAAGCAGTTTTACATTTTTCTTCACTCATGTAAATCTTTTTTAAGTTCTTATTCATTTATATTAGTACATATAGTTAATTTTATTTTAGTCCTTATTGAGCAATGTTGTATCTTCCTAATAATCCTCCTAATTATTCTCCTAATACTGTATAAAGTATGGAATTAAATGCACTTTCAATCTTGAAAATATAAAAAGTATTGAAAACATTATTTAATAGGTATAATTAGGGGAATTTTTAGGAATTTGGATTAGGAGGATTTAGAATTATTCATTTGTTAAATGACTTAAAAGGACAAGTAATAATTACATGTAATAAATTATTTAATAGAATAAACATGTAATAAATGACTAGAGGGTAAAATAAGAAATAATTATTAAAAGCTACTTTTCTTAAGGTATAAGCTACTTGAAGTAGCTTTTCATAAGCTAGCTTATAACTTATTTATAAAAGTTATAAGCTTGTTGTCACCAAATACCTCCACTTACCCATAAGTTATAAGCTATGAGTTCCTAAATGAGTTATAAATTAGTTGTGTCAAACACACACTTACATTAGTTTTGACTCATCTAATTTTTTTTAAGTTCATACAAAGAAGTAGAAGACACCACATGGACCTACTTGAAAGATTTTGAAACGAATTTGCATGATTTGGGGTTGTTTTTAAAAGTCTGTTTGTTTTAGCTTATTTAGTAAAATAAAGTAATTATACAAATTTTTATAGCTTATTTGTTTAAACTTAAAAATAATTAATTATTTTTATAAGTAAAGAATTGATTTTTTTTAAGTGATTATCATAAGAATAAGAAGCTATGTATGTTTGACTACAATAAGAATAACCAGATTTTCTGTTTGTTTTAAGAAGCAACCTAGTACCTATTTCTCAAAATAAGCAGAAAATCTGATTATTTTTTTATTCTGATTATTTTCAGAAGCATAAACAAATATACATAGTTTGCTTAGTCTATTTGGTTGTGCTGCTCAAAATAATTAAAAACAGAAAATAATCAGATTTTTTTGTTTATTTTGAGAAGCAGGTACTAGGTTCCTTCTTAAAATAAACAGAAAATATGATTATTCTTATTGTAGCCAAACATACATAACTTTTGATTCTTATAATAATCACTTAAAAAATAATCAATTTTTTATTTATAAAAATAATTAATTATTTTTAAATTTAAATAAAGAGAGTCTAAGACACAACATTTTACTTATACACATGGTGTGTCAAGAATTAATACATATGTTTTCTGATATCAAGGACTTATATGCACTGTTACTGCAATTTTATATCAACAACTTTCTAGTTTACTCATTAATGAATAGTCTTCCAAGGGTGGTGGAACACCCGGAAAACATAACATAATAGCTTTAATTTTATTTTTGTTTCTCTTACTTTAAATGTTGGGCAAATTTAGAGGCTTTTTGGTTTGCATTTTCATTTTCTGTTTTTATTTCCTGTTTTTAGTCTGTTTTTTGTTTTTTGAAATTTTATAAAGGAAAAAGTGAAAATGTTGAATTTTTAGCATTTTCAGTTTTTCCTTTGTAAAATTTCAGAAAACAGGAAATGCAAACCAAATAGCCCCTTAGCTTCCCCAATTTTTAAATATGCGATTTTAATTTTTTAAGTTTACAAAATAGACAATTTTAATCTTTTTGTTGTGTACTTGGATTCTAGAAGTCGTATATCACCACGAACAACAAGCTGCTCCTCGATGGTCCACATCGGTGTAAATAACTACAAGGATTTCGACGATCAAATCAGTAATAACGGGAGATTTTAAAGGTAGTTAAGAAAGATACATAAGATAATAGGTTTAATTTTACTTTTGTTTCTCTTACTTTATATTTTGGACAAATTTATCTTCCCTAACTATTAAATATGCGATTTTGATTTTTCAAGTTTGTAAAATAGATAATTTTAATCTTTTTGTTGCGTATCTGGATTCTAGTAGTCGTATATCACCACGGACAACAGACTGCTCCTCGGTGGTCCATGGCGGCGTGAATATCTGTAAGAACTTCGACGATCAATAATGACAAGAGATTTTAAAGATAGTTAAGAAAGATACATACCGTGACCTGACATGTTACCGAGTGATTTATACCATCCCATTAAGGTTGAGCACCTCCTAGTGGGCTTCTCTCGAGATTGGCCAACCAGACCCATTATAGTGAGGTGGCCCAATAATCTATCCCAAGTATGGAATTATCCCTGGTATGAGGGGCCTGTGCCAGTACCGAAGTATTGGTCCACAACATCTTCTGTTAGCTTTTTAAAAATTAACGATGATTTTTAACTAAGATAATGATAATTTTTTAAAATAAACAATAATTTATATTTAAATTAGTGACGGTTTCCATCCAAATTAGTAAAAAAAAATTAAAATTACAATTAAGCCAAGACAATTCTACAAATTTCTCTCGTTTTTTATCTTTATTTTTGTTTTCTCATTTTTCTATTTTTTTTTTCTTGTAACCAAATGGAGTTGAAATGAATGATATATCGACATCCACAGTGTGAGAACACCCTAGCCGCATCAGGATACCGTTCCACTAACATGTGCTCATTAACTATTCCACAGATTCATATTCATTCATCAGAATCAACCCCAAATTAAGAAGAGACTTTAATTACCACTAGCTAGCACATTCAGTAACTTTCTGGTAACATTAAATCTGAGTCAGATTTTTTGTAACCACATAGGAAAAGCACTAATCAAAAGCCAAGACAGGGGATTTGACCAAAACACAAGGATTATATATTGTTTTCGTATCTAATTTTGTAACTATAAATTGTTTTAGTCTTTTACATTATAGAATGTCTAAATTAATCCTTAATTATGTACTTTTATGTTATTTTTATTTTTGGTGTTAAGTGAAATTGACGAAATGCCTACGTGACACGTTAAATGTCTATATGTCACGTTAATTGACACTTTAGAAAGCACTTAAGCAACAAAATGACACCCTTCTGCTTAATCTTGAAATATATCACTCAATTAGTCTCTCAAATCACTTAGGAGTATAACATAACTTTATGGTCCCAAAATATTGTGTAACTTTGGAGATTAAAAAATAACATCATCTACTCGTTTACATGGACTCCTATA
Source organism: Cyamopsis tetragonoloba (assembly GCA_037177725.1). NCBI lineage: Eukaryota > Viridiplantae > Streptophyta > Magnoliopsida > Fabales > Fabaceae > Cyamopsis > Cyamopsis tetragonoloba. The sequence goes on along the minus strand of CM074120.1, from coordinate 34,451,082 downwards.
CATGTGTTAAATAACGTGTCACATAAACACTTAACATGTCACATACATATTTTGTCTATGACACTTAATGTCAGTAACTAAAATGACTTATAAAATACAAAATCAAAAACTAATAATTCAAACATTTTAAAAAATTAGAGACAAACATTTCGTAGCTAAAAAGTGAGTGACCAAAATATCTATTACTCATTATATATCCTAGCTCGAAGTGTCCATGCAATGCACAGACACTACTTCATACTTGACCAATATGGTATTTCAACAATTAACAAAACTTTATTTACTAGTTATCTTCAAATTTCAAGTCTGTAATAATCAAATAAAATTAATTAATGTCAAGAACTTATAACTCAAGTGACATAAGAAGGAGTTCTTGGAGCTTAAGGAGAGAGGTTCAATCTCCCGTGAAGTAAATTTGAAAATAAGAATAATTTAGTGTGAGAGTATGTGAGTTTAACTAATAAAAAAAAATCAATTAATAATTAATAATATATTATTAAAACTATGATGTCTAAAATATTAATACCTCAAAACATATTCTAACTAAATACTCTTAATAATAGATCTCCCTTCTAGTTAAGTTAAAAATAAGTGTAAAACTCTTCCTCCCTTCCCAATAAAAAAAAGAAAGAAAGAAAAAAATTGACTAATAAAAAAATATAACAAATATTCATACCTCATATAATTTATTTATAACCAAATAAATAAAATTTATAATAACACACTTTAATTATTAGTATTTTCTCCATCCTTAAATGTAAAACCCTTTAAAAAAAATTTTCTCTTAACAATTTTGTGCCAAATTGAAGGGATTTTTACCTAAATACCTTTAATATTTAATAATACAAAAAAAAATTAGAATCATTAATTAGGTAGAGAGAGAGTGGAGTTATGAGTTTCAATAAAATAAAAAGGGTATTTTTGGAAGCTAATACAAAATTTTAGACATAATTAATGAGTTTAATTATACTCCTTAATTTCCGTGTATTTTTTATAAAGGATCTTATATTTAGGAACGGAGAGAATATATACATCATTCAAGAAATTGGGTAACTCGAGTAGGTGATTGAATTTGTATATGGTTGAATAATCAATCTAAATGTAAAATAAAACAAAAGTAATATGAACAAAACATCTTCCAATACATGCATATCAAATATGCTATACTAATAATTTAATAAAACCTTTACAATAGACTACAATCCTCAAATAGGAACTAAGATGATTAGCAGTATCAAAATAATCATGATGAATTTTGGAAAAGAAGTATTTTTAAAAATGAACTCAAAATCAGAACCACACATCAGTAGCACTTTTCAAATCATCTAACTCAACATGAAATCCTATAATGATGCAGTATGTCCATAAATATACCCATTTGAACTAATCAACCACATCAATTTATAAACCCAATCAATCATCAAGAAAAACTACTTCAAATACAAAATGCATAAAACATTATCAACTAGCCCCAAAAATTGCAATTCAACTTTAACATAATTACTATCAACAAAAAAACAAATAGTAAAACACATGTAACACAAGACAACCAATGAATTATCCCCCTGGTATACTGCCAAAATTAATTTTCCAGAATGATATAATACATACCAATAAGGCACCAACACATAATCAAAACTTGTACAATTACAAATATAAAAAGCATGAACAACATTAGACAAAGGGCATAAGAAAATTAGGCATTTTATAGCTATACAAATTTGAAAAGCATAAACAATATAAATCAGCCTAAGAAAATTAGGCATCTTATAGCTTAAGTTAAAAATATAATTTTGAATAGTGGTAACATTTAATTGAATTAAAGATGGGAAGTGATATTGTCATTCCTAAATTTGATATTGTCACTCCAAAATCATAAAAAAAAAAAACTTATGAATGAGTATCATGGGAGTGGCATTATCAAATTTAGAAGTGACAATATCATTTCTTATTAAAAATATAGTTGATAGTTGATTTGAGTGTACAAAGTGGATCTAGAACATTCATTCGATTAATGCCATAGAGACACGTGTAACTCCTTTAACATAAATAAACGGATTATAATATTACTTTCGGTACTAAATATAAGGCTCTTTTAGAGAAAATTTGTTGGTCCTATATATAAGACCCCTACAAAGTTTAAGAGATAATTATTAGTTTTTTCCTTGTCTACCCTTATAATAAATAAAGGGATAGTGCGTATAATTAATGTATTTGCTAAAACATTTGACCTTAAATAATGATAAATTTAGTAGATTATACTCCCTCTGATCCTATTTATAAGACCATATTCAGATAATGTTAGTGGTCCTTTTTATAAAATCCTTTATCAAAATTTAAAAATATTAATTATTCTTTTTCATGTTTGCCCTTCATAATGAGTCAACTTTTTTTAATTTCAAGATTTGAATTGCAAAGAGAATTAATATCCTTTATTACTTCCTCATACATTAAATAGAGGTAAATATGGAAGAGCATATGATTTTTTAAAATCTCAATACATTAACTAATTTAATTACATGTTTTTTTAATAATCGTAATTGTCATGTTGGGTCCTTATAAAAAGGGCCAAAAAGAATACTAATTTTTTTAAAAATAAGACATTAAATAAAATTGTTAATAATTTTCTTAATTTAGAAAAAAGATCACATATTAAAAGTGAGAAGAGAGTCACAACTAGAAAAAATGGTACTACTTGAGATAAAAGTAGAAACATGCCGCTAATGAAACAGTACTTGGCCTCCCGTTAAATTAGAAAAATGTTTTGTGCACGTTCTAATAAATGTACAATTTATTTATTTTGTTGATTTGTTAATGTTAAAAAATTAAAAAGTAAAATAAAAATTTAATTTAATTGATGTTAAGTAAGTTGTAGATGAATTATACATTTTAATAAGAAAATAATTACCATATAAATCTTTAAAATTTACCATGAAAGTTCATTAAGGTCCTTGACTTTCATGAGAGTTTAATTAGATCTTTGACTATGTTTAATATTGTTCACCTAGGTCTCTGACATTAACCACCGTTACATATGGACTGATTTGAACTTTTAATAATAAATATATAGAGACTTATTTAAATTTTTAATAGATAATATAGGGATTGATTTAAACTTTTACTAATAAACATAGAGACTAATTTAAACTTTTGATTCAAACACATGAACTAATTTGAATTTTTATTAATGGAAGTTAACGTTTAGCACGTAATTAAACAACGTTGAACAAAATAAGAAACTTAAATAAACTCTCACAAAAGTCAAAAACATATATAAATTTTTTTTATAAAATTAAAGATCTATATAATACTTTATTTTTTTAATAAGTGTATATGAATTATTATTGTACAAAAGTTGCTGTAGCCACCGTCTCTTATGGAGTATTACTTTAATTTGACCACCACCACCACCGTTTTCTAATTTTTCCCTTCAAATAATTAACCCTGAACTTCAGCCGACTTGAGAATCAGGACAAATTAGTGAAGTACGGAGATTTATTTATATCAATCTTTTAGATTTTCTTTGATTATTTATTTCAAATACTAACTTAGGAAGACTAACTGTGTTAGAAACTTTGACACTTGTCATATTATGAGTAGATAATTAATAAATATAATTAATAGAAACTTTGACACTTGAAGAACTTCTTTCAAGTACCGTTAACCAAGCTCTAAAATAGTAGATGTTATACTTATAGTGACTCTAATATCTAAGTTAGTGTATGACTAAGGTTTTAAATGTTAATATAAAAAATTATGTACCATGCACAAAATTCATGTGCATGTACATGTATATATAGTGAAATCATTAGGGTTTGTAGGTCACGCTTGGGGTCTCGTGGGCCTTGTTTCTGCATCCATCCCAATTCTGATTATTAGCGCAATATTGTAGCCCATCTCGATATTTTAGTGAGATGGTGTCGTGATGGTGTTTCAATGATATACTCGATAAGTCGACATTGATTATATGATTTAGATGTGATGCTGATGTCGGTCCACAACAAAGTGCTCCTAAATCACAAATTGGAGAAAAGCAACCAGCAATTGAAGAAGGCATTCGTTATTTGGGTAGAAGAAGAGGTTCACAATATCGAAGCATTCACAAGGTAGTTCATTGGCAATGGCGGTTTTCTAACGGAAATCACAAAGAAGAAGACAACTTGATTAAGGATTAAGAAGCGGTGATGAACAATAATGAAGAAGAGTGAAATGAACAACGTCAATCTATTTTAGTTTTTCCTTTTACAAAAATGAATTGTTTTGGGGCAAAAAATATTTTTCTTTTAATTTTTTAGAGGGACTAAACTAATAAAAATGACATCGTTTCAGATATAGAAGTGAGTTTCTACCTGTCACTTAATGTATCACGTAGATATTCTATTACTAACAAATGATAACATACAAGACTAAAATAATATACATAGTAAAAAGTGAGGGGTCAATTTAGTCATTCTTAAAAGTCAAAAACTAAATCACATAAAGACTACAAAATGAACAACTATTTCAATATATTAATATTTAAAATTTCAATAAAAATAATTTCACATTTCTATTCCTAATAAGTTACTCTAAGTGCATTTATTAATATTTTTCATTAAAAAAAATTGCAAGAAACTTGTTCACCCAAATTTATGTGATTCGGATTCAAAACAAATTGGATTGAAATGCATTAATAGTAGTAACTTGATTAATGCCGACATGGCATTGGTTTCACATGAATGTTAGCCACAAAAGACCCGAAACTGCAGTTAAGCACAGTAAGTCACGTTGCCATTTTCATATACGTCATGTTATTAGTATTTGTAAGACATTTATTAAAATGTAATAATATATTTTTTATTTATTTGAAATACTATATATTTAATATTTTTTTTAAAAATAAATTGTCTAATAGTTTTAGTAAAATATTTTTATTTACGAATTTTTATTAATATTTTTAAGAAAATGCTAAATAGTGCCCAAAGGCATTAGGAGAGCCGACCATAGGATATGAGCTAGTGGACACTCGCCTAGCCCCAATGTTCAACGAAGCCATTATATATATATATATATATATATATATATATATATATATAGTGTTTCTATGTTAGTGTTGTTACTTCTATTTTGTTGTTTACGGTGTTTAGGAAACCGGACTGGAAACCGGTGGCATAACAGTCCCATTGTAGCGGAGAATCGGCCTAAGAAAGAACCGGACATTGGATCGGAAAATCGGCCAAAACCGGACTTGAACCGCTAGTTTAAACATAGAACCGGTTCCTTACTAATTAAACAAAAATGCTAAAATAGTGTCTACCCAAGGTTTGAACTAGCAACCTAATACTTAAGAAAAGCCATTACCACTCAACTACTAAAGATTATTTACTATATGTGCACACTTTGTATATATATATAATAAATAAATAGATTTTTTTAAAAAAATTAATAAAACATTGAACCGGTCCAACCACGGTTGGACCATTGAACCTTGAACCGGTGGTTTCACCGGTTCGATGACCGGTCCGGTTTTCAAAACATTGGTTGTTTATGTCTTAAGTGTGGATGTTATTGGTGTTGTTATGATTAAGTTATGTCTTAAAAAATTGTGATGTATTGATAAAGTTGTATGTAACATCAAAACTTTATTATAGTTTAATAAAAAAAAATACTTAAAAGTGACTCATGTTGTTCACTTCACCCAGAGCCTATACAAGGTCATGATCGGTCCTGGGCACTAGCTAAGGAACTTAATATAGTAAAAATTTATTGGAAATGTAATTTTTGGTATTTTTGAGATGCAGAAAAAGATGTGCATGTATCATTATTTTTTCAATAGTGATAACCTCAACAAGTGTCCTTAAAATACTGGTTAACGAGACCCATATTTTTAAGACACTAGTTAAGAAGAAAACCGTCTTTGCCTCTTGTGCCGGATACACCAATCTTAACACGTTCTTCATGCTATCGACACCAGCTCATAATTTTACTTATTTATATTTAAAGAAATTTTAAGGTTACAAAGTAAAATCAACGGTCCACCACAAATTTAAGTGCTGGAGTTAAATACTTGTTATTTATTTAATGCCCTTTTAACTCATTTTTTTATTATTACTCTTTTGACCATTATACTTGTTGAATTAGTTCATCCTTACTGTTATGTTTGGATTGAAAGGGAGAAAACGGATATATCAATATAATTTTACTTTTGTTTATTTGAAAGAAAACCAAAGTAAAAATTTTTAAAAATTGTGGACCTTTATATAAAAAATAAATCATTTAAAATTTTTGGCTTAAATATGTTTTTGGTCCCTATGAAATAGGGTTCTTTTAATTTTGGTCCCTATAAAAAAAATATAAAAAAAAAATTTAACTTAAGTACTTAACAATAATTTTATTATTATTTTTAGTCCTAAAGTAAAAAAATTGAATTTTATGTCAAACACACATTTGATTAATCAATTATTTAATTAAATGATAAAATTAGTAAAAAAAAAAGAAAAGTAAGAAAACATAACAAAGAAAAAAAGAGTTTTGATCCTTATAAATGTGTTTTTTTCTTTTGTTTTTTATTATTATTTTTCTTTCTTTTATTTTATTTTTACTATTTTTATCACTTAATTTAATAAATTAAATTAATTAAATAATTTATTAATCAAAGTGTGTTGGACACAACTTATTTTTACAGGACATATTGACCTGTTCATATAGGACATATTGAAATATTTTTTGAACTACTTATAATACTACTATTTATCTCTTTCATATTTATTAGTTAAATAGTGTTGTGGACCAGAATAACAGTATTTCGGGTGTATATACATATGTCGGGTCAAACAACTACCAATTATCCCAGATGCATCCCGGTAAGTTTGGCATGACCTATAATCAAGGCCTAGGTAGTATGATTTGGGCTCAGGCAACAAGTTCATGCCCAATGCAGACCGCACTTAGGTCAATACACTCCTATATAAATAATAACATTAATGCACCATTCAAGGTACGTAAGTATTCTATCTGATATACAGAACTCTAGTACACTCACTGACTTGAGCGTCGGAGTCCTTGCAGGTGCACACCACCGCCGCCGGAGCCCAGATCTAGAAGACATTCGTATTGCCCTCTTCTGACCAAGAAAACCACCTTATTTGTCCTACATCATCGTCAGATCAGATCACAGCAAATAATAAAATATTAATTATTTTATAATTAAATATACAGGTAGAATTAATAAAAAAAGAAATAAACACTACACTGAAAATACAGAATGAAGTCCAAGTCTAAGGCGAGTGCGCTTTCACCTCTAACTCCATTCTCTGTTTGCAGGCACCAACGGTATTTGGTCGGTCATAAAAAGACGCTTGAAATTGAAAATGAAAATAAATTATTAGTAATAAAAAGGAAAAATTAAAACTTGCTCATACATTTGATTTGATTTTGGCACTTAGAAGCGCCAAATTTTTGTCAAGTGTCAACCCAATCCTTCTCTTAATTTTCAATTTCCATTAGCATCAGTGGCCGTCCCTAATAATATTCCACAAACGTCCAAAATTCCTCAAATCCTTTTAAACCCCTCTTGCCACTCTCTTGCAAAATGCAAATTCCCCACAAGATTTTCTCATTCACACACACTCAACAAACAAATAAAAAAAATAAAAAACACAAAAACCTTTCCAAATTCCTTACCCCATGTGCAATTTATCATCATCATCATCTTCTAGTACTGAAAGCAATATGAGCCACCAGCCAAACATGACACAAAAAAATCAAGAACCTGACATGTTCACCCTTTTGATCCCCAAATCCCCAACATTCCATCAAAAACCTAAAAAATCCCATCTTTATTTAGCCCTCAATGAAGCAAAATCCATATTAAACATAGCATTACCTATGATTTTAACTGGCTTGTTGCTCTATTCTCGTTCCATTATTTCTATGTTGTTTCTTGGTCGTGTTAGTGAACTTGCTCTTGCTGGTGGGTCCTTAGCAATTGGATTTGCTAACATTACTGGCTATTCCATTCTCTCCGGTCTCGCCATGGGAATGGAACCCATTTGCGGCCAAGCTTTCGGAGCCAAAAGATTCAAACTTTTAGGCCTCGCGTTGCAGAGAACCGTTGTTCTGCTTCTCATGACTTCACTTTTCATCTCAATTTTTTGGTTCAACATGAAGAAGATTTTGATTTTTTGTGGCCAGCAAGAGGATATCGCGAGCGAAGCTCAAAGTTTTATAATCTTTTCTCTTCCGGATCTCGTCGCGCAATCGTTTTTTCATCCTTTGAGAATTTATCTCAGAAGCCAATCCATTACTCTGCCTCTTACATACTCTGCTTTTCTGTCATTTCTGCTTCATATTCCTATCAATTACTTTCTTGTCTCTGTTCTTAATCTTGGAATCAAAGGCATTGCGTTAGGCGCTGTTTGGACGAATTTTAATTTGGTCATTTCGCTGATTATATATATCGCGGTTTCGGGGATATACAAGAAAACATGGAACGGGATTTGGTGGAATTGCTTGAAAGGGTGGAAGCGGCTATTGAATTTGGCAATTCCGAGCTGCGTCTCGGTTTGCCTTGAATGGTGGTGGTATGAAATCATGATTTTGCTCTGCGGGTTATTGATTAACCCGCAAGCAACTGTCGGGTCAATGGGGGTTTTGATTCAAACCACGGCTTTGATCTACATTTTCCCCTCTTCTTTGAGTTTCGGGGTTTCCACTCGAGTTGGAAACGAATTAGGGGCACAGAATCCTCATAAAGCGAAACTCGCCGCTTTAGTAGGACTCTGTTTCAGTTTTGGCCTAGGTTTCTCTGCTATGTTCCTCGCCATTTCGGTGAGGAACATATGGGCATCAATGTTCACACAAGACAAACAAATCATTGCTCTAACTTCCATGGTTTTACCCATAATTGGTCTTTGTGAACTCGGAAATTGTCCCCAAACGACCCTTTGTGGCGTTTTGAGAGGGACCGCTAGGCCGAAATTGGGAGCAAATATAAATTTGGGTTGCTTCTACCTTGTTGGAATGCCTATTGCAATTTGGTTAAGTTTTTTCGCTGGCTTCGATTTCAAAGGCTTATGGCTCGGTTTGTTGGCGGCTCAAGGTTCGTGTATGGTTACTATGTTGTTCGTTTTAGCTCGCACCAATTGGGAGGGTCAAGTCTTAAGAGCTAAAGAACTCACACGTGAAGAAGAAGAAGAAAAAGAAAAGGAGGAAGAAGTTAAAGAACAAGATGAGAAATGCTCATTGGTTTCATGCAAAACTACACAACACTGTTCTGATTCAGTAGTTTGATTGATAATCATTCTTTTATATTTTTATATTCTTGAATTAATGGATAAATTGATTCTTTACTAGATTTTAATTAGAATTGTACATTGAGCAGGAGGAGGGGCAGAGCACAAATGTGTTCTTGTACTTTTTCTTTTTTGTTTATTTGTTTCATTCACACAGTCTAATGTTAAGGGAAAGAAACAGAGGAGAATTAATTAATTACAGAAAGAAAGAAAAAAAAAAAAAAGAAGCGCTTTTGCCATGATTAATTAACCTACTTGCGTTGGGTACGTGTGATTAATTAGTTTATAATATTTTGATTAATTAAATTAATTAAATGGGCATGCCACCTGGTTTCGACGTTAGCAGGGTTGTTACAAAAGTATAGACATTTAAACAAAGGAATAGTCATGTTAGTCTTCAAGTTGCAAACTATCTCCACAATTTGAATTAGTTGTTAAATTTTAAATTAATCAAGTTACATTAGTCCTTATAAACCTCTTAAATCATATTACCTCCGGACTAATATATAAATATAAATTAACCAACTTACACATATTAAAAAAATTAATTAGTTGTATTTAATTTTCTTGATTTTATGTAAAAGATAAATTTTAATTACTGAAATAACCTCTATCATATTTATTGCAAGATAGAAGTAATAACATTAAATGAAGGATAGATTAAGAATAATAATATAAAATAAGAGGAAAAATGCTTAATCCTTCTACTAAATCCTCTTACTAATCCTTCTACTCACTTAATTTTGATAAGTGTTATTTATCTCTCACTTAACATTTACTTTTTAGAAGATAAATGACAATTGTCAAAATTAAGTGGATAGAATGATTAATAAGAGGATTAAGCATTACTCATATGAGAGAAGTAGTTGAAATTTGCTTATATTTTAGACTAAGAAACAAGAGAATTTTTTTGTTTATATTTAAGTCTAAAGGTAATATTACTTTTTTGGAAACCAATTTATTTAAAAAATTATAATAATTTAATATTCAACGATTGTAACTGTTATAGATAAACTATTATAAAAATGGTCTTGATATACAGTGTCTTGAGGGCACAGTTAAGGTTACTAGAAATAGAAAAAAAATTATAAGAGCACATTATTCTGTCTCTTGGAAATATAAAAAAACTCCACATTCCAATATCTTTTTACTATATTTAGATTCTTAAATAGTATCCTTAAGACACTAAATATTATTTATCTTATAAAAATTATATTTAAGGTCTGCACCAATGATCCACGACCCAGTAAACACCACTTTAAATGGATCCTAGAATCGAATGAGGGACGAGTATAACTCGTTCAGACTCTAATTCTCACCGTGTGTGGATGAGATGGATTGCGCGTTATTCTCACAAAGATGGTTTTGTGAGAAGACTTCTGTCGGCTGTTTGGCAACTTATAATTTGATTAATCAAATCCCCCACTTTGATTCCTCTGCTGACTCCTTTCAGGTGACCACTTCTTTTTTTTAAAAAAAATAAAATAAAAATAAAATAAGACGACAAATATTCCACACTTTAATTTTGATCCACTTAAGTAGCCTCTACGATGTTTCTTTTCCAGGGGAAACATGAACTATGGTCTACTATTATAGACTAGTAAGGAGTACATGGTATTGTTAAAATAAAAAAAAGAGAAAAAGACGATGTGGGTATAATTTTGTCCATTAAAAAAAATACTATAAAAATCAGTTATCGATTTTATTAGATCGAAACTCAAGTTCATTTTGAAACTTAAGCATGAAAAATTGTTAACTTCACATGGTTGTAATAAGTTGTAATAAAATATATGGACGTGAATGGCACTTGTGAGTTGTGATTAAATCTACTATAGGACATACATTATGATTACTATGCAAATTTAGTGGTTTTTTTTTTTCTTATTTACATTATCCTTATGGATAGATTATGATTTTATAATCAATCTTAAAATTTTGGTTAGGTAGACTTCGCGCGAAAGAAAATGCTTTGTACGTAGAGATAAAACCTACTTCTGTAATCTCTGCCTTTCGGATGGATTAGTCTTTGATCGTTAGCAGAAGGATACCTTGTACACAAAAAAAACTAGCTAGCAGTCAAGCACTCAACATTCTATTTAAGAAATAAATATGATTATATTCACATTTTTATTTAATACTGTATTTTTTATTTAAATTATTTAGTCAGTATTTTTAACGAAATTTTATTAATAAAAACTCTTAATGATTCGACTGTTGTCACTTTAAAATGTCTATTGTTACTCTTTTAATTATTTGAATGATTAATGATATTTATATTTTTTTTTACCAAAAATGATATTTATATTTTAATTCTTTAATGTCATTAATTGAAAAATATATTTTAAATTTTTAATAAAAAATATTTTAAATTTAATTAAGGAGTAATTATTAGTTTTGATTTATGAATAATTTTTTTTATATAATTACAGGTTTTCTCACCTCGAATGTGACCAATCTCGTTTGTTCGTGTTGTATGTGCTAAGCTAATTTATGAATAATTTGATAACGTCATATATTTACTTTGAACCTACTACAACAAATATCTCATTATCAATTAAAGAAATGATAACTTAGTAACTGACGTCTTTATCATAATGTGCTAAATGAGAAAATTGCGCAAATACTAAAGAAACCGCGGAACAACCGTTTACGTCACAAAATTAATTTGTGATTCTAATAATGATATATATATATATGGAAGAAATTAAAGAATAAATGGCATTATATATTCATGAAAGTTCTATAAGAATGTTGACCAAGTCACTTAACACTGATTTGTTATTATTCTCTTTCGTTCAAAACTTTATTACATGATAATAATTTGAGAGGCTTCTGATTTCAATTTTTGTCATAATTGCATCCATATAGCAGTTATCTATATCACTGATATACTTTGATAAAATAGTCAATCAAATATACTTTTCTTATATTTTGTTTGGGTTTTAGAGAAAAATCAGGGTGGTTGAAAAAAACAAAAGAAAAATTGAATTGTTAACGAACCAGTTTGCACAATTTAAGAGTCAAACTACATGATAAAAATTGAACCAGAATCAATTTAAAACTAGTTTCGAACCGGTTCAGTATAAAATAAGTTCCTTTTAGGTTTGGTACAAGTTGAAAATTTTGTTTGAACCAGTTTAGGTATAATGAAATTGTTTTTTCCGTGAAATACAATTCATAATCATTTTTGATAAAATTTTGTTCGTATTTTTTGTTAAGAAGTTAGTGATTAATACAGTCAAATTAATATAATCAAGTGTATGAGAATAGCAAAATTTCACAATTAAAAAAATTTGGGACCAAAATAATGTTGAATAATTCCAGTACTCCTAGCCACAAATAAGCCGATGCAGCACATGTACTTGAACTCACCATTAGCTAATAAATAGGATTGCAGTGCTTTGTTTTTTTCTAATGATTTAGTATAAATACGTATACTATTTCATTGTTTAACCTCAGAAAACAATAACATCTATTTTAAAATAATAAAGAGAGTTTTGTGTGTTGTGTTATGTAATAAGAATAGTGTGATTATTAGAGTTTTTATAATAACTATTTATCGATAATGAAGTGGGTTGTTTTCTTTCATTTTGTCTTTGTCATTATTCCATTTTCTCAAGATAAAATTGTACAAATAAAAGTTAGTTATATGGATTTGACCACGTTGACTATTAATTTTTTAATGAAAGATGGTCAAAAGGACCAAAATTACCCGGATTAATAAAAATCGCACAATTAGAAAGGTTAGTAACCAAAATTTTGCAATTTATTGTTAGAGAACAAAAATAGCGTAATTGACAAAGTTGAGGGTCCAAAGTCGTATAATTTAAAGTTGAAGAACTTAAATGGCACAATTAACTAAGTTGAAGAGGGGGAGGAGGAGTGCAATTAAGCCAAATACAAAGGAGTATTGTTGCATTAAAATAAAGTTAGGAAAATAACTATACCTAGATCATTAATGCTCGTGAACCACCTCATATGTAGTGGAAGGACTAGATCGCTCCCTAGCAATATCATCAGTGACTATTGCGATCTTCACGAGTCACATACCGCATTTAAAGTCACTGTCTTTTAAGTCACGAGCGCAGCAAAAACGAGCAAACCAACCAAATAGGAAAGGTTAGAGACAAAGGTCGTGTTGTAGTCTTCCTTAACTAAGCCTCTAGAGTCCCAGAACCAGGATGACTAACTCCGAATATGAATGAGTGTGTGGCTTGACAATAAGTTGTGTTTTAGGGACCATCACCTCTTAACAGGTCTATTTATAAACTGCCATCTATGGTTCTCATCATATCCATCAAAGGCTAGACCTAGGTTTTCAATCACATGAGACCTACATCAATTTAATTGTAATTAGGGGTAGAAACATGCCAGACTAGGCTTTGGCTAAACAGGTCAGACCTATTTTATAATTTGTGGAGCTAAGCGTGGCCTATTAGCCTATCATAGGCTCATTTTTCAGGCTAAGCCTAGTCTATTTGAAAGCCTATAAAGCCTCAAAGCCTATTTATAGGCCTACTTTGCCTTAAGGTCTTTAAAAATGCCGACAATTCTATCTTAAATATGCCAACAAGTCACTAAATAGTCTAATAGGCCTTTTTAACAAGTCTTCTAAATAAACTTAATTTATAAACATATTAGAAAATTTATTGTATTTACATTTAAAAAATTATTATATTTTGAAAAAAATATTTTATTTATATTTATAATATATGAGTTTTGCTATCCATTGCCCTAAGGGTAATGGTTAAGCAACCCATAAATAAAAACTTTGTATTTAAAATAAATTAAAAATAATTTCTTAGCATTAAATACCCTACACTTTTCAACACAAAGTTTCTATTCATGGGTTGCTTAACCATTGCCCTTTGGACAATAAATAGCAAAACTCATAATATATATATATATATATATATATATATATATATATATATATGTATTAAAATTTAATAGACCGACCTATTAAGCTTAATAAGCTTTTTTAAAGGCCTATACCTAGCAGTTTTTACTTGAATAAGCTTTTTAAAAAACATGAACTTGGCCTTTTCATTAAATAGGTTAGGCTAGACTAGACTTTAAATAAGTCTGGCCATAGGGTCCTGTTAGGCCGGTTGGCCTTTTTCCACCCCTAATTGTACTCTCCAAGGTTCTTAACATTATCTTAATCGATTGTGCCGATCGCATACAATTTTATTCACTTAATCTGAATAGTCAACGTAATCATATTTTGATTAATATTTAGCCTACATTAAATAATTATGAGAAATAAGATTTTTCTAACATATAATACAAGGGAAATGCATCTAGTAAGTTGGTCTGGTGGCTAGAGAGTGCTACTTTAAGTAGCAGCTCCCTAGTTCAAACTTTTGTAGGTACTGTTTTACCTATAAAAAAAGTACAAGATTGGTGATTGGTGTGATATTTTTAAAGTAAGGAGAATCAATGTGTAACAATGATACACAAATTAAGCAATGTACATGATCCACATTAATAAGAAAGACAAGTGATGTTTAAAAGAACTTGATGTATATCTAACTTATGAAAATAGCATATAAATCTTTATAATGAAGAGGGATTCGTTTATTCCATGAGTAAGTGTTGCGACACTTACTCCACTTATAACTCTATATAGACATCGAATTTCACCAACTTGTCGTTGAGTCATTAGATATTATCATGATGATTATGTATACCAAATTTTAAAAAAATCGAACATCTCTAAATACGTCATCTTGTAGATGACATTTATGTATGTTTTAAAATATGTTTTATTCATTAAATTGGCGTTGATGGATGAAAGATAAAAAAAATCAAATCAAATGAAATTTTGTATAGTTGATCTATATACTATAAACTTTCAATTAAACGGACGGATTGGTGAAATTCAATGTCTATATGGCATAGTTATTAAACTCAGCTCGAAGGTCGACTCGGCCGAAATACTGGGTCATTGGTTCAACCGATGAGTCACTGGGTCACTCGCTAAACCAGACAATTTATATATAATTATATATTTAGATTTATACATGTAGAACTAACAAAAACAATAATAATAATTAAGTCAATAACTATACTAATTATTAATTTATCTTAAAGATCAACATGTTTATACATTAATAACTACTAAAAATATTAGAAATATTTACTAAAATTAATTAAAAGTGCAAATAAATTCATTTAATGTAGAAAGCATAATAAAATTGGTATATATATTATACGGAGCATCTAAATATACAAAAGAAAGTTTGGTCTAGTGGTCAATGCAACATGTGTGAACTAATAGGTCGCGTCTTTGAATCCTGCTTAGAGCACTCTATATTTTAAGATAAAGGCGCCCCTTTGTATTGAGTCTCATCTGGCCCAATTTCCCCCGATTGGTGCCAGTTCCTACCGGTGCAATGGCAGAACCAATCGACTAGACCACTCGGACCGGTTCGCGGTTCAAACGGGTGAACCGGTCGGTCCTATTCGATTTTAATAACAATACTATATGGAATTATAAAGCAGAGTAAGTATCACGACACTCACTTACTCATAATAAACGGATCCTCTTCCTTTATAATAGTATTTTTAACTGATTTAAATAAATTTTACAATAATCTTACTTACCTTAATAAATTGTTAAGTACTTCTCCAACTCAATCACCATTATCCAACCTCCCAAGCCATGTCTCTTATTCAAGGTTTCTGGCCGAGAGACATGTGGCAGCTTCTTGCAAGTTCTACTGCTGAAAATTATTTGAATTATTAAAGTTTACTACTATTGTTTTTTCAAGCTTGAAATTAGCGAGAAATTAATTACTTCTTTTAAAGAGGATTAACATTGAGCGAATAAACAAGCCGTACAGCGGATATTACAGAAATAAAATTTAAAAACAAAACCGCCGGAAAATCCAGCGTTCAAAAGACACTGGTCCTCGCCGGCTTCTTTAACCATACTCCATGCTAGTACTATATTCCAATTGAAAATCATATTTCAATTTTTTTTTTTTAATCAGCAAATTAAATAATACTATTTCAATTAAAATGGTAGGATAATGTATATGTGACACTGCACTGAGATATGAAGACAAAAGAACAGCTTAATTACATTGAGAAAGTTGAAACCAAACTTTCTCCATTAATATAAGACAATTAATTACAACGTGAATTTTGTGGGGAAAGCTGGTTGAGAATCGTCTAATAATTAATTAAATTAATTATTCTCTAGAAGATAATGTGATGCAATAAAAAATGAGGACGGCTATGTTACCATGTTTTACTCAAGAGGCTATATTCTCCAACCTCTCTAGCATGAGTCCTGCTCCAACAAAGATCTTAACCGTCCATTATACTCTCTCTCTTTATCTTAAACTCAATGCATTCATCAATAAACAATTTAGATGAAAATGTTAAAAGTAAGTCTCATATCACCTGCATCAGTTTTTAGGATGCAATCTAAATAGCTGTTAGGTTACTCTTTATGTAATCAATTAGTTTTGAGATGAAACTTTAACATAGTATCACAATGAGAATCCAACTTCTCTTCGATTTGTATGTGTTTTTGTTACTCTTCGTTTGGCTCGATGGGTTTGCCTGTTCCGGCAGGCTCTATCGGAGGGAAAATGTAGGAAGTAAGTCTCACATCGTCTGCATCAATTTTTAGGGTGCAGTTTAAATACAATATTTTTTCGAATATTTCTATTTCGACACAAGAAGGAATCGGACCCTAGGAAAAGACAAATAATCCCTCCTAGAATCACGTTTCCCCCATTTCTATTTTGCTTAATATTATCTACCTATTTATTTTATGGTTAGTATCGAGTCGAATTTTCTTCTATTCCAATAGAAAACTATTAATATATTTCTATTCTAAGACATTGAAATCTGAAAACAGTGACAAAACCATAACGTTCTAATTTATTGTGGGGTTGAAAAAAAAAACAAAGAAACAAAGTAAAATAGTCTTCTTCACAATATACATACTATGACTGACTAGTAGTACGGTACAAGGAATTCTCTAAATAGGGTAGAAAGGGACTACAAAGAAGCAAGGGTCTTTTCATAATTTTTTTATTAAACAGAGTAGAATTACATAAATTATCAACAAAAATTTAGTTCTTTTTACGAGCTTAATATGTTGATAAATCCGCGGACCTAAAAATTCATTTCGGACAATTGAACTTTCTCAAATTGTTTCTTTTTAAGAACTAAAAAGATTTGTGCCAAAATAATGGATGCCAAGAAGAGCAAGAGACCTTGGACACGTAACGGATCTTGAAGTACTATTTCTGCATCCCCCTGACCAAATCCACCCACATTAGGATTACTCGTTAATGGTTGATCAAGTTTGATAGATTCACCCTCTGAAACAAGAAGTTCCAATCCTGGAGGTATAATATCAATGACTTCACGTCCATCTGATGCATCCACTATAGTGATTTCGTATCCTTCCCTTTCTTTTCGTATGATTTTGTTTACTATACCCGCTGCTGTAGCATTATAAACATTATTATTACTCTTGCTACCGTCGAGATAAATCTGACCCCTCCCCCTGTTCCCGCCTACGTATATAGGATATTTTAAGAAGTGAACATCTCTCTTAGTAGCGGGATCTGGGGAAAGAATAGGAAAGGTGATTTCATTATATTTCTGGCCAGGAACAGGGCCTACCACAATAATATTTTTTTTTGTGGGACGATAACTTTGAAAAGACAGATTACCTATCTTTTCTTTAATCTCAGGCGAAATACGATTGGGGGGGGCCAATTCAAAACCCTCCGGTAAAATAAGAACAGCCCCCACATTCAAAGCCCCCTTTTTACCATTAGCAAGAACTTGTTTCACTTGCATATCATAAGGAATTCGAACAACGGCTTCAAATACAGTATCAGGAAGTACCGTTTGCGGAACCTCAATATCCACAGGTTTATTAGCTAAATGGCAATTGGCACATACAATACGGCCGGTTGCTTCTCGCGGATTTTCATAACCCTGCTGTGCAAAAATGGGATATGCATTTGAAATGGGTGCTCGAGTTATTATATATATCATGAGCGATACGGAAATAGATCGAGTAATCTCTTTCTTTATCCAAGAAAAAGCATTTCTAGTTTGCATGGTCTAATCATTGATCCTGAAAATTTCTACAATAAGATTAGGTAGGTTACTTGCATAGCTCCCTATCTATGATTCTGCTATTTACTGAAAAAATTCTCCCGAAATATATAAAAAATCCCTTGGGGGGGAGAAAGAAAAAGAATAATTTGATTTTTTAATGTTTATCTTTTATACAATACAAAATAACAAATTTTCTAATTGGATCAGTGGATCGTTTTTTCAGTCATTCATGGAATGATAAATCACTACAAGTGACGGAGATACGTGATTTAAATAACGAAAAATCCAATATTTTAAAATTGTATCTAAAATGACTGGAAAAGTAGAAACAAGACCAGATATAATTTGATCATTCTGAGCAAATCCAAAATCTTTATAGACTACTCCTTCCGTAGTCAATTAGTTTTGAGAGAAACCTTAACAGTGACTAGTAGATAACTGAAAAGTGTTTTAGAAGATTGGAATCTATTTTTGTCTTGTCTTCTGAAATTTCTGATTTACCAACAAAATATGGTAATTCATTTTCAACAAAATATAAAAAAAATAAAAAGTTACCAACACATTTTTTTTATTTGAACACATATTATTTTTATGTATCTTGCTATCAACCTCATTTCGTGAGTTAAACATTTTTTTTTAAAAAAAAAAGGGTCTATATATCCTCACAATGTTCAAAAAAAATGGAAAACAATAATTATTTTAACCTAGTTATATATATATATATAAAGTTGTAAATACACGCAGGTACGTAAAATTTGAATTAATTATTCAAATTATGTAAATTATATAATTTTTTATAAATAATAATAAAAAATTATAATTAGGAGAATTAAAAAATTTAAACTATGTAAAACATCTAACTCGTGTCATTTTTTTACCTAATTTCTTTTAAAAAATAAATTGAAAAGGTTTAATTATAGTTAACAAACGGAATATTGCGTTAGTTTTAAGAATCTTAATTAACATTGTTAATTTTAAATGGAAAAGAGTGTTATTTTAACTTAAAAATAAGGTGGAATACAATATCTTAAAACCTTAAGGATAGTAAACGTTATTTATTTTTTTTAAAAAAAATATTATCTAATGTCATTAGAATATTTTTTAAGGAATCAAATATAATAATAAATTATTAAAAAACTAATTTTTTTGGTATTTTTTAGAGGGAAAAATAATATAAATTTATAATTATTTTATAGTGTGTTCTAAAAATATTACTGTACTATTTAACAAGATTTTATTTGAAAAAGCAGACGGTAACTAGACATTTTGTGGCCGCCCTTAGAATTAGAATTGGTCTAACATTACTAAAAGCCAAAGGTATGTTCAAAGTTATAATTAATAATTAATTGATCCAAGTCAACGACCTCTTTTTACTCTTAAAATATTTATATTTAATTTGGTGGCCATTTTATCCACTCGTGTGTTTATTATAATATGATTAATGATTAATTTGATCTTAATTGACCTACTCTTATTATTCAAGTACAATGCCACGGACAAATGCTCACCACAAAATGTGCATTAAGTGAGATAAATATTGGATTGTTTATCTTATCATATTACTACCTCACTTCTCAATTATCTATAGTTTTAGGTTATTTTTTAAAAAAAAAATTATTTTATCACTTTATATTGTTAATTGTTTTTTTTTCAATTATACTCTCAAGTGAGAAAGAGTTAATATTGAGTATGAAGAGAAAAATTAATATCAACATTTAAAAATGAGAAAAAAATTTAATTATAAAAGATAAAATATATATTAAAAAATTAAGTAGTTTAATTTTGTAAAATAAAAAATATTAAATGTTTATTTAGTTATTGTGTCAAAACCTTAAATGATAAGTATTGCGGAAGAAAATAAATATTCATGAAAGAGATAAACACAATATAAATTTTTAATAAATGATATATAAATAATAATGAGTCTTATTATTATTTTATTGCGTTTATCTTTCTTTTAACCTTATGAAATTGAAAAAAAAATATATATTTATAAAAGGATCGAAATCCATCAATATTGTATGTTGCGTTAGTAACAAAAATTAAAGGCATGGGAGTTCGAGTTAGGAATTACTACAGGATGTAATGTTCACGATTTTGTAATAAATCATGAATTTATAATAAAGGTGATTGTGGACTAGATTGAATTAATTTCAAATAAAATACTCTTACTAGTTGATTGATTATTATTTTTTATTTTATCATTCAATTGATAAAAGTTACTCCCTTCGTTCTTATTTAATTGTCCAGAAAAAGAAAATTACACATATTAAAAAATGTAATAATTGTTATAGTTTTTTTTAAACTAAAATTTGAACTCCCTATAATACCCTTTATCTTTCATTGTTTGATTAGTTAGATAATGGGACATTGATTAGTCTCCAATTAAATATAAGATTAAAATTAGTAAAAATACAATTAATGTTACATTGAAAATATAAATAGACTGATAAATAAAAATAAGATTTTTTTTCTGGACAGTTAAATAAAAACGAAGGAAATATAAACTAAGAATTAATCTAATCTAATGTTTATTACCCCTGTTTTTCTTGTAACCTTTTCAGAGCATTTCCGGCTTATAAAAAAATCTAATCTAATGTTTATTCCTGTAATACAAGGAAAACTGAAAAGAGAAAAGCAAAATTAAATCTTCTAATTTAATAGTATAAATAAAAGGATTTTGATTGAGATTATTTTTTAAAATAAATATAATAAATAAATTATAAAATAATATGTTACCAAAAAGGTATAAAATAATATATAAATAAAATATAAAAAAATAAAAAATTCAATAATTATTTGGTAATTTAAATTAAATTATTTTATGAGAGAGCTCTAATATAGTAGTATAATTTACTGTATATATGGATATGGTTGAATAATTAGCTAAAGTCCCTTTAGGACGGAATTGGATAAGAGTTTGACTCCTTTTAAATAAATTATGCGAATGTTTCCCTTATTTGTTTCTTTCAATGAATCAAACCATAGAATAATATATTTCTAAGCGGCATGTAATTTAGAAATAAAATCATATTTTACTTGCAATTTGCATAATAGTAAATACAGTATAATCACACTATTATTATTCAGTTCATTTATTCTTTCACTCATTTTTATCTCTCTCTTCCATTTTGATTATATATATATATATATATATATATATATATATATATTCTCTATCTCTTTTTTACTGTAATTTTTATCATAAGTAGTTAAATTTTATATTATTTTATTTATTTTACTATTATTATAAAAATATTAATTTAAATACTAAAAATAAAAATAGAGTATGGAACTTTACAATTTTAAAAGAGTATCATAAATTAAAATATAATTATACTAATATTTCTTGAGGTTTGTTGATATTACATATACTCCTCTCTAGTTTTCAAAATTACATTTACCTCCTTGAAATTTCTTATTTTTATTAGAAAAATAGTAAAATAAAAAAAATTAATAAATAATAAAATTAATTTTCCTTAGAAAAATGAAAAATGTGCATAATAACACTATTAAAAAAATTAACATCTGAGAAATTTGTATAATATAAGTTAAAATTTCAAGAGTAAATGTAATTTTAAAAATCTAAGGCAGATAAGTATAATATAGGCAAACCTCAAAGAGGTTAGTGTAATTATCCCATTAAAATATACATAAATCATTACTATTTACATTATAATGATATGTAGGCTATAGCGCAATCAGCCAATCACAAACTCACAAAAGAGTGGGTAACATCGTACAAGAGCCTAGCATTATATATGTTTCAATAAAATCCATGTTTTTATTATTTAAAATTCAGTTGTCCTGTCTTAATCATGTAATTTAGTTGGTAGGTGTATAGAGATATGTGTATATGGATATGAGGGTATGGGATTTAAAAAAATTCACCTCTTCAAAAAAGTATTATTTAATCCACAACAATTTTTTTGTTTATTAATCTTTTAAAAAAATAATAATAATCATAAAATAAAAAACCCAGCAAAAAAGAAATTAAGTTTCCAAAAGGAAAAACAAAACAAAACTCAATTCAAATACGGCCGGTATCCATCTAAAAAATGTTATTACGTGTTTGATTTAATCGTGGTAAAATTAATTTTAGATTAACGTAATTTTATAAAATTAATTTTGTGAAATTTAAAATAAGGTGATTTATATTTAAATTTTCTAAAAAAAATTAAAGTAAAAACACAATACAAATTTTTTAACTCAACTTAAAAGTAAGTCTCAAACTCTCACTTGTTTTAGTCAAAATTAATTTTAACTTTTCCTCAACTTATAACCAAACAACTAAGAGATTGTTCATTTTACTTTTGATCAAAGCTAAAATTATTTATTTCTATTAGATTGTCTCAATTTTTATGTATTAACAATCTCAATTATTAATTTCTTTCTCAATTTATATATTTTTCACTTTCTATTCTACTAAATTTAAACTAAACAAATCTTAATTTATCAATTAAAATTAATTTTAACTCTTTAAAATCAAATCAGCTGTCTTTCAAACATGCTCCAACTTCTAAGAGTTCTAATTGGAAATAAAATTCTAAAGGTTTACGCGTTTGTGTTATCCAATTAATATTTATTCCCGACTTTCTTATGTGTGAATTAGAGATAGGACAGACCACTATGAGCATGATTATATTAACCTAATTAAAAATCAATCTTCTCATCATCATCATCATATTATAAAAGTAAAAAGGGACAAAATCTCTTAAAAGCTTAACCGTGTGAAGTACATGTAAATGATGATTTTATATTCATAATAAAAAAATAACTTTTTATCTCTTAATAGTAATTTAATAGAAATGCTACTGAAATATCAGGCCAATAATTTTATATATTGCACTCATTCACCTGGTTTATTTTTGAGTTTATCTTTTATTTATAAGTAAAAGTTGGACCAAACAGAAATATTAATAAGTTGTTAAAATTTTAAGTGACTTTTTTTAAACGAGGAAAGAGAGAAAAAAAGAGCCCACACATTAGAGTTTTTGTTTATTTTGCAACCTCTTATTTTCATTAAACATCCACCAACAACCATAACCAAGATTGGATTGCCACCCACCGGTACTGCCCGCGGCCAGCCTCCATCACCCGCCGCTGCCGGTCAATTCTTTTTAAAAAAAAATTATCAAACAATTTATGATTTTGTTTTAAGTCTTATTTATAACTTTATATTAAAAGTAAATTTTAAGAAGAAAATAACACCTTCAAAAGTCCCTTACACAAGAACAAAATTAAGATAAAGTTTCTCAAATTTTTGTGGTGTGATTTTCGGTTGAAACATGTACATATCATGTGACGAATCTAGAATCAGCACTAGTAAGGCAATTTATTTGAAAATTAAAAATAATAATAATATGTAAAATAATATTTACTTTCAACTTTTTTATTAAAATCAAGAAATAATAATTAATTTATTAAATTTATTTAATAAAATAATTTATTTACTGTACATCCATAATATAAATGTCTTAAAAAATATTTAAAGTCGGTTAA
The DNA here is from genome assembly GCA_037177725.1 of Cyamopsis tetragonoloba. NCBI lineage: Eukaryota > Viridiplantae > Streptophyta > Magnoliopsida > Fabales > Fabaceae > Cyamopsis > Cyamopsis tetragonoloba. The sequence goes on along the minus strand of CM074120.1, from coordinate 34,427,209 downwards.
TTATGTGAATATTTTTCTATTGTTTCACTATCTCTAGCTCTCACTTGATTGCACTACAAAAAAGTTTCTAATACTAATGTTTATGGTTGACTTAATTATTAGTCACAATTTGTATAAATTTTAACTAACAAAATTACTATTTTGGGTCGATGAACATAAAAACATACGCTAATATATAGCATGATGATAAGTCAATTGTTTGTATCAAATTATAGACTAATAGGTTATTTATTCATTATTAATTGTATATTTATCATATAATATAAATATATAATATTTATACTAACGGAATAATTTTATTAGACAAAAGTTATATCAACGAAAATGGATATCGAAAGCAAAGAATAGTTTTTTAAGCATTATTAAGTAAATAAATAAAAATTATTAAAAGGATATATAGAAGTGACCTATTAATGATTTATTCAAAATGATATATCATCCTTGTTTTCTTGGGACTTTTTTACTTACATATCAGTTCTTCAAACATTATTTTTCAAAATACAACACTTCCAACTTAATTTTTCAAAATATTCCATTTTTAACTAGTTGGAAAATTGGATTGGAAAAAACCGAGTGCTCAACATATATTTTTATTTATTTATTTATTTATAAAGATGAGAAATTGGTCTGGGAAAAACCGATTTCTCATCTATGTAATGATTTTTTTTAAAAAAAAATGATAAGTGATGGAAAATTGGTTTGACCAAAATCAACTCATCTAGTTTTTTTTCTGTACTCTTCAAGTTTCAACCTGATTTTTTTTGTTTTAAAATATAATTTTTTAATTTAAATGATTTTTAAAATACCTTTTTAAATAATATTTTTTTACCATAATATTTAGTATTACAACTTTTAACTTATAACCAAATATCTCAACAAACACTTAGTCAAATTAATCGGTGATGCTTAACTTATTTAAGTATGTATATTTTGACAAACAAACTCCAATATTTAATGTATATATCTTAAACATGACAAATAACAAGAGTGTTGATATAATAATAGAAACACTCGAACAGATATAGATGCACGTTGGAGCCAGTGAGGGCAATTGTCCTCACTAGACTTTTAAAATCTTACTACTACTATATACATTAATCTTGATTTTAGATAAATTGATTTGCCCCCATTCTCAATTCCATAATAGGTCACTAATAATTAGTATGCAAAGTTTCTCTAATTTTATAAGCTCCAACATTTAGGTTCAATAATTATTTAATTATTTATATATTGAGTGAGAAAATATTTATAATACTAATAATGAAAAAACTATTCAAAGTTTTTAAAATATGAAAATTCTTAAAAAACAGATATAATGTATATTCCTCCTAATTCATAATAAGTGTCATTTTAACCAGTTTTATTTTTCTCACAATACTTGTCACTAGCTTTAAAATTTCAACGCTACATTAATAAACATTTTGTAATTTTATCCTTAGATAATTACTTTGATCATTAGTTCCTTTTTATTTGTGCACTTGAAGAGAAAGTGTTTCTTTTTATTTATCCGGTCACTTACACTTTTATTATGGTATTAAATGTATTTTTATCAATTCTATCTTTTGTTTAATTGAAGTAATAAATAATACTCTACTTTTAAACTAATAAAAGGATGAAGAATAAATGATATTATAAGAAGTTTAAATATTATTTTAATTAAAACAAAAATAATAATTTTATTCCCTAATATATGCATTTTAAACTTAAATGGACACATAAATAAAATCAAATGAAGGGTTAAGGATTTTATTGAAAGTTGTAACATGAACAACTATCATCTATTATCTCGCAACTTATTTACTGCATTAGTTAAATGGTATAATAGGTAATAGGTAATTTAATAATACATTCTTAAAACCAAAACTACTAAAATCGTTGCCGTCATTATCAAAAATTTATAGATCCATCACTACACTCAGGGGAGTACTATGGTTCAAATTCCATAAAAATTACTAATTGAGACGACAAGTCTAAATACGTCTACGTCCAACAAATTAGTCTTTTATCTTAGTAATAAGGTGAGAGGATATACAAAAAACAAAGTAAAAAAAGAAATTTTAAAATATTAGATTGTATAACAACTTCTGAATTCGAATCCTTATAGACACACTTTAGCCAACAAAAAAAAAAGTTTGTAAAACTTAAAAAAATTAACAACTTCTTTTTAAAAAAAAAAATGAAGAAAAAGATGATGAGAAATTGGTTCGTGCATAACCAATTTTTCACCATGAATATTAACAAAAAAAAAATAAAAATGCAGCCGTTAATTTGAAAAAAAAAATGTTGAGGATCAGTTTCTTCAAAACTGAATTCTCAATTATAGCTACATTTGGGTACAAAGCTTAATTAAGTACTTATATAATAAGCAATTTTTAAATGGGACTTTTTTTATTTATAAAATTGTAAAATTTACTTGAATAAGCTAAAAACAGCTTACTCTAATAAGCTACTCACAAAAACTTATGAAAATAAGTTGAATGTTTGGATTATTTTAAACTCTTCTAAAGAAGACCTATTTTAAAAATGGATTATTTTGGAAAACAAAAGATAAAAGTATGGTAGACAGAAAAATAATGTTTGAAAAAATAATATTTGTGTAAAAAAAATACTAACCTGGCAGCAATTATTAACATTCTATCACACGTTTAGGCTTTTTTTTTTTTTTTTTAGACCAACACACATTGGGCTTATTGAAAAGAACAAAAGGAAACTAAACTAAGGCCGGCTAATAAATGGACCAAGTAGAGCGACCCATAGAAAAAGGACCAAGTTTTTTTTCTGCTAGTTTTGCTCAGCCCATCAAATTTCGTTTATTTAGGGACTGATTGGTTTGCATTTTTATTTTCTGTTTTTAGTTTGTTTCCTGTTTTTTGAAATTTTACAAAGGAAAAACTGAAAATGCTGAAAACAGTTCTGTTTTCAACATTTTCAGTTTTTCCTTTATAAAATTTCAAAAAACAGAAAATGAAACAAGAAATGAAAATGTAAATCAAACAGCCTCTTGTATATTCATTTTGGTACTTTTGTTGGTTTCCAAAAAATATTTTGGTACTTTTGTCTTTGATTTATAAGAAAAGATAAATAGATTTTACAAAACATTACTGATCGAAGCATCAACCTTCAGTGAGCCGATAACTATGGCAAATAATTTCAACTGTACTAAGTAATTTTTTAATTTGGTTTCAAAGAATTGTTGGAGTCAATTTGGAAAGCAGTAAATGAAATTATAAGAGCCTGTTTAGTTTATATTTTTTATTTTATGATTTATTATATTTCATTTTTTTTTTATTTTGGAGAATTGTTATTCAAAACTTCACTTCTCAACCATTAAATTATATTTGTATATTATATATCCTAGTATTTGATATAAGGTCCGTTTGGTTAAGATTTTAGTAAAATGAAAAATGAAAAACACATAAATCGAGATAAAAATTAATGGTTAAAATTATTGATACCTAAAAACCGAAACGATTCAATGGAAATAAATATTTGTAGCTTTAATCAAAAGTAATTTTTACTAAACCAAAATATTAATCAAACAGCACACATAGTCTTTAGCTTCTGTTAGTTTAGGTCATTTATCTTATTGTTCCAGTGAGTAGGCTGGATTGATTTTATCTTCTTATCCTTGTTGTATCACTGGGTGGGATGTAGGCCACCAATTTTTACACCTCTCTTTTGATCCATTTATCTCTATTTTTTTTTCTGATAGATATATTTTTTGGATGGATCTCATCTAAAAATATTTTGCATGAAGTTCATGTAGAAAATATATATTAATTTTGGATGAGGCTCATCCAAAAATATTTCGAGTGAAGGTCATCCGAACATATCTCGGATGAAGGTTATCCGAAAAAATAAATTAATTTCCATGAAGTTTATCCGAAAATTTGTTAATTTTCGGACGAAGCTAATCTAAAAATTAACACATTTTTAGATAAGCTTCGTTTTCAAACCAGTTTCATTCGAAATTAATTTCACATCAAATTTATTCGCATAAACTGATCCTTTTACTAAAGTATTTATTTTCTTCGGATGATTTTGGATGAAGCTCATTCAAAAGGTTAATGCGTCAGAAAAAAAGTGGAAAATGGATCAAAACAAGGGGTGTGAAAATTGGGCGCCTGGGATGTAGATAGATTAGCATATACATATTTTTATATTCCATGGGAGGTTGAATTTGTTTCTCCTCTCGTAGTGATTCATTGTGGGTGGATGAGATTAGCACCATCCTTATTAATTGTGACACCATTCTTTTTAGTATATAACTTTATGATTCTTAAGAATGATGGTGTCACTTCCAGTAGAGATAGTGCTATTTTGTAGGCCTTGGCTCTTTCTCGTTTGGAAATGAAATACAAGATTAAAAAAAATATTAAAAATAAATTAGAGTTATTTTTATTGTTTTCAATGTTTGTTATATGTATTTTTTAAAATAGATTATATGAAGTTATTTTTTTATAGAGATCAACATCAAAAATCACTTATTTTTATAGCGATTTAAAATATATTTAAGCCTTTCTTTAAAAAGAAAAAATATATTATTTTTTTTAAATAAAACAAAGAAATAAATTTACATTAGATTGTTTAAAAATGATGTCATTTTAAAATGGTCTTCAACTATGTGATCATCATTTAAAATGGTCAATGACTTATAAGACCAAGTAAAATGGAATGGTTTCTGACTTTAATCCCTAACTGATAAGATCAAGTAAAATGGTCTGTAACTTTGTCTTCTATAATTCAAAATAGTCAGTGACTTTGTCTTGACTTATAGAAATGATCATTGACTTATAGGAATAAGAAAATTGGTCTCTAAATTTATAAGTCACATCGTCTTTAATTTCCTCAATATTTCGCCATTAAGCTGTCGCTTATTGAAATGACATAGATCTTTTGAATGACCGAAGAGAAAGCTAAAGACTATTTTAAATTACAAAAGGAAAAGTTGAGGACCATTTTAGTTATTCTTACAAGTCAAAGATCTTTTTTAATGATAGAGAATAAGAGCCAAAGTCAGAGATCGTTTTGCTTGATCATATGAGTGAGGGACCATTTTAAACTCAAGAATCATTTTGGTCATTTATTGATTTTTTTTTTCTAAGCACTTCATTCATCTTGATCATCCTCGAGGTCTCTCGCGAGCACAAGGGTCTATTTGATTCAATGGAGAGAAAGAGAGAAATTTTAATAGGAAGAACAGGGGAAAAAGAAAAAAAGAGAAAATAATGTTTATGTGTGTTTGGTTAGAAAGAAGAGAAAAAAATTTATGTGTTAAAAATTCTTTCACTTACAAGAACAAAAAATACCCAAAATCTCTCCACCCCTCTCCTTCCATCCCCTCTTAATTTTATTGAACCAAACACAACTATTAAGTATTAAGAATTAACTTAAATTCCTTCCCACCCCTCTTCTCTCCTCCACCCCCTCCAACTAAAATATATGCAAAAGAAATTGTTCTGTTCGAACGCGGGAGTTTCCGATCAGCTCCGTGAATGCCGTTACGACCACCACGAAGAGTTTCCGATCAGCACCAACGCTACCGTTTTGGATTTCAGCGACCCCTTCCCTCGTTCAGAGAGAAGTAGCTGCTCGGATTTCTTCATTCCTCTCAACCTTCGTCGACGCATACTCTTAATTTCTCAAATAATGTTAAATTCTACACTCTCTGATCCAACTCCTGTTATATTCCCTCCGTTTTCGCAGAGCCTGAAGGTTTTTTCTCACTCTAGGTTTTTCTCACTTGCTTCTTCTGTATTTTCAAATGTGTAACTGTAAGCTAACAAATGGAATTTTGTTATTCGTTTGCTAGGATCAATTGACCATGAATTCTTCTATGTTGATCAAGGCGCAATCATTTGAATTAGCTATCAAATTTTATGTATAGCTCAATTACAACCAGTGAAGACAGGTTGGGAATTTTAATTTGCGCTGCTTGAAATTCTTATGGTATAATGATATTGGAAATCTTGTTATGGTTAATAATTTAAGTTCAATTGGAATTCTCTTTTACGCAGGTTATTTGCCTTTTGATTTGTAATTAGTTTTTTTCTAGTTTTATTTCCTATTCCACAGATCATGATTGTTTGATCTTCGTTGGTGAATGATTCTCATTATCATTTTCACTAATTAACTAAACCTACTTGATTGGCATTTGTCTTTCTTTTAATCTAAATGATGCTGTACTTCATCCTTAGTCTTTATCTGATGTATCAAAGATATTGCTTTCGCTATTATTTTTTCTTAGGATGTATATTTAGTGTAATGCTCAGCTGAAAATAGGTCATTAGTGATTATAAACAGGAATGTACTTCTGTGTTGTCAATTTGTCATGAATATTTCATTCATCTCATAGATTATGACGCTTATAAAGTTATCTTCTGATGTTTGAATATTGGTATTTTTGCATCAGTTTTCAGCTTCAGAAATTTCTACTTGTTAGTACCAGTAGCTTCACGGTTTAATCACTGACCATGCTTTCTTGCTTTTGTGTATATTGTGGTGTGATATGATTTCTTTCTACGCTGGAGATTTACCCTGTTGATAAGTACTTTTTCCTTATTACTATTTAACAAAGACCATGAAATATATACTAAAATTATCACTAGATCAAATGAAATTTTCAGAATATTTATTAATTAGAAGAAAAGAAACATGATTTTAATTTTGGAAATTTTTCAAAAGATGATATTGTAAGTTTACATTGTTTCAAATATAAAATGCACAAAGAGGAACATCTTTGCTGCAGCATATGTATGTAGCTACGCGCATACACACTTAGAAGGGGAAGAACCTGAAAGTTTAGCTGGAAAATATAGATTTGCATGTTTGGAAGAAAATTTAAATGCTGAAATTCATCAACTCTATTTTATCTATCTATCTATTTACAATTTGTCAGTAGCCAGACCAAAAAATAAAAATCAAGATAAAGAATCATGAATGTTTTTGTTTAGCTCATGTTACATTTTTGCTGATATTCATCCTTTATTAAGTAGGTCGGTTCTTTTTTGCTCTGTATCGGGCCTGTTAGTTACCAAAAAAAAAAAAGAGAAAAAAGAAGATGACAGAGCAGTAAAGGATCAATCTGCTTCATTAAGTAAATTGGTCCTATACTTCTGTATGTTTTTTAACTAGGGTAGTTCTTGTTTCTCACGGGTATTTCTTATTGGACATAATCTCATCTTAAACAGTAAACCTTCCTTGATTTTCGGACATGCCATTTTTATCTTCCTGTTTTGCATTTAGGAGTTTCACACTTTGTCTCTGCGTTTCTCCTTTTGTTCTGGACATTATCAAGGACTTTTTTATCCTCAACTGAAATTGCTTATCCTTGCTTGCAGATGCATTATCTACGCTTGAGTTTATTGAAGCTTCATCCTGTGTGCGTCAAATATGACGAAGGTAACATTCGCTAAACCATCAAACCACTAATATAAGGTAGTCTTATTACGATGGCCATTACATTAAATTGGATGGCTTGTATAACTATGTTAACAGATGCTTCATTTATTTTAAGTTTAATTGCACTTTTGGCAAAAATAGTTTGATAATTGTGCAATTTTTTTCCTTTAGTTTCATTCGAGCAATTTTGATCCCTGTAGAATTTTAAATGTGAAAATTGATTTCATGGTCCAATTTTAAATGTTACAAAAAGTTGTGGTAAGAATTGCTATAAATTCCTTATTTGTGATCAATAACACCAATAATGGACAGTAACATAGTTTAAATTGGACTTCAAAATCCTATTTTCATATTATAAATTTTGTAAGGATTAAAATCGTTCAATTAAAATATGAGTATCAAAATTGCAGAATTAACAACTATAACTTTCAAAAGTGTAATTGAGCCTTTATTTTATTATTTTATCTTTACTAATCCATTCAACATGGTAAAAGCCATAAGACAAATACATGAAAGCCCTAACTGCCATTTTACAGAATCTAGAACAGATATGAAACTCAACAAACTAATAAAGCACTAAAATGGCAAAGAGGAAAAGCAGGGATACAACATAATAAGAAATAAAAGCAATGAAAAACAGATTTGCTCACTGGATCAATACTTTGTAAACTAAACATGCATGGGAAAGAAACCTTCAGAGAAATTTCACTTCATTCTCTAGATCTGAACAATCCCGGACAAAATGGACCAGCAAAGGAAAATACAAGTTGCTTCTTCTCCAGAAACCAATTGACCACCGAAGCTTTCATTGCCTTCATGAATATCCATTTTTCTTAAAAAAAGGTTACACATTTGGGGCTACAAATGCAACCTTTATCCACACAACATAGAGAAAAGATGAGATCCGGCCAAAAAAACAATAAGACACTCACTCAGGAGAGGAGAGTATCGGAGATGAAACTTTGAGGACTATATCCACTTCTTGAAGTCAGAGTTTTAGCACTATTGATTCATACATCTTAAGAAAAAAAATAGAAAACAAAGCATTTGGGATAGGCCCCAATGATTACCAAAAACAAAACGGAGCAAATGACGCTGTTTGCAATAATCAGTTCCAACATCTCAGAATTAGGAGTTTAGCTCGAAATGGAAAGGACTCGAAGCTCCAGTTACAATTCGGATCTATATTTGTGATTATTCATCCATTCAAGAATTATCACTACTAAACCATAACAAATTAGAATCAAAATTAAAAAAATGGAAATAGATAAGAAAGAAGATAAAATGTCACATACAAGGATGATGACAAGCTAAAGTGACGATCTGCCACAATAGAAGAACTTCATTCCATTGATAAGAATATGAAGCAAAAGTTCTAACTTTGAACTCTAAGAAGAGGAGACTAAAGCTCAGCTAAGGTTCATAAACCAAATGATAAAAAAACTACATACATTTTATAGAATTTTTGCTTCACCAATTAAAAGGCTATGCAAGGCCTTGCTCACTAAAAGCCCAATTCGGCCCATACTAAACATAACAAGGCGAAACAAATATTTATGTCCAACGTGATACATCTAAAATTAAAAATTTGAACCAAATGAACTACCTTAGATTCTTGTGCAGTTGTGCTTCCTTATGCAAATTAGAAGAAACCATGCCTTCCACTAAGCTCTTCAAAGTCCTCTTTATTAGCTTTTTCCGTTGAGGCTACTACTAGGTATGACATCACATAGCTGGTTTCGAGCTCGGGAAAAGTAGGATGATTTTGTGTAGCTCTCAACAACTAAAGTAAAACTTTTGAAACTCAAAAAATGTTTTTGCTTTTATTGATAGGCCTTCCTATATAAATTATAAGTATTTGAGTTGGATTGTTCTTGACAAAAAAATGAGTTAAAGTTGTTGGTCGAGTTTAAATTCTCTCAAGTTAATTGATGGTCAATAAGAGAGAGAGATGAACAATAATTTTGTGAATCTCAATTATTGTGGGATTATAAAATTTGTTGTATCTATTTCTAACGTAATTGACCATCAATACTTAAGTTGTCATGGGTGAAAGAGATGTTGGTGATTGACATCATGGCTGAGTGAGTTATCATGTGAAATATACTACTACTAGCAGTATTAGGGCATGAGGGTCCCAATTTGTCGGAATATCTGGAACATGCCTCATAATGGACCAGCAGAGTTTTGGAATAAAAGTTGTAATGACGCCAAAATGCTCTAACATATCTTCCCATTATTGATGATAATCCTCAGCTGTTTGCCTGTTTCTGTATTTTCTATTTATATTTATCATTTTCCCCATGCTTAGCCACGGCCCTATAGTTCGTAGACTAATATAGACTAGCATATAGCATAGGTTTGGACTTTGGAGTCTTCTGAACTGAGTTTGGACCTACCACATGATCCAGATTGCCTAATTTATTTTGGTCGTTCATGCAACTAGGCTTAAACTTAAAATTATGTATTACTAGTAGGCATTGGTTGTTGGATGGGTAGGAAGATTGGTTGGTTTCAAGCCCGCATTTCATTGTGGCAATGGGACAAAGAATATAAAAGGAAAGCATAACCTAACCAAGAGCCTACCTTATAGTCTTTGATGAATGAGCAGTGTTTTTTTTTTTTTTATCTAACGAGTTGGTCTAATGACTAGAGAAGTGATACTTAATAGCTTTTCAATTTAAACTCACATGAGTATACTTATCATAAAAGATGAGCAATGTTTTATTTACACTCCACTTTCAAGAGTGGGGTATATAAAAAGAGAGGGATAGAAAGAAAATAAAAATGGAAAGAGATAAAAATAAAAAGATATTATTAAAGGTAACGTGATATAAAAAAAAAATGATAAATAAGAAGAGTGATTGTATTGTTTATTTTGTGAATGGTTGTTATATTGCTTCTAGGGTAATTGGGTTAGCCCCTTCAAATTTGTAAATTCTTTTTTATAATTTTTTTCTCTGTAACAATCTATTTCTAAAATTTATTGTCTCTAAAATATTTTGTCCCAACAGTTTTTCTCTACTCTTTGGCACATGTCAGCAATTCAAGTCCGCCTATCTCCAACTCATAAAGTTAGCTGATACAAAGCTATATGATAGCACCTAATTTTTTCGATCTGGCAGTTTGATTTATGCTTTGATATCATTCATGGACATTGATAAGATCCTTTCATCTAAGCAGCACTTTAAGATGGCATAGCCTTCAAGTTAAGGGCAAGGTTTAAATTGTCGAATGAAGGAATATAAAAAATAATCCATAATTAAAATTAAAAAGCAAATCAAAATAATCCATATTATGTGAAACCATAAAGTTTATTTTTTTTACTTTGTGTAACGGCCAATGCTAGTGAGTTCATTTATTTGCATCGGTCAAAGCCCTTACAAATCGTACCACATTTCATGAAGTGCGCCATGTTTGTGGGGGCCAAGACCCTTGGTAAGTGAAATTTAGATTTGTGAGGGTCATGGAATTCAAATTTGCGTAAGCCAAAGCGCTCACAAGTCGTGTCATGTTTCACAAAGCGCGTCACATTTGCAAGGGCCTTACCTGGGATTTAAATTTGCGTCGGTCAAAGTGCTCGGAAATATTGCCATGTTTCATGAAGCACGCCATCTTTGTGAGGCTTTCGCTAAGTGAAATTCAAATTTGGGTTGGTCAAAGCCCTCATAAATTCTATCACATATCATGAAGCGCGCCAGGTTTGCAACGGTTGAGGCTCTCGCTAAGTGAAATTCAGATTTTTAATTGGTTTGCACCAAAAGCTTAATGGAATATATGCAATAAGGATTTGGATTCTCTAATATCAACTATAATAAAAAAAACACAATACACCTTCTCACACGTTTGACATGTAAAATATTTGTTTTCAAATAGATGCTAGATGGATATATATTTATAGCATGTTGATCAAACGCACATCATCAAATCCTTGGGTCAACTATATATTGATTCATTTTATTTCATTTTTCATTTAACTATTATCCACCAAAAAAGGTGAACCCGTGGTGGCATCAAATGGTGGAACATGGCTCAGGAGATCTCTTTGAAGTGGTCCATTTGCATTGGGTACCCACCTCAAGATTTTGTGCCATTTTACATTCACAGGTAGGACCCCCTTCCTTTCATCAATGAGTATTGATTAATGTACACACCATTTTCAGGAGTGTAGGGGTTTATAGGAAAAGAAAGATAGAAAGCAAATGAAAATAAGGAGGGATCAAATAAAAGAATCTTAAAATTAACAACAGTGTAAAACTTTTTCAGTTTTGTAACCTAATTTTTATTATATTACCATAAGAAAAAGGTTAAATATTTTTTTTAGAGCACTTGTTAAAAAAATAAAAATGACAACGTTTTATTAGGGTTTTATTAGGATTAGAATTGACAATATTTATTGTTTTAAAAATTGACCTATTAGTTATTGACTCTATTAATAATTATTAGGAGTAATTTTTTTTAAAGAGAATCTATTATTCTTCCGTTCCTATTTATAGAGTAAAACATGCTTATTAAAGAATACACTCATTATTCTTATTTTTTATTAAAATAATTTTTAAAATCTTTATATTATCTTGTATCTCTCATTATTTTATTGATTCAATTACGAAGTATTAATTTGTACCCAATTAAGCATAGAGATAAGATAAATAAAAATGCAACTAATACTACTTTAAAAGCATAAAAATGGACAAATAAAAATGAATGAAAGAAGTAATAATTTGATACATTGAAGAATGTGTACTTATTAGTTATTACACTGAGACAACCGTTCTAGCTAGGGACATTATTTATACTCTCTCCATTTCATATTATAAGACTATATTTAAACAATTGTGGTTATTAAAAAAATATCAATTAATTATTGAGTTTTCAAAATTTTTTACGATTTTTTAAATTTATCATTATTCTCTTTCTTTAAAACATTAATTGTATTTTAGTGTCATTTTTAAAAAAAACTCATTAATTTTAAAGGAGTAGACATGAAAAAATTATTAAATACTCTTACAAACTTATAAGAGATCTTATATGAAATGTTAATAATGTCTAAAATTGGTGTTATAATATAGTATACTACTGAAAAAGAGAGAGTATTATAAAACGAGTTGGGAACTGAATTAAATATGGTTCTTTGATCTGGCATTATTACGCTCCTTCTCAACAGTACCTGTTGAAGTTTTATGCCAAACAGTTAAGCAATCTATGTCATCCCTCATGGGAGAATATATATGCATTAAACCATTTTAATTTTTTAGCATTGAAAGAGATCAAGTTTTAAAAATGGACAAAGTACTAATCCCTCCCCCAAAATAAAAGAAACAGGACAATGCATACATTGGATTTTTTTTTTTGGAATTTTGATATGCAATTGAGTTGTCCATGATATCATACAAAATAGTATCTTGTTTTTTTAATGTGGAAGCATATGTTGCATGAGGTTAGGTTTTTTTTTTCTTAAAAAGAAATTTCAAGAAAAAAAAAGCACTTATATATATCAAATATTATCCAAATACACAGTGGTGAACCTAGGACCGGACTCTGGGATGCAAGTTAATTAAATAAAAATTAAATAAAAAGAGAAATATTTAAAATATGTACTTTTTAGAAGAGTCTAAAAAGATTTTAGTATATATTTAACGATAAATTAAACTAAAATTTATAATTATAAAAATCTCAGGACGTTAAGAGTAAATGTTTAAATTTCAGAGTAAATGAATGACTAAGATTGAAATTAAAACTAAATTATCCAATTGGAGAGTTATATCTGTAAACATAAACTCTAATAAATCCACAATACGCATATCATGTAAAATACGTAACTTTTTATTAATTACACAAATTCTAATAAATTACTGACTAACGTTTGAGTCTCTATAAGTACAATCCTCACCATTTCAGAGCGTTGTCATACAACGGAAAATAATAAGACATCATATTTCACTTCGACTAAACCTTTTATGATCTTAATCTAACCCTAAAGTTAGTTTACATCATTACTCATTTCTAAATCTTTCCATCTCAACCGTTGATTGAAGACTCAACGGGTGTCCAGTGGAGAATTATCTCACTAAAGAAGACCAACCGCAACTTTACAAACTATAGCTTTAGAATTTTTTATTTTTATTTTTTTTTACTCAGGCAGCCTTAGGCTCTTAATAGTTCCTTATTGATAAAGTTTCTATACATTAAAGAAAAGAATTACAGAACCCTTTTGCCAGGTATTTGGGGTTGACTAGATAATCTGTACATCTTTTCCACTTAACTCTTTCTAATCTTCTTGATTTTATTTATCAACAGAGCTTATCCATTACTCTGGTGACAAATAATTGAAGCTAAGATAATTAAAAAGTGAAAATAATTAATATTGCTGGGCCATAATAATTCACAGTAACCTACCTATAATCTTGGTAATTGCTTCAATTTGGTCAAGTCCGTGGCTCAATGGCCAGATGGGACGGTGCTCAATGAGTAAAACTCTTTCTATCTATGTAACTTCTACATTAGCTGCTGCTGTTTTATTTTATTATTATTTTTTGTTTTTTTTTTTTTAAGTTTTGAAGTAATTTGACCTAGCTATATATTAGTGTATGTTTGATTTACTGTTGAAAAATTTCAAACCATGGTTTAATGTGTGTAAATTAAATTTTGTATAAAAAAACAATTTTAGCAGAAAAAAAAAGAAAACTATGAATTACGTTCAACGTTTGAGTCACAAATTATGATGATTTGATGCCGAAGTTAAAAATAATTATTTTCTCTAGATTCAACTATAGTTTGTAAACTACAAATTGACCATACTAATTTGATATCATGTTGTAAAAAAATAAACATGAAATTGTTTTAACATAAATAAAAGTAGTTTTCATGTTTTGATTTCAGTTTAATGTATGAATCAAACACGCCGTGACAAAAATGTAGTATAGTAGTTGGATGCACTTCTAGAACTCTCCAGTGAGCAATGAGAATCACTAATGACGTATGTATATATATCTTGAGATTTAAGACATGCCATTTTGGTTAGGATGAGATTATATCCATTTGGTTGAAGAGGAAAAAAAAAATCTATGAAAAGATCTTGCTCCATAGAATTAGAAGGAATCTCCTCTTGTATGCATCAACATCAAACAGATTGAGAATTTAGCATAGATATTGGAAAGATTTCAAGTTGGACAAATTAGGCATAATAACAAGTTAATTAGGACTTGGATGGAGCATTTAATGATCCATGGAAGATTTACTTTGAGGTGCTGAGTTTTGGTCAGAGACAGATTCTTTGAACCTCTTTCTAACTCATCAAATCTAGGCAATCACCAGCAAAATCTCCTAAAAAACTGCCATAATTCTGCCTCGTGTTATATGGACTCTTTAATATCCACAATTAAGATACTAATCAAAGATCTTAAATTTAGAGTTAGGCTAGACTCAACCATAGAAGTTATCCGTTTCATAATTATGTCTTTTTTTGTGTCATTTCAATTAAAAAATACACCTGATCAAAATGTGTTATTTTTTCTATTATTGGTTAACGGCGGTTAAAATTCTCATTTGCTTAGGACATCAAATAAGACATCATTGTAAGATTTGTGATTCATGTCCAAATTCACTCTCAAAAGCTAGTGTATAAGAAAATAACGTGCGTATATTCTCTCTAATGTTGGACGGTCTGTCCAGCAATTGAATGGATGAATCTGAACCCTTCAATTTTTTTTTCTCTTTCTTACAACGTTTAAATAAATTAATGGTTTTGATGCTACTAGAGCCAATGTTAAATCATCTAGCACAAAAGAGGATTGAGGTCAGAAAATGACTATAATTTATATATTTTATGTGAGATTTAATTTAACATTTTATCACCACATGGAAAAAAAAAAGAGGAGTGAAGACGAGAGGAAGAGGAAGCATCCAGCAAGATTCATATCATGCAATAAGGGCTCTTGAAGTAGTACATACACATCATCATATATATGCAGTTGACAAAGCAAGATAAGTGGTCTAAAGACAGATATTAATTCCAATTATTCTATTTTATCTCCAACTACTAGTACAGCCTTTTTCCTTTTTTTTTTCTTTTTTGTTTTTGCACAACTAACTTCACGAAAAACTATAGAGAAGCCAAAGTTAATATATTATTTTCTTCAACTAGTTCTAAGAAGTGGCCTGCCTATTTAAGAACATCTTCTGAGATTCTGATATTCAAGCCAGATTTGTCTATTCCTCTTTTCTCATTCTTCCCTCCTTTCCCAACTTCAAGCCTTTCCTATATATTTTTTCTGGGTACTCTGTATCTGTCCATTCCTTAATTTCTTTCTATCAAGTACCCTTTTCAGAATTACTATTTAAAATAGAGTTTTTCATTTTTTTTTTGTTTTTAAAAAAAAGATGTGGGGTTTATTTGTTGGAGCATTGGTTATTATAGGCATTTCACATTGGGTTTATAGATGGAGAAATCCTAGTTGCAATGGGAAACTTCCACCTGGTTCTATGGGATTGCCCCTTTTGGGTGAGACCCTTCAGTTTTTCTCCCCTAACACTTCCTCTGATATTCCTCCTTTCATCAAGCAAAGAATGAAAAGGTATACAAGTATTCTATTCTTCACTGTTGCGTGTCTTTGCATTTCCGTTGAGAAAAATGAGTTTGTATCAAACAGGACTTTTGACAAACTAATGAAAGTAATGCCTTCGATCTGCATGAGTCTGAATCCTTTCTTTGGAGTTATTTAACTTTTACCAAATAATTCAAACATCATAACACATCAATACTTTAAGGTGAAAGTTAGTGTGATTAGTTTAACATAAATTTAAACATACACTCGTAATGTGTTTGGATTTCCGTTGATAAAAATGAGTTTGTGTCAAGCATTTTTTTGTTCAGTGAGACACGAAAGTGTCGATTTCGTTCAATGCCAATTTGGACAATTTTCTCTCGAACTTTGTCAATCCAAATTTCAGGACATATCATTTCATTAAATGAAGATAAAACTAGTAATATTTGTTTTTGGTTAAGGAGGTGAAAGTTCGTGTGGTTGGCTTCACATAATTCAAAACACAACCTTTTCAATCAGGAAGGCGGTTTTAACTCATTTTTTCGGATAGGTTATCTTTTAAAAAAGTAATAGCTTATTTTTTCAAAAACTTTGGAATAAAACTGACAAAACCAAACTATTATTTCAAAAAAAAAAAAAAAAACTAATCAAACACACAAATAGCTATGTGTATTAAAAACTCAATATTCTCGTAACTTACCATCATCAATTTCATTTTGCATATATCTTTTCAGGTATGGACCAATATTCAAGACCAATTTAGTGGGAAGACCGGTGGTGGTATCAACAGACCCTGATCTTAATTACTTCATCTTCCAACAAGAGGGACATGTTTTTCAGAGCTGGTACCCTGATACTTTCACTGAGATTTTTGGGAGACAAAATGTTGGTTCCTTACATGGATTCATGTACAAGTACCTTAAGAACATGGTTTTGAATCTTTTTGGTCCTGAAAGCCTCAAAAAGATGCTACCAGAAGTTGAACATACAGCTTGCAGAACAATACAACAGTGGTCTTGTCAGAACAGTGTTGAATTGAAGGAAGCAACAGCAACTGTAAAATCACCACACTCACTAACTATATAATATATAATATATATAGATAAATGTCAATTTGTTCCTTGGCAGAGGTATAGTGTCACCAATATATTTATTAAAAGATATTTTTTTCTTCGGTCTCCCAAAGATTTAAAATGCCTATCATATTAGTCATTTGTCATCTTTTCACTAAAATACCGGTGACCGAAAACTAATGGTGAGACATTTTAAATTTTTTAAGATTAAATTGGTGATAAATGTCTCTGAGGGACTAAATTGATAAACACATATATTTTTAGAAGATTAAATTGATATTTATCTCTAATGTATTTTTTTTTTCATTCAAACCCATGGAACAATTTTTTTTTTTACATTTCTATTCCAACTTTTCATTTCTTATTTCATAAATGATTATAAAATTAGTATATTATTTTTCATTTTATTTCTTGTTTCTCAAAATTCGTATAGAAATACCAAAAATAAGAAAAACTTGTTTTTAGTTGTTTTAAGTGTTTCTTGTACAAATTTTAAAAAAACATGAAATAAAATATACAAGATAAGATTTTTATAATTATTTATGATTTATGAAAGCATTAAAAAAATTAAAAATGAAAATGCAAACAAAACTGCCTTTAATTTGCTATGTGTTGTCTTCCATGCAGATGATATTTGATTTGACTGCAAAAAAACTTATTAGTTATGATTCGAGTAAGTCTTCAGAGAATTTAAGGGATAACTTTGTTGCATTTATACAAGGACTCATCTCCTTCCCTTTGGACATTCCAGGAACAGCTTATCACAAATGTCTTCAGGTAATTAATAATATAAGTTCTTCATTATCCTCCAAAATTAATCATGTCGATATATTTTACCTCACCTCATTTGCTTATGAATTCATTCTTTGAAATTCAATTTTACTATACATGAGAGAGAGGTGAAGTAAGTTGTATTACATGTAAGAATGTGTTTGAGCTTTGGTTAAATCAACTAAAATGGCTTTTATATTGATGATGAAGCAGGGAAGGAAAAGGGCAATGAAGATGCTAAAAGACATGTTAGAAGAAAGAAGAGGAAATAATATGCATAGGAAAGAGGAGAGGAAAGATTTCTTTGACTATGTAATTGAAGAACTTAAGAAAGAGGGAACAATCCTCACTGAAGCAATTGCTTTGGATCTCATGTTTGTGCTTCTCTTTGCAAGCTTTGAAACCACTTCTTTGGCTTTGACTTACGCCATCAATTTGCTCTCTCACCATCCCTTAGTGCTCAACCAATTACAAGTAAGTACTATTATTACGATAAGTTTTATCATATACAGGTTTAAATTAATGAGTTAGTTATTTAAAATTTTACTCTTTAGTAATTAGATCAATTTGTTAGTTGCAGTACTATACATTCAAATACTTTTTTATTACATGTAGGTCTTTAAATAGTATTTTTAAGACATTAATTATTTAACATTATGTTTAGGTGAGCATTAATAGGTTTAAAAAGGTAAAATAAAGAAAAAATATTTAATTATACATTAAAAATATAAAATATAATGACTATTATTTTAAAATAAAATTATTTTTTAAAATAAAATTATTTTTTAAAATAACACTTATTTAAAACAGAAGGAATATTTTTCAACAATTTTTTATTGTATTTAATTCTTTAAATTTACTTACGAAATAATCGATCAAAAGTGCGTTAAGCCTAAAAAAAAATCATATCTTTGACCATATTTTTTTATGGTTTTTCAAGTCCTTCAGTTTTGACTTCTATACTGACCCTCGGTACTGTGGCTTTTATTTAGGAAGAACATGAAGCCATCCTCAAACGACGTGAAGATCCTAACTCCGGAGTCACCTGGAAAGAATACAAATCGATGACATTTACATTTCAGGTCACATCAATAATTTCTTTACTACTCCTTTTTTTCTTGCTAACAAAACAGTTGTTTTCAAGGCAATTATTAAAGTTAGATAATTGTTAAATCTTTTTATTAATTTTTTTTATAAATTTTTAATTTTTTTAATTTTAAAAAGTGTTATTTATTTTTTAAAAAATAAATACTTGATAGGATATAGAAGATATTTGTCAAAATTAAGTGGGTAAAAAAATTTATATCGATTTAATATGAAGATTTAACATTTTTCTTAAAGTTATTACTATTAGAAAATTAAATATAAGTACACATTTTTTTGTCTCTCGAAAATATAAAAATGTACTCCCTATGTTCTTTTTTCTTTGTCCAGAGAGAAAATAAATTCTCATTACAATTGATCTGTCAATGTATATTTTCAATCTAACATTAATTATATTTTTACCAATTCTAACATTATGTTTAATTGAATGTTAGTCAATACTTCACTATCCAACTAATCAAACAATAAGATAAATGATACTCTTTCTGGTCCTTATTATAAGTCACTTTTTTGAAGAAAATTGGTGCTCCTTTTTATATGGCACTGTCCAATTTCTATAAAGTATTTATTATGTTTATGTCTTGTTAAACAATGTTCTAAGGATACTTGTTAAAATTATTAGAATAATAAAATTAATCATAAGTGCACGTCATTCTGTATCTCGCAAATACAAAAAATTACAATTTTAAACTCTCTTTTACTATATTTAGTTGCTTAAAAAGTGCTCTAAAAATATTGTTTAACATTTTCATAATTAAATGCTTCGAGTTTCATGTTCTTTGATGATAATATTCAAGGATGTTATTGAAAAAATGATAAATTAGTACATCACTTTAAATTTAATAAGATCAACTAAACCTAATTATTTTTTTGGTTCTTATGATTCGATTAATTATGCCTTATAAAAGGGACCGGAAAGAGTTTTATGAAGAGATTAAAATTTATTTTAAAAAAATCATAATAATTATTATTCCTTAATATATGTAATTTTCTCTCTCAAACAATTAAATTGGGAACAAAATAAACTTTCCAATAACATATTACCATATTCTCCTTAAAAAGTTCCCTTTATATTTGTTAGCATTTTCTTTTTTCTTGGGTCTTGTTTGTGTAGAAGACATTAATTAAGATATAATAAATAGTAGTACATTTTAATTTGTCCTAAATTACTTTTAAAATGTATTTGATGATTTGTTAACTTTTGCAACAATAAATATTTTCAATCTATTAAATTTTTTACTTTTGTATTTCTTAACAAGTATTCTTAGTATTTTCTAATTTTTAAAAGAGAAAAAAAATCACAATTTTTAATTTAATTTCTCATTTTATAAAACTTTGAATTTGGTATTTATAAAAGGTCAAGTTTATTTTATCCTTAACGTGTTTAGATTAGTTTATTTTTAAAAATAATCACTTACTTTTATAAGTTTCATAATATAATTTTTTTACAATAAATTATTACTTCTTGAAAAATAATCATTCCCAAACATGTACTAAATGTTCTAGTTTAATTCTTTCATTTATATATGTTACTTTTAGAGTTAGGTAATAATAACATCACATGTCATCATCTGATATGTTATACTCCTTTCGTTTTTATATATAAATCTCTTAAATAAAAATGTGTTCCTTTTTATAAGCTCCTACTACACAAATAAGAAATGTTTATTATATTTTCCTAATTTTATCCTTAATTAATTTAAATAGCTGTATATAGTTTTAAATGATAGAAAATGTTAATTGTTTTAGTAAAAAGAGAGCATATTTTCTAAAAGTCAATGTATTTTTTTTTATGTTTGTCTTTTCTTAATATGTGTATTATTTTATGGACTTATAAATAAGAACAGAGCAAATATTATCTACTCCCTCTGTCTTTATATATAAGACCCTCTATAAAAAAGGCACAAGAATTAAGAAAATTAGTAAATCTAAAAAAATTCATTAAATTTGTATATCAACTTGTCATCTTTCCCTATTTACCCTTAATTATTAAAACCAATAATATTACTCTTTTCCCACTAAGGACTTGTTTGATTTTTCTTTTTGTTTTTCAGTATTTAAAAACAAAAATATGAAAACATCTCAAACATGTTTTGCTTTTCAGTTTTCTGAATTTACACACAAATTTGTATTGAAAACTCCTCTCACTTTCTTTAAAAACTATTTCTGAAAACTGTTTTATAATACAATTTTTAAAAACTAAAAACCAAAACTATTTCAAACAAGTCCTAAATTAGTATTCTCCAATTATCATAAGAGAGAGAATTTATTTACCTCTCATCAATTTATTACATTTATTGACTTTGAACCACACAAAAGTAGTTGATTAAATAAGGGTAATTTAGTAAAAATAATTTGAATATGCACAAAATTTCAAAGAGATTTTTATAAAAAGGGACAAAATTTTTTTTTGTAAAGGTTCTTATAAATAAGGACGGAGAGAGTATTATATAATCACTTAATAGATAACAGTAACCTATTATAATCTTCATTAAAAAAAAAATTAACATAATATAATCTATAATTTTAAAATCTCCTGCAACTTCTTCCTTTAAATCTTACTTTTTGCTTGATGAAAAATGTACCAATTGTTATGTATGTTTTTAAGATATCAAATGCATTTAATTTTTTATTTAATTCTTATTTTATATAGTATTATAACTGTATAAGGGTATGTAAGAAGATGAGTACGAGGATAAAACAATGCTCTAGTATAATTGAGGGACTAAACAAGAATATTGAAAATGTATTAGGGGACCAAACTCAAAATTTGAAAAGAATAAGGTATAGTTTTATTTTTTTTTTAAAGAAAAAGGGATATTTCGAGATAATGGAGAAAAGGCCAAATATGTTTTAATTTCTATGTGTGTACATATCTAATTTAAAAGTCCATGACGATTTGCAGTTCATAAATGAAACCGTGAGGCTCGCAAACATAGTTCCAGGAATCTTCCGTAAGGCACTAAGGGAAATCAACTTCAAGGGTATGTGAATGTGATTGTTGATTTGCACAAATATCATTCATTCATTCATATAACAAAAATATAGTTTTTGATAGCAATTGTATCATTATATCATAATCATATCATACATAACACCACCAATTATTGGAGTAGCTACTTGGAGAATTCTATTTATGGAAAAAAAAATATTTTAATGGGGCTTAGGATTTAAATATTACTAGTAGAAACTAATAATTATCAAGTATAGTTGGTCAGGTGCACACATTACACATACCTTGTTATTTAAGTAATGGAAAAGCACAATGTATCTGACAACATTACATTTCCA
Source organism: Cyamopsis tetragonoloba (assembly GCA_037177725.1). NCBI lineage: Eukaryota > Viridiplantae > Streptophyta > Magnoliopsida > Fabales > Fabaceae > Cyamopsis > Cyamopsis tetragonoloba. The sequence goes on along the minus strand of CM074120.1, from coordinate 34,405,026 downwards.
CATTTAGTGTATAATGTGAATTAATTAATATTTATATTTAATATTAATACATGCAGGATATACAATACCAGCAGGATGGGCAGTAATGGTGTGCCCCCCAGCTGTACACTTGAACCCAGCGAAATATCAGGATCCTCTTTCCTTCAACCCTTGGAGATGGGAGGTGTGGCTTTTCTTTAGTTTAAAGAAACATTATTTAAAAAAATTAACTATTTTCTATAAGTTTAATAAAGAGAAAATAGAGTAAAAACAACATGCTATTTTTATAATTAGTTATGAAAATAAAAGACAAAAGAATTTGCTAATATACGCATCTTAGAAGTATTTTAAAAGTTAAGTTGTGTGTTACAAAAATATTTCATTAAAAAATAAGTGGGAGTATATTATCAAATGTGGATGCTTATATACTCTTGCTTATTTTTCTTAAAAAGGTACTTTAACAAGATACATCATTTAAGAGTACTTAGTTTTTTTCTTCTTAAAAGTATTACAACTTGTTAATGAACTAGTACTACTTCTGAAGAACGATGAGATGTTTAAAAAACCTCCAAAACAGAAGAGGAAAAACAAAAGCAGATTATGCTAGCTGCTTTGACTACTAACTAGCAACTACTTTAGCCAAAAATATTGAAGTAACATGGATCTTAGCCTGCCATCATCTATCTTCTTTTAAAATTTAGTGACCCCAAAATAAATGGCTTTACAGGGAGTGGAATTAAATGGTGCCAGCAAAAATTTCATGGCTTTTGGTGGAGGCATGAGATTTTGTGTTGGAACTGACTTCACTAAGGTTCAGATGGCTATTTTTCTCCATTGCTTGGTAACTAAATACAGGTAAAACATTATGAAATGACAATGCCATGCATGTGTATCACGTAAGAATTCAAATTGAGACGCGAAGTTTCCTCTTTTAACAACTGAATGTTTCAGGTGGCGACCCATTAAAGGAGGCAATATTGTTCGAACTCCTGGTTTACAATTTCCAAATGGCTTTCACGTTCAGATCATGGAGAAAGATCAAATGAAACAAGAACCAGAACATACAATTAGGAATTAGAAATCAACACTCCACAAGAGAGACTCATAAACGGCAGAAATTTTTAGACCCGACATCTTCCAAATCATTGCCATTCTCTGGACGCGTCTGTGGAAACCAGAGAAAAGTAACCATGTATAAAGCCATAATGGTCTCTTACTCAGTTTTGTTTAGGTCACTTGAAAATTGTGCCTTTACTAGGTTTTCTTCTCATTATACTACTCAAGTCTGAAGGAGGAAAAACTTAAAAAAAAGCAAGTATCAGGCCCCCAAAACATGTCTTGCCTTGTCTTGCCTTACCTTATAAAAAGGCAGTGAGAAAAGTTTTACTATGTAAAAAATAGTGTAAATGTTTCAGATTATATCCTATAAAAATATCTTTCACATGTGTTACACTTTCAATCCATCTTTTGATAACTTCCCTCCCTCAATTGTTGTCCTCCCCACCCCATTCGAAAGTAACATAATGGGAGAAGGAAGACTGGAAGAATAGTTGATAGGGAAGTAAAAGGATAAACCTAAATTTTATTTCTAACAAGTTGCTCTAAGACATTGTAGTATCTAATTTTAAACCTAAAAGATAACAACAACTTTCTCTAGTCGGCCTCTGGCTCATCTAGCAGAACTAGTTTTTGTTTATCGTAGTTTTCATGCCTCACCTTATGATGCTTCGGCTTCATCACTTTGACTAGTCCCTTCGAAGTGTCTTGTTCGTTCTTGCGTTTGTGGCGTGTAGGATTGTCATCAATATGCCGCACAAGATTCACATTCATTTTATGTCCATGCTTGTGTGTTTCTTTGTGAACATGGTGTAAATAACCAGAGTTGCTTTGATGATGCTTGTGCTTGTGCTCATAGCTAGTCCTTCGCCTATGTTGAGCACCATCATTGAGGGGCCTACGCTCTTGCTTATGATGTTTGTCATCATGAAAGTGGTGGTTTCCCCTGACAATTTTAAACTTACGTGTGTCCACGATTTGTTCATCGGCACCAAAGGTATCCTCCCACCAGTCATAAAGAGGATCAAATAGTCCTTTCTGATGCAAAAGCCATAACAGCACCAGCACTGCATTTTAAAAATAGGATTTATTTTAACTAGATATAAACTCACGCGTTGCGTGATTTTACCTATAATTATATACTTATTTCTAATGCTAATGAAAATAAGAAAAAAAAAACCTTTATTTTCATTTGTTAGATTAATTTTTATATGTTAGATTAATTATAAATTAAATGTATTAGGAAATAAATGTTACATAAAAGTAACTAAGAGTATAAAATAATAGAATGAATGCAAAATGTTAATATTTCAGTAGAGAAGTGAAATATTAACGTGTTTAAATAGGAAAATAACTTTTTTTTTGTGAGATTAGAGAACTTCATTTTTGTATGAGTAGTTTATATCGATAATGTGTGAGTTTTTCCTGTAATTTGTGTGTCCCTTTATTTATAATTAATTAATTTTCATGAATTAAGTTCAAAAAATGTAATTTTAGGAAAACATAAAATGTGTTTTGATTTTTAGATATTACTTAAAAAGTGATACAATATTAAAATAAGTTTGATGGAGAAATATAAAAAACATATATAAAAACAAAAATATTTATAATTAATTTTCATGAATTAAGTCCAAAAGAATAATATTTAAGAAATTATACAATATTAAAATAAGATTGATAGAGAAATATAATATATATATATATATATATATATGAATTTGTCACAGTAAAGAGATAAATTGTTCATTATTTTTTTAAATGAAAATATTTTATAAACAAATAACTCGATTGAACTTTGATGATTCAATTATCTTGTTTTCTTATGAGGTCTTGAAAGTAGTAACTTTCCATATTAACATGGTTTCTGTTGATATTTTTATGAAGAATATAGAATACAGATATAATAATTTGTAATATCTTTTTAATTATATTATAAATAAATTATAAATTAAAATACCAAATGTTGAGTGATTATAAATTATTATATTAAAATAGAAATTTTTTAATTTCAAATGTTGAAAAATTTAATTACTTTTTTTAACAATTTTAAAATAAAATGTTTATGTAATTTGGTTAATTGAATTTTAAAAAATAATAATTTAAGAAGTTTCAAATGCATATTATAATTAATTTAAATATAAAGTAATTATCTCTCTATTAAACTTTTATATTTGAATTTAGGTTATAATATATATCACTATTAAAATGTTGTTATAACTAATATTGAATGTGTAAAGCAAAAAAAAATATTGAATATAAATTTCACGTGATTAATTATTATTTAAATGAAACGAATAATAATGTTTTTTTTGTTTATTTGATTTTTTGATTTGTATTAAATAAGAGATTGAGTGTAGTGAGAGAAAAATTGTAGTGAAGGTTTTGAAGTTTAGTAGTGCCAATTAGATTAAAATGCTGATGTGGCACATTAATATTAAAAAATATGGGTGATGTGTCGAATTCCTAGCCGCTTCTGTTTTAATATAATAGATAAATGTGTTCAACTGAATTCACATATTTTAAATTTATCGGTAAATTGCAATAACCCCCTCTTGAGGTTTGTGAAAATTGCAATCCACCTCAAACTTCATCAAAATTAGCACTCCGCCCCATTTTTGTCGGTTAATTAGCATTTTTGTCCCGTCAATCTATCACATAAATATTAAAAATAATCTTTAATGTTAATGGAGGGTCCATAACTTGCGTATGTGACAAACTGACATGAACTAACGTTTTTGCTTCGTCAGTTTGTTACATTGACCTTAAAAATAGTTTTTAAAGTTAACAAATGGACATCTTTGTAGATGTGACAGATGGGAACGGCAAAAACGTTAGTTAGGTCAGTAATCAACCGTCAACTGTTAAAGAAATGAGATAGAGTGCTAATTTTGGTGAAATTTAGAGTGGAGTACAATTTCTCCAAACATCAAGGAGTAATTGCAATTTACCCTAAATTTATTTATAGTATACTAGTAGACATTCAATAGAAGCCATACCTGTCGGGAAAATTGCCAAAAATAGACCAAACATCACTATCCAACTCAAGCATACATATTGTATGTGGCACTTGAAGTCAAAAAAACCAGAGCATTTTTGTCTGTTGAGCCACCCAAACAAGGAGGTGGGGAAGAGATTTGGTCAGATAATGTGTCAAGAAAATTAGTCAATATTAAATAAAGGTTATGGTTAAGTAAGGCATAGTTATCGATCCTATGATAACTTGCTTCTTTGTTTTGGTGATTTAAAATAGGTAGTTTATAAAGCACTAAGAACAATCAGAACGTTAGGATAGCAAAAACTCATTAGCGCATATCTAAGAACTTGAAGGAAATAATGAAGATTTGATTGCAAAAACTCAAAATAAATCATTATTGCATATCAAAAACTTGTTTTCTCATTATACTAGAGTATAGTTGTACTATGCCCCTCAAGTTTACCCAAAAAAAGATAAAAATTAACACATAACATGAAGGAAATAAGGAAGAAGATTTGATCCTCACACCACAGAACGAATGATCTCAAATAAGCACACCGACTTTTGTATCCTTCTGTTACTGACTAGATAGTTGAATAGTGGTTTCTGCAAAAAATAATCCTAGTTTTATTTTACCCTTTACGCTTAAATAAATGACAGAATATTCCAAAGAGCGCTTACATAAAAAGTAAACTGCATTCATTGTTTTCATAGCAGTCAGTGCTAATTCATATTCCGATGCAGATAAAAGCAAATCCAACTATTCCCATGAATAATTTTTGTTATCATTTTAAATAATACAAAATTTTGAGAAACCCATATATGGCATACATTCTAGGATTTAAATGGCATAATCTATAAAGTATAGTAGAAAATAATACCTGCAAGCTTTTCCAGTGATAAATTCTATAAAGCTTGTCCATAGTTTATTCCACATGCTTTCAATAGAATCAAAGAAACCACTTATACTGGTCTCAGGTGGTTGAAAAGGTAAACCCTGCAGTAATCAGATGATTCAGCGATCCACAAAATGATATGATTTTGTTGTCATAACTCATAACATGCTTCATTATATTACCAATAGCCAGCATATTTTTTGTCAAACCATCAGAAGACTATTTTTCTGATGATATCAAAATATCAACCGGGAACAATTTTTACGATGTCAAGTTGATGACAGACTAACCTGCTTCAATAAGAAAAATGGCAACTAAGGTGTGGACTTAATGCTAGTTGACTAGTTGTCCTTTTGCTCATTCCACTAGTGATTACCTATAGCTTATTAATGATCGCATTAAGTAATTAGAAAACAAAGTCAGAAACAGAATTTTTTAGATGCATTTTGTAGTGATACTGAAAATGAAAGAACTGCTGTAAGGTCAAGTAATTTCTAGCCGTTTAAGTTCAGTCAAGAGACCAATACCAAAACATACACGAATTTCAGAATGTCCGGAAGACTCAATTGTTTGGTTTTTCATCCTGCAACACATATTTACTCATCTGGTAGTTGCAATAAGTTTTCTAGTCCCATGTTCATGATCCATTCCTGATTCCTGAATGTGCCCTTAGTTGCACGACTTCTGAATTCTGATCCCTAACATAATTCTCTTTAAAATTCGAATTAAAAATGTTTTAAACACAATCAATTAGCATCGTTGGCATTCTTAGAAAGTTCATGTTAGATGTTAGCAACTCTTCAGTTCCATGACAAATAACATCAACATAAGCCAGTCAGAAAGGCAGAGGTCATAATAAGCTTTTAGCCACATCAAATAAATTCCATGCATTATTAGTCATATTTCATGCAGGAATGAACCTTTACGAGTTCCTGGAACATTTAGGAACTTTTTGTGTAGAGTTCACCTATTCAGTAGGTCTTACTTATATTTTAGAGGGGGAAAATATCCTTTTTCAATAATATGATCAATTACAGCTTTTAAGGACATCTAAACATTATTATATCAATTGTATCATGTCATAGGAAAATATACGAACAAAAGCATTTCCCCAACTAGACGCGGTTAGTTCTATGGATTAAACAATGCCAATGAGTTCATGTCATATAATAATAAGACAATGATTTCTGGTACCGGGAAAAAACAAACCTGTGTTCCATTGTCAAGAACAGTTGATGTAGTAGTAAACTGACATTCAGCTCTATCAACTTCACTATAATCAGAGTCCTTTAAAATGGCTAAGACCCAAAAGAAAAAAGACACAATTTAAAAATCATGGTATTCCTTATCCTCAGAACGAATAAGGATGTATTAATTCAGGGCCTAAACTTTACCTGCACAGAAATATTTTGATGCTTGATCAGTGTTTGGATAGATTTTGAATGATCGGGTTGTGATCTCATTTGGTTTCATTATTAAAAATTGTTCCTGAACCACGTTTAAAATAATAATAATAATAATAATTATAGAAGACCAATGAAATTATGAAAGTGGAAAAGGGGAAAAAAGACAATTTGCTCAAGTCGAACAAATGTTTCAGCATAATACCTCCATCAGGGTGACATCCTTGGAGCAATTGAACTGCAAGACAACACAATACATCAAAGCTAAAGCTTCAACTAGTTCAGGGAAAATAACAGCTGTGCAAGCTTCAAAGATATTTAAGCAGAATTTTGTAACCTTAATAAAAACAGCATGACTCTTTTAATTACTTAGAGATGCCATTAGATTTTACCAGCAAAAGAAATAGAGCAGAACTCCAATAACACAAAAAAATGTTTACCTCAAGTATAGAAATTAATAAAATGCTTATTTGACATTGAATAAAAAACATATCAAACCAACTATCAAGTCCAAGTAAAAGGGCCACTAGATAACAAAAGTATATGCCATGAAGCACAACATCAGAACTTAGTTAAGACACAGACCGTTAAACTATATGATGCTTCCACCTCGCCAGTATTCTTAGTTGTGATTGTAGCAACTCCAAATTGAGTTAGGGCTTCAAACGTAGGGATATTAACGCTTATAATCTTTCCCGGACTCCTGGAGAAAAGGAAGCATGTCAAACAAATTTTGGAAAGTTTAACCATAAAACAATAATTTTGCCAGACATTATAATTATAATAGTCAATAAAAACGAAGCAGTTGCATTGCAGAAACTTCTTGCGATATTTTTCCAAATATTTTCTTTGTAGTATCTCATATCAAAGGAAACTAACAAGAAAAACTCATTTTCAAAATTTATATTTCCATTTATGACTGGAAACATCATTATGTCTACTTCATTATTGGTAATTCAGATTCCAGACATGAAAAGTGAAGCCAAATGGGCCCCATACCAACCACCTCCCCAAAAAAATAAAATAGAAATAAAGTTCAATAGTATATCTTAAAATAATTCTGTCAGTGAATGACTAAGGGCTTTGTTTTAGCTTTTACTATAAGTGAAATTGATTTTGGAGGAAGTAAGAATTTTTAACTCCTATCAGACCAGTATGGGAATTTAAAATCACTGCCCTGTGGAATTAATTTTGGGGGGTGAGGAATTTTAACCAAACAGGAACTAAGTGATGGAATTAATTTTGTTATGTTAAATTCTCAGTTCAAGCTAACAAAACGATCTCACACATCAATTTTCTCTAAGACAAAAAATATCAACTTGATTTTTCAGCCACTAGTGATGGATCTAGCGCTTTGCATAAAATTTTCTTTGCTTTTGAAAAAAAAACATGACAGATCCATATATATATCCATGATATATATAACTATAAAAAAAAACGAATGCTACTGTCTTGAAATACTATCTATAACAAGGAATAATAATACCTTTGATAAACATATTCTACATCATTGGCACTTAATTCCATCACAAGGTTTGTATTAAGAACCTCTGTAATCCCTATGGAGAAAGAATAACTCCCAGCATTCTGCAGACAAATCCAATGAAAAAATCGTTTCTAATAGAAAACTCCAGTTAAATATAAATATACAATTGTTGCAACATAACTGGATGCTGGTTTATCCTTTCAAACCTTCCTTCCAAACCATAGAGTGGCACCTGATTCCTACTTATTCGGTTCAAGTCAGCCTGTTAAGGACAAGAAAATTTCCTTCAAATTTTCAACAACAATAAGGCAATCACATATAAAGTTTCAGCAAAATTTGGTTTACAAAAAGAAGCTTTTATGTTTATTGATGTAAATATACATGTTTTGAAGTCATAGATTTCTGTGTGTGCGTGTGAAATGTGGAGTGTTACTTAAGAGTTATTAAAACTCATTTCGCTGTCCTTGTTTAACAAATGAAGATTTTGGACCAAGTGTTCCCTGCACAGGTAACAAAGACAAGTATACAACAAAAGAAACAGTCCATATATATTATATATGGAATCTATTCAGTTGCAAACTATGAAGTGAAAAGAAAAGGAAGAAAAATAAATGAAACCAACATGGTAAGATGGGGAAATGAGTTACAGAAAAAAATAGTCTTGGTTGCAGTACCAACCTCTCGAAAATTCCACAATTGATTATGCAAGCAACTCCAAAAGGGTGAAGAGCAAAAGTTAGGTTGTCGATTGAAAGCTTCATAACTGACACCAATTTTGTTACATTCAATACCATCTAAAGTAAATCTCACTCTCTCAAGCAGCATCCACATAGAAAAGTTTCTCCCCAAATCCTGTGGTTGACCAGGGCCACCCTGCCATAAGAAAAATTTGGAAATATTTTGCTTAAGCTTACAGAAGTTATAAATAATGCCAAAAGCATGTAAAAGTTGTTCGTCACCATTTTCCTCTTTCACTGCACCATTCATGGTAGGATCCATGTGAGTGCAGTTTCACTCATCAAAAAGAAAAAAACACTATGACCTTGTTTACAGTCAAAATGTTAATGTCTAACATTTTTGGCAAGGACATACCATGGATCATCCAAGCTTGTCCAACATACAATGAGAGCATGGAAAGGAAAACCACCTTACACATAATCTAGAATGATAAGGAGGTCATAGTGCCATAGATTAAAAACCATTCCCTACATTCGATACAATACTTGCACACCATTCACAGAAATATGCACTACATGATCTTTATTTGCCACATATGTGTTGTGCATGAGGAAGCACAAGTATGTATGCCTTAACAAACAATAGGCATGACCAGGTTTTCCAGTTTATCCATAATTCAGTGACCTCCTAAAATTGTTTTAGAAATGGTATAATTAACACATCATGATAATTGATTCAACCATGATCCATAATAAAGATTCGACATGTTTTACATTGGCTATTGAGGCTTAACATAACCCTCTTCACTTTATCCGGGCTTGAGAACCGCTATGCAACCAATCTACTTTATACGAGGATTTTTATGGTATTTAAAAATTATCTAGTTCCAATTATTTGTTTCCCTAATATTTATCATATACGGATTCAATATGTGCAACTGATTAAACTTCTTGTGAAGTGAGTAATTATTGAAAAAACTATGATCATCAAAGTCTTTGTAAAAGGCGAATAGATGTCGTAAGTGACAAAACAATGTTCACGAAACGAATTTAACAAAACAGTTCTTTAACTTAACTCAGCTTCATTTTTGTTTTACTGCAACATATTTTGTTAGCATCATATGCCAGTGAAAAAGAGAGATTTTACTTTAACAACTAATTAAAGTCAGTAATAGTCAATTATGGAGAAACTAGTAAAGAAAGCGTACCTGCCTTGGTACAATAAGATAGAAATCCTCAAAAGAAGGTATATTTGTATACCCAACAAAATCTCCAATAAGATTAACCCTCAGAAACTTATCACCAGATGTCACGGTCCTATTTTCAGGACCCACAATGACTTCCTGCAGGCAAAATCATGGACAGACAAAATTGTGTTAGACGCACATAAATGGAAAAGAAAAGGACAATATATATAGTATAAATGTATGCATGCTTCTTTTAAGCAAACAAATGGAGAAAAGAGTAAAACAAGGACTGAGGACTCAGGTTATTGCTCGTTCAAATGTAAGGGGAAAAAAAGGATGTAAGGAAACTAGTGTTTCTGATCCAAAGGTTATCCGGAGTGATTTGGAGATCCTGTATCAGGACGCAAGATACATAGTCTATGGCAAAAGACAAATGACACATTTGAATCTAATATTATTGCATAGGAAATAAAAAATTACATACCGAAACTTTAGTTCCACTCTTCACCTGTATCCGAACACTAAATCCCAATGTGCGCCGCCCAACACCAAAAACATGAAACCTGAATAAATTTAGAGAGAGACAGAGACAGAAATCTGAGTTGTAGGTTGTAACTGGTAACCAAAACAATAAAGTTACTTTCACCTTTTCAAATTTCAGAGGTGATTACAATTACAACATCCATTATAGAATTAAAACAAGACAAAACTACACCATGACCGATCTTAAATAACAAGGCTTCATTATAAAATTCTGTTACAATACTGGGATGTTTAATATAAAAAAATTGAAGTTACAATTGTATTAGTAAGTTAAGAGTGTTATTGATTTGAACTTAACCTAGATGATTGGTATAATATAAATAAATAGGAGTATAATATATCACCAATAATCAAACTCTTTATGTAAAAAAAAGAAAAAAGAAAAAGTCTACTGTGCTTCATTCCTATATCTTATTTTCCATTTCTATCAGATCTCCAAATTTCAGCAAACTTTACTGAAGGTTATTTTATTACTGTAACTGACTTTTTTCCCTTTCAAATCTGGAACAGTGGAACTGACTGGAAAAGAAGTAACAAGATCTGAAATGATTCTTGCAAAACAAAAATAGAAAGATTTTAAAATTAAAACAAATATCTCAAAAGATAACTTGGAACATTGGCCGTTTGGGTGTTTTTCAGCACATACAAATGATTCAATATAGACATGGTCAGCATATGTTTCTCTAAAACCAGAAAGTCCAACACAAAAGCGATGCTAAATGTAAACAAAACCATTAAGATCATATATCAAGCAGGATATATGAAATCAATCACGACTTGAATAAGAAGGATGGGAAGGCTGGAAGCTTACCAATCACCTGGAAAGCGCACACAATGTGCAGTATTGGCCTTTCCTTTTGTCAATTTGTCAACTATTCAACAATTTCACCAGAACTATTAGTTCTAGTTTCCTGAAACAGAAGAATGCTAACAAGTAACCACAGAAAAGCACTTACAAAAGTTTCCACATGATGAAGGCATCCGCCTCTGAGGCCCACATGGACAACATACTGGCTAAATTGAAGACAGAAAAGAGAAATGTTAAACGCAAAATAAAAGTGAAGGGTAAAGTGCCAAAGAATTTGGAGAGGGGAGGTGGGATCAAGCACATAATTCTTCTTCTTTTTGAATAATTCCTTTTAAAATTATTATCGTAGCCCCTAGCACAGAAATTTTAATAGCAAAGTGAGAAACAATACAAACACATTTCTGATTGTCATGTGTGTATAGGTAATAGGTATATCAATATCATCAAACGGAAGGCAGAGAATACAGCGAAGATAGCTTCAAATCTGACAAACAGCTTAAACAACTATAATAAGTAAGTTAGGAAGCAAAGACTGTGACTGTTTCAGCTATGATTATCGATCTGTAAAATGTAGGTGTTCTCACAATAATAAGCTGATAGTGTTACCAATACTGAAAATACTAAATACTCAACAACTTTCTCCTTTTATTAATTATTAATTATTAATTATTAATTATAATCTTACAAAGCAAACGCAATGTGGTACACAAGGTCACCTGAGTATTCTCAATGATATGCCCTTCTTCATCTCGCAGTCTGCAACACAAGTACCAAAAACTAATTTGTTAAATGAATATCCTCTCAAACTCCAGTTTTAAACTCAACTCTCTTGATGTAAAGATATAACAAAATAGTAACAAAAAATGGCTTGCCTCTCGCATATCTTCACAATATCTGCACTAGCATCTGGCTCACATTTGCGTGTGTTAACATAATACTCTTCGGGTTTATAAGGGACATCCTGATAGTGATAAGAAGCCACTAAAACTTAATCATCCAGAAAAATCAATCTAAAACTACAACAATCCTCTTACAGCCATTTGCTTTTAAATAGAATTCCCCAAAACCATAACAAAATATTGGTTCTCAATACTTGTAAAAAAAAATTATTGTTATCACATAATCCAACAATTACTTGTCATGTGTCATCCTGTACGCTAAGATACGGAGAATCATACCCGTATGTATGTTAACTCATACAATGCATAAGCAGAAGTTTTGTTAACCGTTATCACGGGTGGAATCCGCAATGTCTGCATTTTGCTGGTCGAATTTTCCTCCACTTCCACTAATTCTGCGACAATCGACGCCTCTCCTCCACTCTGCTCCGTCACAAATCAACTTCAGTATAAAAAAAAATTGAAAATACACTGCGTAAAATTAGGTTAATTTACTTAACGGAAAACAACGACGAAGATTTACCGAGCCACTGGGAACAGCCATGTTCACTACGATTTTGGTAGTGCAGTTGAGATTGTCGGAGTTGGAGTTCTTCTCGCACTTCTCGAGTTTCGATTTGGAGATTATTTGAACTCCGGCAACATGCGGCGTAAGGAAGCAAGATACAAAGAAAATAATTAGGGTGCTACGGGAACGCAATGCCATTATTCGACGGCGACGGTTTTAATCATCGATCAGGATTTAGGTGTAGTTTCCTACTTGACGAAACATAGATTCTTAAGCGTGAGGAACCGGCAAAACAGAATGAAGATTGAAGACAGTTTTGGCGGTTTTTTTTTTGTTTTTTTTTTTTGCTCGTGTTTTTTTAATCACTTTTTTTTTTTAAATACGTTAAATTTAAAGGTGTAGGAAGTGAGAAAAAAAAACAGAATATATATATATATATATATATGGATTAGATCAAAACGCAGCAATTGATTTGACATTTATTTTTTAAATGTAAGTTTTATTTTCACGAAATCTACTGTTGGATTAAAAGTAGTTATCGTATAGATTATATGTATAATTTGATATCAATTCGAGATCCTTTAGTACTCCATCAACGTACTAAAAAATTAACGTAAAATATAATTTTAAAAATCGTGAAAATAACAAGTGTGTTGATGGATTATTAAACGATTTTGGGTTAATGTGAATTTTTGTACACATGTAAGTAGTTTCAATCTAACGGTAAGTTTCGTGAAAAAAATACTTCGATCTATCATTATTGATTGATGTAGAATTGGTTTGAATCCATTGACACCAACTAGACTTACATCAATTCTTATATCTCTTTATAACATTTTGTCGGAGTTGTTTTTCGCGAAATCTATCGTTAGATTAAAATTAATCATCTTATAGATCATGTTTACCAGATTTCATATCAATCCAAAATCTTTTAATACTATACCAATACGCTTGTTATTTTCATATATTTAAAAACTATATTTTTCGTTAATTTTTTAGTACGTTAATGGAGTGCTAAACGATTTCGGATTGATGTGAAATTTCATTAAATACTGTTTGGCCTAGCTTTTACTTATAATAGGAAGAGAAGCCAAAAAAGCTAGGCCAAACACTACCTTAATAGCTTGTACAATTCATTTTTCTTTAGAAAATATATAGTATTTAATTTAAAGTTGTTTATCAAAAATAGTGACAATTAGATAATAATTATTTTAAATAGTTAGATGTTGGTAAAATTTATAGTATTTTGGTTTTTGGTGGCGGAATATTATAGTTAAGCTTTGATCAAAATAGTAGAATTTTAAGAGTTAGTTTGATAATTAAACTGTATTTAATTCAGTTTCTAAACCTTAGGAAATAAATTATAATAAAATAAGTTGATATGGAGAAAATTAGAAAAAAAAACGTGTTAAGGGAATTAGAATAAATTATAGCTAATTATAGAATCACATTTTGTTATTAGAAGATTTTTAGTTAGTCAAAATAATTTTAAGGCTTAGTCTTAGAGTAAATTAATAATTACTCTTAAAGACATATTTATGCCTTAAAAATAGCTAGAGGATTCCAAAAATACTAGAAAAAATTACTATAGGCTAAGAATTATATTTAGAATTTATTAGTATAGTTAGATTGATTTAGAGAACAACATATTATAAGTTAGAATTTATTATATAAGGAATATTAAAAATAATATTATTACTATAATATTGTATAATATGATAATATTATTATATAAAAAAAGGTGACTTAAGTCACCTAAGCTTATTATTGAGCTTCTGCAAACCAGAGAGCAAGAGAGAAAGAAACGAGAGAAAGAGAGTAATTAGTAATTTACGATGGCTAGATAATGACCTTAATGTGATCAGTTCGTGACGGAGCAGTTAGGAGAAATATTCTACGTGTCGAGATCTTTAATTCTATCGGTTCAGATTTTGAAATAGACAACTTCAGTATTTGATCTGGACTGAGGTAGGGGTTTTACGGTATTTTTTTCTACTATTTTAAAAATAAGATGTATATCTTTAAAACCTACAAGATGAATAGATTCTATTGATAGTTTATTTAAGTTAAAATGATAACTTTTATTTTGTTAAGTAGTACATATTTTTACTTAAAATTAAAATTTTAAAACTTGTCTTATATTATTTTTTAAGCTTATTGAAATGTTCATTATTAGTGACTTAATGAAATTTGTGTAAAAATAAAAGTTGTGATTCACCGACACTATTCATACGCGTATTTTACTATTCGTACGCGTATTTTACTATTCATATACGTATTTTACTATTCATTCATTATCTATACTATATTCTATTATGTTATTACAATTTATTAATATTTGTTATCTAAGTTGAAAAGTGTTGAAATCACTAGGGACGCCGAGTGATGAAGAGTTATTTTGTGCAACGTAATACTCAGTCGCAATGATTTGAGAAATGTTGGGGTGAAAATGCCACGAGGCTAGAATATAGGATGCCTAATGGAATGATATGTACGTGTGTCAATCCCAAGACTAGCATGTGTTAGTTGCATATGGCTTAATACATGGCGAGAAAACAAGTCATTATCCAAATAAATGTTCATTTGAGGAGATGAAGTGCAGAGGGATTCATCATCAGTTAGAGTCTGAGTGAAGTCCCCTTACACGAGGAATAGTTGTGTTTTGTGTTGGGCCGAGGAACAATTGTGTTTTGTGTTGGGCCGACGATGACAGACGGTTACCAATAGGGCTTGTACACCCTTGATTCTTTCTCCAATAGAATGAAATTTGTAGAACATGCATCATGATAGAAATAAAATGTTGCATTATGTATTTGGTTATAGTTTGGATGAACTTACAATGATGTTAGTTGTTTGTTTGAATTGATTGACAATTTGTGTTAAATTGTCTTGTGCTTGAAATCGTAAGAAATAATAATTAGGTTGATTGTGATTAGTACTGTATTTGTACGTTGATGGTGATTATTATATGTGTATGTTTCATATGAGAAAAAAAAATATTTTGGTTTCTGGATTATTTCATTTTATAATAAAAAGTTGTTTTGATTTCTATAACTCTGAAGTCCTAAAATGTCATTAGTTATAAATGTGTTAGAAAATTTCTGAGAATGTGAATTCTCACCCCGTTTCTTTTCATGTGTATTTGTGGCATTTTAGATGGATAACTATTGAAGAAGAAGAATGAAGAACAGAAAATGACAATTATTAGAAGTTTATCAAATGGATGTACTATTTACAAGTGCTGTTTAGTATATATTTTTATAGAAAATTATGTATTAATTATCCACAATTATATGTAAGTTAATTCTTTATAAAAATAAGTTATAAGTTATTATGATTTCAAGTTTTGAAATCATGAATTGTTTTAAACTTATGGTATTTATATTATTTTCTCGAATAAGAAAGAAATTAAGCATGTATAAAAGAAGATGTTACAGAGGTGATCTATAAGATAATTAGTACCAACTTCGACAAAATGTTATAAAGAAGGTGTAAGAATTGGTGTAAGTCTAGTTAGTGTCAATGGATCCTAACTCACACACACACATATATATATATATATATATATATATATATATGTGTGAGTTATGATCAAATGACATCAGGGTAGTGTTTGGTAACGGTACAGAATATAATGGAATGGAATAGAACAGAACGAAATGAAACAGAACAATGTATTGATAACCATGAAACAGAACATGACCATATTTATTATTTTATATTTAGTGTGGATTAAATTCTAAAAAATATTTTGTTGTAAAACATATAAAAATTTTACTTGATAGAAATTACAAAATTAAAGAAAAAATAAAATAGTATATTTTTAATTTATTTTTTTAAAAATTATGAGTATAAATAAATTATAATTTTAAAATATATTAATTTTTGTATTAATATTTTATGAAAAAAATAAATTATTAAATACAAACTTCTCTTAATAAATATAATTATTAAACATATTTTTAAAATTATTATTAAATATAAATTATGTTGAATATATTTTTGTTATGTAAATTTTTTTAAAAAACATTTTTTGGTTGGAAAAAAATATTATAAGGCTTAAGAAATTTAAATATATATTATTTTGTTAATAAAAAATAACTATGAAAATAATGCTAATTCTTCTGTTTGTGTTCTGTTCTCTTCCGTTCCACCCTTTTCAATGGAACCAATCTGTCTCGTTCATTTGCCTTAGTGTCATGCTCTGTTCCTCTTGTCTGACGTACCAAATGGGGAACAATACACAGTTTCGTTATGTTGAAACACGTCTCCCAAACGCTACCCAGATGTCAAACTTAGTAAAATGACACATCCCATAACTTTATGTAAACATTGAATTTTATCAATATAACTGTTGAATCATGTTATATCATACTAAAGATCATATATGCTAAATTTTAGACGATTTGGATATCCGTAGCTATGTGATTTGAAAGTGGAAATTTACTTATATTTCAAATAACGTGTATTATCTCAAAATGTATTATTCAAATGAAGTATTTACAAGTTTCAAAATTGTATGAAATTTTGCTAAGTTAATCGATTTCATTTATACTTTCAATTTAAAGGTCGATTTGATAAAATTCAATATCTATATAAAGTTATGCAAAGTGTCATTTTACTAAGTTTGACACCTGGTGTCATTTGATCATGACCCTATATATATATATATATATAATATGGGTTAGGATCAAATGACACCAATTGGTTTGACACCAATTCTTACACCAATCAATAATGATATATCGAAAAAAAATTTCATGAAACCTACCGTTGGATTGAAACTACTTATTGTATAGATCATGTGTACAAAAATTCACACCAATCAAAGATCTTTTAATACTCCATCAACACACTTTTTATTTTCACGATTTTTAAAACTATATTTTACGTTAATTTTTTAGTACATTGATGTAGTAGTAAACGATCTCGGATTGATGTCAAATTTTATACATATGATCTATATGATAAGTAGTTTTAATCCAACAGTAGGCTTCGTGAAAAAAATCTTCGATCTATCATTATTGATTGGTGTAAGAATTGGTGTCAAACTAATTGGTGTTATTTGATCCTAACCCTATATATATATATATATATTTGATAAGTGATGTATTAAAGAAAAGAGGGAAAATGAGATGATTATAGGGGTGGGCTTTGAATTGGGTAGACCCGAAAACCAGTGAAACCAAATTGAACCAAACACTAATATCAGGGTTGATTAGGGAATTCAGTTAGTTTGGGTAAAAATTTTGAAGTATGAAGTGGTTTGGTTTGGTTCTCAAATTTGGATTTTTGAAATCCAATGAAATCGAATCGAACTGAACATATATATAAGTGTGACGTCATTTTGCTATTAATATATATATATATATAGTGACATTTCCATAGAGCAACCCTAGCGCCGATTCATTCACAGACATTCACTGATTCACTCATTTTTCCTTAAAATTGAAACAAGAGTTGAGGAACCCTAGTGCAGCCATCTGAGTCTTCATCTCCCACCTTATGTGACCACCCTCCCTCTTCCTCTCCCACTTTAGTGTCGCCTCCCTCCCTTTTCTTTTCCCTTCCTTTGACACCGATGAATCCTCATCGTTCCTCATTCTTTGTTCTTTCTCCGTTCGCGACTTCGTGCTTCTGCCTTCTGTTGACAAACTTTCTCCCTCTCCAACGAATCCTCTCCCTCTCGTTGTTCTGCCATTTGTTCCTCTGTTCCTGGTAATGAAGTTGTCATCTAACAATTTTGTCAATGTTTACTTCTAAGTTTTAAGTTTGTTCCTTTCCTTTTTGATGAATGATGATTAACTATTTAATTTATTAATTGTGCCTTTCATATTTTGGTTATTTTTGGATATTGATTTCATGCCATTCTTTTTATGGAAACACAGTTTGTTTACTTAAATGTTATTTCAAAGTGATTGAAGTTGAAAGAGATGAAACACGTACTAGTGGTAGCGATGATGGTACCTAAGTTAGAAGTGCTTCAACATTAATAGCAAAGGAAAGTGTGCCACAGCTAGGAAGTGGAAGTGGAACATAACCAACAATTGAAGGAGCAGTTGTGGCAACACCCTCTAAAGTTTAATCCCCCTGAACCTAAAGCACCATTACAAGGTCAGGCACCAACTCAAGCCGCTTCAGCTACTGGCGAGGTAAGAAAAAGGGAATCATGTAGACCTCTTTCTTTTGATTGGGAGCGTTTTAAAAAGGCTAGAGATATGGCTGTTTAATAAATATTATGACAAATCTTATGCATGTAATTCCCCATGTCACTACACAACAAATTTGAGAAAGCATTTAAAAGTTTGTCCTGAGAACCCAAATTGGGAAGTTGAAAAAACCAAAAGACCATTGCACTTGGAAATCAATTTGAAAATGATCATGTTTCTTTAAAGCTTGGGAGTTTAATCAATACCAATGCATTGTTGAACTTGTTAAGATGATTGTGATTGATGAACTCACATTCAAGTTTGCAGAGAATATAAGGATTTAGATGCTGCATGGGTGCCACTCTAGCCTCAGCCCCGATTTAAAATTCCAACTTGTAAAATTATTGCTAAGGAATGCATGAATTTGTTTGTAGATGAGAAGGTGAAACTGAGGTCTTTATTGTCTTTAAACAATCAAATAGTTCCATTAATAATTGATACTTGAATATCAATAGTTAATATGAACTATATGTATGTTATTGCTCATTTTATTGATGGGGGATGAAAGATTCATAAGAGAATATTGAGTTTTGGATTGATTGTTGACCATAAAGGATAAATTATTGTCAAATGTTTAGAAAAATGTTTTAAAAAAAAGCATGTACTATAACTATATACAATGCTAGTGCTAATACCACAACTCTAGCATATTTTGTTAGGAGCATGAGTCATTAGGATTGTACTACTTTATTGAAGGTGGACTTCTTGCACACCAAAGGCTGTGCACACATATTGAAATTTATTATTAATGATGTGATGAAGGAGTTTGATGTGTCAATTGTTAGGATTAGGAGATGACTTCACATACTTACAAGCTCCCCTAATCATAACAATTGACACACCAAACTCCTCCACCCCATCATTAACAATCAAATTCAATGTGTGTGCACAACATCCCATGTGCAATTATTCCCCCTTCAATACACTAGTATGATTCCAATGACTCATGCTCCTAACCACATATGCTAGAGTTTTGGTATCAGTACTAACATTGTCCACAATTACGGCACATACTTTTCTAATCCCCCTATCTTTAAGGATTTTTTCTAAATATTTCCCAATAGTTTTTCCTTTATGGTTAGCAACCAATTCCAAACTTAATATTGTTTTATGAATCTCCTATCCCTCATCAATAAAATGAACCATAACACACATATAATTCATATTTTGAATTGAAGTCCAAGAATCAATTGCTAATGAAATCATTTGATTGTTTAAAGACAATAAAGACCTCAATTCCACATTCTCAACTACAAACAAATTCATCATTCTTTAGCAACAGTTTTACGGGTTGGAATTTTAAGTCAGGGCTGAGTAGCACCCATGTAGCCTCTAAATCTTATATTCTCAACAAACTTGAATGGGAGCTCATCAATAACAATCATCATAGCAAGTTCAATAATGTATTGGTCTTGACTAAACTCCACAAGCTTTAAAGAAGCAGGATCATTTTCAAATTGACTTCTAAGTGCAATGGTTTTTTTTTTTTTTTTTAATAAAATTCTCAATTTGGGTTCTTAGGTCAAACTTTCAAATGCTTTCTCAAATTTGTTGTGTCGTGATAGGAGGAATTACATACATAAGATTTTCCCTAATATATATAAATAGCTCTATTTCCATCCGTTTTAAAATGCTCTCAAGCATAAGGAGGAGGCCTACATGGTTTCTTTTTCTTTACCTCACCAGCAGTTGCAGCTGCTTGAGTAAGAGTCTGACCTTGTAATGGTGTTTCAAGTTCAAGGGGATTAGACTTTAGACGGTGCTACCACATCTACTCCTTGCAAATTCTATGATTCGAACCCTAGACCGCTTATTTATATCCCTGCCACACACACCAACTGTGCAAGACTCACAGGATAAAACCTAAAGGTAAACATTGACAAAAAAGTTAGATAACGACTTCATCACCTAGAACAGAGGAACAAATGGCAAAAGCACAAGAAGGAGAGGGTTCGTTGGCATCAAAGGAAGGGACAGGAAGAGTGATGTGTGCATCAAAGCTACATTATTTCCCTTGAATTATTGTCTAATTGCATCACTATCATGCATTTTTTTCCTGTTTTATACATGTATTTTTGCTCTTAGTTCAGATGACTGCGATTTTTTGTGATTTCTTTCAAGGTTGAGGCGTACAAGAGAAATTAAAGCATTCTAGAGAGTTACGTGGCCGCACATCATGGATAGTATTGAACTAAGCCATGTCAGAACAATGTAGCTAACAACATTACCTCATTTAGTGTATCATGTGAATTCATATTAGGATGATGGTATTTCTACACCCGATTTTGGGGTGTATGAGGTGAAAGTGAAGAAAGAGTTATGTAGTAAGAAAAAAAAAAGAAAAGAAAAAAATGAAAATGTGATAAGTGATATGATTGGAAATAAAGAGAGAAATAACAAATAAGAAGAAAAATAAACAATAAATGAGATACAATAAATGAGATGAAAGAGAAAATGAGCGTAGAAATATAAGTGTTATTAATAGGTTAAATTACTTATTTGGTCCATATACATGTTTTTTATTTTTTGTTTTAGTTCCAATATGTAAAAACAATTTCTTTTAATGCCTACATGTCTTTGTTTATGCTTTTAGCCTCTGTCTTCTTATCATTTATCGTTGCTAACATGTTGAGAATATATTTTATGATACTAATACAAAAAAAGAATATATGTAATGAAAACTAAATGTACATGTATACATGGACTAAAACAAATTATTAATACATGTATAAGAATTAAAAGGAACAATAATATCAACACTATGTGTTCATCATTATATATTAGCAAAAATTCCATTAGCCACCTAAAATGAGGACTAACCTAATTAATATTAATACATGCAAGATATACAATATATACCAGCCGGATGAGGAGTGATGGTGTGCCCTTCAATTGTACACTTGAACCCAACTATATATTAGGATCCTCTTGCCTTCAACCCTTGAGAGGTGTGGTTTCTCTTTAGTTAAAGAAACATTATAAAGTTTATTAATGTACATACTCCAAATTATTTTTTTGGAAGAAATATATTAGCAAATTACATAACTCCTAATTTAAGATGTATCTTGTTGAAATAATTATTTCAAAAATATGTAAAAATACTTTAGTAGTCATAAAATAATTTTTTTTTAAAAAAAGTACTTTAATCTGGTATATCTTTTGAGAGTATTTTAATTCTTTTTAAAGAGATAATCTTGGTTACTTAATTCTGGCTGAAGAACAAGTGAAAATATGTTTGTAACCCCACTTCTCAAAAAAAAAATCTAGTTTGGATTAAAAAAATAAAGAAAGAAAAGTATTGATAATGATACAATAAAAGGAAAATAGATGGAAATGTGGACTTTTAGAAACACAAATAAAATAAAATTTCTTCATTTTATTTTCTTTTCTTTCACTTTCTCTTCCTTCTACTTCTATAGATCTAAACCATAGCCAAATCTTTGACGGCTAACTTCCAGCTAACTATAAATTTTTAAGCAACATAAATTTCAACCTGTCATAATCTCTATTCTTTTACAATTTATTTAGTGACCCCATATAGTAAACAGCTTCACAGGGAGTGGAGTTAAATGGTGCCAAAAGAAAATATTTCATGGCTTTCGGTGGAGGCATGAGATTTTGTGTTGGAACAAACTTCTTTAAATTTCACATGGTTGTTTTCCTCCATTGCTTGGTAACTAAATATAAGTAAATTAAAACATTATGAAATGGCAATGCCATATATAAAAGGGATGACAATCTGCTATGACATAATCTTGTGACAAATTTCTGTTACACAATGATATTCTTCCATGTCATTTAAAATGACACCTCTTCTTCTTTTACATTTTAACACCATTACATGACTCTATCCTTTTTTTTTATGGAAAAATATTTTCGTACTCACATTTTTTTTACTCACTTTATACTCATGGTTACATACGTTAAAATATCTGGTTACACACGTAGAAGTTTTGTTGAATTTTTATTTTTATGTTGTAATCACATATTTCTACACGTGTAACCACCAAATCCGAAAAGACACTATAACAAAAAAAAAACTAATGTAACCATTTTTTTCAACGTAGGTAACCAATGTACACTGTAAGAAAAAAATAACTAATGTAACCATTTTTTTCCATGTACATAACAAATGAGTACATTGAATACAGAAAATTTTGAGTACAAAAACAGGACTCTTTTTTTATATATTCACATGATGTTATCCTTTATCCTTTGTCTCTGTCTTACATTCCAATTTCATTTGTGTCTTCTCCTCATGCCTTTCCAAGATGCGACAACCGGAAAGCAGCACAGATTCTGCGTGCCTCAAAATTCACATGATTGGTGCTAACACTCATGAGGATTGTGAAATTATAAAGCTACCAAGCCAAGACTATTACATGATTGGATGCTGACATTGTTTTTAGATCGAAAATTGATTGAAGATTGGGGTGATGGGAGGAGGATACCTTGTTGAGGGAACTAAGAAATATATAGATCTTCAATTTTGGGAGATAATTACGCTATATTTTCCAACTCTTGTTCATATTTGCTAACGGTGTTAAAATGTATGGTGCATCTACCGGTACCTCATTAAGGAACAACCGGTTACTGTTTATCATCTTCTTCGTTGGAAACAAAATTAAAAACATCCTTAACCTCATTCCTAGCCATCTTAGGAGAACTTTTAAGCCACCAAAAGCAACACTTCTGGATGGAGCCTCCTGAGTCGCGACCTTGAAACTCTCCTCCACGACATTTTCTCTCCCTGACCTCCATGTCTGCCCCACCATGACACCACCTTCAAGTTGGACAAAGTTGTGTAGGTTTTGTTGTAAAATTTGTGTATTTCAAAAATTTAAGTGTGTAATTGGTTTTTACGGCACCGTCCAAACTTAGATTTTACCTCCACCGTCCATATTAGTGCACCGTCCACCGTCCATATTAATCTTCTGCACAAGTTGAAAACCAATCAGAAGCTACCGTCCAATCCTTGTAATTTACGTTTTACATAGGAATTAACATGTGCCTAGCCTATATAATAGAAGCCTCACCTCACTTCTCACATACACCAAAATCATTCTTCTCTTCTCTCTAATTCGAGCTTCCTTTTCTAAACATATTCTGGGTTATATTGTTATTATTTCTCGCTAGTTTCTACATCCCGATTAATATTGGAAGAGCTTGTTATATCCTGGGGGGTTTGCGGTATTAACGCCGGATAAATCCTTTAGGACAGTGTTTATCAACACGTCTCAAGATACAACATAATTGTTCTCCTCCATTATTTCCAACAATCTAAAGGATTTATTCCCCACATGGTGTGGTGTTCATGTGACTAATTAAGGCAAGAAAAAAAAGGGGCACCAATGTGTTTGCTCTATAGAAAGAATTCCAGGTAAGAAGTTGAATTCCCACACATATTATAAATATTTTTACATCTGATATACAATTATGTGAGTTATTAACTTGAGTATTCTTAATAACAATATTTATTAATGTTTGAATATGTAGGAGATGGTTGAGGTAATAATTCGAATGTTGTAGATAATTTTGTGAATAGGTGAAAAAAAAATTATAACATTCTCCCGTCTTAGTGAGGTGTTGTGTTCATTAGAATGGAGAGGAGAAAATATAGTTATTGTGTCTTAGCGTTTGAAAAAGGAAAAAATGAGAGAATGACTTTCTCCTGTGAAATGGGTGCATCATTGATCTAATTATTGATAATTATGTTATGAAGAAATTAGTATCATTGGCTTGATGTTATTTGTGGAATAATACAATAACTTGGATATATATGAAAGAAGGCATGAAACCTTATAAATGTGAATTTGTTTTATCTCAAAGATGAGTTTTTATCTTAGTAATGTGATGATTGACTATGCTTGCATAACCATGATACTTGTCAAGTTTAGTATGTATGCCTAAACATTAAATAATGAATAGAGTGGAGAAATTCTATATCTTTCCGGCATATTTTGGCTTAAATTAAATATGTAGACAATATACATAATTGTCAACTTTAAATTGTGATAACATAATAAGAGTGAATTGTGTGTTGATTGGTATGTGTTTGTGCATAGTTTTAGTGATATTGAATCACATAACTTGTGAGTAAGGGTCTGACTTGAGTACCATAATGCTTTTCACATCATGAATGTAGAGAGAGGCTCGATATAAGTAGACTCACTGACTTATGAGTATATCATGAAATAATTATTTGAAAAATTCATAATTAGAGAAGGAATGTTTATTTTCATAGCCTTACTCAATTTTGAGAGTAATGAGTTTAAGATGAAAATATTATTTTAGAAACTCATAAGTTAGAAAACTTTGATAATGTTATATTTAATTCTGAGGAGAATCCACTATAGTGATGAATTGATTTGATTCATATGAGTATAAATTCTTAAGTGAGTTTATCAATTTCATGAAATTGTTATCACTTGAAAGTCATCCAAGTAGACCTGTATAACACGCTAAGAATGGTTGACAAAGAATTTCTCTTAGCAAATAACCTATGGAAGAAAATTGAGTCTTCCATACTTTTTATTTGTCATGGATGCCCTATGGCACTAGTGAAGGAAGAAATTGAGTCTTCCATATTTATATGTCCGGGTTGTCAAATGACAACAGTGTAAGAAGAAAATTATGTCTTCTATGTAGTGATTGCCAAAAAGGCAAATGTGATGCAATTATTTACAACATGTACATTACACCGTAATATTATAATTTTGTGAAAGTAACTGCTAAATTATGTGAGATCAATCTAATTTGACTGTCAAGCTGCTTGTGAGAAGAACATCGAGCAGAATGAAACTTATATTAAGCCATTTGAAATTAACGGTGATGGTAACCTAACCTTTATGATTGGAGATCCCATGAAAAAGGTTCATATGAGTAATAACAAGTCACTAGTTAATTCTGCTAGCATTGTTTATTTTGTCCATTCCTATGGTGTGTGAAGTGCTAGATTGCATCACTGTGAGGATAAGCATAAATGCTTTTAATGATCTTCATAGTCCTTATGGGTAGTGTATGAGTTGCAGCATACACTTATGAAATCACCTATTTGAGTGTCAAGTAGGGCCGCTTGCATGAGATCGTGGCAAAATCTCTAGAGCACTCTTGAATACCGGGTGAGCGCATGGCCTATTTGCGCAAAACAGCGAGAATTGTGGGGATGCAATAGGATTGGTAGACCTCTATCACACACTAAAGTGTCTTGGTTCATAGAGTTTGCTCCACCAATTCACTTGTGTAATAAGTTTCATCAATCTAGGTCTGCTTCATAGTCAAAAAGACACCAGATTCGAAACTATTGTGCACATTGAGATAACGCAGAAAATACCTCATTCTAATTTTTTGTTCAAACTTAAACTTTTGAAATATGTGGGGGATTGTTATAAAATTTGTGTATTTAAAAAATTTAAATGTGTCATTGGTTTTTACGGCGCCGTCTAAACTTAGATTTTACCTCCACCGTTCATATTAGTGCACCGTCAACCGTCCATATTAATCTTCTGCACAAGTTGAAAACCAATCAGAAGCTACCGTCCAATCCTTGTAATTTACGTTTTACATAGGAATTAACAGGTGACTAGCCTATATAAGAGAAGCCTCGCCTCACTTCTCAGATACACCAAAATCATTCTTCTCTCTCTAATTTGAGCTTCCCTTTCTAAATATATTCTGGGTTATATTGTTATTATTTCTCGCTAGTTTGTGCATCCCGATTAATATCGGAAGAGTTTGTTATATCATGGGGGTATGCGGTATTGGCTTGTCCTTATGTTCTCATATTTATTTTGCAAAAAGATAGCGTTGTTTACAGAAGCACAGAAACGGGAAAGCTTTTTTTTCTTTCTTTTGAATATTTCTTATTTCTCATTGTTGGCTCAGATTGTTCCTGCTTCTCATGTTCTTTCTAGATACCATTTCATTTGTTTTTCTTCCACAAGTGATAAGTATTGGACTATCCAATTAACCAATAATAACAACTAAAGTAAAACTCAAACTTACTAATCTTCATAAAATTTGTTTGGTTCTTCGTCAGAATCGAGGTTTCAAAAATACAAACCGACCAGCATTTTTATTATCTATCTATGTAGACATGGAAAAAAAAGTATACCCATGTGTGAAGAGAACATAGTAGTTACTTAGGCCTTTCCTCATATTAACTTATTCCAATCAGTTCTGTTTTGTGATTAGTTAGTTTGGTTCTTATTAGGCTATGCATATATATATATATATATCTTCTTTTATTAATTTATGTCTTCTTTTATCTCCATATTTTCTCTTTATTTCTCTCATATATTTTTCTTTCAATACTCTAATTTCATAACTATGTACTATTTATTATAATAAAAAATTTATAGGTTACTAATAAATAAGAAATAAAGCTTGTCATATTTTCAGTAGACTGCACATAATTTTTTACTTTTAATGCAATTTATTTTTGTCAGTATAAGTTTTTATTAAATTTTTTATATCTTTTTATGGTAATTATTTTATATTGTTGAGTGGATTTACACAAATGCACGTGTCGATCATGCATAGGGAGGAGCAGTAGAGTAGAAAGTACGCTACTCATATGAACCCTATTTAAGCCCTTTTCTTGTTGCCGCTCTCCCATTCCCCCATTCTTGTCCTCGCTGCGCAATCCACTTCCGTTCAACCCTTTCTCCGGTAATGTCTTTGATCCTTCTCTCAACTCTCTACTGTATTTTAGAGGTACCCACAATCGCATTTATGTATTTCGTATTTTTTTCTGCATCCCCAGTGTTGATTATTGTTAGTGGTTTTCGAATTGATTAATTATTGAAACACTTTTATAAATCCATTTGATTCGTCTTTCCCCCACAAAGTGTCAAAGTGATTTCAAAAATTTGATTGTGTCTACAACTTACCTAAATTGGACTGATTTTGAACACGCCAAGTAGTTCACAACCCAGGTCCAAATACAAGATATCATGTTGACCTAGTTTGAAAACTAATTCGACCCAAATTACTCTTTGATCCGGTTTGTAATAAAAGTTTTGCTACTATCTTTTGTCTCCTTCGACCTTCGAAAATTTTCCTCTGAAACCCTAGGTTTCAATTTGGTTTTCATTTGTGCTACAAAAGAGATTAAAGGGATCATGGAATTTGCAAATCCTTCTGCTTCGAGCTTCTGAAACCCTAAATTAAATCCTTCTGTTTTGCTACTCGCAAGTTCGCTCACTGTTTTGGTATTTGCCCTCTAACTCTCACAGTATCGTTCTCCTCCTTCTCCTTCGTGCTTCAGAAACCGTAAAGGCTTCGATTTTTCTTCGATTTGAACTGCGCTTTTGTTTGATGCTGTTTGAAAATTCTAATTCCAACTAAATGGTGTTCGGTTGCAGTTTATAATGACAGAAGATGTTCCTTAATGAAACTTTGTTATGCTTTTAATTTTGCTTTATGCATATGTGCTCTCTAGTAATTTGATTTTTCCCATGTCCTGAGTCATTTCTGATAAACAACCAGAGGATCCATGTTTGTGATGTTTTATTTCCCTCCATCTAATAATCCCACATTATATTATACAAGAATCCACACTAAATCATTAAGATGTGAAAATGGCAAACTGGTACCCTCCGATCCACGCTGAAACACTTAATAGTTAAGACTATACAAATGATATTATTAACTGAGAAAATAAAATTATGGAGAGAAAAAGTTTAAAAATTTATACTACATTTATGAGCTCATTTGACTAGAGTGTATCCACCTATGTGCTCAATCAAATACAAGAATATCAGCTCATTCCCAATAAATAGCAATTGCATTTTCTTAAGTTATATCCAAATGTAGTACTCTCTTATTTCCAGTCCATTTCTTCATTTCCCCCAACAATGGTGCCTAGAATAACTCAATTTATGCCTCAAAATCATAATGACTGAGTGATTAAATCAGTTTTCCAATAACCTCAATATATTGTATATTTCTGTATTTGCGTGGTCTGTAATCTTTTAATACTGTGATCTCCTAGTAAGTAGTGGTTTTGGTGACACTAGTCTCCTAGGAACAACTCCAATTTCGATATTCAGCAGTTTAATTATTATAACCTTTATAGTAAACTTTTAGTTTAAAGAATACTTATGCCTTCAGTTTATTGACATATTATTATCATTTCATGATATGCAGAAGATATTCCCAAGAAGAAGTAACAAATATAACAATGTTTCTCCAAGTCCAACTTCCCTGGAATGTCATAATTTCTTCGGAAAACCTGCAACCAGAGAGTCTGATGCTTCAGCGGGCAATCATCATCCGCCTTTTGAGTGACTTTGCTGAGAAGAAGGCAACAGAAGATGTGGGATACTTTCTTGCAGTGACTACACTAGAGAAAATCGGAGAGGGAATAGTCAGAGAACTTACTGGTGATGTGCTCTTCCCTGTTGTCTTTAATTCCATTACTTTCAAGATTTTCAAGGGTGAGATATTAGAGGGGGTTGTCCACAAAGTTCTGAAGAATGGAGTTTTCATGAGATGCGGTCCAATTGAGAATGTCTTTCTCTCGAATTCGAAGATGCCTGATTACCGTTATGTTCCTGGTGAAAACCCATGCTTCATGAGTGACAAAATGTCCAAGATCGAAAAAGATGTCACGGTTCGCTTTGTAGTGATTGCTACAAAGTGGTTGGAAGAAGATAGGGAATTTCGGGCATTGGTCAGTTTGGAAGGAGATTATCTTGGACCAATTATGACTCCGGATATTTACCTGCATTTTCTCTTTTTTCGTTATGTTCCCGGTGAGGGCAGACTCATTTAATTAACTCTGGGGTTTAGTCTTTTCTCTTTTCTGTTACAAATCATGAAAACTATTTACTAAGTTTCTGCAATGTAGTTTGGTGTGTGAATATCAGATTTGTGGTGCGTTGCTGCTTGCTTTTCTCAATTTTAGTTATCTTTTAATCCATTGAAAGCTGTTTACTTGTGGCATGCATGGGTTGACAAATTCTTTTTTGTTTTGTATTATCGTTTTAAGTTTCTTACTTATAGTTTAATTTTTATTTTTAAATAATTGTATAGTGATTATAAATTTGTTTTCTACGTTACAATTTGTAATTTTGGAAAATAACTAAATAAGAATCAAATGAAAATAACTTGGTGTGTATTTGTCTAGGTACGTAAGAATCTTGATCAAGCTTGAAATTGTCTTAGTTTTGATCCACATAGGAACAAAAACAGTATTTTTCCTTGCCTTCTGCAGTTGATGAAAATTTTGCTATGTGCATGGAAAAGAGTTTGGTTGGCTATCTTGCCATTCTTTATTTGGGTTAGCATATTGATCACAACCTGTAAAATGAGGCAATAAGCAATAAATGGATTAAGTTTCATTCCTAAGGGAGTGTTTGGTATTGGAAATGTTTTTTAATCTTGAAATAGTTATTTAAAATCACATATTATTATTACCTATGTTTGATATAATGTAAACATCCAGCTAAGTGAGTTTTTTGGGAATTTTTTAATTCCCACACTAGGAGGTGGGTATCGTTTACCCAAAAAATGGTTTCTCTTAGGAAAGTAGCTAAAATTAGCTTAGATATCAAATGCCGCCTAAGTGATAAAATTTCATGTATTATACCTGCAAGAATTTGGTTTAACTGGTATCGTATTCCCACAAGATACATGTGAAATAAGTACGTAAGTATAGCCGCAAGAATTGGGATTATGTGGTGTCGTATGCTATACCACATTCTACTAATGACTGGATATCCTAAGTTCTTCGACTATTTTAGGCATTCAAAGTATGACCAATAAAGTTCATCAAAATCCCAATCTTCTACCTCACCATCTTCATACCTTGTTTCCTTTTTTCTTTTCACAAACCTTCCTTGGTGACACAACCAAATGTGTATTTTTCCCTTTTTTTATTTCTAATCCTAGACACAAAGACACAAAGAGACAATAAATCACCCATTAACAAACTAAACAAACCACAAAGGGAGCCACTATGTGAGAACCACCATGATAAGAAATCTAAACAATAAAATGAAAAGGGTAAAAAATCCAAAAAAAGCAACTGTAAGGTATGCTTAAACACACCAACACACCTTCCTTCAATTTTGGGTCAATCGATGTGAAATCTACACTGATTTCAAGCTTTTCCCTCGTTATCATCAAGAATTTTTGTGATGCATGCACCTTCTTCCTCAACTAGCCTTCTTCTTCAAGTTGCCTAACGCACGCAGAATAGGTAGCGCCAAAACCACCCTATTGATGCTCTGATGGAAAACGACGACGATTAGGGTTGAGAAGTTTGTGTGTAGTGAAACGATAACATTTTGGTTGTAACATGTACGTGTAGGTCCACCTCAGCAAGGTTAACGACGTTTAGTGCTATGTAGAACTCCACCGTTAGTATTGAACTAGCTAGTAATAGAAAGGAAAAACGTCGGTCATCCATCAAATGTAGAGGACTAAAATGAATAAAAAAAAGATATAGGACAAAAATGAACCAAACCTGAAAGGTACGTGACGAAAAGTGTAATTTTGCCTTTTATATACAATAAATAGGACATATACGAAGTGTAAAGGGTTGCCTTCTTTTATCTCCATATATTCTCTCTATTTATCTCATATATTTCTCTTTCAGTACTCTAATTTCATAACAATGTATTATTTATTATAAAGTTAAATTTATAGGTTACTAATAAATAAGAAATGAAACATGTCTTAATTTTAGTTGACTTCACATAATTTTTTATTTTTAATACAAATTATGCTTGTCGTTGTGAGTTTTTATTAACTTTTTTTTATATTTTAAATTTTGGTCAATTAATTTATATTGTTGAGTGCATTTACGTTGATTCACGTGTTTCCCATCGCAGGGGAAGAGCAAGGAACTAGAAGTAAGCTATTCATATGAATCCTGAACAAGCCCTTTTCTTGTTGCCGCTCCCCCATCCCCGTATGCTTGTCCTCGCTACGTACTCCATTTCTGTTCACCCCTTCCTCGTTGCAATTTCTATGAAAATTGGATGGAGGGACTTGATTGCAATTATAGGGAAGTTGCAAAGAAGGACAATTTTTTTTCACTTTCTCCTTCTCCTCTAACCCACGCCCTCCCTCTTTTATCTCATACTTTACCACACTCTCACTCTTTCTCAAGATTTTTTCTCCTTCCTCTTCTCTCCAAGGCCTACTCCAAGCACCTCCAAGGATCAAGCATTTCCTCCTTCGGTCTTCCATCTTCAAAGCTCTAGGACACCAAAAGTCCCTCATGTGAGTGCATGCAACCACTTTCTCTCCTCCTTTAGCTAAAATTCTCAATTTGGGTAAATAAGTCTCCATCCCTTCATTTCTACATGCAAGCTCCCAATTGGGTCAATGCGAGGATTTATGGCCTAATGCTTATGAATTTTAGGGATTTCAAGTACTTTGGGTGAAGATTGAAGGCTAAGAATTGAAGAATGATAGGCATTTCCTTGGCTAGCAAGTGCACTAGTTCGTTTTAAAGGGAATAGAGGTGATTAGGGTATCGTCTCCACAGGGACTATGCAAAAGAATACCGAATTCCCAAGACTTTCGCTATTTGGACGGTCAAAAACAAGTGATTGAGTGTGTATTCATGAAAGAATTATAAAGCAAGCAATCAAAGTAAGATGAAAAATCAAGAAAAGAAGAGGTTAGGGTCATGGTTCATTTGATCCTTCCCATATGTAATTATTCCCTGAGTTTCATTCAAGTCCAATCTCATCAATTGAAGGTACTAATCAACAATTTTAGACTAAATCTATTCCTAGATTATTAGCCCCTTTGTTCTAACTAAAACCCCCTAATTCCTTAGGTCAATCTTAGAGAAAACAAGAGAGAAGTTGATTACATAGGTTAGGATCAAAATCCCCAATTCCCTAACCAAAGAGACCTAGCCTAACATAGTAAAGAATAGAGAAGAGAGAAAAACCAAAGAATAGGAGGAATCCATGAGATCTTTGAAGTATTGCTTCCACATATCCTTTTCAGAGCTCAAGAATACTCCAAGAACAGAGAGAAGTGAGAAGAAGGAAGAGAATCGCGCTAAAAATAGAAAAATGATCCAAGGATGTCGAAAAATTAACTATGTTGGCCTATGTATAGCAGGGGCAGCGCATACTCATGCTGATGCATGCGATGCCTTCTTCCTTCCTACTTCAAGGTAGCGCGTGCTCACGCAGGATTTGGGCATGCTCACGCGCTACCTAGCTGCCTCCATCCTCCAAGGTGCGTGCTCACGCTCTAGTTCCCGAGAGCTATTTCCATCCAAGCATTGGCAACTTCCTCTTGAGTGTGACCACCCTCAAAATAGGTGTAATTCCTTCATGAATGAGCGTGAGCACCCTTGGATTGGGTGGTTCCTTGCTAAGTTCACTTCTCTTCAAGCTTTATGGCTCTTTCCTTGCTTGGTTGTTAAATCATCTCCAACTCTTGATCTAGAATGTCAATAAATCAACAAAACAAGGATCAAAAAGTGGGAATTTATTAAGAAAACACTACAAAAATAAAAAGTCTATCGTTAACCAAAGTATTTAAACAAATGAGCAATTTCCCATAGTTTTCATGTTACAAAACACTAAATTACACTAAAAACAAGGTGAAAATAACCCCTAAAACATAGATAAATAGACACTTATCACAACCCCAAACTTATCATTTTCTTGTCCAGAAGCAAACATCAAAATCAAAGACAAGGGACAAAAAAAAATTGGCATGGCATCAATCCTATGATTCATTCAAAACTCATCAAGCACCTAAACACCATAGAATTATGCATGCATCTCCATTGAAAGTCACACACTCCTTTATGTCATCAAAGCACAAGTTGACAATATATGAAACAAAGTAATCAACTAGGAATGTGACACAAGTCATGTAGAAAAGAAATGAACAACAATCCTCATAAGGACAAAGTGTATGTCACTCATCACTCAAAGTGTTTAAGCTTAGAATCAATGCACTCAAATCAATTATGTGAGGTGTGGAATCTTTAAATTTGAGATTGCCCTCTAAGTCTCCACCACTAGAAATCACATGCATAGGGAAAAATCAAGAGTTCTTCATATGGTTATAATGGGGCTTAAGTAGGGTAGGGTAGGTAGAAAATAAAGGGAAACTAGCTAAACCACATACACACATGAACAATGGAATGCATGGAATCCTAGACACTATATGCAAAAGTTTGATGAAATGGATACATGTGATGAAAAAAAGGAAAAACAACAACAAAAAACACAAACACTACAAGAGTACCAACCCTTATTCCTTTATTTTTCCATTCCTTTTCCACATTTTCCTTTTCACTTTGTTTTTCTTGGTTTTCTCAAAAAAAAAATTCTTTTTCAAAATTTTTGAATATGCCTCTTTTTTGAGTCTTTTTCTTTTTCTTTTGCTTTCTTTCTTTTCTTTGCTTTGATTTCCTTTGTAACTTTGCTTTTGTTGGTACCTAGTGTCACAAAATGGAACACAAGTGGATATGAAGGTAAAAAACAGAAGACGAATGAATTAATGCATGCATGATGGTCTACCCTAACAAAAACACCGAAACAAACATCAACACAAAATGTTGCCCACCCCAAACTTAGAATTTTGACATGTCCTCAAGTCAAGCTCACAATGCACCCCAAATTAGAATTTATAGAATTAACTTCTAAGGAAAAACAATGGGATGCCAAACTTAGAGAATTGGTACCGGTTCTGTAAGCAAAAACAACCCCAAACTTAGAAGAGAACTCTATACCCCAAGTGCATAACCAATGCTCTATGTGTGTACATGGTAGGGACAATTGGTTTTACACTTA
The DNA here is from genome assembly GCA_037177725.1 of Cyamopsis tetragonoloba. Classification (NCBI taxonomy): domain Eukaryota; kingdom Viridiplantae; phylum Streptophyta; class Magnoliopsida; order Fabales; family Fabaceae; genus Cyamopsis; species Cyamopsis tetragonoloba. The sequence goes on along the minus strand of CM074120.1, from coordinate 34,370,616 downwards.
ATTGGCTTGTAATGAGCTAAATATCAAGAAATGAAGGGCAAATCAAGGCTCAAAGGGGCTAGCAATGGATAGTGTAAAGGACAAGGCTTACTTTGGCTCAAGGCTCACAACAAGAAAAATTGCCTCTATCATGTTAATCCTGGCATGTAATTAGCAATCTCAATAAGGGCAGAATAAAATTCAACAACACACCTGTACATAATAATCACTCATGACAAGGAACATGTAGGAGGCTCAAAATCCTCACCTAGGTTGCATGATTGTTACACATTGCTAGACTATATAAAACATGAAGAAGCTATTCTAGTGGCCTGGAATGAAGAAGGACATTGTATAATTCGATTCCAAGTGTCTCACTTGCCAGAAGATCAAAGTAGAGCATCAAAGACCCTCTGGACCACTTCAGCCATTGGACATTCTAGAGTGGAAATGGGAGTCTATTGCTATGGATTTCGTGGTTGAGTTGCCTAAGACTCCGGTAGGTTATGATTCAATTTGGTTCATCATAGACAGACTGGCTAAATCTACTCATTTCTTACCTGTCAAGACCACTTATTCCGTGGAGAAGTATGCCAAGTTGTATATTACAGAGATAGTCCGACTACATGGGGCACCGACCAGTATTATCTCAGACAGAGACCCTAAATTTACTTCTCGTTTCTAGGGAGCATTGCAGAAAGCTTTTGGAACTCAGTTATGTCTGAGTACCTCTCATCATCCCCAAACCGACGAACAGTCCGAAAGAACCATACAGACTTTGGAAGACATGCTGCAGGCTTGTGTACTAGAAGAAGGCAGTGACTGGGGAAAGTATTTGCCGTTAGTAGAGTTTGCCTATAACAACAACTTTCATTCGAGTAACAAATTGTAACACCTAGAATTTTTGGGTAGTTTTTTTTTTTTAAAAAAAAAACACAGCGAAAATTTAACAACATATATACATACACAAACTACGAATATTTACATCAGTGTTTTGACTACAGTCCAGAGAATATACATGTGTCCAGCTAAGGTAGCCATACAAAGACACTAATGACTACCTAAGTAACAGGAAAGGGTTGCAAAACTACTCACGCGCTGACACCCTCCGAATCCAAGCCACCTGCAATACTGTAACCGTCAGTTATATGCTCGACATAGATACAACAAGTGTAATTTCAATCACATAGATATGCATGCATGATCATTTTCCATTTCATTTCTTTCCTCTTTTAACAGGAAACCTTGTGCACTGGGAATCCACCAAAACACGTGGCAGTAACACGTAGTTGAGCTCATCATCATCACGGTCCTGGCGAGCGTCCCCCCAAGATCCTCCTGCCGGGCTACTAACCCTCTCTCGGGCTAGCCCATGGAACTACCTACCTCGTGAAGATAATTCCCTTTGTACTAGACTACCTACCTCGTGAAGATAGCCTAGCTCTTCAGGTTATTTTTCCCCTTTTAGGATAACCCTACATTCTCATCTTTTCCATTTCCTGCTCTGTCCTCTTACCCGGTCTACTTCCGGTGGAACTTAACCCTCTTGCTCAATTCTCTATTGAGTGGAAAAAAGCATCTTTTAACATTTCCATTTTTTAGTTCTAATGCATCACACATTCATATTAAGCATATAGCATATAAATAAGGGTTTCCAGTATACTCTTATTCGATTACAAACACTCATTTGCTCGGATTCTATGTGACAGAAGTGTTATATTCATATATCTATTTGAACATGGCATTCCATATTCAAATACATATTTGAATATACTAATGCTGGGACTTAATCTATTTTGAAACCAACTCAATATCAAATTCCCAGTTAGTGTCACATCTAAATTTGGAAAACCTTATTTATACCTTTGACATGTTTCACAATATCACATATATCCCAAATCAACACAGGGCATGTCGAATTCATATAGATATCAAACATAGTATGCATAATTCAAACATACATCAAACCTTTAACAAAACCTATTAGTTTGATTTTCCTAATAGCATGTTCTTAGCATCCCCTAGTCACATGTTCCTAAATTCACATTATTAGGGATTTGGGGTTTTTAGGGTTACCTGGAACTTCCCTGAATCCTTTTCTCCTAAATCTCCTACTCCGGTTCCTTTGCCGTAGCTTCCTCTGAATCTGAATCAAATCGTTGTAATCTTTTAGTCTTAGGACATGAAAGCCTACAGGTTAAGGAGTTGTGACGTAGTTGGTTCGGGACAGAGGTTTTGAGAGAGTGAAGAATGAGGAAACTGAAGAACAACCAGTTTGGAGACAAGGCACCCCTATTTATAGACTTTGGGGTCCACATTCGAATATAAGGCTCCGGTATTCAGTTCCTCACTTGCATATTCGAATATTATCTTGCATATTCGAATACTATTAGAATATTACTTTGCATATTCGAATACTATTCGAATATTAACATGCATATTCGAATAATATTCGAATATGACAAAGCATATTCAAATATTATTCGAATATGACAACTCATATTTAAATATTTATGTTATCTTTGTCCCTCATTTGACTTTTGTACTTACAACTAATCCTTCTTTCCTTTCCTTTGTAATTTCTAACCAATCCCTTAAGTCCTAAGCCTTTTTTTATGGATTTTCGGGCTGTTACAATTATACCTCCCTTAAAATAATTTTTCCCTCAAAATTTGTAATTACTTCAACTAAATAACTCTGGATATGTGCTTCTCATATCATGTTCCTTCTCACGTGTCAGATTTATTTTTTACGAAACTTAGCATTGGATTTAAACAACTTATCGTATAGATCATGTGTACAAAATTTTACATAAATCCGAGATCGTTTAGTACTCTATCAATGCAATAAAAAAGTAACGTAAAATATAGTTGAAAATAATGAAAATAACAAGTGTTTTGATGGAGTACTAAACAATCTCGGATTGGTGTGAAATTTTATACACATGATCTATATGATAAGTTGTTGAATAAAGGAGGTAACTATTATTTATACATGCGAGAGAGTACAATATTTATGGTGCCCAGCACCTTTACTAATTTTACACTCACACTCTTCTATTTATTTTCACACTCACTCTCACACACTTAACTAATTGATTTTTATTTGCTGCCTCACAACCTCACGTTCCTGCACACTTCACTCTCTCACTTGCACTCAATTCCTCACATTCTCTTGCTCACAACACCAATTGAAACATATGATGCATATTTATAAGTTCCCTATCGTCGGGTACAAGCTTACTAGAAGCTTCTCACGTTTTCTCCAACTTCAATATCACTAGATATTTCTAGTTTGATCATTTTGGGTTAAGAGCCATTGAAGAAAAATCTAGAATAATAATAATTGATTTCTAACACTCCCCCTCAATTATTATTTTCTCTTCCTGCAGATCTTGTCACGCCAAGTTGTCATCTAGAACTTCTGAACTTAGGAGTTTGAGTACCTCTGTAAATATATCTACAACTTAGCCTTCGGTGTTGACATTCCTTGTCTTGATGTCTCGGTGCCTTTCTCTCTTCTTTCATTGTATCTCTCCACTTTTTACGCTTTGTTACTTGCCATTTGGCATTTGACTCTCTTTTGCAATTATCTACCACCAATGCTACATTGGCATATTTTGGGTTTGGCTTCCGAGGCCTTGTTGATCTCCTAGGCTGCAGTTGAGGAACCTCCTCTTCAAATTCCTCTATCTGACTTGGTCTGTTGTCCTCCGTAAACCTGGTGTGAACTTCTGTTTTCCATGGGCTTTTCTCTTTTTCCCGAGACCTTTCTCTGGCTTGATCACGTGAGGGTTCAACTTCAACCACTGTTTCAACATCTTGTTGTTGTACCTCTGTCTGCTTTTGAACTTATTCCTTGATTTCTTTTGAGTCTGGCAGCAGTACTGCTTGCGAAGACCACCACGAAGATGCTTTATCAAACACCACATTTCTGGATACATAACACTGTCCTGTCGTCGGATCGCAACATCTCCACCCCTTTCGCTGGTTGTCATAACCGACGAATATACATCGGATTGCCTTCTTGTCAAACTTGCTTCGCTTCTGACTTGGCACAAACACATAGGAAACACATTCAAATACTCGGAAGTAACTCACTGAGGGTTTTATGCCCTATAGCTTCTCATACGGTAAAACAAAGCCAAGTCTTGCCTGAGGTAACCTGTTGATAATGTAAGCAGCGGCCTTCATGCACTCCGCCCAAAATCGTGGTGGAACATTTTTATTGTGCAACATCCTCCTGCATGTCTCTGCTAAGTGTCGATTCTTTCTTCTGCAACTCCATTCTGCTATGGGGTACTTGGGCATGTCAACTGTCTTCTTATGCCATACTCCTGTAGGTACTGGTTGAAATCCTTCGAAGTGTATTTTCCCCCATTGACAGTACGCATGCATCTGATTTTGTATCCAAACTCCTTCTCGATCTTCTCTTTGAAGTCTATAAACTTCTTCAAAGCTTCAGACTTCTCCTTCATGAAGTCTACCCAGACATACCTGGAATAGTCGTCGATAAATGTGATCATGTACCGATTTCCACTAATTGATGATTGCTTCACTGGTCCAAATGCATCTGAGTGTACCAACTCCAACGGTTTCGCTACTCTGTAATTTGACTCCTCATATGGTAGCTCGTGTGTTTTCCCATACTGACATCCCGCACAGATAATATTATCTCATATCTCCAAGTTGGGCAGGCCTTTTAACATGGACTTCTTCATCATTACCTTCAACCCATTGTAGCCCACATGCCCAAGCCTTGCATGCCACAAGTCTGCCGTCTCATTCTTCCTTGTCTTGTATGCCGTATGTGCTGACATTACATAGACAGACTCTAGTCGTCTTCCTTCCATAATGGGTGGGCTAGTAGGCTTTAGACTTCAATATATCTTTACATATTTGGGCCCAAACACTATGTAGTTACCTGTTGCCGTCAGTTGTGAAACTGACAATAAATTCTTTCTCATTCCAGGTACATGGTAGACATTTTCCACCTGCACTTTATGTGGACTAAAGCGAGGGACTATGATAGTCTTCCCAACGTGAGAGATCAACATCCTTGAGTTGTTTGTAGTCACAACAACTCTCTCTCCTTTATACTCTGACATATTTGAAAGTTTTCCTTTGTCTCCGGTCATGTGATTCGAGCATCCGGAATCAACAATCCAGTCATCCTCATAGTTGATAGCTTCACTCACCGTGACAAGTGCCGACTCTTCTACAGGCTCATCTGTGTATGAAGCAGCAATTTCTTCGCCTTTACCCCACCAGGATTTCCTTCCACAATTTAGTTCAATAACAGAACTGGACTCTTCTACCACGAAGGATACTTGAAAGTCCCATTCTTCTTCACTTTCATTTTGATTGAGTGTGACAATATTACCTTCTTCCTTTTTGGCCCAACAATCTCAAGCGAAGTGACCTTTCTTGCCACACTGATAGCATCGTCCATCCTGGCGACGATAATTCTTTTCTTCTTCATTGTCTCTATATTGGGTTGTGTAGCTCCCCCTCGCTATGGACCTCTTCCATGCTGACCTCTCTACTAGTCTTGTTGTCTACTTCTCGAGCCTTCTCCTTCATTATTCGAATTCACAGCTGCCTTACCTCCTTTTTTACTAAACAGGGCCTTGTCTTCCTCATTAATAGAAACCTTAGACATTTGATTGTCTAAAGCTTCTTGGTTGGCCAAGATACTTTCTAACTATGTTAAAATGGGTTCCTTGGCCCAACCACGAATGGCAGTAATAATGCCATTGTATTTTGAATTTAATCCATAAATGATTATTCTCCTCGTTCTCGTCTCCGAAATTGCATTCTGAGGATCCAGCTTTGCTATCTCATTGGCATTGCAAATAGATCTTACTTTAGTAAAGTATTGACTTACTGCCATGTCACCCTATCTAAGTGACATCAACTCATTCTCTAGCAACTGCAGCTTTGCATCATTCATTCTTGTGAAGAGTGTTGCCAGGGTGTCCCAAACCTCCTTTGGTGTTGTCAAGTCCTTGATCATTTGCAGGAACTCATCCTCCACGGAGATAGACAACACGTGCAGGACTTGTCCGGCTCGAATCTTCCACTTCCTTAGCTTCTCTTCATCTGTTGGAGGGGTTGTCTCCTCACCACCAATAATGCTCCACAAATCTTGCCCGGGAAAATAATATTTTATGCAAATACTCCACGTATCATAATTGTTGTTGTTGAGCCTCTCAATCGAGCTAGTTAACTTGGTCCCAGACCAACAATTATCACAGTCCTAGACTGTACTCCTGCAGAATCTCCACACACGATCCCTGATCGTAGCTTCCGCCAATGCACTAGCTCGAACACGCTGGTCCCCGACCGTACCAGCTCTGATGCTAAATGTTGAATAAAGGAGGCAACTATTATTTATACACGCGAGAGAATACAATAATTTTGGTGTCCAGCACCTCTACTAATTTTACACTCACACTCACTCCTCTCACACACTTAACTAATTAATTTTTATTTGCTGCCTTACAACCTCATGTTCCTGCACACTTCACTCTCTCACTTGCACTTAATTCCTCACATTCTATTGCTCACCACCAATTGAAACATCTGATGCATATTATAGGCTCCATATCGTCGGCTGCAAGCTTACTAGAAGCTTCTCACTTTTTCTCCAACTTCAATATCACTACATATTTCTAGTTTGATCATTTTGGGCTAAGAGCCATTGAAGAAAAATCTAGAATAATAATAATTGATTTCTAACATAAGTATTTTAAATCCAACGGTACATTTTGTGAAAAAAAAAACTTCGACATATCATTTTTAATTGGTATATATATATATAGGAGAGGGATCAAATGACACCGGTGTAACTTATACCAACTCTTACACTGGTTAATAACTCATATATATATATATGAGTTAGGATCCGTTGACACCGATTAATTTTACACCAATTAGAAACGAAATGTTGAAGTTTTTTTCACGAAACCCACCGTTGAATTGAAACTTCTTATCATATACATCATGTCTACAAATTTTCACATCAATCCAAGATCGTTTAGTACTCTATCGAAGCACTTGTTATTTTTCATTATTTTAAAACTATATTTTATGTTATTTTTTTAGTACGTTGATGGAGTGCTAAAGGATCTCGGATTGATGTGAAATTTTGTAGATAGGATCTACATGATAAGTAGTTTCAATCAAACGGTGAGTTTCGTGAAAAAAAAAATTCGGCATATTATTTCTAATTGGTGTAAGAGTTGGTGTAAAACTAATTGGTATCAACAGATCCTAACTATATACATTTTGTTCATTTCCTTCTCTTTCTCTCTCTTGCTTTCTTTCTCTCTTTCTCAAAACCTCACATGGTATCACAGAGCACCTGATCTTAGGGAAAATGGCATCTTCTTTGATAGCTTCCACAATTCCAACAATCGTCTCTGTTTCTGTCAAACTCAATGACGATAATTTCCTCACTTGGAAGATGTAGGCCTTAGGCACTATCAAATCCTTCAAGTTACAGAGGTTCATCAATTTTTCTTCCAATGGAGAAATGCCCGCAAAATTCAACAACGATGAATATAAAATTCTTGGCATAATCTCTCATGAATATGCCAATTGGGAGAAGCAAGACTAGATTGTCTACTCATGGCTTCTTGCTTCGATGGCTCCTAGTCTCCATGCGCTCATGGTGAATTGCGATAATGCACATCAAATTTGGAGAACCCTCCATACCTATTTTGAATCCCAAACGCGAGCCAAGGTTTATCAATTGAAAACTCAACTCAAAGGTATTTATAAAACTGATTCTCTCAATAGTTATCTTCTTTCAATTAAGAAAATTTTCAATACCCTAGCTTCTGTAGGATCCCCAATTGACCCTTCTGAATATATTTCCATCCTTCTTGATGGCCTTCGTAGTGAGTATAACCCTCTTGTGACCTCTATTATATCAAGAATTGTAACACCCTAATTTTTGAAAATAGTAGTTACTGAAAATGTTAATTTTAAAAATCTGAGACTTAAAAAAAATTTTTCTTGAAAATACAAATCTGGCTACTGTTAACCTTTTTAATGGTGCTGGAAATAATGAGTCACCTGGGATTGAGTTTCATTACTTCACCTTGTTTCTTTCTATGTTAGTTAAATATTATAAGAAAAGATGCATACTCAATGTCACAAGTGCAAATCCCTTTGTCACCTGATTCTAAGACACTAGTTTCTAGAGCTCAATCCCTTGGCACTCTAGCTACCAAGTCTTGCATTAAGCAGAGTATAAAGCAATCATAAAACACTTCCATCTATCCCTAGATCCGAAGGTTTTATAAGAGTTTTTCTCCATATCCGTTTATAAACCAATTTCCCAATTGCGCAAATAAACTAACACAAGGCAAAAGGTGATCAAGCTTAACCCAAGAAAAGAAGCACAGAAGAAGAACTCCTATTCATAAATAATATAAACTAACAATTGAAAGAAACAAGAGACGAAGTAATTACATTCAATCCCGGCGGAAAGCTTAGCCTAGCAAGGCCATAACCTTCAAGAACTAAACCTAAGAGTATTAGAACTCTGACTAAAAGCCTAAACTTTGTGGTTTATTTCTATTCAACTCAATATCCTCCTCCTAACTTCTAAAAGGCTGTATTTATAGGTGTTTTGGGCAGGGGTCTGGCGCTCGAGCGCCCTCCTGGCGCTTGAGCGCTGGCCTAACATGTGCTGGTTAATGAGCATAATTGCCTGGTTAATGCGTCTGGCGCTCGAGCTCGAGCACCAGGCTTATAACTCAGGCAGAGAGGATCCAATGTTCTGGCGCTCGAGCCCTGGTGTGGCGCTCGAGCGCCAGGCTCATAATTGTTGCCAGAGAGGATCCTATGCTCAACGTATTCTGGCGCTCGAGCCCTGGTGTGGCGCTCGAGCGCCATGGCATTTGCACTGGCAGAAAGGATCCTATGTTCCTCAGCTTCCAGCGCTCGAGCCTTGGTATGGCTCTCGAGCGCTGGTCTCTTATATGCTCCAGCAACTTAATATTCTTATTTTTGCCTCCAAAAACACCTGAAAATACATCTCTAAGTTAGAAAATCTATTATTACCACTTATTTACTCTTAAACTCACAAAGTAAAGATAAAGGGTGAAATTATGTATAAAACATGTAATTTCTAGAGAAAATAAGTGCAAATCCTTTATTGAATAACCACATTAGTTTGCACTTATCAAACTCCCATCCTCTTCCCCGCTACCACCACAGACTTTAATGTGATAAGTGCAAATTAATGTGTTTATTCAATAAAGGATTTGCACTTATTTTCTCTAGAAATTACATGTTTTATACATAATTTCACCCTTTATCTTTAGTTTGTGAGTTTAAGAGTAAATAAGTGGTAATAATAGATTTTCTAACTTAGAGATGTATTTTCAGGTGTTTTTGGAGGCAAAAATAAGAAGATCAAGTTGCTGGAGCATATAAGAGACCAGCGCTCGAGCGCCATACCAAGGCTCGAGCGATGGAAGCTGAGGAACATAGGATCCTTTCTGCTAGTGCAAATGCCATGGCGCTCAAGCGCCATACTAGGGCTCGAGCGCCAAAACCATTGAGCATTGGATCCTTTTCTGCCAGAGTTATGAGTCTGGCGCTCGAGCGCCACACCAGGGCTCGAGCGCCAGAATACGTTGAGCATAGGATCCTCTCTGGCAACAGTTATGAGCCTGGCGCTCGAGCGCCACACCAGGGCTCGAGCGCCAAAACATTGGATCCTCTCTGCCTGAGTTATAAGCCTGGCGCTCGAGCGCCACACCAAGGCTCGAGCGCCAGACGCATTAACCAGGCAATTATGCTCATTAACCAGCACGTGTCAGGCAAGCGCTCAAGCGCCAGGAGGGCACTCGAGCGCCAGACCCCTGCCCAAAACACCTATTAATACAGCTTTTCAGAAGATAGGAGGAGGATATTGAGTTGTATAGAAATAAACCACAAAGTTTAGGCTTTTAGTCAGAGTTCTAATACTCTTAGGTTTAGTTCTTGAAGGTTATGGCCTTGCTAGGCTAAGCTTTCCGCCAGGATTCAATGTAATTACATCGTCTCTTGTTTCTTTCAATTGTTAGTTTATATTATTTATGAATTGGAGTTCTTCTTCTGTGCTTCTTTTCTTGGTTTAAGCTTGATCACCTTTTGCCTTGTGTTAGTTTATTTGCGCAATTGAGAAATTGGTTTATAAACGGATATGGAGAAAAACTCTCATAAAACCTTCGGATCTAGGGATAGATGGAAGTGTTTTATGATTGCTTTATACTCTGCTTAATGCAAGACTTGGTAGCTAGAGTGCCAAGGGATTGGGCTCTAGAAACTAGTGTCTTAGAATCAGGTGACAAAGGGATTTGCACTTGTGACATTGAGTATGCATCTTTTCTTATAATATTTAACTAACATAGAAAGAAACAAGGTGAAGTAATGAAACTCAATCCCAGGTGACTCATTATTTTATTTAATTATCTCTTTATCTAATGTTTATTTTATTTGCCATTCACAATATTAATATGTTTTTGATCAATTCATCAACTTAATTCTTAATCGAATTAATCCAAGTGCTCCCTGTCGACGATACACGTATAGTCACTATACTGAAACGAGTTAACCATTTCCAGCACCATTAAAAAGGTTAACAAAAAAAAACAACAGAAACCAACAGAAACATCCCTATCAAATCAAATTAATGGGTCATCCTCCTCCAAAAAATCATTGATGTCGATGTCCCCATCGCCACCAGACCCATCCTCTTCCCCGCTACCACCACTACTACCACCACTTCCTTCACCTCCCTCTCCAGCTGCCTCCCCCGGTGGAATTGGCTGGTCCTCAGGCTAATCCAAATGTGTGGCAAAAGCCTCCGAGGGCTGGAAAAATGTTTGGCCCGGCATAGTGTGCTGGGCCATCAAGTAGTGGGAGTGGTGAAGACTAGTCATCCCCCGATGTAGGGAGCAAATGGCTTGTCATGGTGATCAAGCCTTGTGCTGATACGACCCCACAAATCCTCCATAGTCCTCAGGGGAACTTGCGATGGTGGTGCAGGTGGTGCATTCGGATCTCTGTCCGCATAATGGTTCCGGTAATATTTCTTGTCAATGGGCTCTCGAATCTTCTGGCTACAAATGACTGGAACCCCCGCGTCTTCACATAGACTAGAGATGAGAGAAGGGAATGCCAAACTCTGTTTTGTGCCACCCTTGTGCACATTGGCCCATATCATGTCGGAAATAATCCGTGCTGGGTCGACCGTGAGGCTGGGAGTCTTGATACACCCAAGGAGATGGCACTCTTCAAGTGGAAGATCAGAGGGATGGGACTTTGGCCGGAGGTTGGCAAGAATAAAGGTCATCCACAATTTGGAGACCACAGTCATGTTACCCCGGAGAACCTTGTGAGGGACTCCATTCCGAGTCGTCTCCACAATCCTCCGGTCCTCATAGCAAATCCTCTCGAAAGTCGTTTGGAGGTCCAAATCCCCTTGATTCCTCATTCTCGTGAAGTCACCAACCACTCCTTCACTTCTCTCATAGGCAGAGATAGGTGAAATGACTCCGCCGCCGATCTTCTCATTAATCCAGTCAGCATCATATGGCACCCGTATCCCTCGGACAGTGGACACCTTCTCACGGGACTTTGTGTCTTTTCCCCCAAAGGCATTGGCATAGAATTCCTTGACGATTTCTGGGTCGAACTTCTCCGGGAGCGATGCAATAGATCACCAGTTGCGGAGAGTGAGCATGCCGGTGAACTCTTGGCATTCGCCATCTCGCAACTCCACTCGGCGCTCCGCTATGAAGTTCCAGTCATCAATGACCCGGAACCGTTCAGCGCTGTCCCGGTTAATAAACCGTTGGGGGTGGTCAAAACCACCACCTTGGGATGAGGAACCTCCTCTTCTCCTTTGGGGGCCTTCCTTCCTCTTTTTAGAGGCATGTTCTGGCTCATGAGCGGGTGCTTTTCCTCGGTTCCTGTTCATTATTTAAATAAAACTTCAAAAGTAGTAACAAACACACAAACTCATCATCATCATCATGTTCATTAGTACAATGTATATTTGGGTTTCAAAAAGGGGACTATTCATCACAGATAACTAATTTTCCAAATGAAGAACATAACTCAGAATTTCGTTACATTCAAAATACCATTCAGAATTTCAACAAAGTTCCTCCATTCCTTCATAGTTTCAGAATTTTGAAAACACAGAGAATAGCCAAAACAACTCATATTGAACAAAAATCCCAAATTTACAATGTACTAAGAAAGCCTAAACTTTTCATGTTCATCTTCATCAGCCTCTAATAAACCAGAATCGTAGCATTTATGGAAATGAAAACATGAACAATGACTGAAATAATGAACAATACCTGAACATGATGATGATTAATGAAAAACTTCAAAAATTTGATGAAATTTTGAAGAGATTTCGTGTGAGAAAGGAGAGGAAAGGCGTATCAATTGAGAGAAAAAGAGAGATTTTGTGAAAAGATAACTGATACTGCTCTGTTTTTAAAGCCAACGCATGACTGGCGCTCGAGCGCTAGTGCATTGATGAGCAGATCAACCGTTTCGCTTTTCTGGCGCTGGAGCGCCACAGCTGGCGCTCAAGCGCCAACCCAAAATGCATGGCAGTGAAGAAAACCTTTCAGCTGTCTCTGGCGCTTGAGCGCCAACATCTGACCCAAAATTTTTGAAACTAGCGCCAATTAAATGCCACGGGCGCTTGAGCGCCCTCCTGGCGCTTGAGCGACAGGTCTAAAAACTGGACAGTGAATAAGCCTTCTTCAAATGCTCAGATTTTCAACTTTCTCACAAAAATTATTTCAAAACTCATCAAATTTACTTATTCTATTTACACAAAACACAAAAAGTACACACACAAAATTGGGTTGCCTCCCAATCAGTGCTTGTTTAACGTCATTAGCTCGATGCCTGTAGCATGATTATGCTTCCTTCAAATCCATTATGGTGGTGAGCCGCTCGACGTCACCACCAAGGTATAACTTCAGCCTTTGACCATTAACCACCCAGCTTTCATTTTTCACTGGATCTTCAATCTCTACGGCTCCATAAGGCCTTACATCCTTAACCCTAAAGGGTCCGGACCACTTGGACTTTAATTTTCCCGGGAATAATTTTACTCTAGAATTAAAGAGTAAAACATACTGCCCAGGACTAAAAATCTTTTTTACCAACTTTTTATCATGATACATCTTCATTCTTTCCTTGTATATCCTTGAAGACTCATAAGCTTGGAGTCTCAATTCTTCCAATTCATGAAGTTGCATTTTCCTTTTTTCTCCAGCAGTTGTCGGGTCAAAATTGAAATACTTTAAAGCCCAATATGTCTTATGTTCTAGCTCGACCGGTAAGTGACAGGACTTCCCATAAACTAACTGAAAAGTTGTCAATCCTATGGGAGCTTTAAAAGTTGTCTGGTATGCCCACAGAGCATCATCCAGTTTAATGGACCAATCTTTTCTTGAAACACTAACGGTCTTTTCTAGAATTCGCTTAATTTCTCTATTCGAGACTTCAGCTTGACCATTAGTTTGGGGATGGTAAGGACTAGCAATTTTATGTCTCACCCCATAATGTTCCAAGACCTTCTTTAGTTGGGAGTTGCAAAAATGCGAGCCTCCATCACTGATGAGTACTCTCGGGGAACCAAACCTTGAGAATATATTCTTTTTCAAGAATGTCACTACCGTCTTTGCATCAGCTCAGTCACAGGGAATTGCCTCTACCCATTTTGAAACATAGTCCACTCCCACCAATATATATTCATTGGTGAAAGAGGGTGGAAATGGACCAACAAAATCAATTCCCCAGCAGTCAAATACCTCTACCTCCTGCATAATTGTCAGATGCATCTCATTTCTCCTAGTCACTCCTCCGGTTCTTTGGCACTTATCACACTGCTTCACTTAAATGTGAGCATCTTTAAAGATTGTTGGCCAATAGAAACCAGATTGTAATATTTTGGCTGCAGTGCGTTCCCCATTAAAATGTCCCCCATAGGGTGAATTGTGACAATGCCACAATATTCTTTTAGATTCTCCATGGGAAACACACCGTCTCAGAAGACCATCTCCTCCAATTTTGAATAAATAAGGATCATCCCAAACGAAGTAAGACGAGTCTTTTAAGAACTTCTTCTTCTGTTGCCAAGAAAATTCATCCAGAATGATTCCTGCAGCTTTAAAATTTGCCATATCAGCAAACCATGGCCTTTCTTGTATGAGCAGCAATCGTTCATCCGGGAATTCCTCGACAATCTCTTCTGTTTCGTTGGTCCCCTCTGTGTTATGAAGTCGAGAAAGATGATCAGCCACAAAATTTTCACATCCCTTTTTATCCTTGATGACTAGATTGAATTCCTGTAGTAAGAGAATCCAACGAAGCAATCTTGGCTTCGACTCTTTCTTAGTCACCAAGTATTTTATGGCTACATGGTCAGTGTAAACAATCACTCTTGACCCTATAAGATAAGACCTAAATTTTTCCAACCCATATACAATCGCTAGTAATTCTTTTTCTGTAGTTGCATAGTTCACCTGTGCATCATTAAGTACTTTACTAGCGTAATGTATTGGATGAAAAATTTTGTCTTTCCTTTGGCCTAGTACGGCACCCACAGCATAATCACTCGTATCACAATTAAGCTCAAAGTCCAAAGACCAATTTGGAGCAACTATGATTGGGGCCATAATCATTTTTTCCTTCGGTCTCTCAAATGCCTCCAAGCACTTAGCATCAAAATTGAAGTCCACATCTTTTACCAAAAGATTACTAAGTGGCTTGGCAATCTTAGAGAAGTCCTTTATAAATCTCCAGTAAAAACCGGCATGTCCTAGGAAACTCCTGATTCCTTTAACATTCATGGGTGGTGGAAGTTTTTCGATGACTTCCACTTTTGCTTTGTCAACCTCGATCCCTCTAGAAGAGATCTTATGACCAAGTACCACCCCTTCTTCTACCATGAAATGACACTTCTCCCAGTTAAGTACTAGATTTGTTTGAACACATCTTCCTAGCACAATATTCAGGTTGTTCAAACATTCTTCAAAACTTTTCCCAAAGACAGAGAAGTCATCCATGAAAACCTCAATACATTTGTCCACCAAATCTGAAAAAATGGCGAGCATGCATCTTTGAAAGGTTGCAGGCGCGTTACAAAGTCCAAACGGCATACGCTTATAAGCAAAAACTCCAAATGGACATGTGAAGGCTGTCTTTTCTTGATCTTCTGGGTTCACCAATATTTGGTTATACCCAGAATATCCATCCAAGAAACAGTAATATGCCTGGCCAGCTAGTCTCTCAAGCATTTGGTCCATAAAAGGCAAAGGGAAATGATCTTTCCTGATGGCTTGATTTAACCTTCTATAATCAATGCACATTCGCCACCCGGTCACCGTCCTTGTAGGAATTAATTCATTTTTCTCATTCTCAATGACCGTAATCCCCCCTTTCTTTGGAACCACTTGAACTGGACTTACCCACTCGCTATCGGAGATGGGATAAATCATACCAGCTTCAAGAAACTTGAGTACTTCTTTTCTCACTACTTCTTTCATTGTCGGGTTTAAAATCCTCTTCCATATGTATCTTGTGCATACAGAAAGAAGGACTTATGCCTTTTAGATCTGTCAATGCCCATCTGATTGCCCCTTCATTGGCTTTCAAAACCTCCAAGAGTTGTGCCTCTTGGTCAGAAGATAGTGAACTGTTGATTATCACTGGCTTGCCTCCCCCTTCATCTAAAAATGCATATTTCAGATGGGATGGCAACACTTTCAGTTCCAGCTTATTTTTTTCTCACTTCTCCTCCTTGGATAAATCTTCCGAGACAAATGTTATCATGGGGTCCTCTTTCAGAGTATCTAGGTCCCTCAAACAATTTTTTATTTCGACTTCTTCCAAGTCATATGAATTTGCACGAGACTGCACTAGAGCTTTTTCTAAAGGGCTAGCATTATACATTTCTTGCTTCCCTAATAGAAATGCCTCTTCCATGACATCCACCCTAAAGGTTGACTGTTTTTCCTTTGGGTGTTTCATGGCTTCCAACACATCAAATTTTACCTCATCATCCTCAACTTGTACCTTGAGTTGCCCATTATCCACGTCAATTATGACTCTTGCCGTTTTCATGAAAGGTCGCCATAGAATTAAAGGCACCTCCAAGTGTTCCTCTATATCCATAATGACAAAGTCAACCGGAAAGACAAATTTATCAACCTTCACTAGAACATCCTCCGCTACTCCATACGAAAATTTTAATGACCTATCTGCCAATTGGAGGGTCATTCTAGTGGGTTTCACTTCCAGATCACCAATCCATTTTACCATGGACAATGGCATGAGGTTTATGCTTGCACCAAGATCCAGTAATGTCTTCCCCACGGGAAGAGCACCAATAGTAACAGGGATAGTAAAACTACCCGGATCTTTGGTCTTGTGAGGCAAGGTTTTTGAATGATGGCACTACACCCGGCTTCTAGTTCCACAGTTTCATCTTTAAACTTCCTCTTTTTCGTCAACAAGTCCTTCATGAACTTAGCATATGTGGGCATTTCCTCCATAGCTTCCATAAATGGTACATTTATTTGAAGTCGTTTGAAAATGTCTAGAAACCTAGCATATTGCCTTTCCTTTGTCTTCTTTGATGGATGAACAGGATAAGGAACCTCCTTTACCTGAGGTACTCCATCCATCTTTTCTTTGACCTCATCCTTCTTTTTTAATTTTTTAATTTTTTTCTTTTTCACTATTTACATTATTCTTCTCCTCACTCCTTCTTTCACCTTCCTTCTCTACTTCCTCCATGGCTACCTTTTCAATTTCTCCTTCCACCTCCTTGGGTTCATGCAAATAATCCCCTATTCCTTTAGCAATCTCCGTACCACTCCTTGTGACAATGGACTTGCATTGTTCTTTTGGATTTGTGGTGGTATTAGCGGAGAATGGAGTAGTGGTAAGCTCTGCCAATTGTTTAGAGATTTGACCCACTTGCGTTTCAAGATTCCGGATAGACGCCTCAGTGTTTTTCTGGAAAGCTTCATTACTTTGGTGGTTAGCCAATGAAACTTGGATAAATTTATCCAAGGTGTCTTCCAATTTGATGGTCCTCTCTACCAATGGAACAAATGGCGGCCTATTAGATGAATTCGTTGAATTTTTCCAATTCATTTGACCTTGTCCTTAAGGATTCTTCCACCCTTGTATTCCCGCATTGGAAACATTAGATTTAAAGGGTGAAGAAAAGAAATTTCCTCTTGACTGATTATTCATAAAATTCAACTCCTCCTCTTTTTGGCTAGAAGCATGCGGACATTGAGTGTATGAATGACCTTCACCACACAATTCACATACTCCTATTTGAGCTTGTTGGTTCACTACTTAAACTTGTTGCGGCTTTGGCACCAATTGTGTAATAGCTTGACTCAAGAGCTCAATTTGCTGAGTCATAAGCTTATTCTGTGCCAAAATAGCATCAGAAGAATTTAATTCTAGGACACCCTTGGGCTTTGAGACTTGGCTTCTGGGTTGATGCCCAGCTCTATCACTTGCTGCCATAGAAGTGATAATTTCCATTGCCGTAGGTACATCAATGGTTTTTAATGACCGTCCAGCAGTTGCAGTAAGATGGATTGTCCATTGATGGTTCAATCCTGCACAAAATATATTCAGCTTCGCAACATCGGTCAACCCATGATTTGGGCATTTTCTCAACAACCGTTGATACCTTTCCCAAGCCTCATGAAATGCTTCATCTTGCCCCTGCTTAAAAGCAGATATTTCAGATTGCACTTGGATCATTTTAGAAGGAGGAAAGAACCTTGTTAAAAAGGCCTCTTCAACCTCACTCCATGTGTTCAAACTTTGACTCGGAAGAGTCTTGAACCATTCCTTAGCATCTCCAATAAGTGCTAAATGAAATAATTTCATATAGGCATCTTCAGCACTTGCTTCATCCAAGCCCATAGTCGCTACAAGATCATAAAAGTCTCCAAGAAATTATGCGGATCCTCATGGTCTTTCCCCGTAAACTGATTAGTCAAAATGAGATTATACCAATACGGCTTAATCTCCATTTGCTGAGCAGTAGGGGACAAGACAATTGCGGACCGATTCCTTGGACCTTGCGGAAACACATAGTCTCCTAGAACTACAACCCTCGTCAGGTTAGGACCTTCCGCAGCCATATCAAAAGTAACAGAATGTGTAGAGTTACTAGAGAAATCTGAGGAACTTTCTCCCTCCTTTTGTTCACGGTATTTAATTGCAGACTGTCGTCTAACAAATGCCTCGATTTCGTCAATATATATTAACTTTTCTCTTTGGCTTTTGCTGCGAGTAAGCATACAACAATACTGGAACAATAGTGAGAGTTAGGTACAAATATACAAATACTTACCAAAACGAAAACTATTCACAGTTTTTACAAATCAACTCAAAACTTAAAAGAAATAAACAACCGTGCTCCCCGGCAACGGCGCCAGAAATTTTGTTAACCTTTTTAATGGTGCTGGAAATGGTTAACTCATTTCAGTATAGTGACTATACGTGTATCGTCCACAAGGAGCACTTGGATTAATTCGATTAAAAATTAAGTTGATGAATTGTTCAAAAACATATTAATATTATGAATGGAAAATAAAATAAACAATAGATAAAGAGATAATTTAAATAAAATAATGAGTCACCTGGGATTGAGTTACATTACTTCACCTTGTTTCTTTCTATGATAGTTAAATATTATAAGAAAAGATGCATACTCAATGTCACAAGTGCAAATCCCTTTGTAACCTGATTCTAAGACACTAGTTTCTAGAGCCCAATCCCTTGGCACTCTAGCTACCAAGTCTTTCATTAAGCAGAGTATAAAGCAATCATAAAACACTTCCATCTATCCCTAGATCTGAAGGTTATATGAGAGTTTTTCTCCATATCCGTTTATAAACCAATTTCCCAATTGCGCAAATAAACTAACACAAGGCAAAAGGTGATCAAGCATAAACCAAGAAAAGAAGCACATAAGAAGAACTCCAATTCATAAATAATATAAACTAACAATTGAAAAAAACAAGAGACGAAGTAATTACATTCAATCCCGGTGGAAAGCTTATCCTAGCAAGGCCATAACCTTCACGAACTAAACCTAAGAGTATTAGAACTCTGACTAAAAGCCTAAACTTTGTGGTTTATTTCTATTCAACTCAATATCCTCCTCCTAACTTCTGAAAGGCTGTATTTATAGGTGTTTTGGGCAGGGGTCTGGCGCTCGAGCGCCCTCCTGGCGCTTGAGCGCTAGCCTGACACGTGCTGGTTAATGAGCATAATTGCCTGGTTAATGCGTCTGGCGCTCGAGCCTTGGTGTGGCGCTCAAGCGCCAGGCATATAACTCAGGCAGAGAGGATCCAATGTTCTGGCGCTCGAGCCCTGGTGTGCCACTCAAGCACCAGGCTCATAACTGTTGCCAGAGAGGATTCTATGCTCAACGTATTCTGGCGCTCGAGCCCCGGTGTGGCGCTCGAGCGCCAGACTCATAACTCTGACAGAAAAGGATCCAATGCTCAATGGTTCTGGCGCTCGAGCCCTGGTATGGCGCTCGAGCGCCATGACATTTGCACTGGCAAAAAGGATCCTATGTTCCTCAGCTTCCAGCGCTCGAGCCTTGGTATGGCACTCGAGCGTTGGTCTCTTATATGCTCCAGCAACTTGATCTTCTTATTTTTGCCTCCAAAAACACCTGAAAATACATCTCTAAGTTAGAAAATCTATTATTACAACTTATTTACTCTTAAACTCACAAAGTAAAGATAAAGAGTGAAATTATGTATGAAACATGTATTTTCTAGAGAAAATAAGTGCAAATCCTTTATTGAATAAACACACTAATTTGCACTTATCAGCTACTTGGTTTCATATTTAAAATACAGCAGAAAAAATTTTCTTTATTTATTTAACAATTTCCTATACAGTTGAACCATATAATCTCAGAACAGAAGGCTTAGGTTCACCAAGTGTGGTTATGCCTAAGCAAAGCCTAAATCTTTGTTTCATCCATTGCCTTAGCTCCACAGTCTTCCAATACCTGCAATACTGCGACCGTCAGTTATATGTAAAACATATAAACGAGTAACCCATTACAAGTCTGCAAGAACTATTACCCTCTTTCGGTAATAGCTCCCAATAATTTTCTTTTCCATGCTTGTCCACTTACCCGGTCAACTTCCGGTGGAACTCAACCCTCTTACTCAACTAACGTTGATGGGGGAAGCATTTATCACTTTTCCTTTTCTTTTCTTTGATACTTTTCAGGTTCTCATGCATCACATATTCATATTCATATCACAATCAATCAAACAAGAGTTTCCATAGCATAATATTCAAACACAATCATCGTATGTTTGAATATTATAAGTGTCACACTCGAATATCTATTTGAATATGGCATATTCAATTTCATACTAACTCTTGACTTATACTTTTAAAATAGTTTAACAATCTATCCAGAGTTCTCTTATCAATTTTACCACTTTATAATCTAGAAACTCTTGTCTGTTACTTATACTTCATAATTTGCACATCATTACCAATTCTAATCATGCAACATTTATTTGCACATTTGATCACACAACATCATACAGGCATATCAAATATCATATTCATTCATATTCCCTATTCCATTCATGCAACATCTATCAGCATGTTAATACAACATCATACAAGAATATCAAAGAACCTCAAACATAATCCTAACTCAGTCAATTTCTAACACATTGTCTATAGTTCCTAATCACATGTTCCTAATGTTTCATAGTGCCCTAGATTTGGGGTTTTAGGGTTACCTGGAACTCCCCCTGAATCATTTTCTCCTTCACTTATAAATCTAAATCTCCTACTCCGGTTCCTTTGCTGTAGTTGGCTCCGAATCTGAACTGAACCGTTTGGAACCTTAGTTTTAGATGAAGGTCTTAAGGTGAAGGAGTTGTGGCGTAGTTGGCTCGTGATAGAGTTAAGTGAGGTGTGTTAAAGAAGAGTATAGAGTGTGGAAGTGAGGAAGTTGTCAAATGAGGAGGCCAAGTCCCCTATTTATAGATTTGGGTTCCATATTCGAATGCACATTCGAATGTATATTCGAATATAAGCTTCTGCTCACTTTTATATTGGAATGTATATTCGAATGTAAACTTTTATATTCCAATGTACATTCTAATGTAAACTTTTATATTTCAATGTACATTCCAATGTAAACTTTTATATTCCAATGTACATTCGAATGTACAAGTCTTTTTGTCCTTCTTTTGGCCTCTTTACTTGAAATTAGTCCCCCTTTTTCCTCTTCTTTGTAATCCCTCAAGTTCTGATTCTTTTTAGAATTTTCGGAATGTTACAATTCTACCCCTCTTAAAAGAATTGTGTCCTCACAATTTACTTTAATTCCTGGATCAATAGGAACATTCATATTTGAGATATCTTGAGAGTCTTATAGGTTCGAAACCTAACACATTTCAAACTAACAGGATTCTTGACTCAACTTACTTCCTTCCTAATATTTAGAAAGTTTTAGGTGGTCCACTAAGACACTATTTTTGGAATAGAGTTGAAATCTGCAATTCTTGATCTTTTGAGCACAAGTTGGATTTG
This sequence comes from Cyamopsis tetragonoloba, assembly GCA_037177725.1. Classification (NCBI taxonomy): domain Eukaryota; kingdom Viridiplantae; phylum Streptophyta; class Magnoliopsida; order Fabales; family Fabaceae; genus Cyamopsis; species Cyamopsis tetragonoloba. The sequence goes on along the minus strand of CM074120.1, from coordinate 34,348,975 downwards.
AGTTTTAATCGGTGCATCTGATTATGTCTTGATTGCAAGAAGCATAAGGCTCTTAGTCGTGTCGTAAAAGACTACTTGGATCAAAGTGTCTTCTTGTTCCTCCTCAAGGATTGTTAACCTTTTAATGGTGCTGGAAATGGTTAACTCATTTCAGTATAGTGACTATACGTGTATCATCCACAAGGAGCACTTGGATTAATTCAATTAAGAATTAAGTTGACGAATTGTTCAAAAACATATCAAGATTGTGAATGGAAAATAAAATAATTAGATAAGGAGATAAACAAATAAGATAATAAATCACCTGGGATTGAGTTTCATTACTTCACCTTGTTTCTTTCTATTCAAGTTAAATATTATAAGAAAAGATGTGTACTCAATGTCACAAGTGCAAATCTCTTTGATCACTTGATTCTAAGACACTAGCCTCTAGAGCCCAATCTCTTGGCACTCTAGCTACCAAGTCTTGCATTAAGCAGAGCATAAAAGCAATCATAAGCACTTCCATCTATCTCTAGATTCGAAGGTTTTATGAGAGTTTTTCTCCATATCCATTTATAAACCAGTTTCTCAACTGCGCAGATAAACTAACACATGGAAAAGGTGATCAAGCTTAAACCAAGAAAAGAAGCACAGAAGAAGAACTCCATTTCATATATAATATAAACTAATAATTGAAAGAAATAAGAGACGAAGTAATTACATTCAATCCCGCTGGAAAGCTTAGCCTAGCAAGGCCATGAACTTCAAGAACTAAACCTAAGAGTATTAGAACTCTGACTAAAAGCCTAAACTTTGTGGTTTATTTCTATAAAATTCAATATATCCTAACTTCTGAAAGGCTATATTTATCGGTGTTTTGGGCAGGGGTCTGGCGCTCGAGCGCCCTCCTGGCGCTCGAGCGCCCTCCTGGCGCTTGAGCGCTGGCCTGACACATGCTGGTTAATGAGCTTAATTGCCTGGTTAATGCGTTTGGCGCTCGAGCCCTGTTGTGGCGCTCGAGCGCCAGGCTTATAACTCAGGTAGAGAAGATCCAATGTTCTGGCGCTCGAGCCTTGGTGTGGCGCTCGAGCGCTAGGCTCATAACTGTTGGCAGAGAGGATCCAATGCTCAATGTATTCTGGCGCTCGAGCCTTGGTGTGGCGCTCGAGCGCCAGAGCATTTACACTGGCAGAAAGGATCCTATGTTCCTCAGCTTCCAGCGCTCAAGCCTTGGTATGGCGCTCGAGCGCTGGCCTCTTATATGCTCCAGCAACTTGATCTTCTTATTTTGCCTCTAAAAACACCTGAAAATACATTTCTAAGTTAGAAAACCTATTATTACCACTTATTTACTCTTAAACTCACAAAGTAAAGATAAAGGGTGAAATTATGTATAAAACATGTAATTTCTAGAGAAGATAAGTACAAATCCTTTATTGAATAAACACACTAATTTGCACTTATCAAGGATAACACTTTAATTTTAAGATGATTGAAATCATTCCAAGTTGTGAGTTAGAGTGGATTAGAATGCGATCCACACGTGGCTCTCAATATTAGTAGTTTATGAGTTTACTGCTATAAAGAGAATGGTAGAAATAACAGTTACATGAAAGGGTGCATTGTTTATTTACTTAGGTCAGAACTTGGATGGGAGAAAATCAAGAACTGGTTCGAGTGTCCACATATTTATTTGAGTATTATAGTAGGTAGCTATAATGATGGTATATTCTCGTAACCTTACAAGGATTTAATTTAGAGAATTAAGGTGAGTCAAAATTTATTTTTAACTTATGTTCTGGATAGATGAATTTACAAGGTAGTCAGAGTGCTTAGCCGGATTTCGAGAGTATGAAAACCGAAGTTGTTCAAGTCTCTAGGAATCTCTGAGGAAAACTGGAATTCAGGTGATTGATACAAGTATTTGGAGTTTCTGGAAATATTGGAAAACCAAGGAGATTTCCCTTAATGATCGATATTAAACCGCATAAATAGAAACTTATATGGGTTCAAACTTTAGGAAGATTCAAATCTTCAGAATTTGAATAAAAGATTTCGAGAATTCTTCTAACGCTATTGTTGGGCTGCTCTGGTAACTCGAATCTAAGATTTGAAACTCGAATATCAAGAAAATAATTTGATAACCGTTGAAAATGGTTTTATGAGCTAAGATTACCAAAGAAATCTTTTAACTGTGATGTTTCCCTAAAGTTTGAAAATAGTTTCTTACGCTAATTAGTACCTCAAAATTTGGAATCACGTGCAGTAAAGTCCCAAACCGTAGAATCCGAAATAGATGGAATAGGCTTAATATCGTCTTACCCTCGACGTGTATATTCTTAAAGAAGAAATAGGTGTAGCATGTTTAGGTAAGTTTGCTAATGTGATTTAACCTCGGCAAAATTTGGGTTCTTTGGAATTTAACATGCTTATATTCCTGTAGTACAAATTCTAATTTACTTACGATTTAAATCTCATATGATTCTTGTCAACCACTTTCTGAATGATTTACTGGAGATTTCAAGATGATTAGAATTAAGGAATTTAGAATTTGTGTTTTTGGAATAACCAAAGAAGTTAATACAAGTAACTAGGAGATAGGTTCTGGAACATGTTCGCCTGCCAATCCTGCTAGAAAGTCTCATAACGTGGTTTCGAGATTTTGAAGTTTCCCCAGTAGTCGTCTCTTATAATGATTTACATAGAAGGATTCCAATAGCTGATTGGTCCCTCAAATCAAAAAGGGTTCATGCTCAGGAAGATGAAATAATTCGAGTGGAAATAAAACTTTAGATGATCGTTGGGAATGATTTTTGACTAAATTGAAATGGCATCAAAATTTGGATTATTCGTCTTACGATCTTTCTAAGCCTTTGTATAAAAGCGCCTAAGGTTGTGATTTAACATTATTGTTAGGACTTGAGGAACTATATACTAAGATTTTCGTGATTAACTTAAGGAAAGGAAAGACTTATTTCTAAAGTCATTATGCATAAAACAATACTATCCGAATTCTCATGATTAGATTTAAACCAGGATTGAAATAAAGTGCCTTCAAAGAATTGATTTCAGAATTAAGATAGAGTAAGATGTGGGCCATGAGTCTCTCTAAGATTAAGTCCGTGACACCACCTTAATAAATCCTCATGCAAAAAGAATTTCTAATGGTACCTTTTAATTCTATCTAAAAGAAACTTGTGGTAGAGCAAAATTCTCGATACGAGGTTATGCTACCATTATGAAAAGGAAAAAGGGTTAATATACAGTATGAGTTATCGAACTTTTCTAAGAATATACGACCGTCTAATTAGAGTTAATGCTTAAATTCTTTCAATAAAGGTTCTTCAGTCACAACGTCTACTCGGATCTAAGCTTGGTGAATTTTCGAAAGAATTTGATTTCTAGGATTCACATGGCTAGTTTATCAAATAAACTAGAATTTTATAAAATTTAAGTCCTAGGGGAAACTTAAATGAAACTGAAATGGAGTTCCTTATGTTTTAATGACATGATCTATTCCTATACTCACCCAATTTCTCGGAGAATATCTTCCTATCATGGATCTAACTATGAATACATAGCCCCCCTAGTTGTTGTTGTGAGATCACCACTACCCGACTTTCTAAATTCTTCCTGCCTCTTGGCTCCCTTACCAATTCTGCAATAATTTGTCTTTGAGAAATCCAACTCCGCATACACTTTACACTAATTTCCCACTATATATATTCCATAGGGCTAACCACATTTATCCTTAACATATTCTACTTAGTATTCAGTCTAGGCTAGTGACTTGAATCCATTGGCTACAAATGCATCAATGTTGTGAGTAAGGTACTGAACTGGCCAGGCTCAATATCTTATGGTCGCAAACACTGGTACATTTATCCCAATGACTCATTCTACCTTAAATGAAAGTTTCTAATAGAGGAACAATCCTTAAAGATCATTCCTATCCATTAGCAGTCATAACTTCTACTCTCATGCACCAATACTCAGTTGATCAGACTGAATATTAGCTACATGTTCCTTCGAAGCTTATGACATGCCTAATAGATATGTTCAGAATATTACTTGTTTAGCTGACTGTCAACTCAACGCAGTCTGAAGGATCAAACTGCTCTGATACCATAATGTAACACCCTAATTTTTGAAAAGAGTAGTTAGTGAAAATGTTAATTTTGAAAATCTGAGACTTAAAATTTTTTCTTGAAAGTACAAATCTGGCTACTTGGTTTCATATTTAAAATACAGCGGAAAAACTTTTCTTTATTTATATAACAATTTCCTATACAGATGAACCATATAATCTCTGAACAGAAGGCTTAGGTTCATCAAGTATGGTTATACCTAAGCAAAGCCTAAATCTTTGTCTCATCCATTGCCTTAGCTCCACAGTCTTCCAATACCTGCAATACTGCGACTGTCAGTTATATGTAAAACATATAACCGAGTAACCCTCGATCTAACTAAAAAAAATTTACAGTATTGCAGCCAGTCTAACTGGAAAACTGCCCCAAATCCAATTCCTAGCCATCACACATCATTCACATACATTTACACATACAAAATCACACATTCAAATACAATGCATGCAATAATATCATGTATGTATGTATGCCATGATCATTTTTTCTCATTTTTCCATTCTTTCCTCTTTTATCGGGAAACCCGGTGCATGCGAGAGTCCACCATTGTGCGTGGCAATAGCACTCTAGAGCTCTCTACAAACCCTGGTAAGCGTCCTATACCAGAGTCCATGCCTCACCTCCAATAGAGGTCTGCAAGAACTATTATCCTTCCGGTAATAGCCCCCAATTATTTCTCTTTCTCAGAGTCATCACCCATTACAGGTCTGCAAGAACTATTACCCTCTTTTAGTAATAGCTCCCAAATCATTTCTCTTATTCAGAGTCAACACCCATTACAGGTCTGCAAGAACTATTACCCTCTTTCGGTAATAGCTCCCAATCATTTTATTTTCCATGCTTGTCCACTTACCCGGTCTACTTCCGGCGGAACTTAACCCTCTTACTCAACTAACGTTGATGGGGGAAGCATTTATCACTTTTCCTTTTCTTTTCTTTGATACATTTCAGGTTCTCATGCATCACACATTCATATTCATATCACAATCAATCAAACAAGAGTTTCCATAGCATAATATTCAAACACAACCATCCTATGTTTGAATATTATAAGTGTCACACTCGAATATCTATTTGAATATTGCTTTCCATATTCATATACATATTCGATTTCATACTAACTCTGGACTTATACTTTTAAAATAGTTTAACAATCTATCCAGAGTTCTCTTATCAATTTTACCACTTTATAATCTAGAAACTCTTGTCTGTTACTTATACTTCATAATTTGCACATCATTACCAATTCTAATCATGCAACATTTCTTTGCACATTTGATCACACAGCATCATACAGGCATATCAAACATCATATTCATTCATATTCCCCATTCCATTCATGAAACATCTATCAGCATGTTAATACAACATCATACAGGCATATCAAAGAACCTCAAACATAATCCTAACTTAGTCAATTTCTAACACATTGTCAATAGTTTCTAATCACATGTTCCTAACGTTTCATAGTGTCCTAGATTTGGGGTTTTAGGGTTACCTGGAACTCCCCCTGAATCATTTTCTCCTTCACTTACAAATCTAAATCTCCTACTTTGGTTCCTTTGTTGTAGTTGGCTCTGAATCTGAACTGAACCGTTTGGAACCTTAGTTTTAGATTAAGGTCTTAAGGTGAAGGAGTTGTGGCGTAGTTGGTTCGTGATAGAGTTAAGTGAGGTATGTTAAAGAAGGGTATAGAGTGTGGAAGTGAGGAAGTTGTCAAATGAGGAGGCCAAGTCCCCTATTTATAGATTTGGGTTCCATATTTGAATGTACAATCGAATGTATATTCAAATATAAGCTTCTGTCCACTTTTATATTGGAATGTATATTCGAATGTACATTCGAATGTATATTCGAACGTAAACTTTTATATTCCAATGTACATTTCAATGTAAACTTTTATATTCCAATGTACATTCCAATGTAAACTTTTATATTTCAATGTACATTCGAATGTACAAGTCTTTTTGTCCTTCTTTTGGCCTCTTTACTTGAAATTAGTCCCCCTTTTTCCTCTTCTTTGTAATCCCTCAAGTTCTAAGTCTTTTTAGGAATTTTCGGGATGTTACAAGAACCGACCCCTATACCATTACAGAAATTGAAACCCTCTTAGCTACCCTTGAAAATCGTTTGGAAAGGCAAAAGAAAGAGGAAATATATACCTTTGCTATGCAATCTCTTTAAGCAAATATGGCTCAATTTCAAAATCGTTTTGGAAAGTATCAAGATTCTCAATTTTATGGCAAGAACACACAAAATATTCATGGGGGCAACAATTATCGAGGTCCTGGAAGAGGCTTTGGTAGGAACACTAATTGTGGCTACAACAAAGTTCAATGCCAAGTTTGTCAAAAACCTGGTCTCACTGCCTTACAGTGTTATCACCATTTAATCCAAGTTTTCAGTATGATTCGGTCTCTCAATAACAGAGCAATTACTCTGACTTTCAAACCAAGGTTTTGAATGCTGAAACTTCCTTTGATGATCAGGCCAATGTATCAGCTCTTATGACTGTTCCTGAGACATTGTATGACCCCTCTTCGTATCCGAATACCGGTGCCACAAATCACGTCACTCCTTATGCTTCTAATCTTCTTGGTAAGACAAACTACAAAGGTGAGGCCAAGCTAAAAATGGCGAATGGTGATTCCTCCTCCATAAAACACAATTTGTAACTCGCACTTTTATCCCTCTAATTATGCTAATCTTTTGCTTTTAAACCGTTTATTGCATGTGCCATCTGTTTCTAAGAATTTACTAAGTGTGTCTCAATTTGTTAGGGATAATAGGATATTTTTTGAATTTTTATCCTTATACATGTAATGTGAAATGCAAGGGAGCTAATGATTTGCTAATTAAGGGCCATTTTCACAATGGTCTCTATGCCTTTGATGATATCAACAATGTGAATGCTAAATCTGTTCCCACATGTAACTCAATAATCAGTGGCTTCAACACTTGTAATAAGGAGGACTTATATAGACTTTGGCATGGAAGGTAAGACCATGCCAATGTTAGGATTGTTACTCATGCTATGTCTCATTGTAATATCAATGTTCCTAGTAATAAAACCTTCTCTGTTTGCAAAGCATGTTGTTATGGTAAGGTCCATAAATTACCTTTTTCTTCATCTCAAACTGTTTTTACTGTTACTCTACAATTGATTTATACTGACTTGTGAGGCCCCTCTCCTATTCCATCTACTAATGGCAGTAGGTATTATATGAACTTTATTGATGCTTACTCCAAAAACACATGGATATATCTGTTGTAGCATAAATCACAAGCATTAACATATTTTATGCATTTCAAAACTATGGTTGAAAATCAGTTGGATGATAAAATCAAGTGCATACAAAGTGGTGGTGGCAAGTAATATTATGCTTTTTCCAAATTTCTGCATGAACATGGCATTTTACATCATATTAGATGTCCTTATATTCATGAGCAAAATGGAAATGCAGAGCGAAAGCATTGGCATATTACTGAAATGGGGTTAAGTTTACTTGCTCATGATTCTATGCCCTTGAAATACTAGGGTGAATCTTTTCAGACTGCATTTCATATTATTAATAGATTGCCTACACCAACTTTGGCTTTTTCAACACCTATAGAAAAAATCTTTTCAAAATCGCCTTTATATCATGATTTAAAGGTTTTTGGTTCAGCTTGTTACCTTTTTTAAGACCTTACAACAAGCATAAGTTTGATTTCAAAACATCTGAATGTGTTTTCCTTGGTTATGATAATTGCTATAAGGGTTACTTTTGTTGATCTTCAACTAGAAAGGTTTATATTTCTAGACATGTAGTCTTTAATGAATCTCTTTTTCCCTTTTCCAGTTATCCTGATTTTGCTAAGTCCAATTCCCTTATTACACATCCTGTACACATGACAACCTACCACACATCTTTCTGATTTATAGTCAAATCCCTATACTCGCGATTGCACCTAATCTTGTTCCATCAAATATTATCATTCCCAATGATCCAAGTACAAATGACCTACTTCATCTCATATAAAACAACCAGATTCTTCTCCTCCAAATGTTATTAATACTCATCCAATGATAACCCATAGTAATCATGGAATTTTCAAGCCCAAAGCATATGAAATCACCACTTAGACCCAACACCAATATGATCTGCTAAAAGAACCCAGAACCATAAAAGAGGCCTTATGCATTCCTCATTGGAAACAAGCCATGGATCAAGAGTACAATGCCTTAATTCAAAATAAAACTTGGGTACTAAGTTTTCTTCCTGCATGTGCTAACTTGGTTGGCTGCAAATGGATCTTCAAGGTTAAAACAAATGATGATGGTTCTATAAATAGGCATAAAGCCAGACTTGTGGCTACAGGCTTTATTTAACAGTGGTTTGGATTTTACAGAAACCTTTAGCCTTGTTAAACCTATTACTATAAGAACTGTTTTAACTATTGCTTTATCATTAAATTGGAGTTTAAGGCAATTAGATATTGCTAATGCCTTTCTTAATGGAGATTTACAAGAAACAATATACATGCTATTGGATTCACAAATGATGACAAGCATATCGTCTGCAAATTGCAAAAATTCTTATATGGTTTGAAACAAGCCCCTCGGCCTTGGTTTCAAAAACTAAATGATACTCTGTGTATTGGGTTTTCAATCTGCTAAATCTGATTGCTCTTAATTTTTCAGGTTTTCTATTAGCAATGTGACATTGATATTAGTCTCCGTTGATTATCTCATCATATGTGATTCCTCAAATACTGAGATCACCTCTCTGGTTACTCACTTACAACAGCAGTTCCCTGTTAGAGATCTTGGTTATCCAAATTACTTCTTAGGAATTCAAGTTACCAGGATGTCTAATAATTATTCTCTTTTCTTAACTCAGACTAAATACATTTATGACTCATTAAAAAAAGGCAAATATGACTACTGCAAAACCTGTTAAAACCCTCCAACGATTATTGGTTTAAAACTCATCACTAATCACGAAGTTCTTGTGACAATCCCAGTTTATACAGGTCTATAGTTGAAAGTCTACAATATCTCACTATAACTAGGCCAGAAATTGCTTTTTCAGTTAACAAAGTTTGTCAGTTTATGCAGGAACCTAAGGACGGTCATTGGCAAGCAGTTAGAAGGATCTTAAGATACCTGTGTGGCATCACCACCACCACCACAGGTATTGTTCTCTCAAAATCCAACAATTTACACATTTTTGCATTATATTTTGTGATGTAGATTGGGGAGCTGATGTTGATGACAGGAAGTCAACAATAGGGTACTGTGTCTTTCTTGGCTGCAATCCTATAAGCTGGTCATCTAGGAAACAACATGCAGTTTCCCGAAGCACCACAGAGGTAGAATACAGAAGCTTGGCTGCTGTGAGTACAGAAATCACTTGGTTGAAGAATCTTCTGCATAAACTTCGTGTGCCAAACATAAGAACTCCAAGGATATACTGTGACAACTTAAGTGCAATACTTCTCGCTGCAAATCTGATACTACACTCAAGAACAAAAGACTTTGAGTTGAATTTATATTTTGTAAGAGACAAAGTACAGAAGAAGGAAATATCAGTCTAGCATATACCTTCCCAAGAGCAGATTGCAGATATACTTACAAAGCCATTAGCTTTTCGATCCTTCTCAAGCTGCATATACAAACTCAGGCTTCACTTCTGTTCTCCCATGAGTTTGAGGGGGAGTGTGAAGGGAGCATAGTAGTTATGTTAGACCTTTTCTCATATTAATTTATTCTAATCAGTTCTGTTTTGTGATTAGTTAGTTTAGTTTATATCACAGTTTGGCCCGGTTTATTTTGAGTTTATCTTCTATTTATAAGTAAAAGTCGGGTCAAACAAAAATATTAATAAGCTCTTAAAATTTGAAGTGTTTTTTTTAATGAAGAAAATAGGGAAAAAAAGAGTTTTAAAATAAGCCACACAAAGAAACTTTTGCTTATTTTTCAACCTCTTATTTTCATTAAACATTCACCAACCACCATAACCAAGACAGGATCACCACCCGCCACCGCCCGCCACTGCCGGTAATTTTTTTTTTTAAAAAAACAAAATTGTCAAACAATTTATGATTTTTTTTTACGCCTCTTATTTGTAGCTTTAAGTTAAAAGTGGCTTTTAACAAAAAAATAAAATAAACTGGACCAAACGGTATATATACATATATAACAAATTAATATATCCAACTATAAATCCAAAATTGATGATGTGACTGTGTGGGTATACTAGTGTTTGGCATGCTATACCCAGACAGTCAATTATAATTGCATATATTAATTTGTTATATATATATATATATACTTTGCATCAGTGAGTAATAATATAAAAGCAAAACTCCAACTAAAAGGGCAAATCTTAACGTAAATTTGTGAGGCCAATCCGATAAATCAAAATTTTAAGTAATATTTGTAAATAGATTTGGCCTTATTATAAATCAAATCTATTTAAAAAAGCAAAAAGAAAAATCAAAATTTGAAAATGAAATTTAAACTAATATTTATACAATAAGTAATATAAAATCCAAAATGTACTTTACGTTCTGAATCTGCAGAGAGCTTGAGCTCGTATTCCATTTGAAATTAAGGTTTGGATTCTTTAACGCAAGGGTATAATTGACAATTTAGCACTAACAAGATCACTATTACAAATTTGCAATGTTCAAATCTTCAAAAAGACATCAGCCCTAGAATTTGGAGGAAGCTGAGATCATTTTATGGGCTCCCACCTTGGTCTCTCTCTTAGCTTCTTCAAGGAAACTCACAAATGAAACAAGAGGATTATGACTTCGAAACAGGTTTTATACGGTCAAGTAAATGGAATTAGGGATGGCAATAAAATTCACATTCACGTATAATACTTGTTGTGATCTAACCTGACGGGGACGTAGGACAAACAAGGTGGCCTTCTTGATCAGCAACGGGCAATATAAATGTCTCCTGGGCTTGAGCTCCGGCGGCGGTGGTGTGCACCTGCAAGGACTCCGACGCTCAAGTCAGTGAGTGTATTAGGGTTGTGTATATCTGATAAAATACTTACGTACCTTGCATGGTGCATTTATGTTAGTATATATAGGGGAGTGTGTGACCTAAGTGTGGGCAACATTTGGCATGGACTTGTTACCTGAGCCCAAATCACATTACCTGGGCCCTGATCATAGGTCATGCCAGACTTACCGGGATACATCCGGGATGGTTAGCGGCTGTTGGACCCGGCATGTACATGTACACCCGGGATACCGCTATTCTGGTCCACAACAGTTGCCCCCCAAGTCGTCAAGATTCTCATGAGAGAATTTGGCGAGTTCGTTCTTCATGCCGGGTGCATTACAAATGACGGTTCCGGCAAAGTTTATCGAGATAACGGTTGGTTTTCTTCTGATGGCGTGTAATCCACGCGCTCTACTCCGGATACTGTGTATGATGATTAGCGTGGTCTGGGGACCCACGTCCATTAAGGTGATGCGACGATTTTTTCTTTATTTCTTTTCACCCGTTACATTTTTACCTCTTTCTTCTTTTCAAGTTTTCACTTCTCTCTGTTTGCGCTTTAGTCTGTTCATCTTGCTTTGAGAAAAGCTCCGCGACTTTTCTTCTTCCTCTTCGTACCTGCTTTGCAAGCATCTATTTTTCAGCAGCATCCTCACTTCCAAGTATCAGGTATTGCTTTTATTCTCCATCAATATGTGCTTTTGCGTGTTTCTTTCCCTGATTCTTGGGCTATTTTGTTGTATCCTACCTCATTCTTAGGGTTTAGTTGTTGTATCTGTGTTCCCTTCTTTCAAAAATGGCCGATAATGTTATCATGTTGTCAAGTGATTCTTCCTCGAATTCAAATGATACTGAACTTCTTGCTAGTTTTGCAATGTGGCTTCCAAAATATAAGCCCTCTGACGAGCCAAATCCCAGTCCAAGTACGCCTTCCATAGCCAACCCTGATTATTGTGAATCTGCCCATCTTTGGTTCTATCATCTGTATTCACGGCGGGTGGAGAGCAGTGAGTCAGTTACCCAGAGCGTGAGTGGGTCGTTCAATGCCTTAAACCCTGAGCCTTCTGCTCTTCTTCTGGCTTCAACCCATCTTCCTGTCGAATACAGTTCTGATAGTCATGTTTCTGTCGAACAAGATTCTGATCGGCGTGCTCCTGTCAATTTTCCTCTCATGGAGGAAAATATTAAGTCTTCACATCCCGGGAATCCTTTGGAAGATAAGGAGTCCATACCATCATCCATGACCCATTCCTTAGATTCTGAGTCTGACCCTGCGTATTCCCTTTCCTCTCATTCTCATTCCTTCCTGGGATCTGATTCTGCTTTATCTTGCCATGTAGATATGGAACCTGTTCAGGGTGAAATTCCTGCACAAGATGTCTCGGGCGCTTCGGGTTCTTCTGCCAGCATGCTGGATCCGAGTGATATTGGCGGTTCTGAGATAGCCGTTCGGGATACAGGGGAGACTAGTACCTCAAAGTCTCCCGTTGTATGTCCTCCCGAATTCATGGAGCTAAAGAATGTCTGGGCATTCTTATGGGCTCCCTTTGATTTCATTAGGGAGGAGTGTTCTGTCAAGGACAATGCCCGGCTTAAGAAGGTGGAGAAGCGTTGGAGGAAGTGCTTCCATTATGGGCCTAACACTCCTGAGACTGACACTACAACTACTCCTTCCAGCAATCACAAGCTGGTCATCCCAGGTAAAAATGAGAGGATCTTACACCGGCATCAGAAGACGAAGGTTCTTATATTATGATGTTGGAGTCTCTGTGGCACCAGCTTAAACTTAGGTTTCCCTTTTCAGACCTTCAGATTGAGGTGTTGCACAACCTTCATCTTGCCCCCACACAGCTTCATCCCAATGGTTGGGGATTCCTTCAAACCTTTGAGGTCTTTTGCTGGGCCAATGGCTAGAAATGTTCCTCGGCCTTGTTCTTGTACATTTTCGGTACCTATCGTGGTTTGAAGAAGAGTTGGGTATCCCTCCGTCATCGTTCCGGGATACCCCAATTATTCACTCCCTACAAGGAATCTTTCAAGGCCCATAGGGATCTTTTTGTCAAAGTCATCCCCCGGACCAAAGATTGCACTCCTTTCTAGATGGGGGAGAACAAACAGCCTTTATTTCCGCTATACTGGACGGAGGAGCACTACAAGAGGTCCTTGTCTTTGAAGGAGTTGGAAATCGGTTTTCTTGAAGAAGAGGACCAACAAACCTTCAAAAACTTGTGTGCCTTCGTTCAGCAAGGGGGGATACCCATCCATTGCAACGATGTCTTGGGGGTATCTCGTCGCGATCAGGCGGCATGCTTATGTAGGACGTTCACCTTTGTTATATGATGTCGTCATTTTAATTTGATGTTGAGATGTTGGTTCTATTTCCTTGACTTACGAGTGTGTTTTGTCTTTTGCAGCAAAGGTCATGGCCAACTATGCCAACCGCTCTTCAAAGCGTGATGTCAAAGGGAAAGGGAAGGTGGATGCCTCTGGTCCACCTCCTTCACCCATTCCGGTTCCTGCTCCTATCCCGATTAGCTCTGCCAGGATGGTTGTGTCGGCTACGGCTCCTACTGGGATTGCAGCTTCTTCTGGTGGGGTTCCTCCTGCTGGGAAGTCGGTACCTCCTTCTTCTGGGACTGAGGTGGCTCTTGACCACCAAAACGCGGTCGCCTGACTAAACAGGATACGTTTCTATTCTTCATTGATACTTTAGAGAGGTTAGTTCACGAGATAACTATTTTTGACTGGTTTATGTCTGTCTTAATCAACAGGTGATCAATCTGGTAGTGCACAGGAGGCTTCCGGCGGGATGAACCCGGTGCTGATGGCCCCTTTCTCTACTCCTTCATCTGCTTGGGAAGGATTCTAGTCTCCTCTGATTAAGTTCCAACATGGGGACTTTTTCACCAAGGGAGGAGCGAGTGCAGTGAAAGTAAGTTGTACATGTTTTCTGTGTTGGTCGGTTCTGGTAGCTCTATGTTTAATCCTTTTGTTCCATCCCTTTGTCTTTGTAGGAACAAGCAAAGTCCCTTATGGGCTAGACGGCTATGAGCATGGCTATGCTGCAGCATGTTTATGACCAAGATGAGGACTTGGGCCAGGCTGCTTCTTTGAAGGCCTAGTTACGGGATTCAAAGGATGATATGGTCTTAAAGGAGACCTTGTTGAAGAGCTCCAGGGAATCAGAATCTCGTGCTAACAAGGATCTCGCTTCTTTGAAGGAGAAGCTATCCCGGATGGAGGAGCAGCTGGCCAAAGAGAAGGACAATAAAGCCGGCTTGGATGCCGAGAACTTGAAGCTAAAGGATGAGGTCTCTCATCTGAAAGCTAAAGTAGACGAGGACGGTTTTGCTCTAAACAGTCTGCGTTCTGAGCTCCAAGAATCAGCCTCCAAGCTCCAGGAGACTCAAGTTGAGCTGCAGGAGACTCAAGAGAAGCTGAAGGAAGCATATCAAGATATGGATACCACGGTGGATGATTCTTACCGTGATTGTGTGAAGACGCTCTAGTTTCTGAATCCCGGGGTTGAGTTGAACACGCGTGGTCTTTGCAAATTCCACGGTGTGAAGGACGGGATGTTCCTGGATTTTCATGATCCTCATAATCTAGTGCCTCTTGATCCCACCGATCCAAGACTTGAGCCTTTTGACTGTAGCACTCCTCCTCCTTCTGAAGTTGTTCCTAGGCTTGGAGGTGTCGATGCCGGAAGGGCTAATTAGCTTGTCGTTTTTGTTTTTGCCTTGTTTTATTTTACTTTTGTTCTGTAAACTTCTGGTGAACAATTTATGTTGAATGTAACTTTTATCATCTCGGTATTTCGAGTTGATCTTTATGCATGGTTTTCGTTTATTTTCCACTTCTGCTTTGGAGTTCTTTGCTTTAGTTATTGCATTTCTATATGTCGCTGAGGCTTGACCAAAATGGCGCCTCTTGTTGTCCCGTTGATACGAGATCCTATCAGACCGTTTTGATTTTTGGGGCGTAGTTATTATGGCACCCTCTTTTCTCCATGTTAGGAGGTAAATTAGTTTATACTTTCTCTAAGTTTCTGTTGAAGTGTAACCTTGAAGGTACTTTGTCTTTCTTTTGGCCAGGGCTAGCCCATGAAGGACCCATTTTGATATTGTAGCTGAGGTTTACCCAAGATGGTACCTCGTTCCATTTTTGGCCTTTTGTGTATGTTGGTATAATATTGGCCGACATACTCATCTCGGAATAGTTGTATTTGCAATTTATTCGTTCTGATCTGCTTGCTATTAAGAGATGAACTATCACTATTCGTATAAAAATGAATAGAAATACTGTTTTATTGATATCATGAAACAAATAATAAGTGGGGGCCTCGTTAAAACCTCTAGCAGTAAAACCCTCCTTAGGGATAAAACCTGCTACAGGAAAAAGAGTGCCCTTTTATGACAAAGAATGCAAATTACCTAACTTAACTATAATACCGCCTTAAGTCTGCAACATTAAGCGTCCTTGGGATCTCTTTTCCTTTAAGAGTTTCTAAATGATATGCTCCATTGGCTGCAACGCTCTTAATCCGGAATGGGCCTTCCCAATTTGCTCGGAGCTTCCCGTCTTTTGCGTTCCGGTTACCAATACTAGCCCTTCTTAGGACTAAGTCGCCAGTTCGGAAACTTCTCGAGATTACTCTCAAGTTGTATCTCTGAGCAACCTGTTGCTTCCGGGATAGCTCTTTAATTCTGGCGGCTTCTCGGATTTCTTCCACCATGTCAGAATCTTCTTTGAGCAACTGCTCATTCTCTTTTGTGGGATACATGATTCTCCAGGATGGATGTCCAATTTCTACTAGGATTACAGCATCTGAGCCATAGACCATTTGAAATGGAGTTTCTTCGGTAGTGCTATGAGGAGTAGTTCTGAAACTCTAGAGTACTTGGTAAAGGTCTTCCACCCAGTTGGTTCCAGCTTTCTCAAGCCTCTTCTTCAAGCCATTAAGTATGACTTTGTTGGTAGATTATGTCTACCCATTAGACTGTGGGTGTTCTACACTGGCAAAGTACTACTTAATGCGAAGTCCTACTAGCATTTCTCAGAAATATTTGTCAGTAAATTGGGTCCCGTTGTCACAGATCACCTCTGCCGGGATACTGAATCGGCATATTATTTGCCGAAACACAAAATTCTGAGCTTTAATTGATGCTATACTAGCTAATGGTTCTAGTTCAATCCACTTAGTATAATAATCAACAGAAACAATAAGATGTTTGGACTGACATGTGGTTGGTGTGAAGGGTCCTAGCAGGTCCAGGCCCCAAGTGTGGAAAGGCCAAGGGGTGGAGATGTTGTGCAGGTCTTCTATCGGAATATGAGATAAAGGACTGTGTTCTTGGCACTTTTGACATTTCTTCACGTGTTCAGCTGCGTCTTTATTCATGGTTGGCTAGAAGTATCCTGCTCTCAAGGATTTTCTTGCCAATGATTTGCCACCAATGTGATGACCGCAACTTCCTTCATGTACTTCAGTGAGGACATACCAAGTCTTGGATGGTCCAATGCATTTAAGTAGAGGAGTTGACAATCCCCTTCTGAACAGTTGTCCTTCTATCACGGTGTACTGGGATGCCTTTTGTACCAACCGCTTTGCTTCCCGGGAATCGTCCGGGATGGAGCCTTTGGTGATATACTCCATTATTGGGGTTCTCCAATCTTCACTTTCAACCTGCAAAATAGCACAAGGAGAAGGGATAACTTCCTCCACCACTGACTTCAAGGTTGAAGATGACTTAGTGCTGACTAACTTTGAAAGCAGATCTGCGCGACTGTTTTCTTCTTTGGGAATGTGTTTGATCTCGAACTTGGAAAGACCGAGTAGACTTTCTTTGACTTTAGCTAGATATCTTTGCAGCAATGGTTCTCTAGCTTGGTATTCCCCTTTTATTTGGGATACTACTAGCTGGGAATTTGAACATAAAGTAATCGCAGTTGCTCCTAGCTCCTTTGCCGCGCGTATCCCGGCCAAATAGGTTTCATATTCTGCTTGATTGTTGGAGGTTGGGAATTCAAACTTTAGAAAATACTCCACGGTTACCCGCTCGTCATTTTCGATCAGTATGCCTGCTCCCGCCCCTTTGGGGTTTGAAGAACCATCGACATAAATGGTCCAAGATCCTCTTGGCTCTTCTCTAGGATGTGTCATCCCGGCTACGAAATCCGCCAAAGCTTGTGCCTTAACTGCTTGACGGGATTCGTACGAGATATCATACTGTGATAGTTCTACCGCCCAGGTCATCATTCTCCCTGCCAAATCAAGCTTATGTAAGATTTGTCTAATAGGTTGGTTGGTTCTTACCGTGATGGGGTGGCACTGAAAATATGGTCTCAACCGCCAGGATGCCAATAGCAAAGTATAGACAACTTTCTCCAATCTCTGGTAATTCAACTCTGATCCTTACAATGCTTTAGAGACAAAGTATATCAGGCTCTAGTTTCGGGTTTCCTCCTTTACTAGAGCCGCACTGATTGCTTCATTGGTGACGGCTAAGTAGAGGCATAAAGTCTGCCCGGGGTCTGGACGGGATAGGACTGGTGGGGCTGACAGAATCTTCTTCAGCTCCTGGAAAGCTTCTTCACATTTTGCATCCCATTGAAACTCTTCTTTGTGCCGTAAGGTCCTAAAAAATGGTAGGCATTTCCTGGCTGAAGCTGGCAAGAATCTCGTCAAGGCAGTAATCCTTCCAGTCAACTGTTGGACCTCTTTAATGTTCCTGGGACTCTGCATATTTAAAACGGCACTACATTTGTCGGGGTTAACCTCAATCCCACGACTAGTTGGCATGAAACCTAAGAACTTTCCGGCTTTGACTCTGAAGGTACATTTATTGGGATTTAACCTTAAATCATACATGCGTAATTGTTGGAAAGTCTCCTGTAAATCGGCCACTGGGTCTTTATCTTCTAGAGTCTTCACTATCATATCGTCAATATATACTTCAAGGATCTTACCGATTTGGTCTTTGAACACCTGACTCATCATCCGCCGGTATGTCGCTCCAGCGTTCTTTAGACCAAACGGCATCATCGTGTAACAATAAACTCCCATGTCGGTTATGAATGTCGTTTTCTCTTGATCCTCAGGATGCATTGGGATATGGTTGTAGCCGGAGTAGGCATCCATGAAGGATAGGTATTTGTAGCCTGCAGAGTTATCAACAAATTTGTCGATACAGGGCAAAGGGAAAGGATCCTTTGGGCATGCCTTGTTCAGATTAGTATAATATGTACACATCCTCCATTTCTCGTTGGCCTTCTTCACCATTACCACGTTGGAAAGCCAATATGCATATCGTATCTCTTGGATAAAACCGGCATCCAATAACTCTTTTACCTGTTTTTCTATGGCCGCCATCCTCTCGGGACCCATCTTCCTCTTCTTTTGGGCATCCCGATTTTAGGGAGAGACGATGGCATACAAACTCGGGATTTACACCTGGCATGTCGGAAAAAACCCAAGCAAATAGATCCTTATTCATCTTCAACAGTTCGATGAGTCGTCCCTTGATCATGGGGGGAAGGTTTTCCCCTATCTTGACAGTCTGGTCCTTCTTAAGCCCTATCTGGACTAAGATCTAATCTCCTTTAGGTTGAGGTCGTTGAGACTCAAAATCTGCCCTGGTATCCAGGTTAGTCATCATGACCCCTGCATCTCGTATCAAGTCTCGTCTTTCCATCTTCTGCTTTCCCTTCTCTTCAGCCTTCACTGGCGGGACAGATGATGCTTTTGTGATCTTGAGGCTCTCTTGGTAGCATTTTCTTGCATCACTGCTTTTTCCATAGACAGTTACTACTGACCCGTTCTCCCTAGGGAACTTCATGGCTAAATGGATGGTGGAAACTATGGCGCCAAGGCTGTTCAAAGTTGGTCGCCCAATGATTGCATTATAAGCTGAAGGACAATCCACCACGATGAACCTGGCCGGGATGGTTTTGGTACTTGGCTTTTTACCGAAACACACCTTGAGATCAACATATCCTTTGGGAATGATCGTGTCCCCAGTGAAACCAATTAAGCTACCTTTATGAGGGATTAAATCCTTGGATCCAAGTCTCATTTTATCAAAAAGGCTCCAAAACATAATGTTTGCGGAGCTTCCTTGACCAATAAAGATTCGATGGACCTCGAACCCATTCAGATTAGCTGCTATGACCAATGGCTCATTATCCCGGACGCGTTCTTCTGGAAAATCTGCATCTGAGAAAGAAAAAATTGGGTTAGCTATAGAGGTTACCTGGGAACAGGATTCCCTTGCATCTCGGGTCCTCTTCTTGTCTTCAAGACCCTTCAAATTGGCTCCTCCAGCTATGACTTGGATTACTCCCCTGGGAGGGGACTCTTGAGTACGCCTTGGACTCCGGGATCGATGTCGCACTTTTGTGCACTGATCTCGGTTCCTGGGAGGAGATCTCGGTGCCTGGTTCCAAGGGGATTGGCTTCGTCTGCGATCTCGTCTTTCTGGGGAGGCACGAGTGTAATTCATCAACCTACCTTGTCGGATCAGCTTTTCGGTTGCATCCCAGAGTTGGATGCATTCGTTGGTAGAATGTCCGTGATCCTAGTGGTATTCACAGTACTTATTTTTGAATTTCTCGACCGTCTTCAATGGTGGCGGTCGTTCTCTCAACTCATAATGCATCACTTCTTTCAATATTGAAGCTGGCGGGACTGTCAACGGGGTATAGTTTGAAAAGATACCTCTGCGCTTCTTGGGAGACCTATCCCGGGGATTGTCATCCTTGCCCCGGGATTGGTTTGGAGGAGTAGTTTTCGCTTTGTCCTCCTTTTTTGCTGCCTGGGCCTTTTCCCATTCTTCTATTATTATCCACTTTTCAGCTCTCACCTTTAGATCATCCATGGAAATAGGCTTATCTCCTACCAGTTGCTTGGCAAAAGTTCCTGGTTTCAATCCTCTCACAAAGAAATATAATGTCAAGTTAGGCTTAACATTCCTAACATCTAAGGCTTCGTTATTAAAGCGTGTTATATAATCTCGTAGGGACTCATCTTTTCCCTGTTTGATAGTTTCTAAATGGAATTCAGATTTAAATTGTCGTTTACTACTAGTAAAGTGAAGGATGAACTTATCTTTTAGAGTTTTCCAGTTGCTGATGGACTGTGGTGGAAGATCTGAGAACCAACGACTTGCAGCTTCAGACAGCGTGAGGGGGAAGGCACGGCACACAATGGCCTCATTTACCCCTTGAAAATACATGGCCCTTTCGAAGGTGATAACGTGTAAGGTGGGATCCTTGGTTCCGTCGTACTCCTTTAGTTTCTTCGCAAACTGGAATCCATGAGGTAGAGCATGCGACATGATCCAAGGAGTGAAAGGGTTGTCAATATATCTGAAATCCGGGATATTCTCCGCCATGTGTTCCTGGTTGCCAGCAGGTTGCCCGGCTTCCTGCCGCCAGGGGGGACAGCTGGCGGGTTGGCTCCCTCCACCCGGGATAGGTGTGCGGCCCCCTCATGTCGTCGGCTCGCCCGTACTTCTAGCTGCCTTTCTTGATTTTTAGGCTCGTCATCCTTATCCCCTTCAAGTACGGATTTCTGTTGCTGCTTTTCCGCATCAACTATTGGATCTTTCTCCGCATCCTCAGGGTTTGCTTGAGTATGCTTCTCAACTCTTTCCTCTTCTAGATCATTCTCAACAACGACTTTCTTCTTGCCTTTTCGCTGTTGTTCCCTCTCAATGAGGTCTGCAATTTCTTTGGCCTGTGCCTGCACCAGCTGTTCAGTTTACGGAACTCTGCTTCGATGTCAAAATGCTGTGATGCCCTCACTTGGTTGGATGCACCAGCCTGCTGTCCTACTCCTTGGTTTTGAACACTCGGATCGTTGTAATCCCTGTTTCTGGTTGAGCCAACCATTGTTGACGGTGGATGGAAACAAGACTTTTGTTGCGTTCTCCACAGACGGCGCCAATGTTGTGATCTAACCTGACGGGGATGTAGGACGAACAAGGTGGCCTTCTTGATCAGCAACGGGCAATACAAATGTCTCCTGGGCTTGAGCTCCGGCGGCGGTGGTGTGCACCTCCAAGGACTCCGACGCTCAAGTCAGTGAGTGTATTAGGGTTGTGTATATCTGATAAAATACTTACGTACCTTGCATCATGCATTTATGTTAGTATATATAGGGGAGCGTGTGACCAAAGTGTGGGCAACATTGGGCTTGGACTTGTTACCTGAGCCCAAATCACATTACTTGGGCCCTGATCATAGGTTGACTTATCGGGATACATCCGGGATGGTTAGCGGCTGTTGGACCCGGAATGTACGTGTACACCTGGGATACTGCTATTCTGATCCACAACAATACTCGTCACAGATGAATTGTATTTACATCCGTAGGTATTCATGAGTACTTGCACTTGCGGGTACCTCGGATATCCACACTCATTATTAAAATAAAAATAAAAATAAAAATTTATATTATTATAAGTAATTTATCTAAACAAACGTAAATTTTAAGTTTAATTGTTTAGACATTTTATTTTTTATTTTAGTATTATCTCAATAGTTAATAAAATTCTCACCACATATTTTATTTTGAAAATATTATTTTAATAAATCTTATTATTTTTAATGCATAAAAACATCGGTGAATATCTGACGAACACCCACGAAGGCGTAAAGAGGGATAACGGAGGATTAGCACATGCTCCCACTCAATCTCGTTGCCATTCCTAAGTTAAACTATGCTAAAAAATTCCTTTCTTAAAGCATTTAAACTTAAATTGATAAAGAAAATATTAATTTATTTTTATTTAATTTTATTTATAAATAGATTGGAGCCCAGGTTAGAAGGGCGCGCATATATATATATATATATATATATATATATATATATATATATATATATATATATATATATATATATCCACTTATTTGAAAGTAAGTTTTCGAACACTTACTTCACTTAATATTTCTTCATCCACATTAAATTTTATCAATCAAACCGTTGAATATAAAATTCTCAATAGATATGTCAATCATACAAAATTTCACTTTAAAGACTTGTTAATATTTCATCAATCTACTCCATTTTAATGAGTAAAACGTTTTTTAAAACATAAGTAAATCTCGCCTAGAAGATGACATATATAGAGATATTGGTTTTTTCTAAAATTTTATATACACAGTTATCATGATAACATCATGTAATTCAAAAGTTGAGTTGGTAAAATTTAATGTGGGTAAATAGATATTAAGAGAAGTAAATGTCTAAGATTTACTCTTGGAGTAAATAAATCCCACCATATATATATATATATAATGAGTCAAAATTAATAAATAACACGCACATAATTTTTTATAAAAAACAAAAAGATGAATCTCAATCTTAATATAAACTATATTTTGGACCAAAAATAGAAAGTAAGAGACCAAAACAAAATTAAAAATTTATGAGACTAAAACAAAATTCAATAAAAAATTAAGGAACTAAAAATATAATTTAATCTAAAAGAAAATGTCTAAAAAACTAAAAAATAAAAAATAAAAAAATTAGTGATTCCTCTGCTGGACTGCTTTACTTTCCAAGTTATGCTTTTTAAGTCGGTAATATAGTTGACCTTGTGCAGGGCTGGCTTAAGGGCCAAGCAGCCCAAGCAAGGGTTTTAGGCCTCCAAAAAAAAGGGCCCTCAAATTTTTTGTTTATTACTAATATATTCTACAAAATTTATTATATAAATAAATAAATAAATAAATTCTAATTATATATAATATATTATAAGTAACTGTTATCTTTTGTATTGGTACACGTAATTAATGAGCAACAACTAAATGGATTGGCCTTATTATCTATTGAAAAAGAAATGTTAAATGAACTTAATTACGACAATTTAATTGATAATTTTGCATCATTAAAAGCCTAACAAATAAATTTCAAATAAAATTATGATAATTTTAATAAACTATTTTTATTAGTGAACAAAAAGCCCCATTTATTAAGTTTGCTTTAGGTCTCACTAGTGCTTGAGCCGCCCCTGAACTTGTATTGGCATGAAATTGGATTTTGTTGCTTATAATCACACACAATAACTTAGTTGACTGTAAGCAACCTAACTCCATCACGTCCCTTTATAATGTTCTCATCAAGTTTTCTGTGAAAATAATAGTGGCCACATAATTAAAAGAGTGTTACTATATTTTTCTATTTATCCTTTTATTTGTCTTATTAAATAATGAAAAATTAACACATATGATGTCTTAAAACAATAAAAATTATCAAATATATTTTTTAATTAAGTAGTATGTAAAAAGATTTATATAAATATTTTGTAGGAGTATTTAAAATTATTCTAATTAAAATAAATGTCAAATAAATTGAACAAATTCAATCTTGATTTTTTATGTATAATTGTATGATCAAAATATATTGTCACACAATATTTTATGAGAACAGTCATCACATGTCCTATATGTAATATTTTTTTCTCTTAATTTTTTTGCCTCCTTTATATTTTGTTTTGTCAAGTATTTGTCTTTGTATTTTTCTCTAATATCATAAATTAAAAGTGATTCAATTTGTTTGCATATTGAATAATGAATTGAGTTTGAAGTTCCTAAAAATAAAATATCTAGATATTGTTTTTCTTATTGTATGCTTCCTCTATTCTCAAGTTTAAAACGAAAATGAGTGTCAACTTTAATTAAAAATATATATATTTAAAGAAAATTTCTATTTAAATTAGTAACTGTTTATTTAAATTAGCGACGGCCAAAATTGCCATTAAAAATGATTTTGTATTAAAATCAACATTGTAAAAGTACATGGGACTATGATGCATACTTTAAATTTTTTTATACTAAAGTGCACACAAAACAAAATATAAGAGATTAAAATAATTTTAATTCTTTAGTAAGATTTTTTTTTAATCTGTGCAATATTGCACGTGTTAAGAAATCGAAGAAGAAAAGAAAATACAAAATTTATTGTATGGTATATAGTTTCATTAAAAATTTTGATTTTTCATATAAAAACTTTTCTTTTTTAGTTTCTTATCCTGGCTTAGAAAAATTCTCTTTATTATAAGTATTCACTTTTATAATGTATTAATTATACAAGCCTTTTTAAGGTTAAATTTCAACTTTATCACATTATTATATTAATCTTAAAGAAATGAGTGATACATTTTTTATATAGAATATAAAGAGAAATGAATTTTTTTAGTTCTTATTTTCTCCTGTATAATCTGAACCATTAATTTTATTTATATTAAACTCTTTCTTTTTTTCAATTTTCGTGTAAAAATAAATAGGTGAATAAGATACTATTTATTGATAACTAGAAAAAACAGGAGCCGAAGAAAATCTTAAATCAAGGATAGTACTTCACTACTTCTTGAACTTTATACTAAGTCATATATTAGACACTACTAATTTTTCTCTAGAAGAGGAGGTAGTATACTAGTATTTGCAACCCACTTCTAGTATTCAAATTTCTTAGTTTGACATTCCACGGACATAAATATAATTATTTTACGTGAGTTCAGTTATGAGAGGAGATTAGTCACAACCTTTAACAATAATATCGTAAGAGAAAAAAATATTTATTTAAGTAATTAAAGGAAAGCTAAGATTTAAATAGATGTTTTTATTATCAAGAGCTTATAGTTTAAATGACATAAAGAGAAGTTCTTAGAGTTTGATGAGAAGGATTCAATTTTCGATGTGGGGATTCTAAGAGTAGATTTAAGAGTAGTGTAGTGGGGTGTGTGTATTTTATCAAAAGAATTGATGTTTTCGTCCATTTTTTATATATATTGGTTCGGAATTTTTTATTTGATTAATAATTAATTAATAGGAGTAACTAAATACCAGCCGTGTGCGTATGACGAGCGGGAGCCAAAAGTCGAAAACCATCCAAGTTCCAACAGTAGTTGAGGTTGAGCAGTGAGCACAGTCGTGAGTTTCGGCCAAAGTGTAACCCCGAAAAGTTGTACGGTTTCCAGAGACCTAATTGGATATTTATTCCGGCAATCCAATACCTGTCTGCACCGGATAGCTTCTTATACCGGCCTCAGCCACGTGGCAAACACTCTTTACTCCCAAGGTTCCCATTGGACACAGAATCAACTTGCAGAAATATTAATTTAATAATGAATAAACAATTCATATACGCTGAAGCCCAGTGAGGAAGAGCAACTGCACAAATAATTAACTATAATTAAAAATTAATTAATATACGCCCAACCCGTAATGCGCATTGCACACCCCTGAACCCAAAGCTGAAACAGAGAGGTTCCGGCGACTTCAATGGGCGGCGACGGCGGAGAAATCATTGCGTACCGAGTTCTGGCGGATCGGTGTCGGAGCTTGGAGGAGAAACAAGCCAAGCTCAGGGAACAGTTCGATGAGCTCGTTCACGAGAAGAAGCTCTCTCTCAGGGACGATGACGAGGTTATCGCAGATTCAACTAAGGGTTTTCTTTCCAGATTCTTTTTCTCTGGAAGTCCCTATGCTAGCGTGTTGAAATGCATGGGACACGCCGTTTATGTCCATCGAGTTCCCTCCGGCGAGATCATATACTGGTAACAAAATATGCATAATAGATTTTGATTTGCAGTATTCTTGTTTTAGGATTGCTTCAAGATGAATCGTATTTTTCTTTCGTGTAATTTGCCTCTGAGAATATTCACGATGCTGCACTTTCCAATGAAACAGTTGAATGCTGTGCTGTGATGACTCAAAACAGTAATTTCGTTGGCAAATTGATAGCGCGAATAGGACTCTCGTTTCGGATGTAGGAGTAGTGTTTGATAAGTGTTCGCTGAGAAGCTAGTTTCAAGTTTTCTTTAGACATATGCACGTTGCGGTTTAGTGCATTGTTGTAGGGGAATCGAATAAGACAATAAGTGAATTCAACCAATCAGTTTGAATTATTTTATTTTATTTTGAAATTGGGCCTTCTATTGGACATTGACATTACTATGATGCTATAAAAAATTAAAAATAGAAAAGACATTGTGTTCCATATGCTAAGGTTGTTAGTACGTAATAACAGTAACTGAAACTAACTGTTTGCTGTGAATGAATAACTAAAGGTCATTAGATCACCCATAGTTAGTTAATTAACTTTTCTAGATTGCTTTTGAGCCAAGCCTAAATGTTTCATTTCAGGAATCACTCGGCGGAAACTCTTTATGGATGGAAGGACTATGAAATCATTGGAAAAAGAGCAGCTAAGCTCCTAATACCCGAAGAATATTATGCATCTCAACAAAAAATTCTGGAAAGATTGATCTCAAGAGTACCATGGTCAGGGCAGTTTCCACTCAAGAAGAGGTCCGGCGAAATATTTATGGCAATGGTAACAAAAACTCCTCTTTACGAGGATGGTGAGCTTGTTGGTGTTATCACTGTTTCAAGTGATGCAGCTATATTTACCTCTCTAGATTCGGAAAATCGAAGAACTTACCAATTTGGTGGCAATGGCCAAGCTGGAGCACAAAGGTCAAACATCAAAAGGATTCAGTGGCCTCCACAGCCGATAATTGCACCAATGCCACAGATTACATCATCTGTTTCCAATCTGGTTTCCATTAGTTTTGTTGTTACCTTTTCTTTTGTCCTTTACTCCTTTTTTGCTCGTTTCTATTTGGGTTTCATCAGATTTGCTGAAATTATATTATATAGCCTGGTTTTATACATCTGCCAGGCATCAAAGTTTCTCCCACTCCGGCATACAGAGGACACACTTTCCAGGAATACTTCAACAGATACAGATGATGGAAAACTAGAGAAGAGTAGCATATATGTATGTCTCTATTGAACTTGAAAAAGTATATGAGTAGCAATTTTAGTATGTGAATAACAAGAGCTTGTGTGACCGTTTTTGAATTTTAGGAAACAAAACCTCATTCCAGACATCAACATGCAGAAGACACAACTGTCAGGGAGGCCTCAGAGAAGGATGAGTCTACAACTGACAATTTCCGTCCTTCTAAAATCGTAAATGAATCTAATATCTGCATTCTATTTGTTACTATTATTTTCTAGTTTGTGCTATAAGGTATACTGGGAATAAGGAATATAGTCAGTGTGTCAGACATTGTCTGTCTGTATTCATTAGGGTTTGTATTAATGTGATGAGTAATGCTAAATCCTTCTACCCACCCTCCTACATATCTTCCTAATACTAAAGAAAGTAAGGATTAAATGAAAAATTAAATATACTTTGTATCTTGAAAATGTAAACAACATTTAATATATCCCTTATCAAGTAAGTAGGAGGATTAATAGAAGGAAGTAATAGATGGATTTAGAATTATTCTAATGTGATACCTCACCTGCAACCACGAACCTTTCCAAGGCTGTTCTGAAACCAAAATTAATGAATTCTGCATTGGTTTGACCACTAGTAGATAATATTTGTTTAGAAATTTGCGTTTATGAACCTTATGTTTAATTTTTATCCTGTTAAGATATAGATTAATATATTAATTATCTATAATGTTAAATCACTTCAGGCAGCCAGAGTTCTTGCTAAGCTTCAAATTGGGGGAAGTGGAAACTTCGGGAAGGATAATGGAAGTATTAAAAATAATAGTGCAGCTGATTATTCAGGAAGCAATAGAGTGAATAATGTAAATGATCCATCTCGAGATTTAGTGGCATTAACTCTACAGCAGGACGTTGCTAATGGGGTGGATAAAGAAAAAAATCTCCATAGATGTAATTAATTTTTTGCAACGATGGAAGCAGATACAATAGTTTGTGCATCCAGTGCTTCCGGCATTTCCAAAGATAATTCTACTAAACCTTTCTCAGGAGTGTCAAAGGCTAGAAATATGGTGATAGAAGATGAAGTGCAAAAGCAGCAAGAAGTATTGCAATTGCCAAGTTCAAGGGAGAGTATAGGCAGCCATGAAAGTTCATCAAGCAAAGGAGATAGTGAATCAAACTCTGTTGTAGAGTGTGAAATCCATTGGGAAGACCTTCAATTAAGAGAGGAGATTGGACAAGGTAATTAATTCTGTTGTGCGTTGCTTGATTCCTTATGTACAGGAGTTGGAATGCTAAAATTCTTTTACTTGTAAGAATGGTAGGCTGAAGTTCCGCGAATAAAGATTTCTACTAAATTTTATATTGACATTGATACTACCTCTTGTTTAAAGAGCAATTTCAGAATAAGTTCGACATCAATTATCAATTTCTTTCCTCTTAATAACTTAGAATACCTTAAGGCACGAGTAAAACCAATCTTTTCAAGAGAAAAAGCAATGTCTAGTGGTTGATGAATCATGATAAAGAATTATTGGAAAATTTTTGTTTCCAGATCTTAAGGTAGGATAAATAAATTCTATTGGACGTGTCTTAAAATAATTAGGTGGATCTTATCTACGCCTTTCTTAATTCCTATGGTATTAGGACTTCAAATGGTTTTGCATATTTTTGTTTCAACTAATGACTCCATACTTCAGCATGTACTTTTACTCTATCTTGCAGGTTCTTATGCCACTGTTTATCATGGAATTTGGAATGGATCGGTATAAGTTCAACATATTCTTCTATTGTCTTCACAGGAGTGTAACTTTCCATCTAGCCTAAAAATTGATTTCTTTTTATCAGGATGTTGCCATCAAGGTTTACTTTGGGAACGGATACACAGAGGAGACTTTACATGACTACAGAAAAGAGGTATCTCTTTCCTACTGTGCTTTTGTTTGGGCTTCAACTAGAACACAGCTCGTACCTGAATCTTTTCTGTGCATTCTTCAGAATTCAGATAGATATAATGAAGAGATTGAGACACCCTAATGTATTGCTTTTCATGGGAGCCGTATATTCACAGGAAAGGCTTGCAATTGTGACAGAGTTATTACCTAGGTAAGAGTTAGGACAACTTCCTCCTAGAACTGGTTATATTTACTGTTAGAGGAGTTGCAATTAGTTTACAAGCATATAAAATATCATGCAACTATTGTATTTTTGTGTCATTAAATAATACGTCTGCATATTAGTGTTTGAGTTTCTCGCCCTGTGCTTAAAATCCCCTCTGGTTTTTCTTTTCGCAAGGCAATTATTGGGAAACATCTTACACTGATTTTATTTTGGATGATAGGGGAAGCCTGTTCAAAAATCTTCACAAGAACAATCAGACATTAGACATCAGAAGGCGTCTAAGGATGGCTCTTGACGTTGTGTGTTTCCTCTCTCTATCTCTCATATGTTAAGTGCTAGCTGGTGGCTTGCTGAACCTTCATTCCGGCAATGTTATAAATCACATTTTTGTTTACTGCAGGCTAGAGGAATGAATTATCTTCATCACAGAAATCCACCTATTGTGCATAGAGACTTGAAATCTTCTAACCTGCTGGTTGATAAAAACTGGACAGTAAAG
Source organism: Cyamopsis tetragonoloba (assembly GCA_037177725.1). Classification (NCBI taxonomy): domain Eukaryota; kingdom Viridiplantae; phylum Streptophyta; class Magnoliopsida; order Fabales; family Fabaceae; genus Cyamopsis; species Cyamopsis tetragonoloba. Next base: position 34,319,475 of record CM074120.1, on the reverse strand, counting down.
GTAATGATTGCCAGAAGATGCATCAAGTCCTAGGAAGATTTATACCCTACCAGGTGTTAAATGAATTTTTGTTTTTTCTCAGGTTGGAGACTTTGGCTTGTCAAGGTTGAAGGATGCAACTTTATTGTCTACAAAATCCGGGAGAGGCACTGTAATATTAGCAATCACCTTTTCACTTTTTACATACAAAACATCTGACTTGAACAGCTACTAACAGTAAAATCTTCATATATTTTTTTAGTTAAAGTTTTATTGGTCTTTCCTGATAACAACCCTGTTTGCTGTCAAAATGCAGCCTCAATGGATGGCCCCTGAAGTCCTTCGTAATGAACCTTCAAATGAAAAGTAATTCCTTGAAGCTGCGACTTACAGATTGTGTTCACTCTAGAAAATTTTCAGGAAACATTCTAAAAAAAAGGGGGAGTGATTTTTAAAACTTCTTGGGTTTTTCCAGAATATTTTTTAAATGATCCTTTTCTGTAACCACTTGCTAGCTTATCCTAATGATCATGAGAAACAGTTCAACGATCTTTGAATGTTCTCAGCAAGGAACTTATTGTGTCCCATATTCCTGCGCATGAACAATATGCAGATCTTCTTACCAAAGCGCTGTCTCCGAAAAAGTTCCTTGATCTTAGGTCCAAACTCAAGGTTACTGTGTTTCCTGTTGCTCCTCAGCCACCTTAAGTTTGTAGGGGGAGTATTAGGAATATACAATAGAAGGAATAAAAGAAGCATATCTTTTATTAGCTTAGAACTGTATAGTTACACTCTTAGTCACTTAGCTATTTATCTAAGTCTGTTAGTTAACTCTCTCAGTTAGTTGTGACAGCTGTAATTAGTTACTGGGCTGGTATATATATCTGTGCCTATCTAATTGTAATTGGTTTTTTCAGTTTTCAATATACAAATATTCATAAACTCTGTTTCTCTGATAGGAAAAACTATTATCAAATGTTTAGAAAAATATCTTAAAGAATGGGGCATTAGAAAAGTATATACTATAACTATAGACAATGCTAGTGCTAATATCGCAACTCTAGCATATTTTGTTAGGAACATGAGTCATTAGGATTGTACTACTTTATAGAAGGTGAAGTTCCTGCACACTAGATGTTATGTACGCATATTGAAATTGGTTGTTAATGATGGGATGAAGGAGTTTGATGTGGCAATCGTTAGGATTAAAAGATGACTTCACATACTTACAAGCTCCTCTAATACTAACAATTGACACATTAAACTCCTCCACCATATCATTAACAATCAAATTCAATATGTGTGCACAACATCCCATGTGCAATTATCCCCTCTTGAATGCAGTAGTACAATCCCAATGACTTATGCTCTTAACCACATATACTAGAGTTGTGGTATTAGTACTAGCATTGTCCACAGTTATGACACATACTTTTCTAATCTCCCTATCTTTAAGGCATTTTTTTAAATATTTCCCAATAATTTTTTTCTTTATGGTCCGCAATCAATTCCAAACTTTATATTGTCTTATGAATTTCCCATCCCTCGTCAATAAAATGAGTCGTAACACATATAATTCATATTATGAAAGAATTGAAGTCCAATAATCAATTGTCAATGAAACTATTTGATTGTTTAAAGACAATAAAGACCTCAATTCCATATTCTAATCTACAAATAAATTCATGCATTTTTTAGCAATAGTTTTACGAGTTAGAATTTTAAATCGGGGCTGAGTATCGGGGCTGAGTAGCACCCATGTAGCCTCTAAATCCTATATTCTCAACAAACTTGAATGTGAGCTTATCAATAACAATAATCTTAACAAGTTCAATAATGTATTGGGTTCTTAGTACAAACTTTCAAATGCTTTCTCAAATTTGTTGTTGTAACATCCTCCCTAATACCTTTTTTAGTGCATTTTACTTTAGAAAATATATAGTACTTCTTCTGTCCCAAAATGTAAGACCCCTATACTAATATTGCGGAAATTAAGAAAAGTGGTTAATTTAATTAAATGCATTAAATTTGTCTAACAAAAAGCATTAATTTTCAAATTTACTCTTTTAATCTCTTTCTATCATCTCATTCTCTCTCTTGATTAATGTTTTGGTTTCATCAAAATTGGTTGAGTAGCAAGGGTATAATGGTAAAAAAAAAATTAAATGTACACAAATTTTTAAAGGGTCCTACAAAATGGGACAAGCAAAAACTTTCTAGAGGGTCTTATATTTTGGACGGAGTGAGTATTTAATTTTAGAGTTGTTTATAAGAAGTAGTGACAACTAGCTAATAATTATTTTAAATAGTAAGATATGGGTAAAATTTATAGTATTTTGGTTTTTGGTGGCAGAATATTATAATTAAGCTTTGATCAAAATAGTAGAATTTTTAGAGTTAGTTTGATATGTAAACTGGATTTAGTTCAGTTTCTAAGTCTTAGGAAATAAATTATAATAAAATAAGCTGGTATAGAGACAATTAGAAAAAAATGTGTTAAGGGCATTAGATTGAATTATATCTAATTATAGAACTACGTTTGATTGTTAGAGGATTCCTAGTTAGTTAAAAATAATTTTAAGGCTTAGTCTAAGAGTAAATTAATAATTACTCTTAAAGAGATATTTATGCCTTAAAAATAGTTATAAGTTTCCAAAAATACTAGAAAAAATAATATAGGCTAAGAATTATATTTAGAATTTATTAGCATAATTGATTGATTTAGATAATAATAAGTGTTGAATAAAAATTTATAGTATAACAAAAATTAGAAATAGTATGATTATTATTATTATAATATTTTATAATATAATATTATTATACTATTTAAATAGGTGACTTAAGTCACCTAAGCTCATTATTGAGCTTCTTCATCTCCAAAGACAGAGAAAGAAAAAAACGGGAGAGAAAGAGTTACTTCTAGCGGTTGGATGGTGGCCTTAATGTGATCGGTTCGTGACGGAGTAGTTAGGAGAAATATTCTACGCGCCGAGATCTTTAATTATATCGGTTCAAATCTTCAATTAGAAAACTTTCATTATTTGCTCTAGACTGAGGTAGGGATTTTACCGTAGTTTTTTCAACTTTTTTAAAAGTAAAATGTATTTCTTTAAAACCTACTAGATGAATAGATTTTATTGATAATTTATTTAAGTTAAACGGATAACTTTTGTTTTGTTAAGTAGTATAGATTTTTACTATTTAGTTAAAATTAAAATTTTAAAACTTATGGTATTTATATTATTTTCTGGAATAATAAGAAATTATGCATGTATAAAAGGTGTTACATTAATGGTATTAGAGCAGTTTATCCAGCTGCCCGTGGATAGATTGGTTTTTAAATTGCATGTATGTCTGTATGTTTATAAATACGTGAATATATATTATGGTTGAATTAGATGTGAATGCTTTTGTTTGTGATTTGCTATTATTTGTGGATGCATTGAATGTGATGGAATGAGTAGTGAGATGAAAGAAAATATTTTATATGTGCTTATTATGGATTTTGCAAGTTCTAATAAAGGATAATGAGCCTGATCAACTCATTATTTTGTTTAGTATATATGCAAAGAACCATATATTCACAGCATAATCGAAAATTTTATTTTATGATTGTTATCTAAAGTATATTTTATCACTATAATTTGCTAGTAATTGTAAAATAAGCTAAATAAGAGTAGTGTACAAGCAGAATAGTCATTGTGTGATTGATGGTGAGATATACGAGTTATAATTCTCCAAGGTTTCTATAGAAAATTTTGGGAGTTAAACCTAGAGGTAAGAACACATTTTTAGTTTGAGAGTTTGAGAATGGTTTTTTTTGTTATATCATGTAAATTGTATGAAGTTTTGTTTGTTAGCTACTACTAACTTTACCGTCAATGAAAGCATAATAATGTGAATTAATATTTTGTTGAACTTATGTCAATTGATTGAGATATTTAGTAGTTGACTTAATGTATATATTTATGTTATTTCAATATGAATTTGTGTATATTTTAGAATTTTATATGATTTAATATAAATTTTAGAAGATAGCATGTCTTACTAACCGTGATTTCAACACCTAATTGACTTATGTGTATTAAATTATATTAATGACTTTAGATCTGAAACGATTTTTATTAAGGTATAAACGTGCATGTAGGAGCTGTGAACTTAAAGAGATAAGTACATTTTTTTGAATAATCACATTCGTTTATAATGAGTATTGTGGTTTTAACTTGGTGTTAATTTGTAGTTTTTTTAGATCTCTTTAGCAGTTATATTAATTGTTCGTTTACTTAGTTAACTTTTAAATATTATCAATATTGTTATTGATGCTCATTAATATAATTCATATACGTGTGAAGTTATTGCGGGTTAATATCAGTGTTCTTTTTAATCTATGCTAACTTCAATTAGGTAAGAATTTTGTATATCTCGTACTACATTACGGACAAATATCAGAAGGGACAAACTAAAATGATCTCTCGTTAAATTCTAGATACCATGTTAAATAAGAGAAAAAATGAGAAATATTAGATAAATTTTGTGTCTCGTACTACACTACTAACAAATATTTATAATAATAAAATAAAATCTTTACAATAATTACAGAGATAATATTCATAATTTTAACATAATTACATAATTTTATTCTACTTATCTAGATATATATAAAGATGCATGTGGACAATTCTAACAATAATAGTGCAAGGTTCTTGAAGTACACATCACATATGCCGTTCACAGAGAAATAAGAGGTCTAGAGGGGTGGATTGATTCTGGCCCTTGAAGTACACATCACATGCGTATACCAATTATTGTACTCTATCACCAACTATTGGTACAACTTTTTTGAACAACCAACTCCACAAAAAACTATAGGAAGCCAAAATTAATATTATTTTCTTGATAATGATAGACAATGAGTTGAAGAGAAATTTGTTGAAAGCTGAAGAGAATGCTTAAGTTTGATAGTATAATGTAGTTAGGAAATAATGTGCAATTGGACCTTGTAGGTGGTGGCCTTATTGCTATTTTTCCCAACCATTTTTCCTTTATTGTTTTCAATTAGTAAATTAGGAAATTAGGATGGTGGGGTCAATTGAGCTTCAACTAGTGTGACTCATTAGTGACTCCGAGGTTCACTAACTTAGCCTTATATTCATGCACGTGTAAGACACATTAGTTTTTGAATTTTTGGAAATAGAATCAAGTTGCTCTTTTGAGAGAGTTCTTGAGGGGGAATCACTAATTTGATTTTATTGATCTTCAATAAAGATTGTGGCAATCTACTTGACTTGTCAATTTTGTTGAATGTCTCAAATTGAGTAGAGATATGGTCATCATAAAGTATATAAATGATGTGGCAATCTCTTTTTATGATGGCTCAGGATTACAACGGAATAGTCTCAAAGAGACAAAAAACTCACAATGAGTTACTCAATACATTCTCTAAATACACTTTGCCTAAATCACACAAACACACACTTATTTATATTACTTCTAAAGGACCTAAAACACACAAAAAAATAATGGAAATATCTGCGCACCATGATGTTGTCCAGAAAGCTCTACTTTGAAGGTAAAAAATGGTGGCCCTCCATGTGAGCACCGTTTGCTCTTTTGGAAACTTCTGCCCTTCTAGAATTTGGGTCATAATTGCTGGGTTATTGGACCTAGGTGAAGCTCTGGGTGTATGATTCTTGGCTTCAGTTCCACAACATTCTCCCTGGGTTAGAAGACTCGTCCTCTAGTCTAAGCACATTCTTTATGTACAACATTTTTTTTATTTTTTTTCGTGCGTACTTAACTCGTAATCTTGACTGTGAATTTTTTTTTTTTGCTATGCTTCTGTCGTGTGGTTGCCATATTAAAGCATCTTGAAATAGACATGGAGGAACACAGCGAAATTCTTGCTTTGGTAAAAATCCTTGATGATATTTCATGCAATATAATCCAATAGACTCCAAGCTTCTGAATCACCTGGAGCTATACTCTCATCCTTAGGCACTTGGAAACTATTCTGGGTGTCTAAAGTTATCAATGGAGTCAGTTTCATATCTCCTTGATTAATCTCTTCTAGAGATAAAAAAGCTGAATTTAAGATTTCTACTTACTCATTTAATATATCCTTTTTTTCCTCATTGAACATTAGAGAACCTTCACACTGATAGTATTTAGGTTCTTCATCAAAGATCGGAGGATAATCAACGTCAAATTTATTTTCTTCACATTCTTTTTCATCAAAAATTGAAGGATCATCAAAATCATACTGAATATTTTTAGTTTCTTTTGAAAAATCCCGAAAAATATTTGAAGAAGAACCATCTCCATCAAAATCATTTTCAAAATTTTCTTCTCTTATTGGAGCATCTTTAAATTCAATTATTTCTTTAAGCGTTTGGAATTGTTGGCTCACAAAATTTAATTTTCTTTGAATGAGTCTGTATTTTTGCTTTTGTAATGGCATGATGTGAGAAATTTAAAAATTTTGGATTTTAAGGATTTTTTTTAGGGCTCAGGGCACAAAGGTAATTTTTTGGAAATTGGGGGTTCGAAGGTAAATTTAACAATTTAAGGGTAAAATAGTAAATTTATGGGCTTAGGGGTAAAATGGGAATTTGAAGAAATGGGAGTAAAATGGTTAGGTTCAAGGTTATTGGATGCTGTGGATGAGGTTAGACACGTGGTTGGATATGAGTGGTTGGTCAATGATCACGTTTGGATAGAATGACACATGGCGGAATCGGATAGGGTTGGTGGTGATGAGGTTTGACTCAGTCAATGCAGTCACGTTTTGACAGGTGGCACGTTTTGAGTGACTGGACGAGACAACGTGGCACTTACTCGGTGATGACCAGCTTCGTCTTCAACCCGTATTTGTCCACACTCTGAATGTCCAATCTTGGGCATGAGAAGTGTATTGAAAGTTCCACATCAACTAGACATATGATCACCAAAGAATATATAAGTGGTGTGGCAATCATATTTAGATGAGCTAGCTTTTATGATTGGGTTAAGCGCAAAACGTGAGTCTAAGAAATTCAATTCCAGTTGAATTGTGGCATCTTTCCCATTTGATCTTATCATTCTTCCATGATGAGTGTAGCGGTTCTCATGAATTATCAATTCAACCTGTGTTCAAGTCTCACGTTGAATAGAAATGGAGACAGCATGCAGCTTATAAGCCATGCTTCTCCTCAACCCATTGAGGTACCTATTTGAGGATAAAGCTATGAGGCCTAAGACATCAAAGCAGACACTACATTAGTTGCGATACTCAGTTTTGCTTGGACTCATGTCGAAATGGCAGAATATCTTCAACTGATTCTAAGAAGTGGTCTGCCTATTTAAGAACATCTTTCCAGATGCTAATATTCAAGCCAGGATTGTCTACTTTCTGCCCATTCTTCCCTCCTTCCCCATTTCAAGCCTTTCCTATTTTCTGGTACTCTGTACCTGTCCCTTCCTTTTCATTCTCTCCATCAATTCCCTTTTTAGTACTACTATTTCAATGTTTATATTATCTCCTCTCTACTGAAAATAGATTTTCGTTCTTTTTTTATTGAAAGAAAATGTGGGCTCTATGTCTTGGAGCTTTCATTATTATAGGCATTTCACATTAGGTTTATAGATGGAGAAATCCTAGTTGCCATGGCAAACTCCCTGCTGGTTCAATGGGTTTGCCCCTTTTGGGTGAGACCCTCCAGTTCTTCTCCCCTAACACTTCCTCTGAGGTTTCTTCTTTCATCAAACAAAGAATAAAATGGTATACATACAAGCATATTTTATTCACTGATGTAGTGTGTTCCGATTTCCATTAACCTAATTGAGTGTATGTTTAGATTTAGTGTTTTTGGCTATTCTTTCTAGCCATGTTAGAATGTCTAGGAAACTGAAAGCATACTTTCCAATGAAGAGAACATGAAAGAAAGTATGATCTTCTATTTCATTCAGTTTGTGCAAATTGAAATACAAGCACATTTTCGCTGAAAAAACTAGAGCTTGAATCAAACTAACTTTTGCCAACGGAATGAAAGTGAAGTGTTGACTCAACACCAATTTGGAACTCTTTTTCTTTGAGTCCAGTAAACTTACTTTCATGTTGTAAAGTAAATATTATGGCACATTGTTACATGTAGATGTAAGTCAATTTAATTGGTTCATTAAAAATCCAAGCATATTTTGAGTTCTTGTCAAACTAGCATTTCTCCAATGAGATGAAAGTAATGCTTTCATTTGAGGCAAGTTTGAATCCTTTTTCTTTGAACTATTTGACTTTCATTTAGTAATCTAAACACCGAAGCATATCCTTACATGCAGATAAAAGTCAGTTTATTTAATTAACGGCGTATTTATTAGTTTTAGCCTTTGGTACAAGAAGGGTTAATTATATTAGAATATAGAAATTGGACATTCTCAATTACCATCATCCATTCCATTGTGTTTATATCTTTCAGGTATGGACCAATATTCAAAACCAACTTGGTGGGAAGACCAGTGGTGGTATCAACAGACCCTGATCTTAATTACTTCATCTTCCAACAAGAGGGACAAGCCTTCCAGAGCTGGTACCCTGATACATTCACAGAGATCAGTGGGACACAAAACATTGGTTCGTTACATGGGTTCATGTACAAGTACCGAACATGATTTTGAATCTGTTTGGTCCTGAAAGCCTCAAGAAGATGCTCTCAGAAGTTGAACACACAGCTTGCAGAACATTACAACAGTGGTCATGTCAGGACAGTGTTGAATTGAAGGAAGCAACAGCAACTGTAAAATTACTTCACTAACTTAATAATATATATTTTCGTTTTCATTCAAACTCTCCAATTTTGGATTTTTATTACGTTTTCATTTTATGCTTTCATGAATAATTACAATACAAAATTATTACTTTGTTTTGATTTTATTTTCTGTTTCTTGAAATTTGTATCGAAAACGCTAGAACAGAGGAGAACAACTGAAAGTTGTTTCCTATATAAGTTACACGAATCATGAAATAAAATAAAAACATGGTAACACTTTTGTTTTGTAACTATTTATGAAATCCAGAAAATGAAAATAGTAAATGGAAATGCAAAGGAAACAAGCTTTAATTTGTGAGCTTCACTCTTCCATTTCATGTCTGATCATGGTTTGCTATTATTCTCCCATGCAGATGATATTTGATTTGACTGCGAAAAAACTTATCAGCTACGATTCGACCAAGTCTTCGGAGAATTTAAGGGATAACTTTGCTGCTTTTATGCAGGGACTCATCTCATTCCCTTTAGACGTCCCAGGAACATCATATCACAAATGTCGACAGGTTAGTTCATTATCCTACCGACCTTATAAGTTCAAATTTTTAAATTGTGGTTGGAGTTTGCGTTTTGGGCATGGTCACATTGCAGTGAAGTGGGCTATTGTGAATTACCGAGGTTTAATGTATTGGACTCGGAAAAAATTATTTAGATGTGTAAATTAAAAGTTTAAAGGAACGGGTAGATAATAATTCAGATCTAATATATAGATTTGGTAGAACAGTAGAACTGATAACGTAAAAATAAGCAGAAAAAGAACATCAATATTTAATGTGAAAAAGCCTCCAAAGTAAAAGTAAAAATCACGGGATCAGTTCAAAAATATTCTACTATATTTCTAAGATAATTAAAATATCTTTTCCATACTCTCACACACTGTAGATATAAAATATAGTGTAACTAGTGAGACGCCACTCCTATTCATGTGAGACAACAGTATGTTTTACACCAACATAATTTTGCTTACAAAAATTCAAACGCACATAAAGTTGTTAGGCTTAGGCAATAGACCAATTAAGTGCATGTTTGGAAAAATATTGGGTGAGAGCAAAATTAATTTTGAAGAGTCAAAGTCGATTTTGATTGATAAATTAAGTGTTTGTTTTTGCGTTGAGAAAAAGTTAAAATTGATTTTGGGTTGGCAAAATTGATTTCGACTGAAGCAAGGTGAGACTTGCTTTCACATTTGGTTGAAAAATTTACACTGTATTTTTACTCTAAACTTATTTTTAAGGAAAAAAATCCTCAAACATAAATCATAAATCATGTTACTTTAAAATCAATTTTATACAAAATCAATTCTATAAAATCACGTTGATCTAAAATTAATTCTATCGCTAAATCAAACACACACTAAAATAAATGATCAAATGTAATCCTAGAAAAATATTGTGTTTGAATTTTTGTCGACAAAACTAGAATGTGTCAAACTAACCGTTTTGTTTAATTGCGTCCGAAATTGAGTTTGAAATGCTTAAAGTATTTTGTGATTGTTCAGAACTGGTGTTTATATGGGATGAATGTGATAGATGGTTGTGTTTATGATTGTATTAGATGGTGAACTTTGTAAGTTTTCTAGATTAAATTTGTAACTTTTTGGCTTTTTTCTTTCTTTTGCAGCTCTAATTTATGTTTTATAGAGATATTATTACCGTGAATCGTTTTGATTGTTTGTTAACTTTTTTTTTTTTTGACCAAGATTGTTTGTTAACCTTAATGTATTGATTTTGTCAGTAATTTTAGCTTTGATCCTTTTGTTTGGTCCCTCCAAAAAAAAAAAAACGTGTTTAACTATGCCCCTCACAAATGACAACATTAAAAACATGTTTGGGAAGAAAGGAGAAAAGTTTTTTATCAAAAAAAACTTATAAGGTGGTCCCATAAAAATGGGAACCACCGTGGTCCTCTTTAATCTTAAGATTTTTTTCATCAATTTAATCGTTTGATTAAAAGTTTAAATATTATAAATTAACGGTGTAAAATTTTAAATTTTTTAAAAATTTGTAAGTATGTAATTTAACTACAAATAGCTTAAGTATATATTATAAGGTCAAAAAAAAAATCAGTCCGATGAAATATCAAACAGTTTTTAAATTGGTTAAATTTTTATATGATTAATCTATATTATATAAACTATCAATCCAAATGTTGAATTGATAAAATTCACAATATTTAATAATAAAATGAAGATGAGGACTACGATGGTCCCTAAATCAAAGGGACCACCCTATAAGCAACCTAAACCAGACATGCTCCGATGCTTTATATAGTTCTTTCTTATCGGACAAAATAATTTCTTTTGATGCCAAAGATTATTAGAAATGACATAGACTTAACTCTTCTCAAAAGTTAGCTCACAAAGAGATGGTTGCCTTACCTAAGTCTTATAAAGACTATAATTATAAAGGTTATCATAACTCTTATTCTAGGCAATGTGAGACTTTATCTCCCAACAAAGATCGAAAAGCAATATTATCTTGTGATGTTGATCAGGGTAGGAAAAGGGCAATGAAGATGCTGAAGAACATGCTGCAGGAAAGACTTGGAATGCTTAGGAAAGAGGAGAAGAAGGATTTCTTTGACTATGTAATTGAAGAACTTAAGAAAGAGGGAACAATCCTCACTGAAGCAATTGCTTTGGATCTCATGTTTGTGCTTCTCTTTGCAAGCTTTGAAACCACTTCTTTGGCTTTGACTTACGCCATCAAAATACTCTCTAGCCATCCCCTCGTGCTCAACCAATTACAGGTACAACTTTATTGAAAAATTGTTTCTTCAAGGGTTTATTTTTTTTTAAAGATATGTAACTTTTCACGTGTTAACAATTTAAAAGTAAAAATATTTGGATTTTAATATACAATGCCCTTAGAGCACTAATTAAGGTTACTAAAAGTAGAAAAATAATCATAAGTGCACATGGTTATATCTCTCGGGAATATAAAAAATTACATTTTCTAACACATTTTTACTACATTTAGCTCCTTAAATAATGTCCTTGGTGCACTAGATATCATTTGCCAAAATATTTTATAGGAAAAAATAAGGGAATTGATATTGTCACTCCAAAAACTCTATTGCCACTCTCTTTTTTAATATTTTAATAATATTTAGTTATTAATGCTTTCATTTGATTGGTTAAAAAATATAATTTAAATTAAAAAATATTTCAAAAGGAGTGACAATAGAATTTTAGGAGTGGCAATATCACTTCCCAAAAATAAACATTAAATGAGTTTGAAGCTTGTATTATAATATATATATTTTACTTTCTAATAAGATAATTTTTTTAAATTTTTTTAATCTATGCAATATTGCAAAGATTAAAAAAAAATTAATACTTGTAATGTTGCACATCTTGAGAGATTTGAAATTAGGGATTTCAAAATGGGTCCGGCCCACCGGTTTGCCAAAAATAAGCGGACCGAGCTGACCCACTGGGCTAATGACTTGTTTTAGTTAAGAGTGGAGGGTGAGAGTTTTTTTAGAAAAAAAATTAATATGACCAAACAAAAAATGTCTATACCAAACAAAAAACCAATAAAAAAAGTTAGGCCTATAGTTAAAAATAATAAAAAAATCAATTTTTATATGGTGTAAAAAGCAAAAATCAATAAAAAAGACATTTAGATTTTTTAGTTGTTTTTTAATTAGAACGGCGGGCTGGCCCGCCAGCCTGCCTAATTTTTAAAACGACGAGCCGAGTTAGGAAAACGAGCTCGTAATATCTTGGCGGACCGGGCCGGACCGGGTCACACCACTTTTTGTCGGTCTAAACGGGCCGCAGGCCAAACGGTCTGGCTGGCCCGTTTTGCCACCCCTATTCTAAATAACAAGTTTTGGCGCAAAAAGCAGATAGTCAATGATTTGTATGTGTAATGTAATACTTCATTTTCCCTATTTTGATTCTAAATAAAAACTTTTTATTTAAAATCTCTTGATATGTCCAACATGTTTGAAAAATGGTATTAATTTTTTTTTGTATTTGATCAAATATTTTTATTGCTTTTCACGTCCTTCATTTTGAGCTATACTGATTTAAGAGAACCCTGATATTGTGACTTTTATTTAGGAAGAACATGAAGCCATCCTCAAACGACGTGAAGATCCTAACTCCGGAGTCACCTGGAAAGAATACAAATCAATGACATTTACATTTCAGGTCACATCAATAATTTTTTTACTACTAATTCCGTTCCAATTTAACCCGTGGAGAGAGAAAAAATTTATACATTAAACAATATAATAATTGTTATAAATTTTTTTAAAATAAATTTTAAACTCTTTATAATATATTATTTATCTTTCATTTAATAAGATAGTAAAATATTAATTAATATCTAATTAAATATAAGGTTAGAATTCATAAAAGTATAATTAATATTATATTAAAAATATAAGTGGACAAATAAAAAGAAACAAAGAAAATTTTCTCTCTCTGGACAAATAAAAAGGAACAGAGAGAATATTTTTTAAAGAGAAATGTTATAACCTCTTATTAAATTTTTTTACAAATTTTTCTATCTATTTAGTTTTAACAATTGTTATTTATCATTTCAAAAAATAAATGTTCAGTGAAAGATAAATGACAATTATCAAGAAAATTTATACAAAGATTTAATAGGAGAATTTAACATTTTTCTTTTTCAAATCATTTTAAAACTACTGGGCTAAAATCATAGTTATAAAACTCGGCCCGGTTATTGACTCAGCTGAGGTACTGGGTCATATCAGGTCACTTGTTCAACCGGTGAGACACCGGGCCACTCACTAAACCGGATAATTTATATATAATTTTATATTTCTGTTAATATATTAAAAACTAATAAAAATTAAAAACTAAGTTAATAACTTAACTAATTATTAATTTATTTTTTTTGTATAACAACGGGTTTCCCCACTCTTAGGATGAGACTAATCTCGTTCGCGCAGCGTGATTGACGCTGGCTCTCAAGAATTTGGCATAAGTGGGATTCGAACACAGGATCTCCCGCTGTGAATCGTCCCTCTTATTAATTTAAGGGGGTCTTACACCGCTAAGCCAACCTCTGGGGTTGATTATTAATTTATTTGTAAGGTTAACAAATATATACATTAATAATTAATATCAATATTACTAACTTTGACTAAAATTAATTAAAGATGACAAATGAATTTTATTGAACAATTTAAAAAAACTAACAAAAATGTTATATATATAAAACTTTGCATGCCCATAAGCAACTTAAAAACTTGGCCGAGTGGCAGTTGTTGCCTTAGGCATGAAAAGGGACATGGATTTGAGGCTACTTGGCAACATTTTGATCCTTTTTTGGATAATTAAAGGTGCGCTTCTTGATTGGCCAAAAACCTATCTGGTCTCGTCCAGATTTTACCGGTTTTGACGGGTTCAAACGGTCGAACCAGCTGATTCGACCCGATTTAAATAATTATGGTTAAAATATATGTTTACTCTTGAGTTATCATTTTTTTTTCATTATTTAAAATTTGAATTTTATCCATGTGAAAATTTAAACTTTTTTGTTTAATCTATTCGTCTATATTTTATTATTTTTGCCCATTAAGTAACAATGTGCATGGCACTGACATGTAGTGTGGAATGTTGATTGTCTGATGTCAGAAAAAAAAAAAACGAATATAAATAGAGATTAAACTTGAATATTATTTGAGAAGTTTTAAAATTAATGGATCAAATGTGATATAATTTTGGGTTAGTTTATATGTTGCACATATATCTAATTTAAAAGTCCATGACGATTTGCAGTTCATAAATGAAACCGTGAGACTCGCAAATATAGTTCCAGGAATCTTCCGTAAGGCTCTAAGAGAAATCAATTTCAAGGGTATGTGATTGCTGATTTGCCCAAATATCATATTTCTATTTGGAAAATTCTTTTCTATTTATGAAACAAAAAATATTCCATTGGGGCTTCATATTTAAATAATACTGAACTAACTTAATTATCAACATTGTTGGTGATCAGGTGCACACATTACATTACACATACCTTGTAATCTAAGTAATGAATGGATCAAAAGCACAACATTAACTCATTAAGTGTATCATGTGAATTAATATTTGGGTGATGATATTTCTACAACCCATTTTTGGGTGTAAAAGGTGAAAAGAAGAGAGAAGTAGTAAGAAAAATAAAAAAGAAAAATATGATAAAAAAAGAAGAGGGAGATAAGAAGAAAAATAAACAGTAGATGAGATGTAAGACAAAATGTGTAGAAATATAATTATTATTTTTTTATAGGTTAAAGTGCGTCACAGGTATTCGAACCGAGGAAATATATAATTATTGTTAATATTGACAAAAAAAAATAATTATTGTTAATATTAATACATGCAGGATATACGATACCAGCAGGATGGGCAGTGATGGTGTGTCCCCCAGCTGTACACTTAAACCCAGCTATATATGAGGATCCTCTTGCCTTCAACCCTCAGAGATGGGAGGTGCGATTTTTCTTTACTTTAAAGAAACATTATAAAGTTTAATGTGCATACTCTCAATTATTTATTTGAAGAAATATTTTAGCAAGTTATATTACTACTAATTTAAGTTATATATTGCTGAAATAATTATTTAAAAAACATTTGAAAATAGTTTAGCGCACATAAATATATTTTTTAAAAGAAGTATTTTAATGTGATATACCTTTTGAAAGTTAATTACCTAGTTCTCGCTGAGAACAAGTGAAAATATGTTTGCAACCCCACTTCTCAAAAAATAAAACTAGTTTGTATTATAAAAAAAAGAAAATTGGAGAAAAGAAAACACCCGTAGCAATACATGGAAGGAAAATGAGTGATTGACCATTTTGATCTCTTACTTTGTATAGTTACATACCGTTTTTAGTTCCTTATTATTTTAAATGTTTGAATTAGTGCCTGACGTTACACTCTAAAAGTCACTTTAATCCTTGCCGTTAAGTGATATTGACGAAATGTCTATGTGACATACTGACTGCCTATATGACATTATTTGTCACGCATGAGTCCAGGTAAATATTGTTTTACTTAATCTCCAAAGTTACATAGCGTTTTGGGGCCTAAACTTAGGTTATGTTGTGAGTGATTTGAGGAACTAATTGAGTTATCTATTTCGAGATTTATCAAAACAACGTTATTTTGTCGCTTAAGTAAACTATTACGTGTCAATTAACATACCATATAGGCACTCAACGTGTCAGGTACGTATTTTGTCGGTATCACTTAACATTCGGAACTAAAGTAATCTTCGGAGTTCAACACCAAGGACTAACTTAAGCATTTTAAAAAGTAAAAGACTAAAATATCCAATGGCTACAAAGTGAGAAATCAAAACACTAAATAATTCAAAGGGAGTTAGATGGAAAGTGGACTTCTAGAAACAAAAGAAAAAAGTGTCTTGATGTACGGTAACCTTAGGACACTAGATATTATTTGCCAATACAAGAATCAAACTACATTTTGTCCTTCCATTTTTTTTATTCTCATGTTCTCCCCACCCTCTTTCCACAGATCCAAACAATAGCTAAATCTCAAACCAAAACTGCAAACTTCCAGCTTGCTATAAATATTCAAGAACCATAGATTCCAACCTGCCATCATCTCTTTTTTTACAATTTACTTAGTGACCCCATATAATAAATGGCTTTACAGGGAATGGAACTGAATGGTGCCAGCAAAAATTTCATGGCTTCGGTGGAGGCATGAGATTTTGTGTTGGAACTGACTTCTTTAAGGTTCAGATGGCAGTTTTTCTCCATTGCTTAGTAACTAAATACAGGTGAAACATTATGAAATGGCAATGCCATATCTACATGTGAATTTGAATTGAGACGTGAAGTTTCCTCTTTTAATTAACAATTGAATATTTCAGGTGGCGACCCATTAAAGGAGGCAATATTGTTCGAACTCCAGGTTTACAGTTTCCGAATGGCTTTCACGTTCAGATCATGGAGAAAGATCAAATGATGTAAGAACCATAACGTACCATTGGGAAATAGAAACAAAAACTTCCCAAGAGAAACTGATAAAGCCAAAGACGCACTTAGAAGGGGGAAAGGGGCCTTGCCAGTTGTCCCCTCCCTCACCCTGCATATTGGTACTACTACTTGTTAAAATAAGTAGTATAATCTTATATTTTAAAAATATTATGAAGTTTATTTGAGTGATTCTCTTATCTAACATGTCTTATTATTATATTAATGTTATTGAAAATTTGTGTATAAGAGTAAGGTGTTAGTCAGATAAGTCTAATTCTTCTTAGAAACTAGCTTATAAAAAGGTGGTTGTCTAAGACTTTATAAAGACTATCATAGCTCTTAGGCAATGTGGGACTTTTTTGCAACACTTCATCTCAAGTCTAATTGGTTTTTTTTTTAAGCCTAGTTTTGATTTGTCTTTTTTTTTTAATGGGCTTTTTTGTTTTTCAAGTCTTTTTTTTCTTGAATTTTTATTTTGCCCTATTTTTTTATAGGCTCTGATACCATCTTAGTAATGAAAAGGTTTAACTCTCTTCAAAAACTAGCTCACAAGGAAAGAGTTGCCTAAAATTTTATAACGGCTATCATAACTCTTATCCTAGGCAACATAAAACGTCTCCCAACAGTTAGATTTATGCTATTATAATAGTAATTACTAGTATGAAAAAAACTCCATGGATTCTCTTTAGGCTCGTTATAGCGTCAGCCACACATATTTTGGCGGAATAAACGCCACTGATTTGTTACCTGCTATATCAAGTTAACGTAGGTAAGGATAGTTTTTAAAATTATGAATTGCCCCAAACAAAAGAAAATCTAATTCATAAAAGGGTCCCATCCTTAAATTGTTAAAAATATAAATTATCTACCACAAAAAAAAACACACACACACACAAAAGAGGATTTGCGATTATTCAGAGCTTGCCCGCTGTTACCAGAAATCGTTGTGTGCGTCGTTCGTTAATCGTCGTTGGTTGCTTACAGTTGACAATGTTGTCAGCACTATGGAAGAGTCCTTCGCTCCCAAAAAAGACACGCTGCCGTAGACGGTGGTTGGTACCCTAAAATCCTAATTGATGTATTTTGTGAGACGTTGTTGACTCTCGATGGCAGTGGTGTATTCGCTGACTATACTGGTTCGTCCTCTGTTGGATTACGTTTTTATCATGGTTGATACATAGATTTTCGATTTATTTTATCTATTGTTAATCGCTTGATACGAGGACATAATTATGAAGTATGTTTGAATAATTAAATCTACAGATACGACCATTAATTATCAATCTTGTATGAATTATTAAAATGAAATATTATGACCAATTGAACCTTATATTTTGGTTTTGAAAAACCATTGATGCCTTGATGGTCGTGGATTCAAGGAATATGAATAAATTTTGTTTATTTACCTGTTATTTTCTAAACTCAATCGTTTCGATTGTCGAAATAAATTTGTTGATCCTAGTGGGTATAAGCAACCGTTTGGTTTCTGAGTTCATCAACTCTTACTAATTCAGAAATCTTTTGGACTTACTTACAATTTATTAAAACTTCTAAATATCATAGTATCTCTGCATATGTGCCAGTTCCAAGTCAAACATCTGGGCCGTTTATTAAAAAAACATTATATCTGAAGGTGATAGTTGAATGGCGTAAAATCGCCGTGGCGGATACTATAATGAACTTTCTCTTTATACTTAAAAGCTTTATGTTTTTCCGTTGAAAATTCACACGTTATTTTTTCTCTTTTACTATAAATTTTCTTTATGGTGGTTAATGCTGTCATCGTTGTCGTTCAAATTTCTACCCCTTCCTCTAGGAGTTTCTAGATAAGTCCATGGATAACTGGCAGAAATTTAGACTTGATAGAGTGAGTTTGTTCACTAATTCTTACATGAATTAATAATGATAGATCAATTTTTTTTTTGACAAAACCTACTATTTAATTGAAATTACTTATCGTATAGATTGTACAAATTTGTTATCAATCTGAAATCATTTAGTTAATTAGATGAGCTACAACTATTTTAATAAGCTTCTCTATGTAAACCCACTTCCCCTAATATAGCACCCATCTTCTATAAATTTATGTATAATGATAAATTATTTTTATGAAGTCATCTCCTCTCTATTTTGAGCTCTACAAAATTTTGTCATAATATGAAGATGTCATTAATTCGTATTTATTATGAATATTCTAAACCTAATATGATATTAAAGCTCTCTTAGAGAGGGCGTAACAATTCTAACAATGATTTTGCTGTCGAAGATAATGAAGAAGAAAAGAAAGTTTTCATGTTTGGAGAAAATTTGATCACACAAAGCCACTATATCAATAAGTAAGAAGCTCATACTCCTAACTAAGAGTTTGTAGTTTAAGTGGCATAAGGAGAAGCTTTTAAAGTTTGAGGGAAGGGGTTCAATTGTTGAATAAAGGAGGTAACTATTATTTATACAAATGAGAGAGTACAATAATTTTGATGCCCAGCATCTCTACTAATTTTACACACTATCACAAACTAATTATTTTCACACTCACACACTTAATTATATATGCTGCCTCACCAAGTCACACTCACACTCACTCTTAATTATTTGCTGCTTCCTCACGTCACTCTTACTCTCTCATTCTTCACACTCAATTGCTCACTCTTCACTTACACTCTGTGATGCTCACAATTGAACCATTTGCCTATTTATATGTCTCCAAGTCGGTCATGCTTCACTACTAGAAGCTTCTGATTTTTGCTTAATTAGTTGATGAAACTAGAATCTTCTAGTCCATTAATTTATATTGGAATTATGTAGTTTCCTCTCTCAAAGCCCTAACTTCCTTTGATTCTTTCTAGGCAATATTTATTTAATTGTTATGCTTACTAATGATGGAAGTGTCTAGAAATAAGAATTGATTTATTTAACACCCCCCTCAATTATTATTTCTTCTTGTTACAGACTTCGTAATCATCCCCCTTGTAAATATATCTGTTGCTCGGCCTTCGGCGTTGACATTCCTTATCTCGATGTCTTGGTGCCTTGCTCTTTTCTCTTATTGTATTCTTTTTGTCATTATCTACTACCAATGTTATATTGGCATACTTCGGATTTGGCTTGTGAGGCCTTGTAGATCTCCTAGGTTGTAGTTGAGGAACCTCTTCTTCAAATTCTTCTATCTGACTTGGCCTGTCATCCTCTGTAAACCTGGTGTGAACTCTTGTTTGCCATGGACTTCTATCTTTCTCCAGAGACCTTTCTCTGACTTGATCACTTGAGGGTTCAACATCAACCACTCTTTCAACATCTTGTAGGTACCGGTTGAACTCCTTCGAAGTGTATTCTCCCCCGTTGTCAGTACGCAGGCATCTGATTTTTGTATCCGACCTCCTTCTCGATCTTCTCCTTGAAGTCTATGAACTTCTTCAAAGCTTCGAACTTCTCCTTCATGAAGTCTACCCAGACATACCTGGAATAGTCATCGATGAATGTGATCATGTACCGATTTCTGCTGATTGATGACTGCTTCACCGGTCCAAATACATTTGAGTGTACTAACTCCAACGGTTTCGCTGCTCTGTAATTCGACTCCTCATATGGTAGCTTGTGTGCTTTCCCATATTGAGATCCCGCACAGATAATGTTATCTCGTATCTCCAAGTTGGGCAGGCCTTTTAACATGGACTTCTTCATCATTACCTTCAACCGATTGTAGCCCACATGCCCAAGCCTTGCATGCCACAAGTTCGCCGTCTCATTCTTCCTTGTTTGGTCTACATATGCCGCCTGTGCTGACATTACGTAGACAGGCTCTAGTCTCCTTCCTTCCATAATTGGCGGACTTTTAGGCTTTAAACTCTGATACACCTTTACATCTTTGGGCCCAAACACTACGTTGTTACCTGCTGCCGTTAGTTGTGAAACTGACAATAGATTCTTTTTTATTCCAGGTACATGGTATACATTGTCCACCTGCACTCTATGTGGACTAAAGCGGGGGACTATGGTAGTCTTCCCAACGTGAGAGATCGGCATCCTTAAGTTGTTTGCAGTCACAACAACTCTCTCTCCTTTATACTCTATCATATTTGAAAGTTTTCCTTTGTCTCCGGTCATGTGATTCGAGCAGCCAGAATCAACGATCCAGTCATCCTCATAGTTGATAGCTTCACTCACCGTGACAAGTGTCGTCTCTTCTACAGGCTCATCTGTGCATGACGCAACAATTTCTTCGCCTTTACCCCACTGGAATTTCCTTCCACAATCTAGTTCATTAACAGAACTAGACTCTTCTACCGCGAAGGATACTTGAAAGTCTCATTCTTCTTCACTTTCATTTTGATTGAGTGTGACAATATTACCTTCTTCTTTCGTGGCCCAACAATCTCGAGTGAAGTGGCCCTTCTTGCCACACTGATAGTATCGTCCATCCTGGCGACGATAGTTCTTCTCTTCTTCATTGTCTCTATATCGGGGTTGTATAGCTCCCCCTCACTGTGGACCTCTTCTATGCTGACCTTTCTACCAGCCTTGTGTCTTCTTCTCGAGCCTTCTCCTTCGTTATTCGAATTCGCAGCTGCCTTGCCTCCCTTTTTACTAAACAAAGCCTTGTCTTCCTCATTAATGGAAACCTTAGACATTTGATTGTCTAAAGCTTCTTGGTTGGCCAAGATACTTTCTAACTCTGTTAAAGTGAGTTCCTTGGCCCAACCTCTAATGACGGTAATAATCCCATTGTATTTCAAATTTAATCCATAAACAATTATTCTCCTCATTCTCGTCTCTGAAATTGCATTTTGAGGATCCAGCTTTGCTATCTCATTGCAAATAGATTTTACTTTAGTAAAGTATTGACTTACCGCCATGTCATCCTGTCTAAGTGACATCAACTCATTCTCTAGTAATTGCAGCTTCGCGTCATTCTTCCTTGTGAAGAGTGTCGTCAGGGTGTCCCAAGCCTTCTTTGGTATTGTCAAGTCCTTGATCCTTTGCAAGAAAGAATTCATCCTCCACGGAAATAGACAACACGTACAGGGCTTTTCCAGCTCGAATCTTCCACTTCCTTAGCTCCTCTTCATCTGTTGGAGGGGTAGTCTCCGCACTGCCAACAATGCTCCACAAATCTTGCCCGAGCAAATAATATTTTATACAAATGCTCCACGTATCATAATTGTTGTTGTTAAGCCTCTCTATTGAGCTAGTTGAAGATGCGAGATCTGTCATTGTGATTGGTTAGCGCCCAGCACTCAACCAATTTAACTTGGTCTCAGACCAACAATTATCACAGTCCCAGACTGTGCTCCTGCGGAATCTCCACGCACGATCCCCGATCGTAGCTTCGCCGATGCACTAGCTCGAACACGCTGGTCCCCGACCGTACCAGCTCTGATGCCAAATGTTGAATAAAGGAAACAACTATTATTTATACAAATGAGATAGTACAATAATTTTGGTGCCCAGTACCTCTACTAACTTTAAACACTATCACAAACTAATTATTTTCACACTCACACACTTAATTATATATGCTGCCTCACCAAGTCACACTCACACTCACTCTTAATTATTTGCTGCTTCCTCACGTCACTCTTACTCTCTCATTCTTCACACTCAATTGCTCACTCTTCACTTACACTCTGTTATGCTCACAATTGAACCATTCGCCTATTTATATGTCTCCAAGTCGGTCATGCTTCACTACTAGAAACTTCTGATTTTGCTTAATTAATTGATGAAACTAGAATCTTCTAGTCCATCAATTTATACTGGAATTATGTAGTTTCCTCTCTCAAAGTCCCTAACTTCCTTCGATTCTTTCTAGGCAATATTTATTTAATTGTTATGCTTACTAATGATGGAAGTGTTAAAAAATAAGAATTGATCTATTTAACATCAATTTCTGGTGGGATAGATTTAGGAATAGTGTACAGCGAGGATGTGTGTTTGACCGATAAAAAAAAAGAAAAAGAAAAAAAACTCTTACTCCTAAGAAGATGCCATGGTAGAGTTTCTTTGAGATAGAATTTTTGTGCCAGATCAAATAATACACCGAATCAAAAATGGAAGAAGATCGAGAATTCAATAACTAATAAAATATTACACAATTAAAAAAGCAAAAAGAAAAACCAAAATTGGAAAATGAAATTGACACTAATATTTATATAAAATTCAGAATGTACTTTACGTTCGGAATCTGTAGAGCTAGTATTGCATTTGAAATTCAGGCTTAGATTACAATTGGCAATTTAGCACTAACAAGATCATTACAAGTTTGTAGTGTTCAAATCTTCAAAAAGACATCATCCCTAAAATCTGGTTGGGGATGAGATCATTTTATCCACCATGGTGTCTCTCTCTTAGCCTCTTCAAGGAAACTCACAAATGAAACAAAATGACTATGACCTAGAAATAGGTTTCATACGGTCAATTAGATGGAACTATGCTAAAAACTTCCATCATTAAAGTATTAAAACTCAAATTGATAAAGAGAAATAATAATGTATTTTTATTTAATTTTATTTATAAATAGATTTGCCCTTAGATTTGTGATTTCTAGTTTGAGAGCCTATAATTGGTTAAAAGGACAAATTATATATTCACGAAAGATTAATCTTCTATGGTTGTAATAGAGTAAAAAATAATAACAAAGATTTTTGACCAACTTAAAATAGTTCAACACTTGGCTAACATCAATAAAAAATTAATTTTTATCTTTATTTATTTTTTATATTTTTAATTAAAAATTAAAATATTATTTAAGTTGACCAAAAGTTAATCAACTTAAATTGGCTTTTTTAAAGAAATAATCAAAAAACCTAAGAAAGATTTGTGATTCCTCTGTTGCACTGCTTTTTTTTTTTTCAGATTATTTATTTGATTTTCTGATAAAACAAGCTATGTGTTTTAAGTCGGCATGAAATTAGATTTTTTTGCCTGCATACACAATAACACAGTTGAGTGTAAGCAACCTAACTCAATTACGTCCCTTTATAATGTTCTCATTAAGTTTTTTGTGAATAATTGTGACCACATAATTAAAAAAGTATTACTATATCTTTCTAGTTATCCTTCTATTGTTTTCATAAATAAATATTAAATAGAAAAATTAACACATATTGTCTTAAAATTATAAAAATCATTAAATATATTTCTCATGTAAGTATGTAAAAAGATTTGTAAGAATATTTTGTGAGAAGATTTAAAATTATTTTAATTAAAATAAATGGTCAATATTAAATTGAACAAATTCAATTTTGATTATTAGTGCATAATTGTTGTATGATAAAAAATATATTGTTGACACAAAATTTTATAAGAATAGTCATCACAACTCCTATATGTAATATTTTTTCTCTGAAAAAAAAAGTTTTTCTTCTTTATATTTTGTTTTGTCAAGCATTTTTTGTTGTTGTATTTTTCTCTAATATCATTAATTAAAAGTAATTCAATTTGTTTGCATATTGAATAGTGAATAAAGAATTGAGTTTGAAATTCCTAAAAATAAAATATCTAAATATTAATTTTATATGCTTCCTCTATTTCTTTTCTTGAGTGTTTAAAACAAAAATGAATGTGCACTTTAATATAAAATAAATTATATTTAGAGATAAATTTTATTTAAATTTGTGACAATTAAAATTATCACTAAATATGATTTTGTATTAAAATACACATTGTAAAAGTACATGAGCCAAGATATCTATTTTAAAAATATTAATACTAAAGTGCATAAAGAAAAAAATATAGGAGACTAAAGTATTTTTAATTCTTTATTATAAGTAAGTTAATGCATTAATTATATGAGCCCTTTTAACATTAAATTTTAACTTTATCGCATTATTATATTGATCTTGATGAAATGAGTGATATATTTTTATGGGTCAGGATCAAATGACACTAGATATCAAACTTAATAAAATGACACATCTCATAATTTTTTTGTAGACATTAAATTTTACCAATCTGATCGTTGAATTGAAAATATATATGAAGTAGATTAACTTAGCAAAATTTCATACAATTTGAAATCTTGTAGATACTTCATTTGAATAATACATTTTTGACGTAATACACATTATTTGAAATATAAGTAAATTTTCACTTTTGGATCACATAAATATCTAAATTGTCTAAAATTTGGTATATATGATCTTTAGGATAATATAACATGATTGAACATTCAGATTAATAAAATTCAATGTTTACGTAAAGTTGTGCGATATGTCATTTAATCCTAACCCATTTTTTATATATAGAACAGGAAATAGTACTTCTTAAACTTTATATAAGGTCGTATATTAAGGACCATTAATTTTTTTCAAGAAGAGGCCGTAGTATATTGCTCCTTCCGTCCCATAATATAAACACCAACTAACATTTCACATAGTTTAAGAAAAGTGGTTAAATTATTAGAATTAGAAGTATTAATTAAACTATTAAAATGTTACACTAATTAAATTTAAACTCAATTATTTTCTATTGGTTGAATGACTTTGAAAGTTAAAAAGTTATAATAAATGCTTCTAATTTTGTGTGTAAAAACTTATATTATAAGACATGACTTTTTGGTAGTACTTAGAAGTTTATATTATGGGATGGAGGGAGTAGTATTTTCAACCTACTACTAGTATTCAATTTTCTTAGTTTGACATCGAGGAGACACAAATACTTAAATACTTATACTTATTTAAGATATTTTTTGGTCACACAACAATCGTTTTTTGCAAACTCGATTTTGAGAAGAGATTAGACACTGATTCGGACGATGATATTCTAAGAACAGAAAAAAGTAGTACTTTTTTAAGTAATTTAAGGAAAGTCAAGGGTTAAGTTGATGTTAATTTCATCCGTTTTCATTTATATATATAATATAATATAATATAATATAATATAATATATATTAATTAATAATGGGCAAAATTATATTTTTAGTCTTTTATCTTTATAGGTTGATTTAATTTAGTCATTTATCTTTTTTTTGATTCCATTTGGTCCTCTGTCAATTGATTTTGATTCACGTTAGTCCTTGCGGTTAGTAAACTGCTAAAAACTAACCAGGAGAAACCAACGGTGTTAACATTTGCCACGTGTTATGTTCTGAATGGTCCACAAATAAAAAATATTTTAATTATATATATTTAAAACATAAAAACATTTTTTATTTAAATATAAAAACAAAAAGTCCTTCTTCTTCCCTAACCCCATCCCTTCCCACCCTCCCCGCTCTCAACGAATTCCTTCCGACAGCCACCGCTTGAAAAAAAAAAAAAAGCATATGTTCTAGCAATAACACGAATCTTGGATTTACAAGGACACCTTCAATCATCTTGTGAAGCCTTGTTTATTGGCATAAGCCCCCCCTGAAATGATTCCGTCCTCTAGAGTCGATAAAATGGGCCGTTCCATTAGGGTAGCTCGAATACATGGTTAAATAGACGAGTTTGAGTATCTTAAATTCAAGCCCGAATAAAACTGGATATTTTTAGCTTGACCCGCCAAAGTCCGCAAGAAAATGGGTTCGGGCTTAAAAAACCCGCCGGGTTAAAAGGTACCCGTCTATTTTTTAAAATATATATAACAAAAATAAACCAATTACATGAGGCCCAACCTAATATTATGATTATACCAAAAAAGTAACCCAAAAAAAATACTCATTAAATAGATAGAGAATGTATCAAGTGAGAGGTGACTGAATTAATATCAACCATCCGATTATAATTAATGGTTGAGATTTTATTTAAGAAAAACAATCTCAACCAGTCATGTATGGTTGTGTGGTTAATATGAGCTCCTCTCATCTCCCATGCTCTCATTGGATATGCCCCATATATATATATATGGGTTAGGATCCATTGACAACAACTAGACTTACACCAATTCTTACATCTCTTTATAATATTCCGTCTAAGTTGTTTTTCACAAAATTCACCGTTAGATTGAAACTAATCATCTTATAGATCACGTCTATCAAATTTCACATCAATTCAAAATCGTTTAGTACTCTATCAACGTACTAAAAAATTAACCTAAAATATAGTTTTCAAATATATGAAAATAATAAGCGTGTTGATAGAGTACTAAACGATTTTAGATTTATATGAAATTTGGTAGACTTGATCTATAAGATGATTAGTTTCAATCTAATTGTGGATTTCGTGAAAAACAACTTCAACCGAATGTTATAAAGAGATGTAAGAATTGGTGTAAGTCTAGTTGGTGTCAATGGATACTAACCACATAATATATATTTGGAATTTTTTATCGAATGCCAAAAAATATGGGCTACCTAAACAATCCTGATGCCCGCAAAGGGCTGAGCTTGGGTAGTTAAATTGAGAGCCCGAATAAAGCCGGTCATTTTTGGCCTGGACTGTAAGAGTTTGCTACCCAAATGGGTGGCCCGAATTGGCCGGGTAGCTCGTTTTGACAGCTCTACCATCCTCTTGCTCTCAAGCTTCTTCATCTCAAAAATCGCCCCTAAATTGATCCCATATTTCACAATCTGAATTTCACTCTGTTTCGTTGCCTCGTCTTCACCTCCAATTTCACATCTGCTTCATTTCGCTATTGAAAGCAAAGAATAAAACTTTTAATTTTCCGGCAACTTGCTCTGTTAAAAAGATGGATTTTAAGGGATCATTTTTCTTTTCTATTATGTTTCTTCTTCTTTTCTTTTTGGATTTGACTTTTTTTTTTGTCTCTAATCTTGAAAAGTCTACACTATTATTGATGGTTGATAATAAAGGTACAAACTTGAAGATGAAGGAATTTTTTTATTTTTTTTTTATTTTGGCCACTGTTTGTATTTTTTTTTTTCTGCGTCCATTGGTCTTTAATTTGGTGCTTCCATTTAGTTTTATTTAGCTTGGTAAAGTGGACGGCGATTACTCACGAAGTGGATGGGAGAGCGACATAAATTGGGGGTTTACCGTTGAGGTGGTTGTGGCTGCCGGAAAAAGTGGTGTTCACGGTAAAAAAAAAAGAAGGTCACTTTTTATTATTTTTTTCTAACTAATTTTATTTATTTATTTATTTTGAATATATACCATTAAAACAATTTTTTATTTATGGACCATTTAAAATATGACACATGGCAAATGTTAACTCCACTTTTTGTTAGTTTTAATGGTTTACTAATAACAAGAATTAACGTGAATCAAAATCGATTAATAAAAGACCAGATTGAACAAAAAAAATGATTAAAAACTAAATTAAATCAACCTTTTAAAGATAAAGTACTAAAAATAAAAATATAATTTTGCCTTAATAATACCAGCCGTGTGCGTATGACGAGCGGGAGCCAAAAGTCGAAAACCATCCAAGTTCCAACAGTAGTTGAGGTTGAGCAGTGAGCACAGTCGTGAGTTTCCGCCAAAGTGTAACCCCGAAAAGTTGTACGGTTTCCAGAGACCTAATTGGATATTTATTCCGGCAATCCAATACCTGTCTGCACCGGATAGCTTCTTATACCGGCCTCAGCCACGTGGCAAACACTCTTTACTCCCAAGGTTCCCATTGGACACAGAATCAACTTGCAGAAATATTAATTTAATAATGAATAAACAATTCATATACGCTGAAGCCCAGTGAGGAAGAGCAACTGCACAAATAATTAACTATAATTAAAAATTAATTAATATACGCCCAACCCGTAATGCGCATTGCACACCCCTGAACCCAAAGCTGAAACAGAGAGGTTCCGGCGACTTCAATGGGCGGCGACGGCGGAGAAATCATTGCGTACCGAGTTCTGGCGGATCGGTGTCGGAGCTTGGAGGAGAAACAAGCCAAGCTCAGGGAACAGTTCGATGAGCTCGTTCACGAGAAGAAGCTCTCTCTCAGGGACGATGACGAGGTTATCGCAGATTCAACTAAGGGTTTTCTTTCCAGATTCTTTTTCTCTGGAAGTCCCTATGCTAGCGTGTTGAAATGCATGGGACACGCCGTTTATGTCCATCGAGTTCCCTCCGGCGAGATCATATACTGGTAACAAAATATGCATAATAGATTTTGATTTGCAGTATTCTTGTTTTAGGATTGCTTCAAGATGAATCGTATTTTTCTTTCGTGTAATTTGCCTCTGAGAATATTCACGATGCTGCACTTTCCAATGAAACAGTTGAATGCTGTGCTGTGATGACTCAAAACAGTAATTTCGTTGGCAAATTGATAGCGCGAATAGGACTCTCGTTTCGGATGTAGGAGTAGTGTTTGATAAGTGTTCGCTGAGAAGCTAGTTTCAAGTTTTCTTTAGACATATGCACGTTGCGGTTTAGTGCATTGTTGTAGGGGAATCGAATAAGACAATAAGTGAATTCAACCAATCAGTTTGAATTATTTTATTTTATTTTGAAATTGGGCCTTCTATTGGACATTGACATTACTATGATGCTATAAAAAATTAAAAATAGAAAAGACATTGTGTTCCATATGCTAAGGTTTTTAGTACGTAATAACAGTAACTGAAACTAACTGTTTGCTGTGAATGAATAACTAAAGGTCATTAGATCACCCATAGTTAGTTAATTAGTTTTTCTAGATTGCTTTTGAGCCAAGCCTAAATGTTTCATTTCAGGAATCACTCAGCGGAAACTCTGTATGGATGGAAGGACTATGAAATCATTGGAAAAAGAGCAGCTAAACTCCTAATACCCGAAGAATATTATGCATCTCAACAAAAAATTCTGGAAAGATTGATCTCAGGAGTACCATGGTCAGGGCAGTTTCCACTCAAGAAGAGGTCTGGCGAAATATTTATGGCAATGGTAACAAAAACTCCTCTTTATGAGGATGGTGAGCTTGTTGGTGTTATCACTGTTTCAAGTGATGCAGCTATATTTAACTCTCTAGATTCGGAAAATCGAAGAACTCATCAATCTGGTGCCAATGGCCAAGCTGGAGCACAAAGGTCGAACATCAAAAGGATTCAATGGCCTCCACGGCCGATGATTGCTCCAATGCCACAGATTACATCATCTGTTTCCAATCTGGTTTCCATTAGTTTTGTTGTTTACCTTTTCTTTTGTCCTTTACTCCTTTTTTGCTCTTTTCTATTTGGGTTTCATCAGATTTGCTGAAATTATATTATATAGCCTGGTTTTTTACATCTGCCAGGCATCAAAGTTTCTCCCACTCCGGCATACAGAGGACCCACTTTCCAGGAATACTTCAACAGATACAGATGATGGAAAACTAGAGAAGAGTAGCATATATGTATGTCTCTATTCAACTTGAAAAAGTATATGAGTAGGAATTTTAGTATGTGAATAACAAGAGCTTGTGTGACCGTTTTTGAATTTTAGGAAACAAAACCTCATTCCAGACATCAACATGCAGAAGACACAACTGTCAGGGAGGCCTCAGAGAAGGATGAGTCTACAACTGAAAATTTCCGTCCTTCTAAAATCGTAAATGAATCTAATATCTGCATTCTATTTGTTACTATTATTTTCTAGTTTGTGCTATAAGGTATACTGGGAATAAGGAATATAGTCAGATTGTCAGACATGTGTCTGTCTGTATTCATTAGGGTTTCTATTAATGTGATGAGTAATGCTAAATCATCCTACCCATCCTCCTACATATCTTCCCTAATAATAAAGAAAGTAAGGATTAAATGAAAAATTAAATATACTTTGTATATCTTGAGAATGTAAACAACATTTAATACATCCCTCATCAAGTAAGTAGGAGGATTAATAGGAGGAAGTAATAGGAGGATTTAGAATTATTCTAATGTGATACCTCATCTGCAATCATGAACCTTTCCAAGGCTGTTCTGAAACCAAACTTAACGAATTCTGAATTGGTTTGACCACTAGTACATAATATTTGTTTAGAAATTTGCGTTTATGAACCTTATGTTTAATTTTTATCCTGTTAGGATGTATATTAATATATTAATTATCTATAATGTTAAATCACTTCAGGCAGCCAGAGTTCTTGCTAAGCTTCAAATTGGGGGAAGTGGAAACTTCGGGAAGGATAATGGAAGTATTAAAAATAATCGTGCAGCTGATTATTCAGGAAGCAATAGAGTGAATAATGTAAATGATCCATCTCGATATTTAGTGGCATTAACTCTACACCAGGACGTTGCTAATGGAGTGGATAAAGAAGAAAATCTCCATAAACGTAATTCATTTTTTGCAACGAAGGAAGAAGATACAATAGTTTGTGCATCCAGTACTTCCGGCATTTCCAAAGATAGTTCTACTAAACCTTTCTCAGGAGTGTCAAAGGCTAGAAATATGGTGATAGAAGATGAAGTGCAAAAGCAGCAAGAAGTATTGCAATTGCCAAGTTCAAGGGAGAGTATAGGCAGCCATGAAAGTTCATCAAGCAAAGGAGATAGTGAATCAAACTCTGTAGTAGAGTGTGAAATCCATTGGGAAGACCTTCAATTAAGAGAGGAGATTGGACAAGGTAATTTATTCTGTTGTGCCTTGCTTGATTCCTTATGTACAGGAGTTGGAATGCTAAAATTCTTTTACTTGTAAGAATGGTAGGCTGAAGTTCTGCGAATAAAGATTTCTACTAAATTTTATATGGACATTGATACTACCTCTTGTTTAAAAGAGCAATTTCAGAATAAGTTCGACATCAATTATCAATTTCTTTCCTCTTAATAACTTAGAATACCTTAAGGCACGAGTAAAACCAATCTTTTCAAGAGAAAAAGCAATGTCTAGTGGTTGATGAATCATGATAAAGAAGTATTGGAAAATTTTTGTTTGCAGATCTTAAGGTAGGATAAATAAATTCTATTGGACTAGTCTTAAATAATTAGGTCGATCTTATCTACATCTTTCATAATTCCTATGGTATTAGGACTTCAAATGGTTTTGCATATTTTTGTTTCAACTAATGACTCCATACTTCAGTATGTACTTTTACTCTACCTTGCAGGTTCTTATGCCACTGTTTATCATGGAATTTGGAATGGATCGGTATAAGTTCAACATCTTATTCTATTGTCTTCACAGGAGTGTAACTTTCCATCTAGCTTAAAAATTTATTTCTTTTTATCAGGATGTTGCCATCAAGGTTTACTTTGGGAACGGATACACAGAGGAGACTTTACAAGACTACAGAAAAGAGGTAATCTCTTTCCTACTTTTGTGCTATTTTTTGGGCTTCAAATAGAACACAGCTCTTACCTGAATCTTTTCTGTGCATTCTTCAGATAGATATAATGAAGAGATTGAGACACCCTAATGTATTGCTTTTCATGGGAGCAGTATATTCACAGGAAAGGCTTGCGATTGTGACAGAGTTTTTACCTAGGTAAGAGTTAGGACAACTACCTCCTAGAACTTGTTATATTAACTGTTTGAGGAGTTGCAATTAGTTTACAAGCATATAAAATATCATGCAACTATTGTATTTTTGTGTCATTAAATAATACGTCTGCATATTAGTGTTTGAGCCTCTGGTTTTTCTTTTCGCAAGGCAATTATTTGGAAACATCTTACACTGATTTTATTTTTGATGATAGGGGAAGCCTGTTCAAAAATCTTCACAAGAACAATCAGACATTAGACATCAGAAGGCGTCTAAGGATGGCTCTTGACGTTGTGTGTTTCCTCTCTCTATCTCACATATGTTAAGTGCTAGCTGGTGGCTTGCTGAACCTTCATTCCAGCAATGTTATAAATCACATTTTTGTTTACTGCAGGCTAGAGGAATGAATTATCTTCATCACAGAAATCCACCTATTGTGCATAGAGACTTGAAATCTTCTAACCTGCTGGTTGATAAAAACTGGACAGTAAAGGTAATGATTGCCAGAAGATGCATCAAGTCCTAGGAAGATTTATACCCTACCAGGTGATAAATGAATTTTTGTTTTTCTCAGGTTGGAGACTTTGGCTTGTCAAGGTTGAAGGATGCAACTTTATTGTCTACAAAATCCGGGAGAGGAACTGTAATATTAGCAATTACCTTTTGACTTTTTGCATACAAAACATCTGATTTGAACAGCTATTAACAGTAAAATCTTATGATTTTTTAGTTAATGAAGTTTTATTGATCTTTCCTGCTAACAACCCTGTTTGTTGTCAAAATGCAGCCTCAATGGATGGCCCCAGAAGTCCTTCGTAATGAACCTTCAAATGAAAAGTAATTCCTTGGAGCTATGACATACAGATTGTGTTCACTTTAGAAAATTCTCAGGAAACATTCTTAAGAAAAACGGAGTGAATTTTTCAAATGTCTTGGGTTTTTCCAGAATATTTTTGAAATGATCCTATTCTGTAACCACTTGCTAGCTTATCGTAATGATCACGACGAATAGTTCAACTTGCTTTGAATGTTTTTACAATCTTATATTTGAGGAGAAACTCCTGTATACCTGCCTTCTGAGTCTTTTTTATTTTTTTTCAATCATTGTCCTGAGCTCCTACCGTGTTTATTTTCAAAATATCGCAACTTTGGAAGTTATTCTGTAGTCTATATCAGGAATGCCGATTGATGCTTCTCTTGTAACTACTTTTCCTGTAATTTTTAAAACAGGTCTGATGTGTTCAGCTTCGGTGTCATCCTCTGGGAACTAATGACTCAATCTATTCCTTGGAAAAATTTAAATTCCTTACAGGTCTCTCTTTCTCTGTCTCTGTCTCTGATACACACTCTCACGTGTACTTGTCTGTGCTTTCCATTCTACTGCAGAGAACTCAGCCAATAATGCTACTCACTTTCACATGCATAAATGCATTACTCTACATCACTTTAACTAATTATCAAACTCAATAATTTACCTGTACTTAGCCACCAATATTAATGGCAGGAATTGTGGTTAACCATGATAAGTGGTTCAGTATATAAGATTGTTAGTTAAATATGATTAACAGTTGCTTGAATACAACTGAACTCCATAATCTATTTTTGCTGTAAGCCTGTAACTACCGTTTTTCATTTGAAAGGTTGTTGGAGTCGTGGGCTTTATGGATAGAAGACTGGACCTGCCAGAGGGGCTTGATCCTGATGTAGCATCAGTCATCAATGACTGCTGGCGAAGGTACTTCTATTCTTATTCACCCATTCAGTTTTATTATGGTAGAGATTACCTTCTAACTCAAACTGAAAAGTTTACTTGTGTTAAATTTGAGCAGTGATCCAGGACAACGCCCATCATTTGAAGAGCTAATACCGCGAATGATGTTCCTAGTCAACAGAGTAACTGAAGTGTCAAATAGAAGAACTTCAGAATCTTAAACTTGCTATGTGGTTTAGGTTAAAGTCCAATTGCTTTCCTGAAATACAGTATTAGTTAAATATACATATTATCAGAGAATTTAGAAGCACAAGCCAACAAATTGAGTGGCAAATAGCAAAAACATTCTTCCTTCCAAAAGTGGAAGAGTACAAGGGACTAAGGAGAGAAATGGAAGATAGTAGGGATTACAATAGGGTGGCTACTATCCGTGTTACACTCCTTTCTGGCCGCATCACACTTCGTCTGAATTCTAGAATCTCGTAGTTCAATCCAAACAGATTCTAAAATCTAAGTGAACATTTTTTCAACTATCGGATTCTAGAACCCGGGTGAAATGTGGTGCGACTAGAAAGGTGTGGTGGAGATACTAGGGAACTCAATATGGCTGGTGTACATTGTTGCATTTCTGATGCAATTGTGGATACAAGGTGATGTTGACCCATGACTTTGCTCCATTTGTGAGGACTAGCTCCTCAGAATAGGTTTCATTTTTTGGGCGAGGAATGGCAAAGAATTTTCCCCGATTCCTAAATTGTGCATGAATATCAAAAGGTTATCCAAATCGATTTGTCATCATAGGCAAAGAACAAATATCATAAAACACGCTTCTTGCTATTTATGTGTATATTAAATGGCTTTCACATGCACAAGTGAAAACTATTGGAACATCATGATACCCCTTCGTATTAGCTACTGATGACTAGAGTAGAGAAGTGAAAAAGTACATCCAATGTTCATTCCTTGTTTGGAATACAATTTAGTGACATTTATTACAAATTACAAAATATATATAACAAGGATTATCTTAGAATTGGATATCATATATCTAAAGGGTCATTGTAGAATAAAAAATCTACTGTTAATAAGGTGAATTTATATTGTGACATCTATTCATCAAGCTAATAATCACATTATCATCATGCCTCTATCATTTTATATTATCTAAATAAAGTCAATCAATTATAAAAAAAAAAAATATTTTGATAAATTAAGTTAATGAATCTTTTCGTAATTATGTGTTTCTTCATTATTTTTTTTGTACAACTTAGCAAGTTAAAAATACTATTATAATAAAATCACATAGTTAGTGGGATATATTCATAGTGTATCTCAAGGTTATAGTATTTTAAGATAAACAATGTATTTTTTAATGTACAAAAAAAATTCATATACTATACATTTGACTAATACAATGTTTTGATTTAAAAATCAAAACGTCCTTTTTCAATTACTTAAATTATTTAAAGTTTGCTGAAAATATTGTATTATACACTTGAAGTTTCTAGATCAATTTATATAATTTTTTTATTTTTAAATTGTAAATAAAAAATTAATATTTATTTTAAACAACGTATTCTTCACTCCACCAAAAAACATCATGTATTACACACTTGCAAAATATGAATGTTTTGATTTAAAAATTAAAGCGTCTTTTTAAAATTATTTAAGTTATTTGAAGTTTTTTGAAAATAATGTACTATACACTTGAAATTTTTAGGTCAATTTAAACAATTTTTATATTTTTAAAATTGCAACAATATTTTAGAATGTTTTTTTAAACTACATATTCTCAATCTAAGAGAAACAATCATGTACTATACACTTGACCAATATGATGTTTTGATTTAAAAATCAAAGCTTCTTTTATAAATTACTTATTTTATTTGATGTTTTTTTTAAAAAAATAATGTACTATACACTTAAATTTTCTAGGTCAATTTGCATCATTTTTTTATATATTTTTTTAAATTGTAGCAATTTTCTTAGAACATTTTTTTAAACAATATTCTTCAATCTAAAAGAAAAAATTATGTACTATACACTTGAAGAATATGATATTTTGATTTAAAAATCAAAGCAACTTTTTGAAATTATTTGAATTTTTTTGAAAAATAATGTAGTACAAACTTGAAGTTTCTAGGTTAATTTACATAATTTTCATATTTTAAAAATTGTAACAATTTTTTAAGAAGATTTTTTTAGACAACGTATTCTTCAATCTACAAGAAAAATCTCGTATTATACACTTAAAGAATACAATGTTTTGACTTAAAAATGAAAGCGACTTTTTCTAAATTACTTAAATTATTTAAAGTTTTTTGAAAATAATGTACTATATATGCACTTGAAATTTCTAGTTCAATTTACATAAATTTTATCATTTTTCAGTTGCAACATTTTTTTAGAACATTTTTTTCAAACAACATATTCTTAAATCTACAAGAAACAAAATGTCTTTTATCATAGACTTGAAGAATACGATGTTTTGATTTAAAAATCAATCTGTATTTTTTAAATTACTTAAATTATTTGAAGTTTCTTTTAAAACAATGTATTATTCACTTTGAACTTTCAAGCTTAATTTATATAATTTTGATAATTTTAAAAATTGCAACAACTTTTTAAGAGATCACATATTATACACTTGAAGAATATGATGTTTTTCAAGATAAAAATAAAAATGTATTTTTTAAATTACATGAATTATTTGAAGTTTTTTAAAACAATTTATTATTCACTTTGAAATTTCTAGCATAATTTACATATTTTTTATACTTTAAAAATTGTAACAATTTTTAAAAGATTGTGTACTATATACACTTGACAAAATTAGTGTTTTTTAAATAAAAATAAAAATGTATTTTCTAAATTACATAATTTATATATTTTAAAATTGCAACAGTTTTTTTATAGATCGTATACTATATACACTTGAAGAATATGGTACTTTTTTAAATTAAAATGAACATGCGTGTTTTAAATTACTTAACCTAAATTATTTGAGTTTTTTTTTTAAAAAAAAAACGTATTATTCACTTTGAAGTTTCTAGCTCAATTTACATAATTTAAATTATTTTAAAATTACAACAGTTTCTATCTCAATTCAAGAATATTATGTTTTTCGAAATAAAAATGAAAATATATTTTTAAAATTATTTAAATTATTTGAAGTTATTTGAAAATAATGCATTATTCACTTTGAAGTTTCTAGCTCAGTTTACATAATTTTTATATTTTTAAAAGTGCAACAATTTTTTAAGAGATCGTGTACTATGCACTTGAAAAATATGGTGTTTTTCGAAATGATAATGAAAATGTGTTTTTTAAATTACCTAAATTATTTTTTTTAAAATAACTTATTATTTTACTATTAAGTTTCTAGCTCAATTTACATAATATTTATATTTTTAAAAATTACAACAATTTGTTTAAGAAATCGTTTACTTAGAATTGATGAATATGACGTTTTATGAAATAAAAATGAAAACATATATTTTAAATTAACTAAATTATTTAAAGTTTTATGAAAATAATGTATTATTTACTTTGAATTTTCTGACTCTATTTACTTATCTTTTTATATTTTTAAAATTACAACACTTTTTTAGAGATCTTGTACTCTACACTTAAAGAATAAGGTGTTTTTCGAAATGAAATTTAATAGTTTTGAATTATATAAATTATTTGAAGTTTTCTGATAATAATATATTATTCACTTTGAAGGTTTTAGCTCAATTTACATATTTTTTTATATTTTTAAAATTGCAATAATTTTTTAGAGATCGGATACTATATACACTAGAAGATGTGGTATTTTTGAAAATAAAAATGTATAGGCACTTTTAAATTACCTAAATTATTTGAGTCTTTCTAAATACAATATATTATTCACTTTAAAGTTTCTAGCTCAATTTATATAATTTTTAATATTTTTAAAATTGCAACAGTTGTTTTTAGATATCTCATATTATACATTTGAAGCATGGGGTGTTTTTCGAAATAAAAATGAATAAGGTGTTTTAGATTACCAAAATTATTTGAAGCTTTCTCAAAATATTGTAATATTCACTTTGAATTTTCTAACTCAATTTACATAATTTTTTATTTTTTTAAAATTGTAATAGTTTTTTTAGAGATTGTGTGCTATATACACTTGAAAAATATGGTGTATCTCAAAATAAAAACAAAAATGCGATATTTGAATTCCCTAAATTATTTAAAGTTTTTCCAAAATAATGTCTTATCCATTTTGAAGTTTCTTGCTAAATTTAAATAATTTTTTTATATTTTTAAAATTTTAACAGTTTTTAGAAACTGTGTACAACACATTTGAAGAATACGGTACTTTTCGAAATAAAAATGAGTAGGATGTTTTTAATTTACCTAAGTTATTTGAAGCATTCCAAAAACATTGTATTATTTACTTTGAACTTTCTAACAATATTTGTATAATTTTTTATATTTTAAAAATTTGAACATGTTTTAGAGATGGTGTACTATATACTTATAGAATAGGGTATTTTTTGAAATAAAGATGAATAGGTGTTTTTAAATTACCTAAATATTGAAGCTTTCTGAAAATAAAATATCATTCACTTTGAAATTTCTAGCTCAATTTACATAATTTTTAAAATTTTTAAAATTGCAACAATTTGTTTTTTAGAAATCCTATTTAATATAGTGTTTTTCGAATAAAAATGAATATGCTATATTTAATATACCTAAATTATTTGAAGCTTTTTGAAAACAATGTCTTATTCACATTGAAATTTGTAGCTCAATTTATATAAAAAAAAATTATCTTTTTAAAATTGCAACAACTTTATTTTTTAAGATCGTGTACTATATATACTTGATGAATATGGTGTTTTTCGAAATAAAAATGAAAACCCGATTTCTATATTACCTAAATTACTTGAAGCTTTCAGAAAATAATGTATTATTCACTTTGAAGTATCCAACCCAATTTACCTAACTTTTTATATTTTTAAAATTGTAACAATTTCGCTAAAGATATGTACTATATACACTTGAAGAATAAGGTATTTTTCAAAATGAAAATGAATAAGGTATTTTTAAATTACCTAAATTATTAAAAGCTTTACGAAAATAATTTATTATTCACTTTAAAGTTTCTAACACAATTTACATAATTTTTTTAAATTGCAACAGATTATTTAGAGATAGTGTACTATACACTCTGATAATTTGGTGTTTATCGAAACAAAAAATAAAAATGCAATTTTTAAATGATCTAAATTATTTGATGGTTTTTGAAAATAAGGTCTTATTCACTTCAATTTAGATGATTTTTTATATTTTAAAAGTTGCAATAGTTTCTTAGAGATCGTGTACAATATATTTGAAGAATGTGTTTTTCGAAATAAAAATGAATAGGGTGTTTTAAATTATCTAAATTATTTGAAACTTTCTAAAAAAAATATATTATTCACTTTTAATTTTGTAACTCAATTTACATAATTCTTATATTTTCAAAATTCTAACAGTTTATATATTTTCAAAATTCCAACAGTTTTTTGAGATCTTGTTGTAGTATAAAATTGAAGTAAATGGTGTTTTTAAATTATCTAAATTATTTGAAGAATTCTAAAAATAATATATTTTTCACTAAGTTTCTAATTCAATTTACATTATTTTAATTTTTTTTTAAAATTGTGACAGTTTTGTTGGTAATTGTGTACTATCACTAAAAGAATATAATAGGGTTTTTTTGAATAAAAAAAATTAAATATTATTTTTAAATTGCTTAAATTATTTGAAACTTTATGAAAATAAAGTATTATTCAATTTGAAGTGTTAACTCAATTTACATAATTTTTAATATTTTTAAATTGTTAAGTTTTTTTAGAGATCGTGTACTATACACTTGAATAATATGGTGTTTTTCAAAATAAAAAATGAAAACTCAATTTTTTAATGATCTAAATTATTTGAAGTGTTACAATGTATTATTCACTTTAAGGTTTTTAGCTCTACTTACATGATTTTTTATATTTGAAAAAAGAAAATAATTTTTTTAGAGATCGTGTACAATACATTCGAAGAATATGGTGTTTTCCGAAATAAAAATTAATAGGGTGTTTTTAAATTACCTAAATTATTTGAAACTTTTTGAAAACAATGTATTATTCAATTTGTATTTTATAATTTAGATACTTTTTTATATTTTTAAAATTGCAACAATTTTGTTAGAGTTTGTTTACAATACGAAGAATATAGTGTTTTTTGAATAAAAATGAAAATGAGATTTTTAAATTATCTAAATTATTTAAAGATTTTTTAAAACAATTTCTTATTCTCTATGAAGTTTCAAGCTCAATTTATATAATTTTTTATATTTTCAAAATTGTGACAATTTATTCAAAGATAGTATACTATACACTTGATGAATAGTATGTGTTTGAAATAAAAATGAAAACACAAATTTTAAAGTACCTAAATTATTTGAAGCTTTGTGAAAATAATTTATTATTCACTTTGAAGTTTTTAGCTCAATTTACATATTTTTCAAATTTTTAAAATTGCAACAATTTTATAAGAGATCGTGTACTATACACTTGAAGAATATGGTATTTTTCGAAATAAAAATGAAAAATAGTTTTTTAAATTACCTAAATAAATTGAAGTTGTTTGAAAATATTGTAGAATTATGTGTGCTTCAATGTTTAATATATTATGTTTTGATGATGACAAATACAAGAGCAATAAGTTATGTGTAGTATGTTTTGATATTGACAAATGTAAGATTAGATTAGGAATGAACATACTACTATATGAGCTTAATGGAGTGCATTATACCATGCATGATTATGTGTTCTATGTTGTGATATACAAGTTGATAATCATGTAATGTGTACATCAATGCTTGATAGACTAACTAGAGTTATATATTTATAAATCAAGCATATTTGATATTGAGTTTGGATGTTTGTACTAACTATGATTTTCAAGTGAGAAATATCTTGTAGATAGTCCAAGTATTAAGAGTAAGCAATGATCAAGAAAAATGAAAAAATCAATTATGCTCAACTCAAGAAGGAGAATGACAATGATAGTCAAGCACTTATGATACTATAAAAGAGAAACTAACAAGCTTAGATTGCATCAAGAAGCCTAAGGAATTAGTTTGGTATATTTATTTTCTAGTCTATGTAAGTGTAAATTTGAGAAGCCATTACTTGATAGAGCTTGTCTTTCACCTTGCATTCATAGCATCATTTTAAACCATAGCCTTCAAAATGTGTTTTTCAAAGAAATTGGTTACAAAGTGTTTTATCATGAGAAAATATTTTTTCAATTAGATAAGGATTTGAAAAGTGAGTTTATGTTTAAAAGTATTCAAATATTTGGTTTGAATTTGTTAATAAGCATAAACAAATATATTTTCAACAACAGTCTTATATGGAAGCTGATATATGTTTACCATTTTGATCATATCATTACGTGTGTTTTGAGTATTGAGCTAAACCTTATTTAATTTGAAAATAGACTCAATAAGCTTTCTAATGACTGGTCTTTTGCTCTAAATGGATCACAAATGAAGAAGTTATGAAATTTTGAATTCAGCCTTTGTTTTTAGGTTTTAAAAAATGACCTTTGTTCACTATTTTGATCATATCTTTAAAACTACTTTGCGTTTCGATCTAAAACTTCTTTCAAAGTAGACTCAAAGATCTTTCTAACAACTGGTCATTCGCTTGAGACGGACAAGAAATGAAGGAGTTATGGTTTTACAAAGTTAGAGATTGTCATCAGGAATTTTATATCCGAATTCATATTCGAATATCTAAGCACCAGTAAGTGCATATTCGAATACATATTCGAATATGACTTTTGATATTCGAATATATATTCGAATATAGCTTTCTAAGCACCAGTAAGTGCATATTCAAATACATATTCGAATATGGGTTTTGATATTCGAATATAGCTTTTAAAATGTGAAAAATCTGCTTCTAGAAGTGTCATATTCGAATACATATTCGAATATGGGATTCTATATTCGAACATATATTCGAATATGGGCTGTGCAGAGCTATAAACGACTAGTAACGACTAGATTTTAATGGAGGGTTATAAATATGAGTTCTTGGGCCATTATAGCATAAGAAGAAGGTTTTCCACTCTAATATCACACTAGAATCATATTATCTTATTTCTAAGCTTCTTCTAACATGAATCAAATGTTTTAATCTTGTTGGAAATTCCCTCCTTAATTAATCTGATATATTTCCCTCCAAAAAACACATGCATATGAATTGGTCAAATAAATTATTCCAAGGTCTTGGATTCATTTCCTTGACTCTTGAGAACTTTCACATTCATTTTGAATGTGTAGATTCATCTTTGGAAAGGTGAAGAGAGCTTAATATCCACCACCACTCTTGATGGAGAAGCCTCACCCATTTCTACTATAAATAGGGGACTTGAGAGAAGCATTGACATCAATCCAACTAGAGAGTTAAGAATCAAGAGTGAGAAAGTGAGAGTTTTGTAATCCTCTTAGAGAGAGAGAGAGTGATTCCACCACACTTGGTGAGATTGTGTGATTATTGTATACCATCCAAAAAGGGTGAGATTGAGTGTTATCCTCTTGTATTGAGAGAGATCTTATTGTATTCCTACTTTCATAATGGAGATA
Organism: Cyamopsis tetragonoloba; assembly: GCA_037177725.1. NCBI lineage: Eukaryota > Viridiplantae > Streptophyta > Magnoliopsida > Fabales > Fabaceae > Cyamopsis > Cyamopsis tetragonoloba. The sequence continues at coordinate 34,277,081 of CM074120.1, read as the reverse complement.
TTTTACTGGCTTGGTCCCGTAGTTTTTCCTTCTCATATTGAGGAGGTTTTCCACGTTAAAAATTCTCGTGTGTTATTTTCTTCTCCTTACTTTCTTTTAAGCTCATTTTAAGTCACATAGATGGAGGGAAATTTTTCCGCTTCCGCATAATTGCTCTGATTTCCCAACAGTGGTATCAGAGCTCTCCTGGTTCAGGGGAGCAAGCCTGTGTGATTTAAGATGGACGGAGATTTTTTACATGATGGAGATATGTTCAAGCTGACTGCAAAAAACTACTCGTATTGGAAGCCCATGATGGAAGATCACATGTACTGCAAGGAGTTACATGAGCCTATAACATGTAACCAGAAGCCGGAGGAGAAGACTGACAAAGAATGGGAGCTTCTGAATCGAAAAGTCGTAGCTATGATTCGGAAGTATATTGATAGAAGTTTGTTCGAGCATGTGTCGACGTATACTAATGCTTATGAGCTGTGGTCTAAACTTGAATCTATGATTCAAAAGAAAACTCCCAGAAATAAATCACATCTTGTTACAAGGTTGGGCAAGCTGGAGTACAAGGATGGCCAAGGTATGATAGAGCATTTAAACACTTTTAAAGGTCTTGTTAATCAATTGACAAAAATTAAAATGAAGATAGATGATGAGCTGCAAGCACTCCTACTCCTTAGTTCTTTGCCTGAGAGTTGGGCCACTTTGGTGGTCTCTCTCAGTAACTTTGTTCCCGATGGGAAACTCTCAATGGACACTGTTTCTAACAATCTGTTGAATGAAGAATCTAGACGGAAGGAGTATAATGTACCTTACCAGTCTGAGGCTAATGTTGTAGACAGACGAGGTAGAAGCGAAACCCGTGGGAAAAATGAATCTCATGGAAGAGGCAAAAGCAAGGAGAAAGGACGTTCCAAGTCTCGTTCCAAAATAAGCTGCTACTATTGTGGCAAGCCAAGACATATAAGGTCCGAATGTAGGTTTCTCAAGAGATATCAGAAGGTTGGGACTGTCCATGCGGATATGATAGAACCCAAGAATAAAAACGATAAATCTACTACAGCCTTCGTGTCAGACGATGACGTTTTTCTCATTGGAGAAGACAATTACTTGAATGTTGCCTATGGTGATTGTTCATGGATTGTAGATTCTGGCGCATCGTTCCATGTGAGTCCACATGAAGGTTTCTTCTCAAATTACAAGAGAGGAGATTTTGGAACAGTCAAGATGGGAAACCATGTCACCAGTAAGATTGTTGGCATAGGGGATGTGATCATTACAACAAACACAAGGAGCAAGCTCGTGCTGAAAGAGGTGAGACATGTACCTGACATGCGTCTAAATCTCATCTCGACTGAAAAGTTAGACGATGTTGGGCTCGTGAGCCACTTTGGTGGTGGAAAATAGAAGCTGACAAAAGAAAGCAAGGTGATTGCCAAAGGTTCCAAAGATGGAACTTTGTATATTACACAGGGAAGAATTTGCGGTGGAGAAGCAAATGTGGTAGACGACTCCAAAGATCTTTGGCACAGACGATTGGGCCACATGAGTGAGAAATGATTACAGATCATCGCCAAAGATCATCTCCCTGACATGAGTGGCCAGCACCTGGAATCTTTACTGATTGTCTAGCTGGGAAGCAGTGTAGATTCAGTTTTCAAAGATCAGACGATCCCTTAAGGAGGAAGGAAGTTCTCGAGCTTGTGCACTCAGACGTTTGTGCTCCGTCTGAAAGATCCAATGGAGGTGCGTATTATTTTGTAACCTTTATTGATGATTACTCTAGAAAAGTATGGGTATATTTATTGAAAACTAAAGACCAAGTTCTTCATGCTTTCATGGAATTCCATGCTTTGGTGGACCGTGAGACCGGGAAGAAGCTGAAATGTCTAAGGTCAGACAATGGTGGAGAATACCGTGGTCCGTTCAAGGCGTATTGTCAGACTCATGGTATCAAACTAGAGAAGACCCCTCCAAAGACCCCTCAATTGAATGGCGTGGCTGAAAGGATGAACAGAACAATTGAAGAAAAGGTTAGATGCATGCTGTCTCATGCAAATCTCCCTAAGTCCTTCTAGAGTGAAGCTGTGAAGACAACAGTGGCGTTAATAAATCTCCCACCATCACGACCTTTGAAGGGAAAGATTCCAGAGGAAGAATGGTATAGGAAGAAAGCGTCTTACAACCACTTGAAGGTTTTCGGATGCAGAGCATTTGTCCATATACCCAAAGATGAACGTGCAAAGCTGGATGCTAAGACCAAGGAGTGCATATACCTTGGGTCTCCAAAGGATGAATTTGGGTATAGATTATGGGATCCTGTAAACAAGAAGATTTTTAGAAGCGGAGATGTGGTATTCTTTGAAGATCAGACGATCAAGGACTTCCAACAGAAAAGGCAAGTGAAGTCCAAGACAAGCAGTGATGATGTGGTAATCCATCTTGGGAGCAACAATTCAGGGGGAGAAGATTCTCAAAGACAAACTATTCCTGATCAGACAAATCCTGAGCAAATGCAACCTCAGACGGTGGATGATCAAATGATCCCAGATGATCAGGCGGATCCAGAACCCCAAACGATTGAAGAAAATCAGACGCAGCTTGAGCCAAGACGTTCTACAAGAGTCAGGCAACCCTCCACCAAGTACTCATCACACGAATATGTTACACTCACTAGTAATGGTGAACCTCAGAGCTTTGCTGAAGCTATGGAGACGAAAGAAAATGAAGAATGGATCAAAGCCATGAATGAGGAGATTACCTCATTGCATGAGAACCACACCTATGATCTGGTGGAATTACCAAAGGGAAGACGACCTTTGAGGAACAAATGGGTGTACAAGTTGCAATATGAAGAAGGGAGTTTAAAGCCCCGATATAAAGCCCGAATCGTGGTGAAGGGCTGTAACCAGAAGAAGGGAGTTGACTTCGAAGAGATCTTCTCACCAGTGGTGAAGATGCCCTCTATAAGGGTAGTCCTAAGTTTAGCAGCTAGCCTAGACTTAGAGATTGAGCAGCTTGATGTGAAGACTGCATTCCTGCATGGAGACCTAGAAGAGGAGATTTATATAGAGCAACTAGAAGGGTTTGAAGAACCAGGCAAGGAACACCTTATGTGTCGTCTGAACAAGAGTCTCTACGGTCTAAAGCAGACCCCCAGGCAGTGGTATAAGAAATTTGAATCCTTTATGACTCAGCACAAATTTTCGAGGACATCAACAGATCATTGTATATTCATAAAGAGGTATTGCAATGGTGATTTTATCATACTGCTGCTATATGTTGATGATATGCTGATTGTGGGTCATGACAAGAGAAAAATTACTAATCTGAAGAAGGCCTTGAGCAAGTCCTTTGCTATGAAGGATTTAGGACCTGCAAATCAAATCCTTGGAATGAAGATTGTCAGAGACCGTTCCAAGAGGTTGTTGTGGCTATCACAAGAAAAGTACATTGAAAAAGTCCTCAAGAGATTTAATATGGACAATGCAAAACCAGTGAATGTTCCACTTGCTGGGCACATGAAGTTGAGCAAGAGGCATAGTCCGACAAATGAAGAAGCGAAGCAAGAGATGAGCAAGGTGCCTTATTCGTTTGTGGTAGGCAGCCTTATGTATGCTATGGTTTGTACAAGACCAGACATTGCTTATGTAGTTTGAGTTGTGAGTCGGTTCTTGTCAAATCCGGGCAAGGAGCATTGGAATGTAGTGAAATGGATATTAAGGTATCTAAGAGGAACTACCAAAAGGTGCTTGTGCTTTGGTAATGGTGATCCCGTATTAGAAGTATACACCGATGCTGACATGGCTGGAGATGTGGATTCTAGAAAATCTACATTAGGTTACATAACTGCTTTTGAAAGGGGAGCTGTATCGTGGCAATCAAAGCTACAGAAGTGTGTTGCTTTGTCAACCACTGAAGCAGAGTATATCGCAGTGACTGAAGCCTGCAAGGAGACTCTATGGTTGAAGAATTTCCTGTGTAAGTTAGGTCACAAGCAAGAAAGATATGTTGTGAGTTGTGACAATCAAAGTGTGATTCATCTAGCTAAGAATCAGACTTTTCACTCTCGTTCGAAGCATATTGATGTTCGATATCATTGGATAAGCGAAGTTTTGGATGATGGCCTGTTGCAGCTAGAGAAAGTCCACACAGACGATAATTGGCCTGATATGTTGACTAAGACGGTATCAGTCAATAAGCTCTCAGAATGTTGCAAGGGAGTAGGATTGATGATGCCCCTCAGTTAAGTCGGGAAGGGGGATATTGTTGGCAATTCCCTCCTTAATTAATTTGATACATTTCCCTTCAAAAACACATGCATATGAATTGGTCAAATAAATTATTCCAAGGTCTTGGATTCATTTCCTTGACTCTTGAGAACTTGCACATTCATCTTGAATGTGTAGATTCATCTTTGGAAAGGTGAAGAGAGCTTAATATCCACCACCACTCTTGATGGAGAAGCCTCACCCATTTCTACTATAAATAGGGGACTTGAGAGAAGCATTGACATCAATCCAACTAGAGAGTTAAGAATCAAGAGTGAGAAAGTGAGAGTTTTGTAATCCTCTTAGAGAGAGAGAGAGAGTGATTCCACCACACTTGGTGAGATTGTGTGATTATTGTATACCATCCAAAAAGGGTAAGATTGAGTGTTATCCTCTTGTATTGAGAGAGATCTTATTGTATTCCTACTTTCATAGTGGAGATATTTTACTGGCTTGGTCCCGTGGTTTTTCCTTCTCATATTGAGGAGGTTTTCCACGTTAAAAATTCTCGTGTGTTATTTTCTTCTCCTTACTTTCTTTTAAGCTCATTTTAAGTCACATAGACGAAGGGAAATTTTTCCGCTTCCGCATAATTGCTCCGACTTCCCAACAAATCTTGGTCTTTCATCTTGAATCATTCTCATCATTCAAAAAACTTTGTTATTCGAAATTGCTCTATCTTGCTAAAGGCTTGCTCAAATCTTTGTGCTTCAAGTTGTAATATCTTCTCTTTTGAGAGCTTCATTATTTGTAAAACCTTAAAGTGAATTGTGGAGAGAAGGTGAGGTATCTTTCTAGTTGATTGAAGGTGGGGTATCCTTCAAGGTTGTTTTAGGGTGAGGTATCCCTAGTTGAGGCTCCTGCACATTGGTGGGGTATCCAATGGTGGGGAGTGCTCTTAGTGTGTAATCTTGTTGAAGATTGAATACAAGTATTTATGCGGTGCCATTTTGAAGACTAGACGTAGGTCACAAGGAGGTTTAGTGACCGAACCAGTATAAATCTCTTTGTTTGATTCTCTCTTCCCTACTCTTTCAACTCTTATATTTGTTGATCTATATTTTTATTGCTCATCTTGCTTCATACTCTAATTTCTCATAATCTCATTATATTTGAGTTGGATTTGCAAATTGAATTCTTTATAAACGTTCCGCTGCTTATAATTGTTATTTGCACAAAATTGTTTAAATTTCTTGAAAGTGTTTTAAAGTTTTAGATCACCCAATTCACCCCCCCCCCCCCCCTCTTGGGTGATAGTTGCCATGACCAACAAATATTATTCACTTTAAGTTTCTAACACAATTTCAATAATTTTTTAAAGAGATCATGTACTTACACTTGAAAAATATGACATTTTTCGAAATAAAAATAAAAACTTTTTTTGAAATAACCTAAATTATTTGAACTTTTTTTAAAATAATATATTTTTTATTTTGAACTTCTAGCTCAATTTACGTAATTTTTTATATTTTTTAAATTGCAATATTTTTTTAAAGATCATGTATTATACACTTGAATAATTGGGTCTTTTTTGAAATTAAAAAAAAAACGTATATTTTAAATTTTCTAAATTATTTGAAGATATTTGAAATAATGTATTGGTCACTTTGAAGTTTGTAACTCAATTTATATCATTTTTTATATTTTTAAACTGTAACGATTTTTTAAGAATCCGTGTACTATATACTTGAAGAATATTGAATTTTTCGAAATAAAAATGAAAATTATTTTTTTAAATTACCTAAATAAATTTAAATTTTTTGAAAATATATTATTCACTTTCAAGTTTCTAGCTTAATTTACATAATTTTATATTTTTAAAATTGCAAGAAATTTGTTAAGAGATTGTGTACTTACACTTGAAGAATATGTCAATTTTCAAAACAAAATTGAAAACTTGTTTTTTAAATAAGCTAAGGGGTTGTTTGGTTTGCATTTTCATTTTCTGTTTTCTGTTTTGTGAAATTTTACAAAGGAAAAACTGAAAATGCTGAAAACAGAAATTTTCAGTTTTTTCAGCATTTTCAATTTTTTCTTTGTAAAATTTTAGAAAACAGGAAACAGACTCAAAACAGGAAATGAAAACAGAAAAAGAAAATGCAAACCAAACAGCCCCTAAATTATTTGAAGTTTTTTTAAAACAATGTATTATTCATTATTTTTGTTGTAAAAGTTTAATTAAAAGGTAGACCTACCTCGTCTAGAGCCAGGGCATACCACAGCCCTCATAGAGGAGTTACATTGGAGTTTACCGATCATCCACTAAAAAGAGATAAATTCAACAGAGTGAGACATTCAACCCCAAACCTGACAAATAGGAGTCCAATGCACTAACCACTTGGGCTACCCCTCATTGGCAATATCTTATTTATTTTGAAGCTTCTAGCTCAATTTACGTAATTTTTTATAATTTTAAAATTGCAAAAAATTTTTAGAGATCATGTACTATACACTTGAATAATTGAGTATTTTCTGAAATAAAAATAAAAATTCTTATTTTTAATTACCTATATTAATTAAAGATATTTAAAATAATGTATTATTCACTTTGAAGTTTCTAATTCAATTTACATAATTTTTTTGTATTTTTAAAATTGCAACTATTTTTTTTTTTTTGAGATTGTGTACTATGCACTTGAAGAATAAGGAGTTTTTTGAAATAATAATCAATATAGTATTTTCAAATTATCTAAATTATTTGCTGCTTTCAAGAAGTAATGTATTATTCGTTTTGAAGTTTCTAACTCAATTTATAATTTTCTTATATTTTTAAATTTCAAAATAATTGCGTACTATACCATTGAAAAATAGGACGTTTTTCGATATTAAAATAAATAAGGTGTCTTTTAAATTACCTAAATTATTTGAAGTTTTCTGAAAATAATGTATTATTCACTTTGAAGTTTCTAACTCAATTTACATAATTATTTTTGTTTTTAAATTTCAACTGCGTTTTAGAGATCGTGTACAATATATTTAAAGAAGATAGTGTTTTTCGAAATAAAAATGAATAAGATATTTTTAAATTACCTTTATTATTTGAAGCTTTCTGAAAATATTTTATTATTTACTTTGAAGTTTCTAACTCTATTTATATAATTTTTTATATTTTTAAAATTTGAACATTTTTTAGAAATCGTGTACACACTTGAAAAAATTATTTTTTTTGAAATAAAAATGAATAGGGTGTTTTTAATATACCTAAATTATTTGGAGCTTTATAAAAGTTAAGTATCATTCACTTTGAAGTTTCTAGTTCAATTTACATAATTTTTAAAATTGCAACAGTTTTTTTAGAAATATTGTTATATCACTTAAAGAATATGGTGTTTTTCGAATTAAAATGAATATGCGATATATAATCTACCTAAATTATTTTAAGATTTTGTAAAATAATGTGTTATTCAAATTTAAAAGCTCAATTTTCAAAAGAAAATTATCTTTTTAAAATTACAACAGTTTTTTAAAAGATTATATACATATAGAATATGGTGTTTTTCGAAATAAAAATAAAAACCCGATTTATAAATTTCCTAAATTGTTTTAATCTTTCTAAAAATAATGTATTATTCATTTTGATGTATCTAGCCGAATTTTCAAAACTTTTTATATTTTTACAATTGCAACAACTTTTCTAAAGATCATGTAATATACACTCGTAAAATAGCGTGTTTTTTTTAAATGAAAATGAATAAGGCATTAAATGATTTCTATAAACAATGTACTATTCGCTTTAAAGTTTATAACACAATTTACATAATTATTTTATTTTCTTAAAATTGCAACGGATTTCTTAAAGATTGTGTACTATACACTTTGAGAATATGGTGTTTTTTGAAATAAAAAATGAAAACACAAATTTTAAATGATCTAAATTATTTGAAGCTTTTTGAAAATAATGTATTATTCACTTTGAAGTTTCTAGCTCAATTTAGATGATTTTCTATTATTTAAAAGATGCAATAGTTTTTTGAGATCTTGTAGTATAAACTTGGAGTAAATAATATTTTTAGATTACCTAAATTATTTGAAGAATTAAAAATAATTCATTTTAGAGTTTATAACTCAATTTAAATAATTTTAAATTGTAATAGTTTTTTAGTAATTGTGGATTATCACTAAAAGAATAGGGTGTTTTTTGAACAAAAAATAAAAATTTTATTTTTAAATTACCTAAATTATTTGTAGCATTCTGAAGAAAAAAAAAAGTATTGTTCACTTTGAAGTTTCTAACTCAATTTACATAATTTTTATATGTTTTAAGTTGCTTCACTTTTTTAGAGATCATATACTATTCGTTTGGAGAATATGATGTTTTTGGAAATAAAAAATGAAAATTCAATTTTTAAATGATCTAGATTATTTGAAGCATTTTGAAAATAATGACTTGTTCACTTTTAAGTTTCTAACTCAATTTACATGATTTTTTATATTTTTAAAATTTGCAATAGTATCTTTAGAGATCGTGTATAATACATTTAGGATATTTTCTGAAATAAAAACTAATAGTGTTTTTAAATTACCTAAATCATTTGAAGCTTTCTGAAAACAACATATTATTCACTTTGAAGTTTGTAACTCAATTTACTTAATTTTTTATATTTTCAAAATTCCAAAAGTTTTTTGAGATCTTGTAGTTTAAAATTGAAGTAAAGGGTGTTTTTAAATTAACTTATTATTTGAAGCATTCTGAAAACAATAAATTATTAACTTTGAAGTTTCTAACTCAATTCATACAATTTTAAATATTTTCAAAATTGAAACAGTTTTTTTAGTAATCCTCTACTATCACTATAAGAATTGGGTGTTTCTTGAAAAAAAAATGTGATTTCAAAATTACTTAAATTATTTGAAGCTTTTTGAAAATAATGTATTATTTATTTTAAAGTTTCTAACTCAATTTAAATAATTTATTATATTTTGGAAATTGCAACAAATTCTTTAGATATTGTGTACAATACACTTGAAGAATATGGTGTTTTCCAAAATAAAAATGAAAACATGATTTTTAAATTAACTAAATTATTTGAAGATTTTTGAAAATAATGTCTTAGTCTCTTTGAAGTTTCTGTTTCAATTTAAATAATTTTTTTTATATTTTTAAAGTTTTGACAGTTTTAGGGATATTGTACTATACACTTGTGAACTAGGGTGTTTTTTGGAATAAAAATTAATAGGATTTTTTTCAAATTACCTAAATCATTTAAAAATTTGTAAAAAAATTTATTAATTACTTTGAAATTTCTAACTCAAATTACATAATTTTTTATTTTTTTAAAATTACAACAGTTTTTTATAATTTGTGTACTATCACTTGAAGAATATGGTGTTTTTTGAATAAAAATGAAAAATTTATTTTTAATATACCTAAATTATTAAAGTTTTTGAAAATATGTATTATTAGCTTTGAAGCTTCTAGCTCAATTTACATAGTTATTTATATTTTCAAAATTGGAATAGTCCTTTTACAGATCATGTAATTTACACTTTAAGAATATGATATTTTTCAGAATAAAAATGAAAATCTGTTTTTTTAAATTACCTAAGTTATTTGAAGTTTTTAAAAAATAATGTATTATTTACTTTAAAGTTACTATCTCAATTTATATAATTTTTATTTTTTTAAAATCGCAATAATTTTTTAAGAGATCATGCAATATACAATTGAATAGTACGGTATTTTTCAAAATAAAAATTACAATGAATTTTTTGAATTATCTAAATTATTTGAATATTATTTTAAAAAAAAGTGTATTATTCAATTTTCTAGCTCAATTCCTATTTTTTTTTATATTTTTAAAACTGCAATGTTTTTTTTGTAGAAATCATGTACTATACACTTAAAGAATAGGTTTTTTTTCGAAATAAAACTAAATAGGGTGTTTTTAACTTATTTAAATTATTTAAAGCTTTCTCCAAACAATACAATGTTACCTTTAAGTTTCTAACTCAATTTATATAACTTTTTATATTTTAAAATTGAAATAGTGTCGGTAGAGATCCTCTACTATATACACTTGAAGAGTATGTTGTTTTTCGAAATGAAAATGGAAACGTATTTTTTAAATTATCTAAATTATTTAAACTTTTTGAAAACAATATTTTATTCAATTTGAAGTTTCTAGCGCAATTCAAATAATTTATTATATTTTAAAAATTACAACAATTTTTTTAGAAATTCTCTACAATGTATTTGAAGAATAGTGTTTTTCAAAATAAGAATAAAATAGGTTATTTTTAAACTACCTAAATTTGAAGCTTTCTGAGAATATTTGAGAATATTGTATTCTTTAATTTGAAGTTTCTAAATCTAATTAAATAATATATTTTATATTTTTAAAATTTGAACAATTTGTTAGAGATCGTATACTAAACATTTGAAGAATAGAGTGCTTTTTTGAAAGAAAAATTAACAGGGTGTTTTTAATTACCTAAATTATTTGAAGATTTTTTAAAATAAAATATCATTCACTTTGAAGTTTCAAGTTCAATTTATATATTTTTTAAATTTTAAAATTGCAACAGTTTTTTTTAGAAATCTTGTTTTTTCAATCGAAGAATATGGTGTTTTTCGAATAAAAATGAAAATGTGATTTTTAATATACCTAATTTATTTGAAATTTTTTTAAAGGAATATCTTATTTACTTTAAAGTTTCTAGCTCTACTTAGAATTTTTTTATATTTTTAATAGGGTTTTGCTAACCATTGCCCTAAGGGCAATGGATAAGCTACCTATAAATATAAATTTCTAACAAAAGTCATAACTAATGAAGATGTACTTTCAGCATTGAATGCTATAGTACTTTTTAATGACAAATTTTTATTTGTGAGTTTCTTATCCATTGCCCTAAAGGTGATTGATTTAGTAAGGGTGATTAGCGATTAATTTGGTAATGTAATTGAAGTGAATTAGAGAGTAAAAAAGGTAAACATAAGTGAACCCTACAACCCTAGGTTTTCCATAAGTTAATATAATTTTTTTTAATATTTACATTGCATTCTTATAAAATCTTATCACCAATATTCCTTGTCTAGATAGCACAAGTTTTCTAAATATTCCGATAGTTATTAGTGCTCCCTTAGGTGCGTGTCAAATTTTATTTCGATAAACACCTTATTTTTGAAGTGAATAATAAAATTGTTGCAATTTTAAAATAATAAAAAATTTATAAGTTGAGATAGAAACTTCAAAGTGAATAAGACATTGTTTTAAAAAAACTTCTAATAAATTAGGTACATTAAAAATTGTCTTTTCTTTTTTATTCGAAAACACCATATTCTTCAAGTGATAGTACATGATTTCTAAAAAACTATTGCAATTTTAAAAGTTTAAAAAATTATGTAAATTGTCAACAACTTATAGCTTAAGTGGCATAAGGAAGAGCTCTTTGAGCTGAATGAGTGGGGTTCGATCCCCGGTGAAGTAGATTTAGGAGTAGTGTAGTGTGTGTTTGACCGATAAAAAAAATTATGTAAATTGAGTTGAAGACTTCAAAGTAAATAATACATTATTTTTATAAAACTTCAAATAATTTAGGTAATTTATAAACACCACAACCATTTTTATTTCATAAAAAAACCATATTCTTCAAGTGTATAGTCTCAATCTCTATAAAAACTATTGAAAAACATTTTTATAAAGCTTCAAATAATATAGGTAATTGAAAAACATCCTTTTAATTTTTATTTCGAAAAATACACTATTCTTTAGATGTATCGTACATGATCTCTAAAAGAAGAGCTACAATTTTAAAAATATAAAAAAATATGTAAATTCAACTAAAACTTTAAATTGAATAATACATTATTTTGAAAATGCTTCAAATAATTTATGTAATTTAAAAGATGTGTTTTCATTTTTATTTCGAAAAACACCATATTCTTCAAGTGTTTATAGTACATGATCTCTAAAATAACTTTTACAATTTTAATAATATAAAAAAAAACATGTAAATTGAGATTGAATTTCAAAGTGAATAATATATTGTTTTAAGAAAGCCTCAAATAATTTAGGTGTTTTAAAAATACTGAATTCATTTTAATTTTAAAAAACACCCTATTTTTCAAGTGTTAGTACAAGGTCTCTAAAAAAATTGTTGCATTTATTTAAATTAAAAAAATTATGTAAATTAAGATTGAAACTTCAAGTTAATAAGAAATTTTTTTCTAAAAGCTTTGAAAACACTATATTCGTTTTTATTTCGAAAAATACCCTATTCTTCAATTGTATAGTACGCTATATCTAAAAATATAAAAAAACTATGTAAATTGAGATAAAAAATTCAAGGTGAATAATTAATTATTTTAGAAATCTTGAAATAATTTAAGTAATTTAAAAATCACATTTTCACTTTTATTTCGAAAAATAACCTATACTTCGGTGATAGTGTATGATCTCTAAAAAAAACTGTTGTAATTTTAAAAATATAAAAAAAATTATAAATTCAGATAGAAACTTCAAAGTGAATAAGGCATTATTTTCAAAATTCTTCTAATGATTTGGGTAATTTAACAAATGCATTTTATTTCGAAAAATACTCTATTCAAAATCACTAAAATAACTAATGCTATTTAGAATATATAAAAATTAAGTAAAATGAACTATAAACTTCAAATTGAATAATACATTATTTTCAAAAACATTTAAAAAATTTAAGTGATTTAAAAATACCCTATTCATTCTTATTTCGAAAAAACATAATATTCTTCAAATATATAGTACACGATTTCTTAAAAAGATGTTGCAATTTAAAAATATAAAAAAATGAAAATATGAAATTGAAACTTCAAAGCGAATAATAGTTTTCATAAAGCTTTAAATAATTTAGGTAAGTTAAGGAAAAAACCCTTTTCATTTTTATTTCAAAAAATACTTTATTCTTTAAGTGTATAGTAGACGATCTCTTAAAAAATTGTTGCAATTTTAAAAAATATAAATTTAATAAATTGAGCTAGAAATTTCAAAGTGAATAAGACATTGTTTTAAAAAATCTTCTAATAATTCAAGTATATTAAAATTTTCATTTTCATTTTTATTCAAAAATTACTCTATTCTTCTAGTGTATAATACACTATATCTTAAAATATTGTTGCAATTTTAAAAATATAAAAAAGTAATGTAAATTGAGCTAGAAACTTCAATATGAAAAATACAATGTTTTTAGAAAGCTTTAATTATATTAGGTAATTAAAAAACACCCTTTTTCATTTTTATTTCAGAAAATATCTTATTCTTTAAGTGTATATAGTATATGATCACTAAAGAAAGAGTTGAAATTATGAAAATTTTTAAAATTTTTTAAATTGAGATAGAAACTTAAAAGTGAATAAAAAATTATTTTAAAAAGATTCAAATAATTTAAGTAATTTAAAAAATGCGTATTCATTTTTATTTCGAAAAACATCATATCCTTCAAGTGTATAATACACAATCTCTAAAAGAACGGTTGCAATTTTTAAAATAAAAAATTATGTTAGTTGAGCTTGAAACTTCAAAATGAATAATACATTATTTTAACAAAGCTTCAATTAATTTTGGTAATTAAAAAAAATCCTATTTATTTTTATTTTAAAAAACACCATATTCTTCAAGTGTATAGTACACCGCCTCTGAAAATACTGCTACATTTTAAAAATATTAAAAAATTCATAAATTGAGATAGAAACTTCAAAGTGAATAATATTTTTTTTAAAATTTTTTTTATAATAATTTAGGTATATTAAAAATTGTATTTCCTTTTTTATTCAGAAGCACCCTATTCTTCAAGCGATAGTACATGATTTCTAAGAAAAACTATTGCAATTTTTAAAATTTTAAAAACCATGTAAATTGAGCTAGAAACTACAAAGTGAATAAGACATCATTTTAAAAAAGCTTCAAATAATTTAGGTAATATAAAAAATGCGTTTTCATTTTCTTTCGAAAGACACCATATTCTTCAAGTGTATATATGATCTCTTTAAAAATATAAACAATTATGTAAATTGAATTATAAAATTTAAATTGAAATATTTCTTGTTTTCATAAAGCTTCAAAAAATTTTGGTAATTTAAAAACACCATATTCATTTTTATTTTAAAAAAAAAATCCTATTCTTCAAGAGTAAATAATTTGTTGCAATTTTAAAAATACAAAAAAGCCTGTAAATTGAGTTAGAAATTTCAAGTGAATAGGAAATTATTTTCAAAAAGCATCAAATAATTTATGTATAATAAAAATTGTGTTTTCATTTTTATTCGAAAAACACCCTATTGTTCAAATGATAGCAAACAATTTCTAAAAAAACTCTTTCAATTTTCAAAATATAAAAATGATTGAAATTTAACTTGAAACTTCAAATTAAATATTACATTATTTTCTAAAAGCTTCAAATATTTTTAAAACATCCTATTTATTTTTCTTTCAAAAAATACCATTTTATTCAAGCATATAGTACACAATCTCTTATAAATTTGTTGTGTCTATATATAAAAAAAGGATTATTTTAGCTAAACACTTCCAAGTGAATAATATATTTTTTTCAAAAAGCTTCAAAAAATTTAGGAAATTTAAAAAGCGTATTTTTATTTTGAAAAACACCCTACTTCGAGTTTATAGCACACAATGTCTAAAAAAAACTGTGGCAATATGAAAAATATAAAAAAGTATGTAAATTAACTTCGAATATTCAAAGTGAATAATACATTACTTTCTGAAAGTTTGAAGAAATTTAGGAAATTGAAATATTGCATTTTTATTTTTATTTCAAAAAATACCATATTCTTCAATTGTGCACACAATGTCTAAAAAAATTATTGTAATTTTAAAAATATAAAAAAAGTATGTAAATTGAATTAGAAACTTCAAATTGAAGAAGACATTGTTTCAAAACAAATAATGTAGGTAATTTAAAAGCATCCTAATCATTTTTATTTTGAAAAACATCCTATACTTCAAATGTACAATATACGATCTCTAAAAATATTGTTGCAATTTTAAAAATATAAAAAAACTTTATAAATTGAGCTAGAAACATACAAGTGAATAAGACATTATTTTCAAAGAGCTTCAAATAATTTTGGTAATTTAAAAATCACATTTTTTTATTTTATTTTTTTAAAAAACGCCCTATTCTTCAAGTATATATATAGCACACAAATTTTAAATAGAAATTAAAAGTGAATATGACATTCTTTTAAAAAACCTTCAAATAATTTAAATAATATAAAATCATGTTTTTATTTTTATTTCAAAAAACATCATATTCTTCAAGTGTGTACACAAACTATTGCAATTTTAAAAATATAAAAAAAGTATGTAAATTGGGCTAGAAACTTAAATGTGAACAATACATTGTTTTAAAAAAGTTTCAAATAATTTATGAAATTTAAAAATCACATTTTCATTTTTATTTCGAAAAATATCATATTCTTTAAATATATAGTACACGATCTAAAAAAAATAGTCGCAATTTTAAAAATATAAAATATTATGTAAATTGAGTTAAAAACTTCAAAGTGAATAGTACAATGTGTTCAAAAAGCTTTAAATAATTTAGGTAATTAAAACATCGTGTTTTCATTTTTAACTAAAAAAACACCCTATTTTTCAAGTATATAGTACACGATCTCTGAAAAAATAGTTGCAATTTTAAAATATAAAATAATTTGTAAATTAACTTAGAATATTCAAATTGAAAAATCCATTGCTTTCAGAAAGCTTCAAATATTTCAGATAATATAAAAACTGCATTTTTATTTTTTAAAAAAAAAAACACGATACTCTATATAGTATACGGTCTCTAAATATATGTTGTAATTTTATAAATATGAAAAGATATGTAAATTGAATTAGAAACTTCTGATCAAATAATACATTATTTTCACAAAGCTTCAAATAATTTAGGTTATTTAAAAACACCATATTCATTTCTATTTCGAAAAAAGACCCAATTCCTCAAGTGTATAGTACACGATCTCTAAAAAAAATTGTTGCAATTTTAAATGTATAAAAATTATGTAAATTGAGTTTCAAACTAAAGAGTGTATAAAACGTTATTTTCATAAAGCTTCAAATTACTTAGGTAATCTAAAAATCGTATTTTCATTTTTACTTCAAAAAACACCATATTTTTCAAATGTATAGTATACGATCTCTACAAAAACCGTTGCAATTTTAAAATTTATTTAAATTTAGCATGAAACATCAAAGTAAATAGTACATTATTTTTGAGAAGCTTCAAATAATTTACGTAATTTAAAAATATCCTATTAATTTTTATTTCGAAAAACACCATATTCTTCAAATGTATAATACATGATCTCTAAAAAACTATTGCAGTTTAAAAAATATAATCTTTTTAAATAGAGCTAAAAACT
Source organism: Cyamopsis tetragonoloba (assembly GCA_037177725.1). NCBI lineage: Eukaryota > Viridiplantae > Streptophyta > Magnoliopsida > Fabales > Fabaceae > Cyamopsis > Cyamopsis tetragonoloba. Next base: position 34,260,461 of record CM074120.1, on the reverse strand, counting down.
TCAAAGTGAATTATAAATTTTTTTCGAAATACTTTAAAAAAATTTAAAACATGCATTTTCATTTTGATTTCGAAAAAAATCCATTTTTCGAGTGTATAGTACACGATCTCTAAAACAACTATTACAATTTTAAAAATATAAAAAAATATTTAAATTGAGTTTGAAACTTCCAAGTGAATAATCCATTGCTTTCAAAAAGCTCCAAATTATTTAAGTAATTTCAAATTGCGTTTTCATTTGTATTTTTTAAAACACGATATTCTTCAATTTTATAGTACCAATCTCAAAAAAAGTTGTTGCAATTTTATAGGTGAATAGTACATTATTTTCACAAAGCTTCAAATAATTTAGGTTATTTAAACACCCTATTCATTTTTATTTCGAAAAACATCATATTCTTAAGGTGTATATAGTATATGATCTTTAAAGACCGTTGCATTTTTAAAAATATAAAAAATTATGTAAATTAACCTAGAAGATTCAAAATTAATAATACAATGTTTTCAAAAAATTTCAAATTATTTACATTATTTAAAAAACACATTTTCATTTTTATTTCGAAAAAATATCATATTCTTCAAGTATAAGTACAAGATCTCTTAAAAAACTGTTGCAAATTTAAAAATATAAAAATCATGTAAATTGAGCTAGAAACTTTAAAGTAAATAACATTTCCAAAAAACATCAAAGTATTTTGTTATGAAAAACACTATACTCTTCAAGTGTATAGTACACAATCTCCTTAACATTATTGCAATTTTTAAAATAAAAAATATGTACATTGAGCTAGAATCTTCAAAGTAAATAATACATTATTTTTACAAAGCTTCAAATAATGTAGGTAATTTAAAAACATCATATCTTTCAAGTGTATATTACATAATTTTTAAAAATCACGTTTTCATTTTTATTTCAAAAAATAGTCTATTCTTTTAGTGATATACTACATAATTTTAAAAAAAAATTGTTATAATTTTAAAATTGTTTAAAATTTTGTAAATTAAGTCAGAAATTTCAAATTGAATAATAGTACGTTCAGAAGGCTTCAAATAATTTAAGTAATCTAAAAATATGTTTTTCATTTTTATTTTGAAAAACACCATATTCTTTAAGTGTATATAGTACACGATATCTAAAAAAGTTGTTGTAATTTTAAAATTATAAAAAATTGGGTAAATTGAGCTTGAAATTTTAAAGTAAATAAGACATTATTTTTAAAAAGCTTCAAACAATTTAGGTAATTTAAAAATTAAATTTGTTTTTATTTCTAAAAACACCATACTATTTAACTGTATAGTAAACGATCTCTAAAAAATTGTTACAATTTACAAAATATAAAAAATTATTTAAATTTTGTTAGAAACTTCAAAGGTAAACATTATTTTTAGAAAGCTTTAACTAATTTAGTTAGATAAAAAATATTCTATTCATTTTTATTTCATAAAACGCCATATTCTTTTAAGTGTATAGTACACGATCTCTAAAAAGAAATGTTTCAATTTTAAAAATATTAAAAATTATGTATATTGAATTAAAAACTTTAAAGTGAATAATACATTAATTTAAGAAAGCTTCAAATAATTTAGAAATTTAAAAACACAATATTCATTATTATTTCGAAAAATATCGAATTCTTCAAGTGAATTGTACACAATCACTAATACTGTTGCAATTTTAAAAATATAAAAATTATGTAAATTATGCTAGAAACTTCAAGTTGGATAATACATTATTTTCATAAAGCTTGAAATAATTTATGAAATTTAACAATCGTGTTTTTATTTTTATTTCGGAAAATACCCTTTCTTCAAGTATATAGTACATGATCTAAAAAAAAACTGTTGTAATCTTAAAATTATAAAAAAAATTATATAAATTGAGTTAGAAATCTCAAATTCATTAATACATTATTTTCAAAAAGTTTCAAATGATTTAGGTAATTTTTAAAAAAAAATCCTATTCATTTTTATTCCAAAAACACTCTATTCTTCAAGTTTACAGTACAAAATCTCTAAAATATTGTTGCAATTTTAAAAATGTTTAAAATGATGTAAATTGAGTTAAAAGCTTCAAAGTGGATAATACATTATTTTTAGAAAGCATCAATTAATTTAGGTAATTTAAAAATCACATCTTCATTTTTATTTCAAAAAACTCCCTACTCTTTAAGTGTAGAGCTGGCAATATGGGTCGGCCCGTGTGGGCTGCCCAAAAAAGCTCGGAAAAATACTGGGCTCGAGTCTTAAAAAATTGCAAAAAAATAAAGGTGGAAGGGATTAGCACCATCTATATTAAGAGTGACATCATCCTTTTTAATATATAGATTTATGATTCTCATATACAAAAGGATGGTGGAATTTTCAAAATTAGGTGGTCTCAATCCCTCTTACCAAAAATAAATTCGAACTTTTGGCCCGGCTCACAAAATCCCATAAAGAAACAGGCTTGGTCTAGGCTATATTAAAAATATATATAATATTATTATCAATCTTTTACTAAATGCACCGCTTGTCATACCTTACACAAAAAAATAACACAATTTGGTAACCAGGCTTTTGAGCTTAGCCTAGAAAAGCCCGCAGCACAAATGGGCTGGCCCGGTAGCTCATATTTTTAGCTCTATTCAAAAGTATACAGTATAAGAACTAATGCAATTTTAAAAATATAAAAAAATATGTTAATTGAGGTAGAAACTTAAATGTGAATAATATATTGTTTTCAAAAGGTTTCAAATAATTTACGTAACTAAAAAATTGTGTTTTAATTTTTATTTTGAAAAACACCATATTCTTCAAGTGTATAATACACGAGCTCTCAATAAACTGTTACAATTTTAAAAATATAAAATGTTTAAAAAAAAATTGTTAGAAACTTCAAAGTGAATAATACATTATTTTAAGGATACTTCAAATAATTTAATTAATTTAAAAATCGTGATTTCAATTTTAATTCAAAAAACACTATTCTTCGAGTGTATAGTACACAATTTTCAAAAATAGTGTTGCAATTTTAAAAATATAAAAAGTTAAAATCTTTAATATGAATAATACATTATTTTTAGAAAGTTTCAAATAATTTACCTAACTTAAAATTCACATTTTCATTTTTATTTTGAAAAACATCGTATTCTTCTTCAAGTGTATAGTATACGATCTCAAAAAACAAAATTTGTTGCAATTTCAAAAATATAAAGAATTATGTAAATTGAGATAGAAACTTCAAATTTAATAACAAATAGTTTTCACAAAGCTCAAATAATTTTGGTAATTTAAAAACGCCTATTCATTTTTAGTTCAGAAAATTTCATATTTTTCAAATGTATAATACATGGTTTCTAAAAAAAATCGTTGTAGTTTTAAAAAAAAATTATATAAATTTAGCTAGAAACTTCAATGTGAATAATTAATTATTTTAACAATATTTAAATAATATAGGCAATTTAAAAAATACGTTTTCATTTATTTTTGAAAAACACCAATTTATTTAAGTGTATAGTACATAATCTCTAAATATTGTTACAATTTTAAAAATATAAAAATTATGTAAATTGAACTAGAAGCATAATTATTAAACTTGGACTGGATTGACCGGATTGACCGGAAACCGGACCCTAACCAGTCCGATCCGTGATGTGGATCAAATTTGCAAACGAAACGGTGTGACCCGCCATAACCGGTAGAACCCGTTGAACCGGCTCGGGCCGGTTTTCCATGAACATGCAAATTAATCTCAAAAAATAAGCTGAAATGAGGTCAAGCAGAATCCAAGTTGTGACTCCATGCTCCCAAACGCACACCTGGTCCACCAAACCAAGGTTGTTTCTTGTCATATTTATGTCAGATTTAATATATATTAGTTCTTAACTGTATTATTATTGGATGCAAAACACATATCTTAATATTATTTACCATTATATCATAGTTTATCATTAATAAAAGGAAAATGATATCTAGTGTTCTAAGGACACTTTTTAAAGAGTTTAATATAGTAAAAATTCGTTGAAAAATGTAGTTTTTAATGTTTCCAAAACATAAAAAAATGTGCACCTATGATTATTTTTCCAATAGTGATAACCTTAACAAGTGTTCTTAGAGCACTTATTAGCAAGACCCTTAATAAAATTATATCTAATGAAATATTTATATATTTATATTTTGATTAACCTAATTTTAAAAATATTAGATATCTAATTTTATGTTATTATCATACCTTTTTTGTTTACTTATAAATTTTATATTTCTATTCTTAAAACATAAATTTTAATGTTACTTATTTCATTAGTGGCACATTAATTTGGTTATATTTTTATATTATTAATTTTAATTATTTATTTATTATTTATAATTTTAATGGGTGATATTTTTTAAGAAGGATGGACATGATAATATCTTATATTTATTATATATATAAAAATTATCCGGTTCTGCGAGTGACTCACCGGTTGAACCAGTACCTCGGTCGAGTCGATGACCGGGTCGAGTTTAATAACTATGGCTAGAAGCTTCAAAATGAATAATACATTGTTTTAAAAAAATTTTAAATAATTTTGGTTATTTAAAAAATGCGTTTTCATTTTTATTTCAAAAAACGTTATATTCTTCAAGTGTAAGTACACGATCTCTTAAAAAACTTTTGTAGTTTTAAAAATATCAAAATATGTAAATTAAGCTAGAAAGTTTAAAGTGAATAATATTTAAAAAAAAATCAAATTATTTAAGTAATTTAAAATTTTAATTTTCATTATTATTACAAATAACATCATATTCTATAGTACATGATCTCTTATAAAATTATTGCAATTTTAAAATTATAAAAACATGTAAATTGAACTAGAAACTTCAAATTTAATAACACATTATTTTCATAAAGTTTCAAACAATTTAGGTAATTTAGAAATTTTGTTTTTATTTTTATTTTGAAAAACACATTATTATTCTTCAAGTATACAGTACACGATCTCTAAAAAAAATTATTATTATTAAGTATATGATGTAAAAAAAACATTAAAAAAAACAAAACTTTAATATAATTTTGAAAAGATCAAATAAACAGATGGTTTAATAATTTTATAACATTATTATTATTATTAATGGATAAATATTTTATTCTTCAATTACACCTTTGAAAAAAATAATAAATATTCTTAATTGTTTTTAAGGATTTATGTTTTAAAACAACTATTTTTTTTCTCAAAGACTTGTATTTACAAACAGATGTAGTTCTAATTAATATAATTTTAGAATTATAAATGAATAAATGTATAAAAATAAACAGGCCAAATATATCTTTTGGTCCTGTATCTCTTATGCATATTTTATTTTGGTCCTATTTTTTGGGTTATGTTTTGATCATGTATCTTTTAAAAAGGTTTCATTTTGGTTCATTCCGTCAATTCCGTTACTTCGTTACAATGTATTTAATTATGCTCTTATTAGGGTTCATGTGTATGTTATGATTTTAATAAAATATTTATAAAAGATAAAGACCAAAATACAACCCAAAAAATTATAAAACCAAAATGAAATACACAACATCAAAAAATGCATTCGACCAAACAAATATATTAAAAAGAAACGGAATCCTAGTTGCATACGTATTGCTGGTGAAATTTTGCTGGTTTAGTTAATTTCACGATTTTCAAGAATGGGGTGGGTTCCTGCCTGCCTCCCTCCTTCCCTCCTGCTCCGTGTTGTAATTTCAGCAGAGTTTGCTTCTTCAGAAAGCCATCTCTGATCTCTCACCCACCACTTCTCTCTCTGTACAAACTATACATTGCATCTTCAAATCCAAAACCGTTGAGTTAATGGGGAAGACATCTAAATGGTTTCGCGGGCTTTTTGCTCTCAGAAGCCCACACTCGCCGTCTCTCGCCGTTCCTAAACCGCCCAAAGAGAAACGCCGGTGGAGCTTTGTCAAGTCTTACCGAGAAAAGGACCACCACGCTGCAGCAGCACTCTCCGACGGACACGTGGAATGTGCCGATCATGACAATCACCTCACGGCCGTGCAGGCCGAGGCCGCCATCGTCGCTGCTCACGCGGCAGCCGCCGTGGCTAGATTCACTTGCGGGGGTAGGAACGGTTCCGGCGGCATTGTTCGCGAGGTATTGGCAGCCGTTAAGATTCAAGCCGCTTTTCGAGGATCATTGGTTCGTATCCGATCCATTTTTCGTTTTACTCTATTATTCTTCAATTTAATTTTAACTTGTGCTTTTACTCATGTGTACCTCATGTTCTGTTATGATGAGTTAATACAATTAAATATTAACTTAACACATCAAATATTAATTATTTTTTATATGCTTACGTTTAATTGCGTTAACTAATCAAAATTAAACTTAAATGCATTTGAGATAAAAGCACATGAGATAAGTAGGATTGAGTTTGACCAAAAACATAGCATTGAGTTTGAGCAATAACATGTTTGTTTTAGAGTTGGGTGTAACGCCAAGCAAAAGTAAATTTATTTAATTTCACTTTTATTCTATGAAAATTTGTGATTCTTTATTTTAAAACTTCAGAAGCTTAATGTTAAGGTCAAACCAAACATACTCTTAAATTAATCCGATATTATGTAGCTCAGTCGAACATAAGAAAATATGTGTGTGAGTAAAAATGTTTGGTGACAACTAGCTTATAGTTTATAAGCTATAAGCTAGCTTTCATAAGCTAGTTTATGAAAAGTTTATAGTTCATGAGAAGTAATTTTCAATAATTTTTTCTTATTTTACTCTCTAGTCATTTATTACATATTTACTTTATTAAATAATTTATTACATGTAATTATTACTTCCTTTTCAGTCATTTAATAAATATAAGGTACTTAATAAGCTAATTTTACCAAATACCTCTACTCAATTATAAGTCACAAGTCATAAACTATAAGTTAAGCTAGTTTTACCAAACACCTCTACTTAATTATAAGTCACAAGTCGTAAGCTACAAGCTAAAGTTATAAATTAGTTTTACCAAACAGAGCCTAAATATGATTTGCATAAAGTAATAATAACTCTACAAAATATGGCATTTTGATTAGTATATTTATTTTTCTTTTGCTGAATATAGCAACATTTAAATTAATTGTATTGGTCGGCGACACGTGCACCGATGGATGTGTGCTCAGAATCGGCGTTGCCCTGTTTCTCTTCAATCATCAATCGCTGCTTCCTTCTGTGTGTTGGCGTTTTCTCTATTAAATGTGACACTGCCACATTTAATTGCTTTTCACTTTTCACTCTTCAGCTCTAGCTTCTAGAGCATAGACTTCTACTACTAGTAGTTGTTCCACTTGTTTGCTTTCATATACGGGTCTCTTTCTATCTTTAATTAATTGGTTTCATGCTTAAATTTCTTTCCTCATCCTTCATATCCAAATTCACAACTTCGAATTTACAAATATGACATGTTAGGGACCGGTATCCAGATATTTATATCATGTAGGTCTATAGTCATGTGATACCATTTGGAACCATTAACCAAAAGGCAACTAACAAACCAAAAGGCAACTAACAAGTCTAGAAGTCTGCTAGAGCGTTACAATTTAATTGGACTCTAAATTAAGTCTAATACATACAAAGTCGGTTAAGATGTTCAAAAATATCTTAAAGACTTTATTATAAATATATAACATGTAAGATATGTAACTTTCCCTAAAGCTAGTCCAGCTAATTTTGACTTTTTGAGGCTTAAAGCAAATTTTGTGATAGAGCCTTTTAAAAATTATGAATAACAAATATTTTAAAACTATTAGTAATTTAGTATTACTCTATAAATAACATATGTATCTTATTTAAAGAATAGAGATATTCTATAAATAAAAATATATAAAAGTAGGGCCAAAAAAATTATTTAAAATATGTGCATTTTTTTGGGGCCTAAAGCACAGACTTGGTTGGCCTTATCCTTGGGCCGGCCCTAGCTTTCTCATTAATCACACAAACCCTAGTAAGTATTGCTCACTTCATTGAAGAATTCAACCATGAACAATTCATAGATGAATGCAATCATGCTATCAATTCTGTCCATTTGTTCTATGATGTTGAAATGGGTTAGGCAAGGAAAGCGCTGCGAGCATTACAGGGAGTGGTGAAGCTACAGGCATTGGTGAGAGGTGACATCGATAGGAAGCGCGCAGCCGAAAGGGTGCAAAGAATGCAAAGTTTCTTACATTCAAGGGCTCGGGTCTGCGCTGGCCGGACCCAAATTCTGCACAATTTGTATTGGAGTTTGAAGCCATCCACTGCACACCTCCATGTAAGAAGCTTTAACAAACAGTTTCTCATGCAACTTGAAAGAAATTTATGCATGTGTTTGAGTTCGCGTTTGAATTAGGTAAACATGAACCCATTGAGTTTAACCGTGAAAACAAACACACACTCCGAACTTTGGTTTTATTCTATCTAGCTTTGGATCATGTGTCTTACTCTCTCACTTTGGATCATAAATGTTACCCATTTACAGGGTCCAGCCACACCTGACAAATTTGAAAGCGCAGTCCGATCGGAGAGCATGATGAAAAATGATCAGTCTTCATCAGTACTCAAGGTATTTTCTGTCCATCCTTTCCACCAAGAGGAAATTCAATGCATGATTAAATTAGCCCAAGAAATAAAAATATGATCAGCCTTCATCAGCAAAAGATGTATGCTTGGATGGTCTGGTTGAAATTTCTAGAGGATATAAAATCCTAAGACATTAAATGCTTCAATTGAATTCCCTTTATTCATAAGGTTGTCCATTTTGATTAACAAAATTACTCAAATAAAATTCTCGGAAATTTTTAAAATTATTGCTTAACTTATGCTATCAAGTTATTCTATACTAATGTCTTCTAAATTTTAAATCATTGCAAAAGTTTACTTACGGAAGAATTCATTCATATCATTGCAGAGAAACAGCTCCAATTCGCGAGTCCAAATCAACGGCAGCCATAGATCATATGAACAACCATGGAATCAACGAAGATCATGGACAAGAACTTCTAGCATGGAAGACGAAACAAGCATCATCACATCGAAATGCGGAAACCTCTTCTACTCCTCTAGTCAACCCTTCCTTTCTGATCCTCATAACACAAAGGACACAATATCTTATACTCAAAGTCCATCTTATCGCGAATTTCATTCTAGCAACAGCCCTTTCAACAGCCCTCAAGATTTATCCGCGTCGTCCGAATCAAGAAAAAGTCCTTTTACTCCCACAAGGAGTACTGCTGGATCAAGAAGCTATGTAGGTGATTGTGATTATTATGATTACTATCCAAATTACATGGCTTACACAGAGTCCTCAAAAGCAAAGGTAAGATCTTTAAGTGTACCTAAACAGAGGCCTCTGTATGAGAGTTCTAGTTCATCTATTAGGGTTTTGCATCATGGATTTTGTGACTCAAAATTGGCATAAAAAACACAAAGGGTATCTGCATTATTGGAAGGAAGCTTCACTAGTAGCAAAGAATATCCTGGTTCTGGTCTTTTAGATAAGCTTGGTTTGCCTGTGAGGTATAGATATTAGATTGAGGTATATGTTTCTGTTATTAGATGTTATTATGGTTTAATTAGGGACCTTATTTTGCGAGTAACATACTCGAAAATGATCTTCTCATGTTCAATACTAACATGACCATGGACTTTAACTACGAAAAGATAGATAAACAGAAAAATCATGAACATGATTTGGTTATGTTAATTTTCAGCATGAGAGGATCCATTTACTTAGCGTATTAGTACCTCATCTTGCTACATGTTTAATACTGCATTTTGTAAGACTTAATTATGAATTTAGGCTCCTGTATGTAACAGATATCTTTTGGTGGATAAGTATTGATGAAATTATATTTCCGCAGCGTTTTTTGAATTCTCAAAATAATTTTTGCTATTTATTAATAAGTAGTTAAAAACACACTTTTCAGAAATGTTTTTTTTTTGGGTACTAAAGGTAAGAACAAAGAGAAAAAAAGGAGAAATTTACAAGCAACAAGATTTTAATGGTGAAAGGGATTAGCACCATCCCTATTAGGAGTGACACCATCCTTTTTAATATATAGATTTATGATTCTTATATATAAGTGGGTGGTGGGATTTTTAAAATTGGGTGGTCTCAATTCCTCCTACTGACTTTAATAGATAAGTTTTAATTATTATAAAAGGTTAACATTAATTATTGTTTTTGAATTTAAAGAAATAAATTATGATATTTTTAATAAAAATTTAGATATTTAACTTTTTTATTGCGTGTCTAAGGGTATACACTAGAATTTTATATAAAAAAAAAGGATAACCTTATATCATTATGAAATTGATTTTTTATTGTTGCCCTGTATTTTCATGTGTATATGTAATATTGTGTATTTGTATATACTACATCCTCTTCTTTTATACAAGACTCTTTAGAAAGAAAAAAAAATTAATGGTTTTTGTACAAGACACTATGTAAAGTTGAATAAATACTTATTAGTTTCTTCGTTTTGTATTATAAGGTGCTCTTAAGATTACTACACATATTGAAAAAAATATGTAATAAAGTTAATCATGGCTTTTAAAAAAGTAAAGAGCTATTTAAACATCCCCTTATTCTCTTTTTTTAATTGTATTAATTTATTTTAGTATCATTTAAAAATAAATTAATTGTAAAGCATTGACATAAAAAAAATTAAATGCTCTTAAAATTTTATAGAGCCTTAGGGTCTATTTGGTTTGATTTTTTTTTTTAAATCTTAAAAAAGAAAAAGTAAAAATACTCGATAGAGAAATTTTCTGTTTTTTAGTATTTTTAATTTTTTCATTGAAAAATTTCAGAAAATTAAAAACACAAAGAAAACAAAAATACAAATACAAATCAAACATATCCTTGTATTTTGAAACACTAAAAATGTTCTAAAGTAGTATAGGTAAAGATAGTGAGATATATATAATTAATGTATTAAGGGAAAGATTTAACTATGAACAAAAACAATTTTGATAGATTATATTAACTTTTAAAAAATTGATGCATCAAATAAGTTTATTACATATCATATTAGTATGCGTAATTTAGTTAAAAGAGGTACACAAGTCAATATTAAACACACTCAAATACTCATATGAAAGGATAGTATATTTTATAGGGATTTTTCAAAAACATATTGTTTGGACCATAAATTATATATAGGGATTTTATAGATGTCATACTACCTAAAGCATTATTTAATCTTAAAATTGGAACCTGAATTAAAAATCATAATAGTCCTTCAAATCCAGTTTCTTTCTGAATCCAGGTATGGTTGCACATTTTCATTATTGTAGTGATGTTATATATATAGTATAGCAATAAATACCCATCTTGGTGTCGTGGTGTAGTTGGCTATCACGTCAGTCTAACACACTGAAGGTTTCCGGTTTGAGTCCGGAAGAAATTGTGTACTATATACTTGAAGAAAATTTTATATATTTTTAAAATTGCAACAATTGTTTAAGAGATCGTGTACTTATACTTGATGAATATGGTTCTTTCGAAATAAAAATGAAAACATGTTTTTTAAATTACCCAAATAAATTATTTGAAGTTTTTTGAAAATAATGTATTATTCAATTTGAAGTTTCTAGTTCAATTTACATAATTTTTTATATTAATAAAATTGCAAAAACTTTTTAAAAGATTGTGTACAATACACTTGAAAAATAGGGTATTTTTCAAAATGAAAATTAAAACATGTTTTTTAAATTATTTGAAGTTATTTTTTAGACAACATATTTTTCACTTTGAAGTTCTAACTCTTTACATAATTTTTTGCATTTCTAAAATTATAACACTTTTTTAAGAGATCGTGTAATATAAACTTTAAGAATATGATGTTTTTAGAAAAAAAAAATGAAAATTTGTTATTTTAAATACCTAAATTATTTGAAGTTTCTTTGAAAATAATGTATTAATCATTTTAAAGTTTCTAACTCAACTTAAAATTTTTTTAAATTTTTAAAATTGCATAGATTTTTTAAGAGATTGTATACTATATACTTGAAGATTGTGGTATTTCAAAAAATTAAAAAATGCAATTTTTAAATTACTCTTAAATTTTTAGAATATAAAGTATTATTTACATTGAAGTTTCTAGCCCAATTTACAAATTTTTTATATATTTATAAAATTGCAACAATTGTTTAACAGATCGTGTACTTATACTTAAATAATATGGTTCTTTCGAAATAAAAATGAAAACGTTTTTTTAAAATTACCCAAATAAATTATTTAAAGTTTTTTTAAAAATAATGTATTATTCAATTTGAAGTTTCTAATTAAATTTACATAATTTTTTATATTTATAAAATTGCAAAAACTTTTTAAAAGATTGTGTACAATACACTTGAAAAATAGGGTATTTTTCAAAATAAAATTTAAAACATGTTTTCTAAATTATTTGAAGTTATTTTTTAAACAACATATTTTTCACTTTGAAGTTTCTAACTCTTTATATAATTTTTTGCATTTCTAAACTCGTAACAACTTTTTAAGAGATCGTGTACTATAAACTTTAAGAAAATGGTGTTTTTAGAAAAAGAATTGAAAATTTGTTATTTTAAATACCTAAATTATTTGAAGTTTCTTTTAAAATAATGTATTAATCATTTTAAAGTTTCTAACTCAACTTAAATTTTTTTTACATTTTTAAAATTGCATAGATTTTTTAAGAGATTGTGTACTATATACTTGAAGATTGTGGTATTTCAAAAAATTAAAAAAATGAATTTTTTAAATTACTCTGAAATTTTTGGAATATAAAGTATTATTTACTTTGAAGTTTTTAGCTCAATTTACAAAAATTTTATATATTTCTAAAATTACAACAATTGTTTAAGAGATCTGTACTTATAATTGAAGAATATGGTGTTTTTCGAAATAAAAATGAAAACATGTTTTTTAAATTACCCAAATAAATTATTTGAAGTTTTTTGAAAATAATGTATTATTCAATTTGAAGTTTTTAGTTCAATTTACATAATTTTTTATATTTATAAAATCGCAAAAACTTTTTAAAAGATTGTGTACAATACAATTGAAAAATAGGGTATTTTTCAAAATGAAAATGAAAACATGTTTTTTAAATTATTTGAAGTTATTTTTTAAACAACATATTTTTCACTTTGAAGTTTCTAACTCTTTACATAATTTTTTGTATTTCTAAAATTGTAACACATTTTTAAGAGATCGTGTACTATAAACTTTAAGAATATAGTGTTTTTAGACAAAAAAATGAAAATTTGTTATTTTAAATACCTAAATTATTTGAAGTTTTTTTGAAAACAATGTATTAATCATTTTAAAGTTTCTAACTCAACTTAAAAAAAATTATATTTTTAAAATTGCATAGACTTTTTAAGAGATTGTGTACTATACACTTGAAGAATGTGATATTTCACAAAATTAAAAAAAAAATGCAATTTTTTAAATTACCTTGAAGTTTTTGGAATATAAATTATTATTTACTTTGAAGTTTCTATCTTAATTTACAAAATTTTTATATATTTATAAAATTGCAACAATTGTTTAAGAGATCATATACTTATACTTGAAGAATATGATGTTTTTTGAAATAAAAATGAAAACCTAAGTTTCAAATTACCCAAATAAATTATTTGAAGTTTTTTGAAAATAATGTATTATTCAATTTGATGCTTCTAATTCAATTTACATAATTTTTTATATTTATAAAATTGTAAAAACTTTTTAAAATATTGTGTACAATACACTTAAAAAATAGGGTATTTTTTAAAATGAAATGAAAATATGTTTTTTAAATTATTTAAATTATTTGAATTTATTTTTTAAACAACGTAGTTTTCACTTAGAAGTTTCTAACTCTTTACATAATTTTATGCATTTTTAAAATTGTAACAACTTTTTAAGAAATCGTGTACTAAGAATACGGTGTTTTAGAAATAAAAATGAAAACTTTTTATTTTAAATACCTAAATTATTTGAAGTTTCTTTGAAAACAATGTATTAATCACTTTAAAGTTTCTAACTTAATTTACAAAAATTTTATATTTTAAAAATTGCAAAGATTTTTTAAGAGATTGTGTACTATAGTTGAAGAATATGATATTTTATATAAGAAAAATGAATTTTTTAAATTACTTCAAAGTTTTTGGAATACAAAATATTATTTATTTTGAAGTTTCTAGCTAAATTTACAAAATTTTTATATATCTATAAAATTGGAACAATTGTTTAAGAGACCATGTACTTATACTTGAAGAATATGACGTTTTTCAAAATAAAAATAAAAACATATTTTTTAAGTTACACAAATAAATTATTTAATTAGACTATATAAATATGTTTGGATTAACTTATTTTAAAAAATAATTACTTATTTTTATAAAATTTATTAAAAATTTTTAAAAAATAAGCAATTATTTCTTCTAATTTATTTTTTCAAACATCCACTATATTTTTTCAATGGACATAATAAAATTTCACTGACGGCAAAACCAACATATTGTAATTGGTTAATCAGTATAATAACCGGACCAACGGCACCGGATACTAATCATTAAGTACACCTCACTCTAAAATATATATTAAAATAATAGTCATCGTCATCACTCATCAGTATCACCATTTGAGTTTTTAATCCTAAAATCCTAATTCCCAAAGCCCCATTTTCAGATAGGTATTTTCTTCTCTTCTCTTCTCTTCTCTTGAAATCATAGCCATAATCATTCACCTCTTTCACTTCCAGCTCTACAGATTTCACCTATTCTTCTCGTGCACGCTATAAATATTCACATGTTCTGAACCGAGTCACTACTCGACTCGGCGAGTCACGGTTCCGAATCGCCTTTTTAATCTCTAGCTACATGGCGACGACAAGGTCCCCGAGCCCTTCCTCTGAGGATATCGTCGATTCGACGCCGTTGCTCGCGAATTCCGGCGGCTCTTCCGACGACCTCAACTCCGGGCGCCGATTTCCTCGGAGACAGAGGCTCCGCCAAGCAGCGCGGTTCCTCCGGCAGGCCAGCGGTCGCAGGATGATGCGCGAGCCTTCGATGTTGGTTCGAGAGGCTGCGGCGGAGCAATTGGAGGAGAGGCAGAGCGATTGGGCTTACTCGAAGCCGGTGGTGATTCTGGACATCGTTTGGAACTTCGCGTTCGTTGTTGTGGCAGCCACCGCGTTGGTTCTGAGCGCAGGCGAAGCTCCGGGTATGCCTCTGAGGCTGTGGATTGTAGGGTATGCTATGCAATGCATCCTTCACATGGTTTGTGTTTGCGTTGAGTATAAAAGGCGCAGGATGTACCAGCATGCGAACTCTGTCTCAGGACAAGATAGGGTTGGAATTGGCAATAGCACTGGGAATCTGAGTTCCGCTTCAAGAGAGGTTTCTGCTTCTGGTTCTGCTTCTGTGCCGTATACGTCGTTGTCGCAATTCGAGGAGGACAGTACTAGGTGAATTTCTTCACTAATTTTTTTCAAATACTTGTATTTACATTTATCGGACCGTCACGTGAATTTTGGAACTCCATGATGCATAAAAGAAATTTAATGACTGTACTGTATCTGTTCCCATGCTAATCATATTTATCTACGATATAATAGGATTAAGCTGAGCAGCTGAGGCGTGATGTGAATTCAGCAATATAATTTGGATTGTAGGTTTGTTTGAGGGTTTTAAGGATCATCAACTTGCTTTTGTATACTTACAAATAAAAATAGGTGGTGTTTGAAGTACATCAAAACCTCGTGTATGCTCTGGTAAATTGTTTTCTAAACCCATACCCATGTTGGTTAAGACACATTAAGGAAAAACTAGTCACGTTAGCTTTGAACTCAAGTAAACCTTGGGTTAATATTTCAAAGAGCTTCTATAGCATTGTAGCTTTCTCATTCATTATTCATTAGTTAAGGGTAAAAATGATTTTCATGACAGTTCAAAATATAGTGGTTTTGATTTTTATACTTGTCAAAAGCCTGCTAAAGTTGAAGAGCTCCAGAGTCTCCCTCAAATTTATTTTAATGATTGAAAAAGCCAAGTAACATAAGTTTGATGGTAAAAATGCGATGACAGAGATTGCCATGTGATAACTAACGAATTTTCTGCAAAAGGTCTTTTGTTTTTTTAACTCAGTTTCTCAAAGCACATTGTAAGTGTGTAAGATCTTACACCATTAAGTACCAGTCTTGAACCCTAACCAGCCTTGGTTTTCTTACGCCCAAGTTTGCTGTTTGAATTCAGGCTTGAAATTAGAAAATGGGCGTCTAGTTTTTTGGAAAACTCCTTTGAAATGACAGTGTGTAAAGTGAGAAATTAAGCATGTACTAACCTTAATGGGTGAAGTTAATAAGCCACTTTAATTTAAATTAACGATGAACATGTCCTTTCTTTCTCACTTTGTACATTTATTCATTCTAATTTTCTAATTTTCATATCTCGTTTAGCATGTGTATTAGACTTAGAATTCCAATTCTAGCTAACATGTCAAATAATTGAAACATAAGTGGTTTACGTTGTTACAGTATCTTAGCTTTTACTGTAAAAATTTTAACTCCAAGGACTAAGTTTTTTTTAGGATATAAAAAGGCAATAGTTTCAAACGTTATTTTTTATTATATTGTTTATTATCTTTTTCTGTTTTCATTCTGTTTCAAATATTATCGTTTGTGTACAATAGCATTTATTCATCAATTCTGATATTATGCATCAATTTGTTGTTTGTCCCAAACGTAATATTTCAGTTTCTTGGTGAATTTCAACTGTGTGGAAATTCTAATTGAAAATAGATTATGAACTATAATCCCATTTTTGTCTTTCAAATTCTTCCTGTAAAGTGTAAATACAACATAGTATGTTGCAACCATGCAAGTTATTTATTTCCCTGACCTGATTGCCAAATTGGTGATATTACGCATTTGTTTAAGATCAATAATGTGTCATCTTTTAATGCATTATTTTTACTTGATATGTTTTAACCTTCTAAATTGAATAAATGTGGCACTTTTTAGTTTTTAGCACCTAAGTGATTTGGGATTAAACAATATGCTCAATAGTCATTATTTATTGCCTTCTTATTATTGACTAAGGACAACAGCAAAGATTGTTAATGTTGTACTTGTGAACAAGTGCCGTTATAATATGGTTGTTATAGCTGTCATGTTGTCAGTGTTATTTTTCTCCCATTATCCTTTATTATGTTTGTCCTTTTTTCTCGGCAGTGTTGCAAAGCATTTAGAATCAGCCAATACAATGTTTTCGTTCATTTGGTGGATTATTGGATTCTACTGGGTATCAGCTGGTGGTCAAGATTTAGCCCAAGATTCTCCTCAGCTTTATTGGTTTGTCGTCTTACTCTCGGTCAATTTGTTTTTGTATCTATTTTAAAATGTTACATTTGTAATTCACTCATCTTTCGCTGAATCTCCTGATATTTTCTTATTTTAGTTTAATGCTTTTGACAGAATCTACATGTTTTGCAGGCTATGTATAATCTTCCTGGGTTTTGATGTTTTCTTTGTCGTTTTCTGTGTTGCACTAGCATGTATCATTGGTATTGCTGTTTGCTGTTGTCTTCCATGTATCATTGCACTTCTTTATGCAGTTGCAGATCAGGTAAATCATGTTCAATTGGTTATCACCTGTTTTGGTTTTCAAGTTTCTATAGCTGTATGAATCTAGTGTCTAGGAAACTCCAATTGGAAGTACTGTGCTTTATGTGAAGTTGCTAAGCATTACTGATATTTGAAGGGACTTTACTGATAATTTGTGAAAAATTAATACTGGAGTCTTTGTATTTGTAAAATACATGAATTGACAGATTAGAAAATGGTGAAATCTGAATATGGGTCTTTTGTTTGTATTTTTTTTTCTTGGAATAAAATTTCCTTATTTTTAATTAAAAGATATGGTTAAAAAACTATAAAAGTTAAGTAACCTTGTTTAAAAAAACAAAGCAAAAACCTTGAAACAAAAACTGCCTCAGTGTATTCTTGAAAGTTACAAATAGTAGTTTCTGAAAGGAAAATGTTTGGTGTATCACTACCATTCATTGGTACACCTTATACCCCTTTTTGCCAAAAAAATTGGTTTTTGTCACAACGGGGTGTAAGGTGTACCAATGAACCGTGGTGGTATACTAAACAGTAAACACTACCCTTATGAAAAAAATGACCCTAAAGATTGTGTTAGAATAACTCTATGAAAGACCTTGACCAAGTGCATCGTATGTTTGTTTGACTTTGCTAGTATATTGGCTAGACATAGTTGACTTATACTACATTACTACTGCTATAGTATTTTTCTGACATGCTGAACATAACTCGTCGTTACAGTAGAACAGAAACTTAAGGAATATTGTACATATCCTAAATTTAGGGGTTCTCCTCTAGGTCCTTTGTTTTTTTGTATGTGGGAAAACCTCAATCTGTTTATGAACTTGTATCCTTCAGATATTTTAGGGGTTGAAGCCGAGATGTATTATAATATTGATATTATTTCACTGTAAAATTTGAGAGACGGGCTCAGGAGAGAAGCCCCAATAACTGAAAGTTGGGTTTTTTTTCTTGTCAAGGATGAAT
Organism: Cyamopsis tetragonoloba; assembly: GCA_037177725.1. Lineage (NCBI taxonomy): Eukaryota > Viridiplantae > Streptophyta > Magnoliopsida > Fabales > Fabaceae > Cyamopsis > Cyamopsis tetragonoloba. The sequence continues at coordinate 34,241,918 of CM074120.1, read as the reverse complement.
TCTGGTTCCAACAGATCAATGGTACTTTATGTTGCGAAGGAGTGGTTATATTATAGCTCATAAGAAATAGTGTCAGAAGAAATGTTAAAACAGATGAGGTTGATGAATCGTGGTCTGAAGAAATGTAAGAATGCATATACTAACATGCTCTCGGTAGATTGTGATGTGATAATTCAATCTTGTTGGCTAGAAATTTGTTGCTGGCCAGCATAAATGAAGTGTATATCTATATTTTAGTTTGTTTGACTGGTCACGGTTACAATGTTATATAGCCTAGGACTGTTTAATTGGAGATATTCATTATAATTTATTAATTGTTCTTTTTTCATCTCTCTATCTCTCATGGGTAAAAAACCAGGAAGGAGCATCAAAGGAAGATATTGAGCAATTGTCAAAATTTAAATTCCGAAGAATTGATAGTAGTGAGAAACTTTCTGGTAATACAGAAGGACCTGTTGGAGGAGTAATGACTGAATGTCAGACTGATTCGCCTATTGAACATGTTCTTGCTGAAGAGGATGCGGTATGTTGCTCTATCTCTTAGTTAGATATTTTAATCCTTTCACTATATTTCAAAGGGAAATCCATGCAATGTCTCAAATACAAACTCTTTTATCAGCAAAATACGGACTTCATCACACTTTTTTTTTCTTTTTATTTTCACAGTTTAGACGTGAAATATTCTGATTCCCCTTCTAAACACATTCTCACTAAAGGATGCAATACAGTGATACACACACACACAAGCGCATGGCATACTAGATAATTCTGATGCAATAATTCAGTGGTTTGACAAAAATGACAGCATCCTCAGTGACTCTGCAAATCTCAAGTTTTTGTATTTTTTGTTGTACTGTAGGAATGTTGCATCTGCCTTTCTTCTTATGATGACGGGGTTGAACTACGAGAACTTCCTTGTGGTCACCATTTTCACTGTGCCTGTGTGGATAAATGGCTGTATATTAATGCTACATGCCCTCTCTGCAAGTATAACATCTTGAAAAGTAGCAGCCTCAGTCAAGAGGAAGTGTAGAAGAATAGATGTCAAGAAAGTTTCTGGTTGCCATGTCGAGAAATCTGCATAGTTTTTGATTGCACGTCTTGTTTATATAGACTTCAATACAGCCCTATACAGTAGTTGCTGCTGCTGTTCTTTACTGTTGTGATGTAGTGATAGCTGGTTTGATTATTCGATTATTGTGGGGTTTCTAATTTTTGTGCATATCAGTGTTGTTATCTGCATACCGGCTATAATTATCTTCAGAGGCAATTTGTTGTTACTTTTTTTATTTTAATTTTATCACCATCATTTCATTATTGTTGTACATTAGACCTATAAATCTATAATATCCTGTCTCAGCTACTATGAAGGTTTCACTTTTTCTCTATATGTTTTGAAAATCTTCACTCCAACTGCCTTAGAAATATTAAAATAGTAATTTATTAAAATGATGCGCTGAAGATATAATAGATTGTCTACCAGTTATACTTTTACACTAGATTTCTTACATAATTTCTACTCTTCATTTTTTTCCTGTTCATCACTCTTTTATTTTATCACATGTTCACTTCTCTTACCGTGTCTCTCATTTTTTACGTTTCACCCACACCATACATCATGGGAGTATTGATCCTCTCCAGAGGTCCATTTCCTAGTTTAGTGCCTCACTTTGAAGTATACCATTTTTATTTCATATATTTTATATTCAAGTATAAATTCTGTGGTTTATATCCATTAAAGTCCTTGTTTCCGGGCTTCGTCCCCTTCTCCAACCAAGAAAAAATGTAAGATGAAGAAGTGTTTATCGTATGAACTCAAATCTTGACTGACAAAAAAAAAATAAAAAACTCGATTCTGGCAAATTTTCCAACTTCCAGATTACGGTGGAAGTGAGAAAGTGTGCTCTACAATCCACTGGATCGGCTCCCATAGTAGGGAATCACTCGTAATAGGGCTGGAATTAAATCGAGCGGATTCGTGTTATGTTTATCATTCCACTTATTAATTAGTTTAATGAGCTTAGTTTATGAAGTGAGCTGAATTTAAATTTTGTATAGTTGAATTCATTTGATATATAAACTAGCTCAATAAATAAATAGATAAATACATATAATTTGAAGTAAGTTTTCTAAAAATGAAAAAAATATTCTCAGATACCAAACATTCCCCAATGGTCTATAGCCGATAGGCACCATCGTATACAAACTTGCAAATTTATTAGATAAGTTTACGGTCACACCTATTTATTTAGAGTTTTTCTAACTTGTGTCCATGGACACAAGTTAACAATGATTGAATCAAATTTTTTAATGGTTAAATTTGATTCTTTTTACTATATCTTATGTGCACCTACTAAACCCTTTAGCACCCACTACTTCATAACTTTTTCTTAATGAAATTTTACTAATCATTATTATCTTGTGTCCATGAAATTCCATGGGCACAAGTTAGAAAAATTTATTTATTTATTTATTATTTTTTTATCAAAATATTATTTAATCTGAAACAAAAATTTCAGCTTTGAAAACAAACTACAATAATATATAATTATTGCCATAAAATAAATAAATAAGAGCAAAAATAATCCTATGGACATAACATCACATGCGCTCTTGTGCATGTTGCAAATTTTCCAAATGTTATTGCGGCGCTTTCACTCCTCTAGTCAATTTTAAATATTACTATTAAATAGACGTCACCGTCTCACCGTCACCCGTCACCCGTCACCTCATTTTCATTGCTATCCCTCAGCTTCTTTAACCTAATTATGTTAGTGAAGTTAGTTTCAATTATTATTTTATAAATGGAGTTATGTGGTGATTTTATTTTATTTTTTTTAAAAAAGACTAGTTTTATGAGGTTTTTTTTTAAAAAAACAGTGACACTATTCACCGTCTATCTTGAAAGTATTTATCTTATCATGGAATGTCATATTATTCTCACGTGTTTTTATTATTTTTAATGTGATACTATTCACAGTTTTTTAAAAAAGTGTTTATCTAGACATGAAAGTTCTTATTATTCTTACATGTTTTTTAATGTGACTTTATTAACAGTTTGTCATAAAAGTTTTTACTTTGTAATGAAAGTTATTATTTCGTCACAAAAATGTCTACCTTACCATAGAGATGTCAACCTTGTCAAGGAAATACCTACTTCGTTATGGAGATGTTTACTTCGCCATGGAATAATAGGCACTCTAATGACGATGTGAGAACCTACATGACAAAATAGACATCTTTATGACAAACTGTAAATAATATTATAATAAAAAAATAAAAAATAAAACTAGTCCCTTTTAAAAAAATATTCCTAAACCTAGTCCCCACAAACATAATTTTTCTTTAAGAGAAAGATAGAACTCATCATTTTTCTATTAAAAAAAATTTGATTTATAACTCAATTTAAATTAAAAGGTTATATAAGAATGAGATATTAAAAAATATAATATAATAAAAATTTTAAATAAATATAATTGAATAATAATTGTACATAAATAATTCTCTTTATTTATATAAATGAAAAAGATTATGCCTCAATAATTTAATACAATACAACAACAATTACACACAAATACAACTTTCCCTCACACCACAATCTTACAATGACATTTTTTCCTTTTTTTTTTTAGAGTTAGTTACAATAACACTTTCGTAAAAATTTATGGATAGGCATTGCCAACTAAGTGACATCTTCCATCCACGTAGGAGACAAGCACGACCAGATCAACGGCTTGGATTAAACATTACTTGCTGTGACGAGGTAGGTGGTGCCATCCATAATCACGAGATGAGATTGACATTGACCTCTAAACTCCCTCCAAATTGTCTTCCACATTTTCCCTCAATTTTCTATTATTTATTATTCTGTCTCCATCTTCCAGTGACGACGTCGTTTAGTGCTGCCGCTGCAATCACCGTCAACACTTCCCCGAACAGCTGTCACGGGTATCCCAATAACAGTTTGACACGTGTTCAACGATCCCTGAAATCTAACGGTGACGGAGAGGTTGATGATGACGTGGCTTCTAGAACCGTCTTTGGCCCGAAGACGGTAACTGAGGTAGCGAACGGAATCGTGTGGGAGAAGCCCAATGTCTGAGGCCGGAATCAGGCACCAGCCCAGTTGGGTTGGGCCCACAATGGGGCGCTTGTTATATAGCTGAAGGTGTATGGACGAATAACTGTCCGAAAAGAAGGAGGGATCCAGTGTGACACGGAAAATGTGTTCCAGTGCTCCTCCTTCATCGTACGGGTAACTGGCGTGGTTAGGGAGCTTGGCGAGAGAGATGAAGGGTCTGATGCGGGTGAAATAGGAAGAGTATTTGCTAAGACCTTCGACGGAGATGACGCTGATTTCTAACGACGTCGTCATGGTGGTTTTTTTTTTTAAAGCCAAATCAATTAAAGAGAGTACAGGAAGTACTCAAAATTAGATACAAAAATTATTAAAAAAAAAGAAAACTTACCGAAAATGATGCAGTATAAGCACTCCAAACTAAAAGAAACAAATTTAATATAATCGTAAAAAATTACTATAACACACTTTTTCAGCAGCCGCCTATACAGCGAAAGTGTGACTCAGGTTTGTTAATCAACTTCGCGGGTGCCGCTCGTGGAATTTAAATAGCATCGGAGCCGCACTCTTATACGATAGACGCATGGAAATTTTGTTTTCCTGCTTTAACAAGTCAACTGGCGTGTATTTTTCTAACCATTAATTTAGAAAATTAGTATAGTGTTCTGCCTCACCATGGTTGTTGGCACACATGATAAGGGGATCCCTTCAACATAATTATATGATTATGGATTCCAAACTTTGTAGAATTATTAAAGTCTCTTTTGATGGATAACAGACTAGCACGTGGCCTGTGCGTTCACACGGGTCTTTGATTACGTGTTTGTGAGTGTGTGTTAATGTCTTGTAATAAATATATAATAACACAATTAAAATTATAAAAATATTTAATAAATTATTTTACAATGTAATGATTAAAATAAAAGATATAATTGAGCTTAAAAAACATTACATTTAAAACATTCACCTTAATTATACCTTAATCTATAACTTTTTATCGACACAATCTTTCCCGTGAAGAATTACTTTTTATCGACACAATTTCTTCAGTGAAATATTCTTTACACCCCAACTATTGCACAAAACCATTAAATATGAAAAATACCTCCACAGTTTATTATGAGACTCTTGTTGCACAATAAATTAGACTTTCAATATTATTAAAACATGATAACACACTTGCAAAAAGTAAAATAAATGCAAGTACAAATTTATATACTGACTTATATACTAACTTTATGAAAACTAACATGATTAGCATATAAAAAAAAATTGTGAATCACATATAACATGCTTTAAAAATTATAAAATAAACAAATGATAAGTTCATTCTTAACAAAACTTGTTGATGTATTAAAAAGTATATGTTATCTTATTCATAAATAATTTAACAAATTAATCCCAAGGGTTGACTTAGCGGTGTAAGGCCTCGCTAAGTTCATAGGAGGGACGATTTACAGCGAGAGGTCCCGTGTTCGAATCTCAACTATGTCAAATTCTCGAGGGTCAGTGCCAGCCACGCAGCGCGAACATGATTAGTCTCATTCTAAGGGTAAAGAAACCCGTAGTTATACAAAAAAAATATAATTTAACAAATAACAAAAATCAAAATAAAAAAAATAGAAAAGAAATATGCATAGTAAAAATAGAGAAAGGAACGAATAAAAAATAGAGAAAAAGAAATAAAAAAAAGGATAATGAATGAAACGTGAAATGAAGGGAAGTGGAGAGGAAAAAAAAGAAGTTAGAGAAAAATAATTTAATAATATAATTTAATTTTATTATTAAAATTTTAAATTAGTTTAATAATATAATTTAATTTTATTATTAAAATTTTTATTTTTCATTTTTCATTTTTTTTCATCTCAAAGTAAGCAAAAAATTAAGAAAGAAATTGAATAATTTTTATAATGACATGTGTCAAGTAAGATAATTTGGGGCCAAAAAGAAAGAAAAAAAAATAGAGGGGACAATAATAAAATAATAATAAACAAAAAAATTGGAGAGAAATTGGATGCATGTGAGAATGACACATGTTATAAAATGTAACTTGGAGTCTAAGAAGAGGTTTCTATTTTTATAATATATAATTCTTTTGTGTTTAAAGATTAGTTAAATCGTTACTTCGTTACTAATTTTGAATAGTTTGAGATTAACCCAATTTAAAAGTGTAGATGTTGATAACTCACACACACTTATTTGGTTAGCTTAGAACTTCTCCACCATTTGTTTCATAAAAAAAAAAGTATAGTATTGGCTTAACTTTAATTATGAGCTTTGTTATATGCGTATTTATTTTTCTAACATATTCTCTGAATCTTTTAAAAAATATATGAGAATTAAAAAAATAATAAGTGAATTAATTAAAATTAAAATTATTAAGTACATCTAATAATTTATATTAACTCTTTATAAAGTACTCCCTTTAAAAGATTTTTAATTTAAAATATATTTTTAACCAATTAAGTTAAAGGATTAATACATAAATATTATTAAAATATTTACAAAAGAATGACAATATAAGTACTTTTTAGAGTTGCAGTAGCAAATGCCGATAAATGTGGTTGTATGCGATTATTGTGGACCATAGTCACAGTTAGATGTGGTTTTGTCAATCTCCAAAACTTTTACATTTTAGTACATTTCTTGGAATTGTGAGAAAGAGTTTTAAGTTTGATACTCCTTCCGTTCCTATTTAACTGTCAAGAGAGAGAAAATCACACATATTAAGAAATGTAATAATTGTTATAGTTTTTCTCAAAATAAATTTTGAAATCTCCATAATACCCTTTATCTCTCATTATTTGATTGGTTGGATAGTGGGGTATTGCTTAGCCTCCAATTAAATATAATGTTAGAATTGATAAAAGTACTATTAATGTTACATTGAAAATATGAGTGGACACATAAATAGAAACAAGATTTTTTTCTCTAGTTAAATAGGAACGAAAGGAGTATACTATTGTGCATTATAAAGTTTGATTAATATTTTGAACATGAAGCGTTTGATAAAATATCTTTAATATGATAAGGTTTTTATGTAGGGAGCTTGGTACTTCCTCTCACAAATTTTAATGTGTTGTTGATGTTGTAGCTTTTATTGCATAAAAATATCTTTATTAGTTTACATTTAAAGGTGCTTTTTTTTTGGTACATTGCACTTAAGGTGTACGTACTGTTTGATTAAATGTCTCTCATTCTTTTGATTTTTCTTTATACATTTTGATGTCTTTCAATGAAGTTATTGTGTGAGACATAATTAATAATATATAATTAAAGTATTTCTTGAGTTAATGCAAAAATTAATGTGTAGGTGACATATAGTTTGACTTTCAGCAACGTATTTGCATTGGTTTGACTTTTGATATTTGGCAAGTTTTAACTAGCATAGACTAGGTAACCATAGCCTCAAAGGTTAATTTTTTTTCCTTGGTTTTTGCATCATTAATATTTTGAGTCTTTCTTCATAAAATGTAAATAAGAAATAACTATTTAAAAATATTAATCATTTTCTTTATTCTATTTTCTTTTATACTCAAGAAATAAGACAAGCTTTGAAATATGATTTTGTGGTTGTTTGAGCAATTTTTAAATTAGGACATTATATTTGTTTATTTTGATTCCCATTTTATTTGCATTGCATAAGACAACAGTTTTTTTTTGTGTTTTGTTTTATATTCTTGGTACTATTATTGTTACGTTAGAAACGAATAAAGGATCATTATCGACACCTTTTTGAGATCCTGACTTAAGTTGCTAATAGATTTAAGTGACATAACATAATTTAGATTTCTAATTTTTCACTTAATTTTTGTTAGGGTGTCTATTGCTACTCTATTTTTATCTATTGTCACTCTAAATAGATTATTTTAATAATATTTATCTTTCATTAATTGATTCTATTGATTAAAAAAATAATTGTAATCAAAAAATTAATAAAAAATAATAATAGACAAAATTGAAGTGATAATAGTCTTTCTCATTTTTTTTCTACATTATTTGATAGGTGTGATCTTTGTTTCATGCCTTTTGCCTGCCTAAGCATGACATGACATTATAAACTCATCCATACCCAATTCCTTAACGTTGAATAATATTATGTGTAGATGTTAAACATTTGTTCTATTCATACGTTAAAATAAATTAGTAGCAATATAAAATATTTTATCTCAATTATAAAAATTTGTCAAACAAGTCACTACCGTGTAAAAACACCTAAGACAACACCAATAACTCATGTGAAGACATAGGTAAAGTACCAGTGATATTAGGTAAAATGACATTTTTGGTCGCTTAATTTTTTGCGTCAATTCACTTTGGTCCCTTAATTTTTTTTATTCATTTTGGTCTCTTAACATTTATTTTGAATTTAATTTGGTCGCTATCGTTATTTCCATCAAATTATAATACAAGTGACCAAATTGAACGGTAGGGACCAAATTTGATCCCTATCGTTACTATAAGGGTACCCAACCGCTCCATAGGCAATAGGCAGCCAAGTCTTATACTACTTCCTCTTATTCGTAATATATATAAGTAACTAACCGCTTTTCACACTATTAAAAAAAAATTATTGCATTAATTTTTTAAAAAATTAATTATTCTATTTCAATTTATCCATAATGGACTGCGGATGCATTATCTTGAAAACCAATTAGTAGTACTAATACTAATGAGTTACTTTAATAGATAAGAATAAAATTAAAAAATAATAAGTACATATTATGTTTGGTGTAAACACTTATAATATAAAACATAAACATATATTATAAAACAAAAAGAGTATATTAAAAATATCATTTATTGTATTTCTTGAAAATAAAAATGAAAATATTACAAAACTCAGGAGTTTGCACGAGGGGTTACAGTAATAAACATGAGGATCTAAGTTCAAACTTAGGTGCTCCCAGTAAAAAGAAAAAACTACATAGTTTAATTTTTCTGTTTCCTTTCAGTTATTGCACTTTATTTTTTCTAACTCTACCCATGATTATTGACAAGTCACAACCAGATTCAATTCCATTTTTTTTTGTCAATTCATTTTTGTTTCATTCAAATCTAGCGGGTCATCTATACTAGAGTTCGTTTGGAAGTCATAAAACCAAAGTAAAATCGTTTAGTCATAAAACCAAAGAAAATTTAAAGAACCAAAATAATAATTTAACCTTCTTAATAAAGGTGATATTAACCCCAAGCCAGAATCAGACATAATTTTTTTTTTGGATGACAGACATAACTAGGTTTTTTTTTGGACAAAACAGACAAATTTTTTTTTTGGTCAACAACTAGTTTGTACTTTGTACTCTACCAAAAGTTTGAGCCGTTGTGTCTTCATGCTCAAAATTCATCAGGGTCAAGATCAGGAAAAAAATAAATGGAATGAAAAATTAGACATAGTCCAAAACTCTGGGGGCTTGGGCTTGGCATGTATTCTGTTGCTTTTGGAAGATGAGATTAGCACCATCTCTATTAGAAGTAGCATCATCCTTTTTATAGGTAAGAATCATAAATTTATATACTAAAAAAAATGGTGCCACTCTTAATAAAGATGATGCTAATCCCATCCACAGTTACTTTTGCCTTCTATTATTAAAGTTTCCTTGAGTACATCATGATGAAAAACAAATAGTTTAACAAAAAAACATCAGGACGAACAAAAATAACCCTTTCAGTATTATTAATGAAACTTTTTTATCTAGCCATAAACACTCATTCAAGCCAAAAAAAAAAATATATTTACATTATAACAAGACTTTCTCCTAATGAAATTTTCTTCTACAATATTCAAATTCAAATTGCTTAAATAGATTTGATTTTAGCCAATGATTAACATATAGTATTATTCAAATAGAAAAAGGAAAGAAATTTATTCATTTGGCCACGTTCCAATAATATACCAACAAACCAACGGTTATATATTTTATTTAGACACAAATCTCCACCACTTTTACTCAACTGAAACCCAAACATGCAACATTTTTTTCAAAATCTTCAAAATGTAGGAATAACTACTTAAATCTTAACTAACCGGTAAAAAAAGTGTAACATCTTTGTATTTGCTACTTTAGTACTTTACATTAAAATAATTCAAGCATGAACTATTCCTTAACCAGTAAAGAAAAATCTATGATTCAGAATAAACTACTCCAGAAATGTACTACAAAGGATGGTCCAAGGTTAGTAACATTCCAAAACGTGAATCAAATTCCAATTAGTGATTACGGAACTTAAAAGCAGACTTGGTCCAAAGCATGGTAACATTCCAATCGTGAATCAAATTCCAAATAATCTATGACGTCAGACACAGATATCTACAGATTTTGCTGTATCCTCAAAATATCCTTTCCAAGAATTGCAATACACAACGGAATCACAAGTAGATGTCTACCTTTCCCTTGCTTGAGTTACTCGTCTCCATTGTCATGTGTTGATAATGGTTCTTTAACCACTGCCACCAACAAGATTATTTATTTTCTCCCCCATATATAGTTTCAAGCTCAAGTAAGCATGACTTTAATTTCACACTTCTCACTCCAACCGCGAGCCAAATTATCAGGAACAAGCCAATGCCTTTTCCACAAGGGCATCTTTTTACATACTAGTACAACTAGTACAACAACATGGAGGAATTTCATGTCACGTGCCCTCCCATTGGCAGTGCTTATAGTGTGGCGTGATCCCGTTTGCCCATAGAGTCACAAAAGCAACAACCAAACACCGCCTTTTGTCATTTTCCTCAATTATCAATTAATCAATCAATTCAATTACTTAAAATTGTAATTAAGAAGGAGCTTTATTTCCAAGCTCCAGCCAACGAGGCTCCTGATCATCGGAGTCATCGGCATCAAGCGGTTCAGATTTCACGTCTGACCCGGGATCCGGCTCCGAGGACTGCGTTTGCATTTGTGCTTGGTTCTGTTTTTCACCCTCCGGTTCGGCCTCCGTCTCCATCCGGCACCGTTTCAGTCCAATTGAAACCCCAAACAGCTTTGGCACCTCAGCTTCGGAGGGGGAGGCACTAACAATGGCACGCTCATTCGCAGGCAACAGCTCCAGTTGTCTCCCTTCGGGTACAGGTACAGGCACGGCGGTCCTCGCGGCGGCACAGGTAGAGGATTCTGGTTGTTGGCGGCTAAAACCAGAAGCATAATTTGTCATCAAAGCGAGTATGTTATTACAAAGACCTTTCAACTGATTCAACTCGTGACTCATTTGCATGTTCTCTTTCCTAAGCCTTTCATTCTCTTCTAAGAGCTCGGGCGTAGTGGTGCAACTTGTGGTGAGGTGCACTGTAGTAGTATTACTATTATTCGCAGCAATCGGAGATGAGTTCGAAGATAGTACCTGTTCGTCACCGGAAGTCGCTGGGGAAACCGCTCTCGCTGGTGCCGCCACAGCAACCGTTACCGTATTAGCTGCCGCCGCTACTGTTGCTGTCGCGGCAGCAGCCGCAGCTGCCGGTAATATTTTTCGCCGCTGTATGTCACGAAGGAGACCTCTCTCACCTCGCCGGAAACAGTCATTCGCGAATTCCCAGCGGTCAGGGACAACCTTCCGAAATCCCTGCAAATTGATAAAAAAGACAAATACAATTCCATTTAGCTGAGGAGAAAATCGTGGAAGAGAGAGAGAGGAAATAAAACAAGATAATTACATAGGTGTTAAGCTGACGGACGAAACTGGAGAAGTTGTTGTGTTTGAAATACTTCGGAAGCAAATCTCGCGCGAATTCAGCTGGTCGCCAAACGATGAAGCTCGTGCCGTCTTCGTTCCAGGAAATTAGATCATCTGCGGCGGGATCATCGACGAGCTGATACGTTTTCGTCAAAAACGGCGTCGGAATGGATCTCTGCGAGTCCGCCGGTGCTGATTCGCCGGTCTGCTCCGCCGGTTGTGGCGCCATCAACTTTGCTACCAGATCTGGAACATTCGCTTGCTAGCTAAACCAAACCAGTTGCTCCAACCGTTTCAAATTGCCGCTTGATTAGCTACAACAGTTCAATTCAACGAATTAAATAACATCTACGAGGCAACGCTAGAAGAGAAACTTATCAAGTGCAGCTAACCGGTTCCTCTTGTTATTATTATCCTAAAACTATACGGTCTAATAAAATAAAACATTAATAAACGAAGAAGAATGATTTGTGCTATTATTTGGTTAATTACCTGGATATATCTGGATTGTGTTGTTGAAAAATTCTCACCGGTCGAACGGAAAACCAGAAAGACGGACGAAACCGTCGTAGCGGCGGTGGAGAGGTTCTTGTTGTTTCTAGAAGTTTCGAAGGCGAAAAAGGATAGAGAGGGAGGATAGAGAGGGAGGAAAAAGGAGGATCCGCGAGGCGGGTTCGAGAATGAAAGGGAAATGAGAAAAGAAAAATAAATTGGAAAGAGAAAAGGGAAAAAGTGTGGGACCCACAGAGAAGAGAAGCAGCTAGACGAATGGATGAGAGATGCGACTTGTTACTTGGCGGAGCTGGATCGAGCCGCTGCTTTATCCGAATATGGCTTTGAACCGTTGGTTTTGCAATCCACTTTCCAGAACCTTCCTTCTCCTTCGTTCTTTCCGAATTATTATTATTTTAATTTTAATTTTTCCTCTGCTATTTAATTTTGGCCGATGTTATCATGCACTTTCTCATTTACACGTGTTACCAATGTTTATGGCGAACAGGGCCCACGATACGCACCTCCATTCCAATTATATAGTGTGTAAAGTGTGTGATAGTATATTTAAAGACACTGGTTATTAAAAAATTACATAATTATTAAAAAATAATTATAAGAATATATTATTTTGTTTTTTAAGAATATAAAAGATTACATATTTTAATATCTTTTATTATATTTGAATTTTTAAAGGCACTAAATATCATTTTCCTATATTTATTCGTAAGTCTTTAAATAAAAAAATTACATATATTAAAAATTTGTTAACATAAAAAAATGCATTTATTTTTTAAATAAAATTTAATGTTTCTATTCTTATTTTTAGGCTTAAATATGTTTTTTTGTTCTTGAAAAATAGGAAAATAAAGACTTAAGTCTCTAAAAAATATTTTTTAGGATTTAAGTCCTTAAACGGGTAATTTGAGTCCTTAAATTAGTATTTTTCAAGGACTCATATCCCTTATTTTTTAGTTTTTTAAGGACTTAAATCCTTAAAAACATTTTTCAAGGACTTAAATTCTCATTTTTCTATTTTTTAAGGACGAAAAACATATTTAAACCTTATTTTTATTAGATTCTAATTATTTTTCTTTATCATTTAAAACTCAATATAACTATCTTAATTAATTAAGAATTAAGAATAAAATTAAAAATACTTTACATAATAATTGCTTCGACTTTAGAGTTTATAAAAAAGAATACCATAATTTATTTTTTTTGTAAGGACTTACATATAGGAATAGAGATAGTATTTAATTTTGATTTAAGTGGAAAGAAAAGTAAAAAAATATACAAATTGATATTTAAATAATGATTAAAATTATTAATACACAAAAATCTAAATAATTCAATAAAAATAACTATTTCTACTTGGTGAAAAATAAATTTGTCCAAAACAAATTTTAAACAAACAGTCCCATAATATAGTAGTGCTTGTTCGGATATGGCTTTAAAAAACTCTAAGATAGTATTTGATAGCTGAACAAAACAAAATAGAGTATAATGAAATGCGACAAAACAAAACAAAATGTGTATGGTATTTGATGACAATAAAACAGAACAAGACTATGTCTTTTTTTTCATTCAAATGCCGGTTAAAATAAATAAAATACTATGTATATATAATACATATACATATATAACCCACTTTACTTGGAAAAATATAAAAAATAAAATAGAGTAGATTTTCATATATTTGTTATTTTTATGATTATGATTATATAATAATTTTAATTTATTAATTTTTCATATTAATATTTTATCAAATAAAAAATTCTTACAAGAAATATATTTTTAAAAAAATTATTAAATATAATTTTTGTTGAATATATTTTTATTATATAAATTGTCAAGAAAAATGTATTTTTAAAAATATTTTTTGGTCAAATAAAAAAAAATAAAATTTAAGAAATTTATATATATATTATTTTACCAATAAAAAATAACTCATTGAGATTATTAATAATAATAATTATAATTTGTGTTTTATTTTGTTTTCTTTCATTCCACCTTTTTTTCTATAAAACTAAAGTGTTCTATTCATTTGACCTGCCATTTTTCATCTAACTTTACTAATGTATCAAACCCTGAACAATACTTCATTAGCATGTTCCGTCCTATTCATGTATGTCTGTCAAACGATACCTTACATTACAACTTTTTTGTAGCCAAAGTTTGACCCGTTAGCCCACAAGTAAGTACTGTGATGATCTGGTTGTTGTTTACTTGACACGAGTCCTAGTCGTTGCACTTCAATCCATTTCTCGACTTCGCTTGAGATATTAGTTTTGCACTTATTTGATTATTGGTTTCATCCATTCCCAACCAAATAGCAAAAAAAAAAAGTATGATCATAGAAGGTTGAATAAACTAGCATTCGAGTGTTTTAGTTCATAACTTTCACTTTTATCTGTCATTTTAATTATTGACTTTGTGAGTACATGATATTTTAGTCTATGACTTATAAGAACAATCATTTTAGCTATTGGCTTTTAATCTCTAAACCTATAGACTGAAATGACCTATGAGAGTGAAAATAAGGGAATAGAATGACCAAGTGAAATGAAAGTCATGAAATTAAAATAAACGTTCTTATAAGTCAATTAGGACTAAAATAACATATGAAAGTGAACATCATTAATTAAATTAATCATCCCTATAAATAAGAAATTAAAATGCACTGTCCTAATAAATTCTGGGACTAAAGTACATATTAATTCTGTTTGTATCTACGGTGATAGCAGACCAAAAAAAATCTATTGTCATGCAAACAATTGAAAACAGGTGTATATATTTCTGAATTTGATGTCTATATTAAAAAAATTATTAAACTTTATTTTCTATGAAAATTGAAAAAATTATCCTATACATCAGATGTATTCCACAGCCACAAGTTACGAATTCAACTTTATAAATTTTTTATTAGAAAACCTAATATTCAACAAGTTTTATATTTTTATATAATATATAATTAATGATTTGGTGTTCAATAAAAAAGTTTCAACAAATTTTATTAATATTGCGGAAATTAAGAAAAGTGGTTAATTTAATTAAATGCATTAAACTTGTTTAACAAAAAAGTATTAGTTTCCAAATTTACTCTTTTAATATCTTTTTATCACCTCACTTACTCTTAATTAATGTTCATAAAAATTAGTAGTTGAATAGCAAGGGTATAATGATAAAAAAAAATTAAATGTGCACAAAATTTTTTAAAAAATCCTATAAAATGGAACAAATAAAAATTCTCTAAAGAATCTTATATTTTGAGAAGGAGAGAGTATTAAAACAAGAGTAGAAAATAAATCATGTCATTTGACTCCGATCCACTGAAAAAGTAGAAAAAGGATCTAAGAAAAGAAGGAAACAAGTTTGAAGATGTCCTATTGTCCTATGATGGGATTGGGATAAAACTTTTGAATTGAACTTATGGTAAACTAATAAGATCTTTTTACCAAAAAAACTAATAAGATCTTCATCACGCGAATAAAATTTATGATTAAACATTTTGTTTCCGTCCTATAAATCCTTTTTGTTTTCTTGGTAATTAGAACATAGAAGGTGACCAACACGGTATAATTGGAAAGCAATGTTTCATCGTTATCACTCGATAGCAGTTTCGTTTGAGTTTAGCTTTTTAATAATATTATTATCATTTCAAAATATTTATTGTCATAATTTTTAAATATTTTTTAATTTAAAATATATTTTTTAATTCAGCCTAAGAATTGGTTTAGTGGTGTAAGGCCCCGTTAAATTCATAAGAAAGACGATCTACGCGAACGGGATTAGTATGATCGTAAGGGTAAAGAAATCTGTAATTAGAAAAAAAAATATTTTCTAACCAATAAAATCAAAATACTGATATATAAAATAATTAAAGTAAGTCACAATAAATATTTTTAAATTGTAATAGTTCCACCTTGTATTTTTTAGAAAAATCCATGTCTTATTAATAAATATTGCTAGTCCGAATTAAATATTATCACTTTCATTCACAAATTCTCTCTCATTATTTTAAGTCTTGTATTAAAATAAAAAATTGTAAATGAAAGTAACGATATCCATTCCCTTTCTTCCATGTTTACATATTTAAAATCCTGGTCCTAGTGAATCCGGTTCTTGCAAAATGTTCAGATGATTTATAGACAATCACTTTAGAGATTTTTGTGTCTTCCAACTCTTACGTAACCTCTTCTACCCCGCTTCCTGCAAATTGCAAAAAAAAGGTGGACCAACCGGATACGATGCCCAGCATGTTTTGCATGTAGTTTTCAAACGAATCAGCCTTATGCGTTAAAGCATTTTTGGATTCTTTAAAGGTTAAAAACACCCCAAAAAAATGCCAGCCATAAGACAATGATTTAGAGCCAAGCCCAGCCATAGACCCAAAAAAAGACCCATAAAAAGAAGAAAAAATGAGTGGTTTTTTATAAGGTTACTGGTTACATAGGTCGCTGGGATTAGCACCACCCCACTTGAAAACGACACCATAATTTCTGAACATTTTTCAAATGGAGTGGTGCTAATTTCAGTGGCCGGTTACATATTATGCGTCCCAACCTAGTGGACTTACGGATTCCAAAGAAAAACACCTAGTGGACTTACAACCATATTCCATCAGTTGATACAATTTTTTTTTTGGAAGGGATTAACACCATCTTTTTTGGGAGTGACACCATCCTTTTTAATATAAAGATTTATGATTTTTATATATAAAAGGATGGTGGAATTTTTAAAATTGGGTGGTCTCAATCCCTTCCACCCTTTTTTTTTATTAAACAATGCCGGAAATATTGGATCTCCGATAGAATGGGATAATAAATAAGTGAAGCCCCGCAGATACTTGTCACTTAGTTTGTCACAATGGTAAGTTTCTAAGTTATATCAAGGTTCACTTAAATATTTGAATTTAAAATAATAGTTCACTTGTATCATTGATATTACTAAGCCTTATTCACTTAAGTCTTTAAGTTTGAAAAAATAGTTTAATTAAGTCTCTGAAATTATCAAACTTAAAGGATTTAAATGACTAAATATTTAGTAATTCCAGGGACCTAAATTTCTATACAACTTAGAGAATTGTATGAACTACTCTCGTCAACTTAAGGATTTTTGAACTTTCGTGCAACTCAAACACCTGTACGAATACCCTTACAAACTCAAGGACTAATCTCATAATTATTTTGATAATAAACCTGTAGTGCAGTTTTAAATTATCCACACTTTCTGTTTCATGAGTAAGATCATTCTCGACGGTGTTTGGTTATACTGTCTAAAAAGAAAGCACTCAACGTGCCTTTCTGGAAGTTCTTTTCCTCAGAATAGAAGGAATATTCTCATAGGTCATTGCTAAGCTTCTCAGTACGGATTCTGGGCTGATATCTGCGTATCGGATGTGTGTTTTTGGGCTTAGACATTCACTGGATTCTGCAGGGGACACCAAATCTTCTGACAAGGGGAGTTCTTCAGGAAAGTCGTTACTTATGCCATAAGCATTATGTGGCATGCTATTGATTTTGCTGTTACTTCTGCTTTCAACTTGACCTCTCATCTCAGTACTGACTGATTTTGAGTAGCTCGAATAGGAACTGTCAGATTCATCACCGTTTGCGTCCAAAGAACAAACCTTGTGCCGTTTGGGAGTTTTGTAGTCTTCAGAAGTAACAGCAGAGGCAAGAGGGAAACAATCCGAATTTCTAGCAAGCATATATAGAGAATAATCCAAAGATGAGTTTACAGGTTGAACTATGCAGCTAGGAGCATATGTAGAAGCATTTTGAAGACTCAATTTTGTTTGAAAGTCATTAATATTGTGCTTCGACAAATGACTCTGCTTGAGAGAATCCACTCCGTAACTTTGATCCTCAAGTTTAACCAAAACATGCGCTGCCTTTGTTCGAGAAGCAAACAAATTGGAAGTGGCAACATTTCTGTCACATCCAGAAGGTGATGCATCTAATTTCTTCTTCATTGAGCAATTCCAATGATTCTTAATAGCATTGTCAGTCCTGGATTACCCAAAACATAAAAAAGAATATAATGCGTCATTCGATAAAGAGAATATCAATAGCAGTTAAAAAATGCATATGTATATTACCCAATGTCTTCAACATCATTACTCTACTTTTCTTTCCTTATATCTTAGGCACATAGTGAAGATGATCCATTCACTTGATTCTTATCTTTTCTCGAGAATCATGTATTAAATTTGTGCATATTTTGATGTATATATTGTAGAATGCAAGTTGCAGCTATCATATCATATTAGTATTTAATGAATACCTTCCAGGAAGCATTCTTGCAATATCTGCCCACTTACTGCCGTATATTTGGTGATAGTAAGCAAGTATTGACTCCTCCTCCTCTGTCCATGCATCTTTTTTTATAGCTGGATCAAGGTGATTGTGCCACCTAAAATGATAACTAATTAGCTAGTAGTTCATTTTCTAGCATCATATTTATTAGATACAATAACATCCAGACGGCCAAACATTAAAGATAAAAAACCTGAGCTCATCAAACACATGCATAAGAAGAATCAACCTGATTCAAAAACCATCTTGATGAGTCGGTCAGATTTAGAAACTAAGGATTCCAACATCAAAGTGCCCGTTTGGGGTACTATTAAAAAAACTCCAAAAATATTTTTATTGACAGTAATTTCGAATTTCAATATAAACCTAATAGAAGTAAAAAATTCTTACTTCATAGTTCATCCAAAAGACCTATTAATTGTAATAAAAGTATAAACAAACGGGTTCAAAAACCACGTAAAATCAATAGTAAATAGTATTAATTGCATAGAGAAGTTGTCATTGCCCATTGGGTGACAGCATAATTACTATTGAATAGTTACATAATACTAGTCACTTTCACCTATAAAAACTATTGAATATTTTCCTATTGATTCTCCTATCTTTAGTCCATTTCCAAAAGTAATTACGGATATGATATATCTATCCAAATAAATAGTTAGGTGAATATTACTTATTTACATATTTGCTTGAATTAGAGATCAATCACAGTTTACATTGCCAAAATCGCTAGGGCACAGTACGGTTTATATTGCCTAATGCCTACCCCTACCTCTCTCGGCATTGCTTCCCAATACGACCTGGTAAGGATTTTGCAACAAGAGACCATCTCTTCAAACCATACTTCCTGACTAGTTCATTGAGTAGATCATCCTCCTAAAATGTTGAAAGGAGAACCAGACCGCAATCAAAATCAACATTTCGAACAACACAAATTAAGTAGAGTGAAAAATTAAAACAACAGCATACAAGAGTACCTCTTTTGTCCATGATCCCTTTACAAGTTCAGGATTTAAAACCTTTTGCCAGCGATGCAAGCACTGGACATCAGTTCGCCTAGGGAGGTAAGAAGCTGCAAATGACCAGTTTGGTAACCAGATTAGCTTGTTATAGTTTGAAAAGTGCAATGTAATTTTTATTTTTTAATAGTATTTAAAATACATTATTGTAAAATTTGTTGTTTGACATATAAATGAGTCATTTCTTATGAATTCTTTAGGATTTTGAATTTTCTAGAATTTCAAAAATAAATTATCAAAAAACGCCCTAAAAGAATCAAAATCTGCGTTGAATGAATTCAAAAATAACAAATAATGCCATTAACAGCATCTCATTATATTATATTTCATATTTCATCATTGAAGAGCAATCTTAATCATAAAGTTCTCAACATGTTGCAACGAATTAAAAATAAAACATAGTTCAAACTGATTGATACTGCCACACCTACCTATTTTCTTCCAGTTCTTTCCATCGTACTTCTTGACTGTCTCAATCAAAAGGTTGTCCTGTTTATCAGAGACACGTGTTTGCAAAATTAGATAGCTCTAAAGCAGCAAATCTTAAGCTAACAAAAGAATACTGATAAAGGATAACAACAAAAATTAAAAAAAAAAAAGTGTAAGAAGGAAAATTGCAACATCAATTAAAAGCAAAACTTCCATAACAAATATTTCAAACATGACTTCAATTGCATTCTGTCATTACAGAGTCCAAATTCACAGTGAAAAAGAGAAGGCTAAGGTTAAAATCAAGCGACATACCTCTTCCTCTGTCCAGCGTTTAACTCGGCCTTGTCTCCTGTAAAATTTTCGAGAAATCAATACAATACATCTAGCTACACTACGCCTATATTAGATTGATTCCGTTTCAAATTTAGCAGATACTGAGTTCGAAATCATCATATACTGCTTAAGATAGAATTCGAAATGCAACTTAAGATTTAGACACAGCGTCTTACCCCGAAGCAGGAGTTGATTCCGCAAGAACGGCATCTCTTTTACAACTAGGCGTAGAAAGACATAAGCGAAGCACATCATGATGAGGTGAATCAACATCGAAATCCTTGAGTTCCTTTTTAACCTTCAGCATCACTGATTTACTTCAAAATCAAATTAATAACGATCACATTGTGAACAGGAATAGTAAAGCAAATTTTAATCTGTTTAGATGATAATGCATTCAAATTCAAATGGAAGAAAAAACTCCATAAATTGATTGTTTGAAGATATGTTATCAATCGTAACAGAAAAATGGAAAGTGTATCGCAAGAATGAAGAAGAATCGTAAAAATATCTAGACTTACCTAATCGGGAAATGCGGTGAGGAAAATTAGGAGTGTGGAAGAAAATGCTTATGAAAGCGAACGAGTGGAGACTAGAGAGTAGAATGGAATTGGAAAGTGGTTTGGGTGGTTTTAACGGCCTCTCAGTGTGCAGCAGAAGCAGCTTGCGTTGGAAGCTAAACAAAATGGAGTGAGACGGCTGTTTTTTTAAAAAGAAAAAAATAAAACAAAAATAAAAAGTACTTAAAAACTAACAGCTTGCATTGCACTTTTCTTGTGATTAGTTAGTAAGTAGCGGTAATGGACATTTGACATCTGGGCCCGTATTTGTTAGCCCAAAACTTATGGGCCTGTATTCTTGAAGCCCAATATCTTTCGCCTGGCGTTACAAGGATTCAGGAAAAAAAAAAGTTAAAAATATTTTAATCCCTAAACTTTCACCCATTTACAATTTAATATCGAAAATTTTAAAATGTATATTTTGATTCTTATAGTTTTTAAACTGCACACTTGAATACAAAGTCACAATTTAAATTAAAAATATTATCTAAAGTGACTTTTGTACTTAAGTGCACATTACAAAAAGTACAAAAGACAAAAAGGTACAAAGGACTAAAATGTAAACTTCAAAAAATTTATCTACTGCATATGAGACAAAGTTCATAATATTAAATTAAAATATCTCAATATGTTAGCATTTTGTGTAGTAAACTGCATACGAGGCAAAGTTTATGATATTAAATTAGAATATTTAAATAAATTGGTATTTTTGTTTTTGACTTTATTAAAATTAAATTTTGGTCCTTATTTTTTTTTAAATCGGCAAAAACAGTTTTTAACTTTATATAAACATCAGTCACTTTAGTCCTTCACAATTCAAAAATGATATTTTATAAAGTCTAAAACCAAAATTTAATTTTAATAAAATCAAAGACTAAAATATAATATCTAAATAAAATTAAGGATCAAATTGCTAATTTATTTTAAAATGTTTTTAACATAAAAAAACAATGATATGGATAATTGGACTTTTTCTAATCTTCCGTTTACACGGAAGTGAATAAGCAAATAAACTTCAAGGCAGCATTGCATTTGCAAACTCTAAAAGATCAGGATGAAAGAAATTGGAACATTTTTAAGAATAAAATTAAAGACTTTCAGCCGTATTTTTATTTTATACCAAACCTATTCAGCATTCTCTTTTTCGACATTCAGCACCAGACGAAGATCAAATGTGACTTTTGACTTTGAGGTTTTTTTACCGCGTCCATCTCAATTAGTTTATTAAGGATGAAAACGATATATTAATATTAAATATTAGATATTTAAAAATTCATAAGGATCAACACGAGTCTTCGTATATGGGTTAAGTGCTTGATTTGACCCAAAATTAATTTGTTGAATATTGACTCCTGTTTCAATAATTAAACATATGGGAAGTTAAGATAATTCTCTTATATTATTTCTATATAATATTATTCACCCCCAGTCCCAGCATATAAATCTGTTATTTTTTTAAAAAAAAAATTCTAAACATACATAATCCTTTTCATATTTATGTATTTTATATCTTGTACCAAATAAATTAATTATTTTTAATTAAATATTTAATTGAAATATTTTTTTATTTTCAATCGATAATCTAATTTATGTGATCAATTATAAACATAATGAAATATTTATTAAATTGATATAATTTTCTTTTAAAAAATAAATACCTGTACTATAGTTTAATTTTACTGACAGTAAATTAACCTTTTATTTATGAAACTTACAAAATTTGTAGTCGATCTTCGCTTAATAATTAGATTGGTGGTGCATCAATTACATACGTTGCAATGCTTATGTGTATTTTTTGGGTTCAAATTCTCTTCATTATTTGTAGAGAAAAATTGAAAATTGTTAATCCTAATATAATTATTCACACACACTCAATTCATATTATAATTTATTTTTATATAATAAAATACATTATAAATAAATATGAGGAGAAATTCTTACATGAACACGTACCTAACACGTCAATTTTGGGCACAGCCAATAGAAACAAGCCAACTCATTAAAATTTATCCAATCTAAAAATTTAAAATAAAATTATATTTCCTTCTCTCACATGATACAAGTAATTGCTTACAATTTTAGAACTTAATCAAAAGAAACTATCTACTTTTCACAATTTTTAATAAATTTGCTTGTTTTTATTAATTGTGTTTAAAGATGATATGTTGAGTCTAACTTCACCCAAAAATTTCTCTAAATAGTAGAGATTAGAGAGATCCTCTCCCGTATTTTTTTGGTGTCGGTTGCAAATCCTTAACATACAAAAATTTCCTCGTAGCGCTTATAATTTTTTTTTTTGTTTTTGGTAAAGTACCGCTTATAATTTTACAGTTGTTAACTAACTTGTGTAATTGACATACGCGTTTTCCGTAGACTCCACTTTGTTTATTTTTTTTTTATTATTTTAATTGAATAAGTTACTTAGCTTCAACCACCTGGAATAACGTGATAATAATTTACCTTATTCCTTAAGAAATTCAATTTTTTGGTGGAGGAAATAAAGTAACGTTTTGTGATTATTCGACTATTATTTTTTTATATATAATCATAAATTTTTTCATTCTTAAATGAGATTAATCTCATTCGCGTTATGTAACTGGTGTTAGTTACTGAACATTTAACATAGGTGAGATTCAAACACGAGTCTTCCTGCAATGAATCGTCCCTTCTATGAACTTAGTGAGACCTTAAACCACTAAATCAACTCTCAAAAATACTTGACAATTATTTTAGGTAAATTTAACATTAAAAAAATTAATTAATATTTCTAACGGCAGATACTCAAAAAAAGGGGAAAAAAAAAAGTTAGTTAACTTCTTAGTTGTTGCTAGCTTGTATGGTTGTTTTCTTGTTTCATATTAACTAATACTGAAAAGGATTTTGATAAACATTATCCTAAACACATTCGTTAACTTTATTATAATTTAAAAAATAATTATAAATATATATTATTCTTGTTTTTTAAAATAAAAAATATATATTTTAACATTTTTTATTATATTTAATTTTTTTAAATATTGACATTAAAACATTAAATATCATTTGTCATACTTAAATTGTTTTAGTCTTCTTCACTTTCATTTATAATCTTTTATTTTTTCTTCTTTTTGATTGGATGGTGCTGCAATTTTTTTTTCTTCTCTTCCTTGTTTGCAATTATATAAAATTTATTTATATTGAGAAGCTTTTACTAATAAAGGCAGATGATTCTGACCCTAATTTTTTAACTAACCAGCTTTCCACAATCACGGCTCAAACCACGTTTTAATTAACGTGACCTATTTTGCCAAGCTACTTCAATTTTCAACAAATTTTAGTTATTTTGATTTGATTTATAAATACTATGACATCATCCGAATGAATTTTTCAAAAACGAACCATTTTGCTTCCATGTTGAACAAGAAAAATAATAATCATAATAATATTATTATTATTATAATTATTATTGCTATATATAAATATAAACCGTTCTTATGGTTCTTTCCTTCAACTTTCTCTGCTGTGCTATAACGCGTCAAATACCATGGCCGTTACAAGAAGCTTCACGATATTATTCCTTTTCATCGCGATCAGCTGCGCGGTTGCGGCCCAAGCAGCGAGATTCGACATCACAAACAGATGCCGGTACACTGTGTGGGCGGCGGCTGTGCCTGTCGGCGGCGGCAGAAGGCTGAACTCCGGCGAAACGTGGACCATAAACGTGGACAAAGGCACCACAGGGGGACGTATTTGGGGCCGAACCAAATGCACCTTTGACAGGTCTGGACAATTTTAATTTGTTGCTCGTATTATTGTAAATTGTAATATGACATGAATCCACAATTAAACATTTTTATTTTTATTTTTATGAACGAGTGTGAATGTATAATTAAACATGGTATTCTCTCCATTCTGAAATATTAGTCACTTTAAGGAATTTCACATGGAAGAACAATTAATTTATATAGAATCTAACATTGGTAAGGTAAAAGTGATAAATATTTTAGAACAATTTTCTTTTGGCTAAAGTGACTAGTATTTCAGAATGAAGGGAGTATTAGTTACTCCAACATATCAGCATTTTTCTAGAAAAAAATGTGATTCTTTTTTAAGACTATTAATTAATAAAGGCATGAAAGATATAGTGAAATTTAAAAGAGACAATTAATTTTCTAATATTTTTGGCATTTATTAAGGCATTTATGATATGATATAATTGAAAATACTTATACTTATACTTTTAGATAACTTAAAAAAGAAGACTTGTAAAATTGTTATGTTTATCTATTCCATATTAAAAGAGACAATTATGATATGATATAATTAAAAATACTTATACTTATACTTTTAGATAACTTAAAAAGAAGACTCTTAAAATTGTTATGTTTATACTTTTAGAAAAAAAATTGTGAATTCCATAAAAAAATAAGACTCGTAAAATTATTATGTTTATCTATTCCATATTTAACCATGAGATAACTTGAATAACTTAAATCCCAAAACATAGTTTATGAATGATGATATCCATATTATATCATTTAAAAAAAATAATATCTCTCTTTGGTAACTCTTGGTAATCTTGTTTACACCAGTTCATATATATCAACTTAAGCATAACGGATCCTAATGGATCTCTTAAGTCTTACCAATGTTGAAGAGGAATCTCAACATCCAAAAATATATTTGTCATTTATTTACTTTTACATATATACAAAATTATTAACGTCTTCTAAAATTTTTAATGGTTAGCAAGATTTAGATTTAAATTGTCGTAGTTCAAGTGGCATAAAGAGAAGCTCTTGGAGCTTGAGGGGAGGGGTTCAATCCCCGGTAGGGTATATTAGGAGTAGATTTAGGAGTAGTGTAGTGTGGAGGTGTGTGAGTTTGACCGATAAAAAAAAAGATTTATATTTAAATTTATAATACTATTTTGTTAATAATATGATATTGTTAACTAATAAAACTCTTTAACCAGTACTATAACTTTTTTATTTTGTTTCAATTTCATTATTTTTTTTTTGTTAACTCCGTCAAATGACTAATGTAAAGTTGTGAAAATGACGTCAAAACAATGTTATCTTTGTGTTAGCTCTAGCTCAAAATGTTATCATTTTGAATATTTTCGTTATTTATTTAACGGAATTAACCAAAAAAAATGACGATATTGAAATAAAATGAAAAGCTATATAATTACTAATTTGAGCCTTTTATTAGATGTAGGATAAAATAAATAAAAAAACGTTAACCGATGAAAGTATTAATTTGGCCTAAAAAATAAGAAAAATACTAATTATAAAACTAAAAGATAAAACAAACAAAACAATAACTAAATCATAAAACTCCCCTAAAATTTGGTGCTCCCCTAAAATTTTATTTTGAATCCACCATCTTGTGCCATTTGTTGTGCTAAAAATTTATTATTCATAGGTTTGGACGTGGAAAGTGCGAAACGGGTGATTGTGACGGTGTTTTTCAATGCAAATCATACGGGAAACCTCCAAACACTCTAGTGGAATTTGCTTTAAACCAATATAATAACCTCGACTTCTACGACATCTCACTCGTCGACGGCTTCAATGTTCCCGTCAAATTCACTCCTTCTTACCGTTGCAGATCCGTTAGATGCAGCGCCGACAATATCAACAGAGACTGCCCGACTCGGTTGAAGGTTCCCGGCGGCTGCAATAACCCTTGCACCGTCTTCAATACGACACAGTATTGTTGCACCGGCGCGTATGGCACGTGTGGTCCCACTACTTATTCAAGGTTCTTCAAAAATAGGTGCCCTGATGCCTTTAGTTACCCTATGGATGATGCTACTAGCACTTTCACTTGCCAAGGAGGATCCAACTATAGGGTTGTATTTTGCCCTTTATCAACTGATTAATTTGTTTGTCTTTTTATTTTTATATAAGATTTTTTTTGTGTGCTTATTTTGTGTTTTTTTTTGTAATTCCTATTAATAATTAATAATGTTGTATGTACACTTTGATATATGTAGTATTCCAATAAAGGGATGAATTATGGGCTTTGTGTGCACATCTCTTGGATGTGCTCTACTCTTGTCCTAAAATAAGTTTGATTTTAGTGAATTTACATGAGTGATATGCTCATACAATTTATAAGTTCCTGATTTATGATTTTCATTACAAAAACTCTGATTCACATTATGCATATATGTGTATTGATCAATTTTATATATTGAAATTTTATAGTGACCAACGTCCAAATTGTTAAAGCAACGGTTATGGGTCTTTAAGTATTTAGAAAAAAAATATTCTTAAATATTTTTTTATGTGTATTTATATAAACTTTAAAAAGTATTTAATTTTCAAAATCATATTAAATGTAAAAAGGCATATCAATAAAGATAGCTTGCATTAACTTTACTATCAATTGATAAAAAAACATAGATAAAAATAATTAGAATAATTTAATAAGTTGTTTCTACCAAAAAAAATTATATGATGAGTTAGTATTACATCATAAAAAATTCAAAATAAAATCAAAATAATTTTAATAATTTTTTATCAATAATTTAAAAAGATTTTATTCTAAATATTTGTTTTAAACCTCTATATTTATTAGATTAGCCTTTTTAATAGTACTCAGAAAATAATTTGACAATATAATTCATCTTATCATGTACCCAAATAGAATCTGTCCCTGAATTTTCGTTACTAGATATACTTCCTGATTTAGCTTAATTACATCGATTATTTTATTAAGTGGTTTTTTAATTCAACCATATGTTAAGAGTTTCACATTGAGTATAATACGAAACTCAATGTAGTACTTAAGCCTTGAGGCTCTTCTACGTAATAAATTAGTATTTGAGGTTGGGCTCTCTTTATATGATTAGGTTCTAACACCGTCATTAAAATATATTGTTTTGTTTTTTCTTTTTAAAAATAGTCATGTTTGACCTGGCAATTTTTTGAAGTTTTTGTTATTAGCATGTAAAACAATTTTTTATTGGTCAATCTTTGATTTTTTTTAAAAATTATTTTTATAATGTCAAGCTTTGAATTTTGAGTACAAGTGAACAATCACACATTTTATCATTACCATCAACTTCTGTATTTTTTTATGTATAAAAATAATATTTCACACTTAATTTTTTTATATATTAACGAGAGTTACTTCGGAGATGGAAATTTCTAAATCTTGATCCTATCCATGCAATTATAACAATTAATATATTAGCTAAATTTATAATTTTTTTTTGGTAAGCAAGAATTTATTGAAAAGAAAGAGTACAAGTCGTACTCAGATTACAACAAAAAACCATTCAACGGGCTACAAAACAACAGAGAAAAAAGAAACCGAAAAAAGGAAAAAGAAAAAGCCCACATAACAAAAACACTAGATATACCCAGCACTACATCCCTAGACAAGCGTTGGGTGACATACTCCATTGCACAAAAGGATAGGAAAAATAACCATAATTTGCTTTCAACCAAAGCTAGGAGTGCAACACAATGTTGTCAAATATGATATCACTATCCCAAGGGTCTTACTTAAAGACAATATTATTACGTCCAGACCAAATACCTCACACCGTAGCAAACCAAACGATCCTCCACCAATTCTTATGCGTGGAACAAGAAGGAAGACCATCAAAAGAAAGAAATGAACATTTGCACTCGAGGGACATGGGAGATAAGACACCTAGCCAACGCAACGCTCTAGTCCATAGTAGCCATGAAGCGTGACAACCAAAGAAGAGGTGGTCTGGAGACTCAACACCGTCACAACACAAAGGGCACGAAGCATCTTCCAACACCATACCCCTACGGATCAGATTACTCCCGCACGGTATTCGATTCTGGGAGAGCTTCCAAGCAAATGTACTTATCTTGAGAGGAACCATAAGAATCTGTGATTGTTGCACTTGCCTCCTTATACGCGGATTTGACTGAATATAGCCTTAAGGAGCATGCCTGCCAATCCCACGAGTCCAAAGCATTCTTCTTTAAAACAACTTGACAAGATCTTGTAACAAATTATTTAGCATAGGAATCTCCCTATCAAAGAGAACACGACGCCAACCCCAACTCCAAACCCAAGTGTCGTCCCTCCACTTCCTCACTTCACTAATCGAGATATTTTTGTTAAACCAAAATATTACACAACCTTGAATGGGCTTGACACAGTGGAACATCAAGGACTCACCTATCGTGCCAAAAAGAGGTTAACTCCCCATTACCTACCCTCTTACGCAAGTTATTACCAAACCAACCTACATGAGAATCAAGATCTCCAAAAGTGTCACATAGATCCTTCAACCTCCTTGAGCAATTTGGGCCCCCACCTTGTAACTTAAACACTTCCTCACCATACTTCGAAACAAGGATCCTAACCCACAGAGAACTACACTCATGCAATAACCGCCACACCCACTTTCCCAACAAGGCAATATTAAACAACTCTTAAGTTTTTTACCCTAGCCCTCCTTCCTCCTTCACCTTACCGATAACTTCCCACTTCACCCAATTAATTTTTTTACAACCCTCACACCCACCCCAAAAGAAACTGCGGAGTAAAGAATTAAGGGAATGAATGATACCCCTGAGAGCCTTGAAGAAGGAAAGATAGTAGACCAGAATGGACGAGAGAGCATATTAGAGAAGGACCAACCTAGCACCGAGGGAAAGGGACTTAGAGCACTATGACGACAACCTCTTCTTTATGGACCTTACCACCGGATCCCAAACAGCCTTCTGCCTCTGATTACCACCAATTATCATACCCAAATACAAAAAGGGCATTCACCAGTCTTATAGTGGAGGGGAGCAGTCGCATCTCATAACCACAAATCATTCACATTGAAAGCAAAGTTTACTTTTGTGGAAGTTAACTTGGAGGCCAGATGCTAAATCAAACAGAGCAAAAAGGTTAATAATTGAAATTTTCCCTAATGTTGCCTCCCCGAAGATAATAGTATCATCAGAGAACTACAGATGTGTTACTTCTACTCTGTTTGAACCTACCTTCACTCCTTTGAACAACCCAAGGGAACGAACCATATGCATCATTCTGTTGAACCCTTCTGCTCCAATGAGATAAAAAAACAGAGAAAGAGGAATGCCTTGACGGAGACCTCTTCCAGGAGAAAACTCACAAGTTGAGCTACCATTAACCAAAACAGATATGCCAGTTGTCAAAAGGCATTTGTGGATCTAATTACACCATATAGGACAGAAGCCCATACACTCCATCACATGCAGCAGATACTCCCAACTAACAGAGTCGTAATTCTTTTCAAAATCAACCTTGAACAAGAAGCTCGATCTCCTAGTCTGCTAAAGAGAGTGCACAACCTCATTGGCCACCAAAATGCCATCAAGGATCTGACGGCCTCCAATAAACGCTGATTGCTCTTCTGAAATAAGCCCAGACAGCACCTTACTAATGCGATTAATTAGCCAGCAACTTAGGCAACACCTTATACATACATCCAATAAGAGAAATGGGACGAAAATCCCCAACCCCTTGAGGACAATTCTTTTAGGAACAAGAACGATGAATGAGCTATTACACCCTTTTGTTAAGCGACCGTTACCGTGAAAATTTGAAACAAACTCAATAAAATCTTGTTTGAGCACATATTTAATTCCTTAACTTGGCTTTTTTTCCCTTTCTAATACAGAATTCCTTAACTTTATTTTGAATTTCATCTTTATCTTTATTTTTTTTTTCATTTTAATCCTCTTTCTTTATTTTTTAGTCAATATAATTTTTTTACTAATTTTTATAGTAATTAAGAAGTTAGCGAAAATGCTCAAAACAAAGGTAATTTAGTCTTATCTTTTTCTTTCTCACATCTAACTTTTATTTTAAATATTCTTATCAACTATTTAATGAATAAAAATAAAGTAAAAACAAATTAAGTGACAAAAATAATTTTTAAAAAAAATTAAAGACTCAAATTGAAATTTAATATAAAATTAAGGGATCAAATTAAACTGCTTATTTTTCGTAATATATTTCATTTTAACTTCAATTTCAATCACTAACCAAATCAATATTTGAAAATTAAATGGAGAGAGAATGGAAAGACATTGGGTGGGGAGGATCCAAGTTGCAAACTTTATATATAGAGCAGGTTTAGAAATGCTCCATGGGGAATAATATAGATAAAATTAAAAATAATAAAGAGTACCTAAATACAAATAGGTATTTTTTAAAAGATTTTTTGAATTTGTGCTCATAACACATGTTAATGATGATGAATTTTTAAATATGTTCCCGTCATGTAATTTAATTGATAAACACCCGAAGACATTTGTGTGTAAGTATCCGAGTTCAATTCCCGGTTAATATACTTTTCTATTTAAAAAAATAATTAATTTTTAAATAAATTAAATATTATTTAAATAAAAATAATTTTTTATACCTTCAATATACTCATTAAACCCTTCATCCACCCACTAGTAACTTTCCTTTACTCCTACTATTTTTCTATTTTTTATTAATTAAAATTTTGAGTATTTGAATTATTTAAAAATTTATCATTATTAATATGTATCCTATGGGTACAAGTTTAATTTTTTTTAAAAGAAAAATACCACCTCAAATCTATCGAGACCAAATTCACCCGAATTGAGGATTTTTTTTTTTCTAAGTGTTTAGGCAGAAAAAATTGTAATATTATCTTTTTAGCCAGCTTCACAATATGTCTATAAATTGTGAAGTCAATATTTGGAAATGAATTGGGTTGGGTCAATTTTGTAATCAAACATAAAGAGCTATTCACACCTCTTTTTTCTTTTTACATCACCCCAAATATTTATTTATTTTTTATCATCAAAAGTACCTTTCTTTTTCAAATTAATTGTCGGAACAAAATATTTCTAGTCCAAAATTTAATTTTCGAAATCTTTTCAAACTTTGATTTTTTATAACTTTGTAGAAATTAGACATCAAAATATTCTAAAAATTACTTTATGAAACATAAAGCTTTGTATTCAACATAAACACTAAAGAGAGAATAAGTGGAAATAAGAAATTTAAAAAGAATTTTAAATTTTGATTCTTTTTTGGTGTGCAAATAAAAGAATTGAATTTAAAATAGTAATAATTAGAGAATGATAGAATGAAAAAGTTGGTTAAATAATGTGAAAGTAATAAAAAGGATAACTTGAAAGTTAGCAAGAAGTTTAACTTTAAAATTTAAATTTTAAAATTTGGTTAGATAATAATAAAGGGAATAGAAGAGATAAATATTTTTCTCCAATATTCCATCCTTTTTGTGTTAGGACAAACGGTACGACACAACTGACATATTGGTAAAGTGTTGATTGTCTCTCTTTCCACTTGCGAGGTATTCATGTGGCGAAAAAGGTAAAATGGATGTCGTTACTTTGACTTCCATAATTTCACCTCTTAAGAATTTTGATCAAAAGTACCAATTTAGTTTTTAGTGATAAAATCTTCTAATTTGTTAAGAGATTCATCTTATATCATCTCATTCAGAATAGGATATATGGTTCCGAAGGATGATTTGGACAATCCTGACATTTCATTCTTGATTCTGGAATGAAGTCTATTAAAAGAGAATGAATTAGTACGTATCAAAAATTAGGCTTGGCCTCTCCAGCTCTGCTAGGTATCGACGCATTGAATGAAGTAGAGATTAACACATTGGAGTGCTAGATTTCTTGGCTCGATATCTTACAACTCTTGTTTATGATATTAAATTGCAATGGGGTAGGGATAAGACGAAAGACACTCATCTCACACGAATTTAAATTTGAATTAAAAATAACAATAAATAAAAGTGAATATGAATTCATATTAAGATTTCTAATGTCAATCATAAAATCCCAACAATGCACTAAAAAACTAGATGTTGTTATATATAATAATGTAACAACAAATTCAAATTTTGAAATTTATTTTATAAAACAAAAATTCAAATTTAGAACTTACCAAAAATAATAAATACCAATGAAAGGATAAAAAGATTTAAAAAAACAAAATATTGTTTGGATATTTTTTTATTAATAAGAAAGTATATTAAGTGAGATTAAACCCAGATACGCACATATATTTTTATGTGCTCACCAAATAAGCTACATGACTGAGACTGTTTATGTACTAATTTATGTGCTCACCAAAAGTGTATAAAAATATGGTTAAATTACTAGGTAACAATTAACTCATTTATGTACTAATTTAACTATATATTTCTTCGTATTTAACAATAAAATTGAGTAGACATATAGATAGTTAAAATTGAAGAAAAATATAGTTAAATTACTATGTAATAATTAACTAATTTTTATATTAATTTAACAACATATTTCTTTATATTTAACCATAAAACTAATTGTAAATGAGTTGTATAAAATATAAGTATGCACAAAACAAAATTGTTTAAATAAACCTTAAAAAATTTATGAAATCAAAATTATATTTTTATCTAAAAAAATATATACTATGGACGAAAACTCCTATCAAAGAAAATAAATGCACATGCACGCGAGTGCGCTTTGGAGAGAGCCGCCTTTACTTTATTGAAACAATAATCATACCATTTTTTTTTGATAAAAATAATCATAGCATTTTCCTTACCCCAAAAAAATCATAAATTCATAATTCTTTTCTCTCTCATTTATCTAGATTTTTTTCCCTCTTTCATTTTATATAAATTATTTTTAATATTTTTTATTATTTTTTATTTTTCATTTTTTTATAACCCTACAATAATTCTCAAAGTAAGGTATAGATAATCGATTATCACTCTTATTTTAAAAAGATAATATTTCCTATACAATTACTGTTAATTAATATAACAATCTTCAACTTATATATATATATATATAATAATAATAATAATAATAATAATAATAATAATAATAATAATTTTTATTAATAAATTACTATAATTTATATTTATAAATAACAGATATATAAAAATCATAGCCTATTTTGAAATTCCCCACCATGAGGCCAGAACTGGACACTGAAAAAGCCGCCTTATTCTAATATTTTTTCTACTGCTGAGAATCTGAGATCTATAGGTTTCAGGGGTGATAATATTAATTGTTTTTAAAGTTTTATTTTTTTTTAAAATATTGCGATCCAAGAAATAATTAAAGTAGAAAAATATATCAATCAGATATTGATTTGATAGAGATTATTAAAACAGGAGACTGGGAATCGGAGTCGGAGTCAGAGAGAGATTAATGAAATTGAAAGATTTTCAAATAAATGCAACTTTTGTAATTTTAGATAGATGTTTTAATTTTAAAAAATTACCAAGATTAGCTAATTTAAAAAACTTTTAAATCGATATTAACTATAGTAAAAAAATATGAATTTAATTAACCAGCCTCTTATATTATTATAAAAAAGCACTTGTGTAATTTTTCTCTCATTAAAACAGAAAAATGTAATTCTTACAAGAGTTAGATTCATCAAGCTAAATATTGTCGATCACTAATTAATTAATAATAATATAAAAAAAAGTAGGATCTATACATTTATCTACTATGCAGTTCACCGTTAGATAAAAGTACTGCAAATATAAATTATTTCTATAAAATTTAAAATCATATAAAATCATTAATATATAAAAATAAAATTCATGTGATTTTAATTCTTATTGTTATTTTTTTTTTTTACAAATTTTGTCTTGAATATAATAATTATCTTCACTAATAATAACATTTTTCTTTGACATTATCTTCATTATAGCCGCCGGATCTTTTACTTATAAAATCTAACCAAGTTTTTTTTTTTTTTTTTTTTTTTTTTTTTTTTTTTTAAATCTAACCAAGTTACGTTGTTTACATTACGTATATTCAAAAGCGATAGCTGTCCTTATTAAGAAAAGTCTATATAAACCCCAAATACCATTCTTCTATTCATATCATATCAAACACTTTCCCTTCTTAAAAAATCATTTGAGGCAAATGGGTTACTTATCCAACCTTGCACTATGCTGCCTACTCATGCTTAGTGCTTCTTTGATACAAACACAAGCAGCGAATTTCGAGATCAAGAATAACTGTCCATACACTGTTTGGGCCGCGGCTAGTCCTGGTGGTGGCCGCCGCCTTGACCGCGGCCAAATGTGGAATCTATGGGTGGCACCCGGAACTGCCATGGCACGTATTTGGGGCCGCACAGGTTGCAACTTTGACGCCAGTGGACGTGGCCGTTGCGAGACAGGAGACTGCACAGGTGGACTCGAGTGCCAGGGTTGGGGTGTCCCACCAAACACCCTTGCCGAATTCGCGCTAAACCAATACCAAAACTTAGATTTCTACGACATATCTCTCGTCGACGGATTCAATATTCCGATGGATTTCTACCCTCTTAATGGCGGATGCCACAAAATTAGTTGTACCGCTGACATCAATGGTCAGTGTCCTAGCCAACTAAGGGTGCCAGGTGGTTGTAACAACCCGTGCACGGTCTTCAAGACTAATGAATTTTGTTGCACTAACGGACAGGGAAGTTGTGGACCCACTAACTTTTCAAGATTTTTTAAAGAAAGGTGTGGAGATGCTTACAGTTACCCTCAGGATGATCCAACAAGTACTTTCACGTGTCCTGGTGGGTCAAACTACCAAGTTGTGTTCTGTCCACTCGGAAATGAGCGTGTACCTCTTCTCATGCCTAGAAGTGAAAGCAATAAGTATTGAAACGAGACATGCTAGCTAGAAGATGGAGTTTTTGCTAAAACTTCATTTTTTTTTCTAATTGAATAATTAACCTCTCGAAGCTCATTTTGTTTTGTGTTGTGTGTTTTAATTTTTTAAGTGTTTAATGTGAAATAATGGAGATGATCATCAAGGGAAACATTAATTACATCAATGTACTCTAATGTTATGATCGGAAATTCGGAGATATTATCCCCGTAACTTTGTTGAAAATGGGTATAATATAATGAAAATTTGATTTATTTATCCTATGAATGTGAGAAACCAAAATTATTTTTTTTTTAAAAAAATGAAGTTTTTAATTTATTATATTATAAATACTAAATTCATTAAATACTTCTATTTTAATAAAAAAAAGTTTCTATTATTAATGTTATCTTTTACTTATGGATATAATTAATGCAGAACGCTAAACCAGAAAAACATTTTCTTTTAAAGAAGTTTCACTAATTTCCAAGTCTGCATTGTCACGCAAGTGTGTAGAAGATAATGGTCTTAAACTCAATACAGATGGCTTCCTACAAATGGTTTCTCTCTAAAATCAAGAATTCTCACGTGGGATTCTAGTTCATAATCTTGTAGCATCTATCCTGCATAATGCTTGATGAGTTGATCTTTTGTTTTTTGGGGTTGTTAAATATGCTGGTTTGGTTTATGTTTAATGTGCTATTTTTAGGGATGTTGTTGTTGTTTCTTTGAGTCTCAGTATTTTTATTTCCCTTGGTGTGACTCGCTCGTTTTTGTTTCCCTCATTTTCTCTTATGTACTATTTTTGGTGCACTATTGGTGCTCCTTCTTAATATAATTTTCTCTTTAGTGACTCTTCGTAATCTTCTTAAGCATAACGGATCTCTTGAGTCTTAACAATGTTGGAGAGGAATCTCAACATCTCAAAATATATTTTTATTTATTTACTTTTACATATATACAAAATTATTAACATCTTCTAAAAATTTTAATGGTTGGCAAGATTTATATTTAAATTTATAATACAATTTTGTTAATAATTTGATATTGTTAATCTTGATTTTAGTACAATTTATATAGCATGAAGAGGAATCCAAAAGGCTAAAATTCACTTTTACTTTATGTTTTCCAAAAGTTTTACTTTGGTCCTTTTTGTTTTTTTTTTTAAGCAAACTTGGATCCTACGTTTGTTTTTTGGACCAAACAAAGACTTTTGTCACAAATCCATCTTACGTGGACTAACAGAGTACAAACGACGTTAAATATTATTTGGGCTAAAATGCACTTTTGGGACTTTATGTTTTTCAAAAGTTCTACTTTGGTCCTTTTTGTTTTTTTTTAAGCAAACTTGAACCTTACATTTTTTTTTGGATCATCGTTGGTTCAATGACAAAATCTGTTACTCCTAATCCTCCGCTACTCCCAAGCCTCTTTTGTGACATGAAATTTCTTTTTCAATTAATTAATATTATTAAAAAAAACCCAATTGAACATTGGAATAGATCTGTTGGGGTTAGGGTTTACAAAAGCCACAAATTGCAATCTTCGTCTAATTTTGATACCTACTCCTTCTAATTATTCAATTGTTTGTTGTAATTGTTCAATCACAGCACTTCGTCACTAGCCATTGCTTCTTTCTTGTCTAATGGAAATAGAAATGAAAACCTTAACAAACGTAATCAACCCTCACCCTTTTCCTATCGTTACGGTGAAAGGGCAATTTTGTGCATAACCAACAATGGGAGCCAATTCTGGGATGCAACAACTATCGTTATAGTGAAGGATGTGATTTCTTTGAGTGGTTGAGTTTGATGTGAATGATGAAAGAAAATAGATACTTCTAAGACAGAGAAGAATGATAGTGAATCTGCAATTGAACTTGAAGAAGTAGGAGAAGTGGAATAGAGTATTGATTGCATTGTTGATGATAAGTTCGTGTGTGAATGTGGTCCTTTTGATGTTGCTTCTGCCAGGTTGAAGAAAGACAAAAAAACTTGGAATGTATTTGGATAGAAGTGTTGATAAAGTAGTGTAGGAATTATGCACTAAGTATTGTAATGACTTTTATAATGGATTATGCATTGTGTAATGTGTTTCTGAGTGTGTGTTATTGATAAACAGGAAAGTACTAATAAAATTAGGACTATTTTGATACCTTTGAAAATATAAGGGACCATTCAAATACCAAACTAAAATATAAGGGACCATTTTAATACCAAATTAAAACATAGGACCAATAAGAGTCCACCTTGTCAACCCTTAACATCGATATGTCACCTCAGAGCCACGTAGGATTGGGAGTAACCGATTTTGTTATTGGTCCAACGATGGTCCAAAAAACAAACGCAAGGTCCAAATTTGCTTCAAAAAAAATAAAAAGGACCAAAGTAGAACTTTTGAAAAACATAAAGTCCCAAAAGTGCATTTTAGCCAATCCAAAAACACTTCATGTATGAAAATATCTAATTTGGTAGGTATTTATATAAATTTTATATATAAAATAAAGGATGGTTCTATTGTTAAACTATTGTTAATCTTTTTAAAATATTAGTACTTTGATTTTTTAAAAAATATATTTATAATCAGACA
This sequence comes from Cyamopsis tetragonoloba, assembly GCA_037177725.1. Classification (NCBI taxonomy): domain Eukaryota; kingdom Viridiplantae; phylum Streptophyta; class Magnoliopsida; order Fabales; family Fabaceae; genus Cyamopsis; species Cyamopsis tetragonoloba. The sequence continues at coordinate 34,203,800 of CM074120.1, read as the reverse complement.
ATATTTAAAATTGAGTGGTGCATTGTAATAGACATATTAGAGTGATAATAGTTAGACTTCACCCTAAAATAAAAAGAGATATATATAAGACTTTGAGTCACTAAGACCATCTTTATTGACAATTTCTTGCAAGGTTCTTATCCAAAAGCAACATATCTTACATGTTTTCACCACTTAAGTTCCATGGGTCGTGTTCTAATTCAAACAACGGTTATTTATAGAGTTTTTTTTTAAATGGTGTCTTTAGAACACTTGTTAAAATTAATATAATTAAATAAATAATCATAAGTGCACATCATTCTTTATTTCGGGAATAAAAAAACTACATCTTCCTTGTTTATATAAGCAATGATACTAACGGAATTTTGTGAGTATGTGTGAAAAACATTTAATAAATTGTGAGTTACTATATCATTAGAGCATTTCTAATGCTTGAGTGCTAATAAGAGAGCTTATAACAATATTAAAACAATTTAGGTGAGTCCATGTGCATATATTATTCTTTCAATTTAAGTACCTTTTACACTCCAATAAAATACTATTATTATTATTATTCTCAAATGTGTAATTAGTGTGTTATATATATATGCCTCAATTAAAATCAAATAAAGATAAAATCCTAATTAAAAAGATAGGTTAAATTAGTATTTTAGTTCTCTAGTTTATTTATATTTTTCAATTTCATTTGTTAACTAATAAAATTCTCAAATCGATACTATAAATTTTTCTTTTTATTTCAATGTCGTCACTTTTTTTGTTAACTCCATCAAATGACTAACGTAAAGTTGTGAAAATGACGTTAAAACAATGTTACCTTTGTGTTAACTCTAGCTCAAAATGTTATCGTTTTGAATATTTCAATTATTATTTTAACAAAACTAACTAAAAAAATGACGTAATTGAATCAAAATGAAAAGTTATATAAATAATAATTTGGGACTTTTATTAGTTGAAAGACAAAATTTTTAAAAAAAAAAGTTAACATACAAAAGTATTAATTTGACCTAAAAAGTAAGAAAAATACTAATTATAAAACTAAAAGATAAAACAAATTAAACAATAACTAAATTATAAGTCTCCCCTAAAATTTTATTTAGAATCCACCATCTTGTAACATTTGTTGTGCTAAAAATTTATTATTCACAGGTTTGGGCGTGGGAAGTGTGAAACAGGTGATTATGATGGTGTTCTTCAATGCAAATCATACGGCAAATCTCCAAACACTCTAGTGGAATTTTCCTTAAATCAATATAACAACCTCGACTTCTACGACATCTCACACGTGAACGACTTCAATGTTCCCGTCAAATTCACCCCCTCTTACCATTGCAGTCTGTTAGATGCAGCGCCGACTATATCAACTGAGACTGCCCGACTCGATTGAAGGTTCCCAGTGGCTGCAACAACCCCTGCACGATATTCAATACGACGCAGTATTGTTGCACCGGTGCCTATGGCGCGAGCTGTGACATCCCGGGCGGGGAGTGATCGCCGATGCATGAAGCATGGACAAGGAACGGCTCCTGACAAGGCTTATAGGTGGAAGGGACACGTGAATGAATCGAACATACACCAGAATGAGAGGGATCCGAAGGCTGTATATGTATGAGACTATACAGTCAAGGATAGTATCACAAGCAAAAATCCTCCATTGAAGCAGAGCTAGAAACTTGAGCTTTGAACAGAGAAATAAGGAGGAAAGTATTGAGAGAAAGAGAAAGGTATAAGAAACAGAAATTTGTATATTATTCAAGATATCTATTGTTATGATACAGAGAAGGTATATATATATTAGAGTTTGGGCATAACAAACTCATAACAGAAAAGTATCAATAACTAACTTGTACAACAGAAAATAACAAAAAGTTAATTATCATCTAAACTGTATAACAAAAAATTAAGGAGTTTGACACCCCCCTCAAGCTGGAATGCAGAAATCAACCATTCCAAGCTTGGAAACAAACCTTGAAACAACTGCGGAAGAAGGGGTTTGGTAAGAAGGTCAACAAGCTGATCTGCAGAAGCAATAGGCGATAAATGTATGAGCCAGTTTGCACTTGATCACGAACAATGTGACAATCAATCTCCACGTGTTTAGTACGCTCATGAAACACATGATTAGATGCAATGTAGATAGCCGACTGATTATCAAAAAAAATGGAAATTGGAGCAAAGAATGAGATCTGAAAATCATGTAGCAGTTTATGCAACCATTGAGCTTCGAACACTACCAATGCCAATGCTCTATATTCTGCCTCTAAGGATGAGCGAGAGACAACAGACTGCTTCTTACTTTTCCAAGACACAAGAGAAGAGCCAATGAAGAAGCAATATCCTGAGCGTCGAGTATCAGGGCAGGAAGCCCAATCAGAGTCTGTGTAGGCAGTGAGACTAAGATTAGAAGATGAAGAGAAGAAAAGACCTTTGGCAGGAGAATCCTTGACGTAACGTAGAAGTTTACACGTAACTTTGTAATGGGCATTAGTTGGTTTGCTCACGAATTGACTAAGCCTACCAATTGCAAAGGATAGATCAAGCCTTGTGTTTGTAAGGTAAATCAATCTCCCTATGAGGTGTCTATAGGAAGAAACATCAGTGTATAGGTCTGTAGCATCCTGGCGAAGTCTAGTGGTATGATCCATTGGAGTACTAGCTGGTTTAGAAGCAAGAAAACATGTGTCTTGTAGGAGCTCCAAGGAATATTTCCTTTGACAGAGTGAAATTCCTGCATTAGAACGCAATACTTCCATGCCCAGAAAATAACTCAAGGGTCCGAAGTCCTTGATACTGAAGGTAGTGTTAAGCATGGTCTTGAGCTGCATAATTTCAGGATCATCACCTCCAATGATCAGGTCATCAACATAGACAAGGATGGCAACAAAACCTGCAGAAGACTGTTTTGTAAAGAGTGAGTAGTCAGATTTTGATTGATAATATCCAGAATTCTTCAAGGTGGTTGTCAGCTTGATGTTCCACATACGACTGGACTGCTTGAGTCCATATAATGATTTCTGGAGTTTATAGACCATACCAGAAGTAGGAATTGAAAGTCCAGGAGGCACCTTCATGTAAACATTCTCATAGAGATCTCCATTCAAAAAAGCTGTGTTGACATCAAGCTGATGTAGAGCCCAGTTCTTAGCAGCAGCAATGGCTAAGAAAACTCGAATAGTAGTCATCCGAACAACAGAGCTAAAAGTATCCTTGTAATCAAGACCTGCAATTTGAGAAAATCCTTGTGCTACTAATCTAGCTTTATACCTCTCAATGGAGCCATCAGATCTATGTTTGATCTTAAATAACCATCTGCAACCTACGACCTTCTTACCCGGAGGAAGAGTAGAAAAGCTCTAGGTCTGATTTTTCTCCAAAGTAGCAAGTTCACTTTGAATGGCTTGCCTCCAACAATCACTCTTGATAAGTCCTAGGTTCTATGACTGAGGAAATGGCTAGAACAAAATATTGCTGAGAAGAAGAAAGCTTAGAATATGGAAGGCTAGAAGAGATGGGATACCTGACAGATGAAGTTGCAAGATGAATTTGAGAGGCAGGCAATTTGCAATGATAGTCCTGCAAATAAGAAGGATTTCTTTTTATTCTTTCAGAATGTCTTGTAGGCATAGGGGCATGTATTTGCTGTTCAATGTCTTTAGATGAATTAGCATGAGTAATGTGATTAGGAGCATTGTGTAAAATAGGTGATGCAGGTATGACAGTTTTAGTATCATGTACAGAGAAATCATTGTTAGTAACATTAGTTTCAGAGACAAAGAAATCATTAGAGTTAAGAGGCATAGAAGCAACAGGGAAAATAGTTTTGCTGGTTTGAGGAATAGCAGTTTCAGTATGAAGAGGAAATATATTTTCATAGAATGAAACATCTCTAGAGGTAAATGTTTCCCTGGTATTTAAATCATAAAGGATGTAGCCTTTGGTACTTGCAGGATATCCCAAAAACAAACATTTTTGAGATCTTGGTGAGAGTTTGGTTTTATTAGTGGACATGGTAGATGCAAAAGAAAGAAAACCAAACACTCTTAAGTTTAATAAGTCCGGATTTGAACCATAAAGAACAGCAAAAGAAGATTTGTTTTTTAAAAAACGTGTAGGCAATCTATTTATGAGATGGTACTACTAGCTAGCCCTTTCACTTGCCAATAAGGATCCAACTATAGGGTTGTATTTAGCCCTTTATCAAGTGATTAATTTGTTTGTCTTTATATTTTTATATAAGATTTTTTTTTTGCTTTTTTTGTGTCATTTTTGTGATTCCTATTAATAATGTTGTATGTACACTTTGATATATGTATTATTCTAATAAAGGGATCAATTGTGGGCTTTTGTGTGCACATCTCTGGGATGTGCTCTACTCTTGTCCTAAAATAAGTTTAATTTTAGTGAATTTATATGCTCATTATAAAAACTCTGATTCACATTATGCATACATATGTATATTGTTCAATCTTATACATTGATATCTTATAATCAGAATCAGTCTAAGGTCCAAACAGTTAAAAGCAAGGGTTCTTAGTCTTTAAATATCTGGAAAAAAAATATTCTTAAATATTCATGTGCATTCATATAGAATTTAAAAAGTATTTAATTTTCAAAATTATATTAAATATAAATATTTTTAAATAAATATTATTCAAAAGAAATTACATTAGTAAAAAATGATACTTCCAATCAATTTATATGCTTAATTGCATAATCCAAGGTCAACAGGGTATCAATAAAGATAGCTTGGATTAACTTTACTATCAATTGATAAAAAAAACATAAAATTAATTAAAATAATTTAATAAGTTGTTTCTACCAAAAAAATTATATGATGAGTTAATATTACATCATAAAAAAATTTCAGAATAAAATCCAAATAATTGTAATTAATTTTTATCAATAATTTTTAAAGTTTTCATTCTAAATATTTGTTTTAGACCTCTAAATTTATTAGATTGACCTTTTTAATAGTACTCAAAAAATAATATAATGTGACAACACTACAAGAATGTGCCAATTTAGCGATAAATTATTTGCAACGGCCCGATACCGTCGCAAAATTGCGACGGAATATATAACTTTTGCGACAGAAAAAACCGTCGCTAATTTTGCGACGGAAATTTCCGTCGCTAAGAGGCCGCATTTGATTTTTATTTTATTTTTTTAAAAAGATACAAGGGGTAGCGATGGACTGGGCCGTTGTTAATTATCGACAGACCCAATAGTCGCAAAAAAAGTCTTTTTTGAATTTTTTTGGAACAGTGGGTAGCGACGGACTGGGTCGTCGCTAATTAGCGACGGACCCCGTCGTCCCAAAAAAGGTCCGTTTTGATTTTTTTTTTGTTTTTTTTTTGAAATAGGGGGTAGCGACGGACTGGGTGGACCCAGCCGTCGCAAAAAGAGCCGTTTTTGAATTTTTTTTTGGAATAAGGGTGTCGCGACAGACTAGGCCGTCGCTAATTAGCGACGGACCCAGCCGTTGCAAAAAAGCCGTTTTTGAATTTTTTTGTTCTTTTTTGGAATAGGGGTATAGCAACGGACTGGGTTGTCGCTAATTAGCTACGGACCCAGCCATCGCATAAATGGCCCAATCTAGTTTTTTTAAAAAAAAAATTGACAGGTAGCGACGGATTGGGCCGTCACTAATATTTTTTAACAAAAATATTTTTTAAATTTGTTGTAATATTTGCGACGGAAATTACCGTTGCTAATTTTTTGTGCCACGTGTCAAAATTTGATTCGAAGATGGCATGTGACACGGATTAATCTTAGTGAGATCCCAATCATTGTTTCTCTTTCATACACTTATTCCTATTTATTCATTTCTTCTTCCTCTTATCCCATTCTCTTCTTCCATTCAGTTCTTCTTCTTCCATTCACTTCTTCTTCTATTCACTTCTTCTTCCATTAACTTCTTCCAATCACTCTTCTAACACCACCCTACACCTCACAACACATCCATCTCCGACGACTTCCACGAAGCTCCAACTCCGATGACTTCCATCTCCGGAGAAGTTCAACTTCGATGACTTCCATCTCCGGCGAAGTTCAACTCCGATGACTTCCATCTCCGGCGAATCTCCAACTCCTTCATCTTCTTCTCTTCTCTTCTTTCTTTCTTTCTTTTTTTATTTCTTCTTCTTCTCAACCGTTCTTTCTTCCTCTCAACGTTCGGTTTGTATTTCCGACCACAGAGCTCGTGCTCCGGCATATTTTTTTAAAAGAATAAAAAAATTTAGCCACGGAAATATCCGTGGCAAAGTTGCGACGAAAATATCCATGGCAAATTTGTGACGGAAATGTCTGTCGCAAACTTTACCTAGAGACGGCTAAACTAGCAAAACAAAAATATTTGTGCCAATAAAACATTAGCCGGAAATGTCCGTGGCAAAGTTGCGACGGAAATTTCCGTTGCAAACTTTAACTAGAGACGACTAAACTGGTGCGAAAAAAATTATTCGCGCCAAAAAAATTAGCCACGGAAATATCCGTGGCAAAGTTGCGACGGAAATATCCGTGGCAAATTTGCGACGGATATTTCCGTCGCAAACCTAAATTAAGGACGGATTATAAGTGGCGCCAAAAATAAATATTTGCGCAAAAAAAAATTAGCCACGGAAATAACCGTGGCAAATTTGCGATGGAAATATCCGTCGAAAATTTGCCAAATATATTTCTGTGGCAAATTAGCCACGGATATTTCCGTCGCAAATGTTAGCGACGCCATTTTTAGCAACGGCTAGATGGCTGTCGCTAGTCCGTTGAAAAATCTATATTAGCGACGGAAATGACTTTTTTGTCACGGATATTTCCGTGGCTAATGGAAACATTCTTGTAGTGCAATATAAATAATCTTATAATGTACCCAAATAAAACATGTTCCTGAATTTTCGTTATTAGATATACTTTATGATTTAGCTTAATTACACTGATTATTTATTAAGTGGTTTTTTAATTAGACCATCACTGGACTATATTGTGTTTTTTTTTCCTTTTTAGAATAGTCATGTTTGACCTGACAAATCTTTGATTTTTTTGTTATTAGCATGTAAAACAATTTTTTGTTGGTCAATCTTTGATTTTTTTTTTTTAACTTTTTTATAATGTTAATCTTTGAATTTTGAGTACAAGTGAACAACCACACATTTTATCATTACCATCAACTTCTGTATTTTTTTTATGTATAAATTAATATTTCACACTTGATTTTTTAAATTTTGTTTTTGGGTGAAACAAGGGTATTCCTGGCCGATAGTCGAAGACTAATTCCCTCAAGAAATAGAGATCACCAAAATGAGCTTTGCCTCTCCCAACAAAGCCTTTTCTATACATACTATCAGGATTCGAACTCCTGTCAAGATGCTTAAAGAATCCAGCTATCTGCCAACCGTGCTCGACTTTGTTGGTTGATTTTTTATATATTAATGAGAGTTACTTCGAAGATGCAAATTTCTAAATCCGGATCCTATCCAGGGAATTATAAAAATTAATATATTAGCTAAACTTATAATTTTTTTTTTTGGTAAGCAAGAATTTATTAAAAGGAAAGAGTACAAGTCATACTCATATTACAAGCAGGGCTGGAGCTAGCCAAAAAAATTTTTTGGGGGGGAGGGAGGGGAATATAAATAACTAAATAGATCAAAATTTTGGGGGAACCAATTACTTAGAATGCTAATAATTTTTACTTATATTTTAAGAAATTATATATACATGTTAGCAATTTTTTCTCGCAGTGGAGGGAGGGGGGCGTGAGTTCCTCTTATTGTATTAACGTAACTCCGCCCCTGATTTCAAGGAAAACCCGTTCAATGGGCTACAAAACAACAGAGATAAAAAACCGAAAAAAGGAAAAAGAAAAAGCCCACATAGCAAAAACATTGTGGATACATCCAGCACTACATCCCCAGACAAGCGCTGGGTGACAGACTCTATTGCACAAAAGGATAGGAAAAAGAACCATCATTTGCTTTCAACTATAGCCAGAAGTGCAACACAATGTTTTCAAAAATGATATCACTATCCCAAAGGTCTTGCTTAAAGACAATATTATTACGTTCAGACCAAATGCCCCACACCGTAGCAAACCAAACGACCCTCCACCAGTTCTTATGCGTGGAACAAGAAGGAAGACCGTCAAAAGCAAGGAATGAACATTTGCACTCGAGGGGCATGGGAGATAAGACACATAGCCAATGCAACACTCTCGCCCACAGTAGCCATGAAACATGACAACCAAAGAAGAGGTGGTCCAGAGACTCAACACCGTCACAACACAAAGGGCATGAAGCATCTTTCAACACCATACCCCTGCGGATCAGATTACTCCTACACGGTATTCGATTTTGGGAGAGCTTCCAAGCAAACATACTGATATTGAGAAGAATGAATAAGAATCTGTGATTGCTGCGCTTGCCTCCTTATACGCGGATTTGACTGAATATAACCTTGAGGAGCATGCCCGCCAATCCCATGAGTCCATAGCATTCTCCTGTAAAACAACTTGACCAAGATCTTGTAACAAGTTATTCATCATAGGATTCTCCCTATCAAAGAGAACACGGCGCCAACCCCAACTCCAAACCCAAGTGTCGTCCCTCCACTTCCCCGAATCACTAACCGAGATATTTTTGTTAACTACAATATTATACAACCTTGAATGGGCATGACATAGTGGAACATCAAGGACCCACCTATCGTGCCAAAAAGAGGTTAACTCCTCCTTACCTATCCTCCTACACAAGTTATCACCAAATCAACCTACAGGATAATCAAGATCCCCAAAAGTGTCACTTAGATCCTTCCACTACCTTGAGCAATTTGGGCCCCCACCCTGTAACTTAAACACTTCCTCATCATACTTTGAAACAAGGATCATAACCCACAGAGAACTACGCTCATGCAATAACTGCCACACCCACTTCCCCAACAAGGCAATATGAAACAGCTCTAAGGTTTTTACCTGTAGTCCTCCTTCCTCCTTCGCCTTACAGATAACTTCCCACTTCACCCAATTAATTTTTTTACGACCCTCACACCCACCCCAAAAGAAATCGCATAATAAAGAATTAAGGGAATGAATAATACCTTTGGGAGCCTTAAGAAGGAAAGATAGTAGACCGGAATGGACGAGAGGACAGATTGGAGAAGGACCAACCTACCACCGAGGGAAAGGGACTTAGAGCACCATGACCACATCCTCTTCTTTATGGACCTTACCAACAGATCCCAAACAGCCTTTTGCCTTGGTTACCACAAATCACCATACCCAAATACAAAAAGGGCACTCACCAGTCTTATAGTTGAGGGTAGCAGTCGCATTTGATAACCACGAATCATTCAAATTGAAAGCAAAGAGTTTACTTTTGTGGAAATTAACTTGGAGGCCAGATGCTAAATGAAACCGAGCAAAAACAGCCTTAATAATTGAAATGTTCCCTAATATCGTCTTCCCGAAGAAAATTGTATCATCAGCAAACTGCAGATGCGTTACTTTTACTCTGTTGGAGACTACCTTCACTCCTTTGAACAACCCAAGCGAACGAACCATATGCATCATTCTGCTGAACCTTTCTGCTGTAATGAGATACAAAAATGGAGAAAGAGGATCGTCTCTACGAAGACCTCATCCAGGAGAAAACTCAGAAGTCGGGCTACCATTAACCAAAACAGACATGCAAGTTGTCGAAAGGCACGTGTGTAGAGCTGTCAAAGTGAGCCAATCCGGCTCACACGGGTTGACTCACCACGAGTTGAAAAATTTTCTAACCCGCACGGGTTGGCTCACATGAGTTGCGAGCCAGAATTTCTTCAACCCAACCCAACCCACCACGGGTTGCAGGTTATACGAGTTGGCTCACCAAAAATAGTTTTTATTAAAAGAAAATCATAATAACAAATTAAAGCAAAAAAAAATGCAATTTTTTATTTTAAAAAAGCCAAAAAAAATTCTAAATTAAAAAACATAATACAAAACACGAAAAAAACAATTTTAAAAATTAAGAAGAATAAAATTCTATAAACTTAAATTAAATTTTGCTATTTTTTTTATCTTTTACTAATTTTTAGCTTGTTATAATATGAAAAAATGGAAAAAAAAAAACATTTAAATCCGCGGGCCAATCCACGAGCCAATTCGCGAGCCAACCCGCCTCAACCCAGCCTAAACCTATGTGAGCTGTGGGTTAAACAGGTTGGGTTAAGTGGGTTGTAATTTGAAGCGAGCTGAATTTTTCTCAACCCAACCCGACTCTAACTCGTTGTGAGCCGGGTTGGCTTACGGGTTGGAACTGATATTGACGGCTCAACACGTGTGGATCCAATTACACCATATAGGACAGAAACCCATACAGTCCATCACATGTAGCAGATGCTCCCAACTAACAGAGTCATAAACCTTTTCAAAATCAACCTTGAATAAGAAGCTCGATCTCCTAGTTCGCTGAATAGAGTGCACAACCTCATTGGCCACCAAAATACCATCAAGGATCTGACGGCCTCCAATAAATGTTGATTGCTCTTTCGAAATAAGCCCATGCAGCACCTAACTAATGCGATTAGCAAGCAACTTAGCCAACACCTTATACATATAGCCAATAAGAGAAATGGGACGAAAATCCCCCACCCCTTGAGGACAATTATTTTTAGGAACAAGAACGACGAATGAGTTGTTACACCCTTTTGGTAAGGGACCATTAGCGTGAAAATCTAAAACAAACTCAATAAAATCTTGTTTGAGCACATATTTAATTCCTTAACTTTGCTTTTTTTTCTTTTTTAATACAATATTCCTTAACTTAATTTTAAATTTCATCTTGATCTTTAATTTCTTTTTTTTTCATTTTAATCCTCTATCTTTATTTTTAAGTCAATATAATTTTTTTTCTAATTTTTATAGTTATTAAGTAGTTTGCAAAAATGCTCAAAACAAAGTTAATTTAGTCTTATCTTTTTCTTTCTCACATCTAACAATTATTTTAAATATTCTTGTTAACTATTTAATGAATAAAAATAAAGTAAAAACAAATTAAGTAACAAAAATAATTCAAAAAAAATTAAAGAATCACATTGAAACTTAATATAAAATTAAGGGATCAAATTAAAATGCTAATTTTTCGTAATATATTTTATTTTAACTTCAATTTCAATCACTAACCAAATCAATAGTTGTAAATTAAATGGAGAGAGAATGGAAAGACGTTTGGGTGGGGAGGATCCAAGTTGCAAATTTTATATATAGAGCAGGTTCTACCAAAGCTCCATGGGGAATATTGATAAAATTAATAATAATAAAGAGTACCTAAATACAAATAGGTATTTTTTAAAAGATTTTTTGAATTTGTGATCATAACACATGTTAACAATGATGAATTTTTAAATATGTCCCAGTCATGTAACTTAATTAGTGAACACATGAAAATATTTATGTGTAAGTATCCGAGTTCAATCCTCAGTTAATATACTTCTTTATTCAAAAAATAATTAATTTTTAAATAAATTAAATATTATTTAAATAAAAATAACTTTTTATACCTTCAATACACTCATTAAACTCTTTACCCACCCACTAGTAACTTTCCTTTACTTCTACTAATTTTCCATTTTTTTTATTAATTAAAATTTTAAATATTTGAATTATTTAAAAAATTATCATTATTAATATGTGTCTTATGGGCACAAGTTAGATTTTTTTTTTCAAAATAAAAAGACCTTAAATCTATCGAGACCAAATTCACCCGAATTGAGTCTTTTTTTTCTAAGTGTTTAGGCAGAAAAAAATTGTGATATTATCTTTTTAGTCGGCTTCACAATATGTTTATAAATCGAGAAGTCAATATTTGGAAATGAATTGGGTTGGGTCAATTTTGTAATCAAACATAAAGAGATGCTATTCACACCTCTTTTTTCTTTTTACATCACCCTAAATATTTAAAAAAAATTATCATCAAAAGTACCTTTCTTTTTTAAATTAATTGTCGGAAAAAAATATTTATATTCAAAAATTTAATTTTTGAAAGCTTTTCAAACTTTGATTTTTTCTAACTTTGCAGAAATTATACATCGAAATATTCTGAAAATTACTTTCTGAAACATAAAGCTTTGTATTCAACATGAACATTAAAGAGAGAATGAGTAAAAATAAGAAATTTAAAAAGAATATTATATTTTGATTTTTTTTGGTGTGCACATAAAAGAATTGAATTTAAAATAGTAATAATGAGAAAATGATAGAATGAAAAAGTTGGTTAAATAATACGAAAGTAATAAAAAGGATAACGTGAAAGTTAGCAAGAAGTTTAACTTTAAAATTTAAATTTAAAAAATTGGTTAGATAATAATAAAGGGAATAGAAATGATAAATGTTTTTCTTGAATATTCCATCCTTTTTGTGTAAATTTTAAAAATTTGGTTAGATAATAATAAAGAGAATAGAAAAGATAAATATTTTTCTCAAATATTCCATTCTTTTTTATGTCACAAGATGTACAAACGGATGGCATATATGGTTTCGAAGGATGATCTAGAAAATTCTAACATTTTATTTATTTTTAGCAAATAAATAAAAAGAAAATAATGAACTAAAGGAAAAGAATAAGTTAAAAATCCCTAGGAAATATCATTCCAACCATATCAATTTAAAGAGCTAGCAAAATAGAACTAGGGCAAGTATTAAGGATAACAAAATCTTTAAACATATGAACAACTTCCTTGACAATGCTAATCCTATTAATTGAATGGATAAATAAAAAATTTAAAAGTACATTATTGAAACCAACCGACTAAATCTTAAACCATGTACAACGAGGTTGAACGACGAGGTTGTTGAACTATGTGCTAGTTAACACTCCTAAGAGGGGGAGGAGGTTGAATTTATAATATATATATGGTTTTTCTAACCGGTGCAATATTGCACGGAATAAGAATTAGGGGTGTTCAAAATTGAACCAAACTGTCATAAACCGATCAAACCAGACCAAAAACCAATAGTCGAAATAACCGAAAAAAACGAAAAAATGGAAAAACCGAATTTTTTGATTGGTTCGGTTCGATTTTCGGTTCTACTAAAAAAATCGAACCAACCAATGTTGCTATTTTAATTTTAACGCTTTATTTACATAATTTAGCTATTTGCCTACGTTAATTATTAGTGATGACATTACTTATTTACTTGTAATTATAATTTGTAAAAAAAATATTAAAACCGAAAACCGAACCAATCCAAACCGAATTTAATGAGATTGGTTTGGTTCAGATTGCCTCATGGAAACCAACCGAACCAAACCAAACCAAACAAGAGTAAATTGATCGGTTCGGATGGTGACCCCCTAAAGTCGAACCAAACTGGACCATGAACACCCCTAATAAGAATCCCTAAGTTTTTTCTTTGAGATGCTTAACCTGTTGCACAGGTTAAAAAAACTCCTCTATATATAAAATAAAATACGAGCTAGTTATCAATGAAAGGATTCAGAAGATTTAAAAAAATAAAATATTGTTTGGATATATAGATAAATAATGTTAATCATATTAATTGAATGGATAAATAAAAAAATTTAAAATATATTATTGAAACCAACCGACTAAACCTTAAATCCTGTACTCTAACGACGAGGTTGTTGATCTATGACCTAGTTAACACACCTAAGGGGGCGGGGGGAGGAGGGAGAGAGAGGGGTTGAATTAGGTGTTCTTTTAAAAATGAAAACATTTTGATGGTTAGGATTCTTAGAAATGTAATACCACTAAGAATTATAACACAGTGGATTAGAAGTTCACACCTAAATTCACTTATATGAGTTAATCTAGAATGATTCCACTAGTTTTAGAAAACTCTTTATTATTAGCTTTGCAAAAACAAGTTTCACAATGTCAAGGTTGAATACAAAGGATGAGAACACTTGGGCCTTTAATCGTTAATAAATTTTATTAAATCCCAAGTTGTTTGATTAGGTTGAATTCTAATATGTTAAGTGTTTGCAATAGAAACCAAGATAAAGTGCAAGAGAAAGGGAAGAGAAAAATCACACAAACAAATTTATAGTCTTTTGATTCCTAATGAACATACATCTACTTTTCCTTAGGGATTAACTAGAGGGATTCCACTATAAAAAACAAATATTCGTTACAAGATTACGAGGACAACCTACCTAGACTCCCTAACCCTTGTCAAAGCACTCACTTTGGACTTACAAGCAAACACGCCAAGAAATTCCCTCTCTTAGAATTCTCAAGCCACCTAAAGGATCCATTTTAAGATTTATACTTTCCACCAAAGGAATCCATCTTTAGATTTCAAATATCTAGAGAACCCTCTTTGGGATTTCAATACCGAGGAGCAATCTCTAGAACTCTCTTTGGGATTTTCCACCTTAAGCCTCACTTTAGGATATTTTATAAACACCTTCAAAGCCCTCCTTGAAGGAACAACACCTACAACCCCTTGTGTAGGATTTTCCCAACCAATAGAGACTTCTCCAAGTCCAATTGGTACCCAGGAACTTGTGGCTAGCACCACCGAGAATCACCTAGCACAATCTCAATTGAGTTCCTCACCTCAATTGAAATTTCCAAAATAAGAGACAATCAAAATATCAACAACAAATACAAACAAAAAGGAAGGAGTACACTTAATGATTCAATCCTTGTGCAATGATAATAGGAAGAGGATCAACAATCCTTGCCCAAAATAAGAATAATTATAGTTGCTCTTGATCTCTAGACTATTCTCCATGACAATCTTGAACTTTGATGCACAAAAGATCTCTCAAAGATGTATAAACCCTAGGTGAATCTTCCTCACAATGATTTTGATTGAAACGTGATGCAAGGTCTCTCGAAAAGATGTTCTAACACTCATGTATGAAGATGAAAATTTCGTGATTACACGTTCTCAAAATGTTCAAAAAGGTTTTCTTCTTCAACAACTGTCAAAACACAACTTGTAGGTCATTTCTCCTACGAGGGAATCGATTCCTACTTCACAAAATGCACCTGGAACCCCATAATATTAGTGGGAATCGTTTCTTACGAAAGGGGAATCGATTCCAGGAACCAAAATAGAGTGCAAAACCTCTATGGAGCATAAGGGATTCAACTCCAAGATTGCAAAACCGATTCCTGCCATGTTTCTAGCAAAATTATGAAGTTTTAAAGCACACACATACACCTAACTTAAACTATAATCACATGCACTTGTTCTAAGATCCATAAGACCTAATATGCAAATCAAACAATGTATGACACTCAAGAACTTCAAGAGCAACCACAACTCTAGTCCTAAAGTTTGTTAACCTAATAAATTAAACTACATTACAACCAAAGACTCAACATGCATAAACAAGTTACACTGACGAGTTGTTATATCTTGGAGTTGATTCGCTTGATCATTAAGACAAAAATTGTGGTCCATTACATGTTGTATTAGTTGTCTTGGCTAACTACTCGTTGTTACCTTTTACTCCCTTTAATATACTTGGTCACATATGCGACTTTGTGCATTATTAGTCTACTTGGTAATGTATTAAATTTTAAAGGTTTAAAAGATTGGAGGTATAAGGTTCGAATATTGGCATTAAAAATTTAATGTAAAATATTAGAGATTTAATTTAAAATGTACGTGTGAGTATTTACTAATAAAAAATATATTTTGTTATATATATTTATAAAAAAGTATATACCATAGATGAAATACTCCTATCAAAGACAATGAATGTACATGCACGCAAGTGTGCTTTGGAGAGAGCCGCCTCTACTTTATTGAAACAATAATTATAACATTTTCCTTACCAAAAAAAAATAATCATAATTCTTTTTTTTTCATTTTATCTCTAGATATTTTTTCCCTCTTTTATTTTATATCAATTATTCTTAATTTTTTTTATTTAAGTTATATGAATAAATAATATATATATAGGGATAGGATCAAATAATACCAAATAATTTGACTTCAATTCTTACACCAATCAATAACGATAGATCGAAGTTTTTTTTTCACGAAACTTACCGTTGGATTGAAACTACTTATCGTATAGATCATATGTACAAAATTTGACATCAATCCGAGATCGTTTAGTACTTCATCAATGTACTAAAAAATTAACATAAATATATATATAAAAATTCAAGGATTTGCTTAGCAGGGTAAGACCCTACTAAATTCATAAGAGAAACGGTACAAAACGAAAAATTCCATATTCAAATCTTATCTATGCCAAATTCCGGAAGTTAGCGCTTACGCTTATATATAAAACTCATAGCTCATTTTAAAATTCCCAACCAAAAGGCTAGAAGTGAACACTGAAAGAGCCGTCTTATTCTACTATTTTTTCTAGGATTCAAATGCTGAGAATCTGAGATCTCTACGTTTCAGCGGTGGACTAGTGGTGATAATATTAATAGTTTTTTAAAGTTTTTTTTTAAATATGGCGATCCAAGAAATAATTAAAATAGAAAAATATATCAATCAGATATCGATAGATATTATTAAAATCACATGAATTTGTCAATGAAGATTGGTCCTAGTGGTTAGCGCCATGTTGGGTGTTCATAATCAAACTAACTTATTCTAAATCATCGAAACCGATCCAAAAAATTGATGATCGAATAAACCGAAAATCGAACAAACCGAAAACTGAAAAAACTACATAATTTTATTGGTTTGGTTCGGATTTCGGTTCCTTATATCAAAAACAAACCAACCCAAATCAAACCGCATATACTAACCTAGATTTATAATATTTCTATATTATTCATCTTTCTTTTAAAAGATTAAATGATCTTCTCAAAATATTACTTTTTAGTTTGAGTTTTTCTCCAAATATAGATATTATTTGACTTTTTGTCGAATATATATGTATTATATACAAATAATTAAATAAAAAATTTAGACAACAAAATTTGATCTAAATATATTCATTATATTTACGTTTTGTTATTAATATTTACTATTTTTTATAATAAGAATGTATTTAAAAAACTAAAACAAAAACCGAAAAATCGATCCTATCCAAACCATAAAAAATTGGTTCGGATATTATTTAGAAATAAAACTGATCGGATGATAAGAATACAAAATCGCAAAGAACGAATCGGATGAATTTTTTTTTCAAAACCGAACTAATCCGCACCGCGAACACCCCTAGAACAATGGACCACTACTTGTCTGGTTGGAATTTAACATCTCACCCTATTGAATTTAACATTTATTGGTGGACGATTCAAAGAATAATTAACTTAGTGTATATTCATAACTTAATATTTGGATCATTAAAATTCATAATATTTATAAATTTATCTATAAATATTGTGTAAGAAGTTGTAAATTAAACTCACTTATAAATAAACAATAAGAATATCATTTTTCTTTGACATTATCTTCATTATAGCCGCTGGATCTTTTACTTATAAAATCTAACCAAGTTTTTTCTTTTTTTTAGAAAAAAAAAAGAAATAAAAATCTAACCAAGTTGTTTACGTTACTTATGTTCAAAAGTCATAGCTGTCCTTATTAAGAAAAGTCTATATAAACCCCAAATACCATTCTTCTATTCATATCATATCATACACTTTCCCTTCTTAAAAAATCTTTTGATCCCAAAATTTGAGGCAAATGGATTACTTATCCAACCTTGCACTATGCTGCCTACTCATGCTCATTGCTTCTTTGATCCAAACACGAGCAGCAAATTTCGAGATCAAGAACAACTGTCCATATACTGTTTGGGCCGCGGCCAGTCCTGGCGGTGGCCGCCGCCTCGACCGTGGCCAAACGTGGAACCTATGGGTAGCACCCGGAACTGCCATGGCACGTATTTGGGGTCGCACGAGTTGCAACTTCGACGGTAGCGGACGTGGCCGCTGCCAGACTGGAGACTGCACCGGTGGAGTCCAGTGTCAGGGTTGGGGTGTTCCACCAAACACTCTTGCTGAATTCGCACTAAACCAATACCAAAACCTAGATTTTTACGACATATCTCTCGTCGACGGATTCAATATTCCGATGGATTTCTACCCTCTCAACGGCGAATGCCACAAAATTAGTTGTACCGCTGATATCAATGGTCAGTGTCCTAGCCAGCTAAGGGCGCCAGGTGGTTGTAACAACCCGTGCACGGTTTTCAAGACTAACGAATATTGTTGTACCAACGGGCAGGGAAGTTGTGGGCCCACTAACTTTTCGAGATTTTTTAAAGAAAGGTGTAGAGATGCTTACAGTTACCCTCAAGATGATCCAACAAGTACTTTCACGTGTCCTGGTGGGTCAAACTACCGAGTTGTGTTCTGTCCACTCGGAAATGAGCGTGTACCTCTTCTCATGCCTGGAAGTGAAAGCAGTGAGTATTGAACCGACACATGCTAGAAAATGAAGTTTTTCCTAAAACTTCATTTTTTTTCTAATTGAATAATTAAGCTCTCAGAGCTCGTTTTGTTTTGTGTAGTGTGTTTTAATTTTTTTGAGTGTTTAATGTGAAATAATGAAGATGATCATCAAGGATAACCTTAATTACATCAATGAATTACTCTTGTGTTATGATCTGACATTTGAAGATATCCATGTAAATTTGTTGAAGATGGGTATGAAAATTTGATTTATTTATCCTATGAATGTGGGAAACCAAAATTATTATTATTATTATTATTATTATTTTAAAAAATTAAGTTTTTAAATTATTATATATTATAAACACAAAGCTCATTAAAAGTTCTATCATTAATTTGTTTTAGTTATGGATATAATTAATGCAGAACATAGCTAAACAAGAAAAACGTCTTCTTTTAAAGAAGTTTTACTAATTTCCAATTCTACATTATCACGCAAGTGTGTAGAGGATAATGGTGTACAATAACAACACATACAAATAATTTTTTTTAAAAAAAAATTCTTTTTCATGATAATGACATCCTCCCAATTTCAAATTTCTATCATTCGATCATCACATAATATATATTGATTTTTTTGTACTTTGAGATAAGAAGTCAGAAGACATTAAAAAATATTGAATAAATCTATAAATTGGTCCTTAATTAAAGTAGTAGACGTCATGCATAAAAAAATTAGTTTAAGAGGTTATAAAAATCTCAAATAAAACTTTAAATTAGTAGATGATTTAAAAAAAATCATTTATTTTAGTTATTTTTTTAGTTTTTTAATGCCGTTTAATAGATAAAAGAACTAAAATGCATGTCATTTTATAAAGTTAAAGACTAATTTGAAGTTCTGATAATTTCAAGGACTAATCTTTATAACATCTATAATCTCATTGACCAATTAAAAATTTACTTAAAAAAATATATTATTTTTTGTTTTTTTGGTGTTTTTGATTTTGTAAATACAAAGTATTGTTGAGACTCTTAGTAATGAGAGCATTTGATCGTCCACATGTATGCATGAGTTAATCCTTTGAGATCATCGAAGTAAATTTTGTCTTTATTAATAAATTCTTTTTTATACACAATCAGAATCCGAATATTCTTTAAGAAAATACTCTGTACTTCACAGAATTAACTAATTTCTGTTGTAATAAATTTCGTACATTAATTAGTTGCATCTAAAAGTCTTGTTTAAGGTCAACTAAAGTCTAAAAGTCTTGTTTGGCTGTGGTTTGGATACCATCATTTTCATACAGATCAGATATTTGGTGATTGATAATATAATGATGTGTATTTTTTATAGTAATCTGATCTCAGAGATGTTTGAAACTTTGAATTCAATGAACGAGAACAAGCATACGTGTTATGTTGGCGTGGAAGGAGACTATCTTATGAGTTATGACATTTAGGTCTCTTGGGGACAAAGTTATTTAATTCTTTCTTTATGATCAATTTCGTTTTCTAATACTTCCTCCGTCCCAAATTGATTAGCCTTTTAGGTCTTTGCACATGAATTAAGAAATATAATCATTAATTTAAATTTTAGTAAATTTTAGATTGAATTTCTTATTTTGCCCATCAACTAATTTTATTAGAGTACTACTTTTTCAACCAATAATTAATACTAGTAGTAGTCTCTTGAGTGTCAACTACTATAATTAATGCATCGGAAATGAAAAAATATACTTGGGAGAATAAAGCCTAAAGGTTAGTGGTTAGTGATAAAGTAGAAATATGTTTAATTAGTTAAAGATAAAATTATAAAAAAAAAATTAATACTACATTGATACTAAAATATTATTTTAAGAGAAGGATAATATTGTTTTATAATAATTTATTTTCTTAAATTTTAAAAAAGTTATTGTTTTTCTAATATATTAATTTAAGGTGACTAGTATTTTAAAATAAAGAGTATAGTATCTATAATAATAGACTATTATTGTACTCGTTCTCTTTGCTATAACTTGTTTGAAATTGGATTGTGTGATTATTGACTTGTTCATGACACTACACTCCAACATACTAGACATTAATGATATGTCCCACTTGTGATTTCGAAGAAGGAAGCAATGTCCTTCTTCGAATTGAAATCAGAAATTTGGCTAAGTTTTAAAGGGATTTCATTTTGTATAAATTAATTACCAAAATTTCAAGCAAATCTTTAAGTTGTGAAGGATTTTCATATTAGTTTGAGATTTTTTTTTTAGTGTATATTGGTCTAAAAAATTATGATCTGTTATGCACTTTAGTATTACTATTAGTTTATAATTAAAATTGTTAAGGTTTTAGACTAAATTAAATTTTTTTTTAAAAAAATTAAAAACTAAATTGAACTTTCAAGAATATAGCAAACACAAGGCCTATTTGAATTTTTTTTTAGAAAAAATATTTTAGAGATCAATATGAAAGTTAACGGTGTTAATTGTAAGCTAACTAACATATGCTAAAATGAACTGATTTTAAAATGTTAGGGACTAATGCGCACTAAAAATATGAAGGACTAACATGAACATCATTTATAAACTCAAGGACTAAAGTGTCTATTTGTTTTTTATTCTTAAACTTTATTTATAAATAAAAGTGTACCTACAAGAGTTTGAGTTAATGTGCTATTACTGGGAGTGTTCTTCGATTCAACCAACTCATTTCAAACCGTCAAAACCGATTCAAAAAATTAAGGGTGGATATTGGATTGGGTCAACCCGATAATTCAACTAAACAAAACCAACTTAAACATTATTTTGACCAACCCAAACTGATCCGAACCAATAATGTACCCAAACTGATGAAACTGAAGTTGTTTGGTTCGGTTCTCGAATTAACTATTTCTGAACTCAATCTAAATCGAACCAAACCGATTGAAATCAGAAACCTACTCCTTGTCTCCTTTGAAAGACTGAGTCCCAGCTCCAACTGCGTCGTTGCTGCTGCCACAGTGGGAGCCCAAGATCATCACCAACGTGACCTCCTTTGCTCCTTTCCTTCTCCATTCATGGCTCTGTCTCTCTCCCCTCTCTTTCTCACCTTGCCATTGAACAAAATTTATTATAATTTTTTAAGAATTTTTAAAATAATTTTACAATTTTAATTTTTTATTTATCAATTCGAGACGAGACTCAACTCAAATCAAATTTAGTCAGGTTAGTTTGATTTGAGTTGAAGGATTTTTTTGCATAACCAAATCAACTAAATCCAATGAAAATTAATTGGTTCGAATTTTAAAATCTCTAAAAACTAAACCAAACCAATACAACCCGAATTCACCCTTACAAAAAACTGTAAACCAAAAAAATAAAGAAAATGAAAAACCACATTTTTAAGCGGGTTGGTTCGAATTTCGGGTTTCACTGTCAAAACCAAACTAACCCAGACTAAATCGCAAAACATACTATTACTAAGATATATTCTTGAAAGTTTTAAAAAGTAGAACTAATGTGTTAATTTTTTTTTTTTATTTTTCTATGAAACCAAAAAAATTAGTATAGAACTAATGTATTGATTTTTTTTATTTAATTACCTTGACGCTTTAATAACAATTTTTTTTATATTGCTAACTAAAAAACTTTTTTTTTGATAATTATTTCTTTTGAAAAAAAAATACCTAATGTAATTTAAACAATAAAATATTGATTGGGATTGATTCAAATTTAGTTTTTAAATTAAATGATCACATGATATAATCACTAAATTGCATAAGTCATATTAGATGATTTTTTCTATCAAAACCGTACCAATCCATATCATAAACACTCTTAATTGCTACTCATAATTTCGCATAGCCACTAAACCAATATTGTGAGTTGATTTTATTCTTAATTTACTAAAGTAAATACTATTTTTTAGTCGAGAAAAAAATTAACTAAATATATAAAATTAATAACTTGTATATATATATATATATATATATATATATATATATTTCTCTTCTAAATCTAAATTCAAATTAAACAGTGTTGTGGACTAGAATAACAGTATCCCGAATGTATGCATCATGCCGGGTCAAGCAGCCATCACCCGTCCCGGTAAGTTTAGCGCAGCCTATGATCAAGGCCCATGTAACAAGGTTTGGACCCAGGCACAGATCCTGGCCCAATACGAACCACACTTAGGTCACATACCTCACTCTATAAATACTATCATTAATGCACTATGTAAGGTACGTAAGTATTCTATCAGATATCTAAACCCTAATACACTCATTGACTTGAGCGTCGGAGTCCTTGCAGGTGCACACCACCGCCGCCGGAGCTCAGGCCAAGACGTTATACACACTGCCCTCTGCTGATCTAGAAGGCCACCTCGTCCGTCCTACATCCTCGTCAGGTTAGATCACAACATTGGCGCCGTCTGTGGGGATCGCAACAAAAGTCTCATTTTTATCCACCGTCAACAATGGTTGGCTCTACCAGGAATAGGGATTACAACGATCTAAGTGTTCAGAACCAAGGAGCAGGACAACAGGCCAGTGCATCAAACCAAGCAAGGGTATCCCAACACTTTGATATCGAAGTAGAATTTCGTAAGCTGCAACAGCTGGTGCAGACATAGGCTAAAGAGATTGCAGACCTCAAAGAACAACAACGAAAAGGTAAGCAAGTCGTTGTTGAGGATGACCCAGAGGAGGAAAGAGCTGAGAGGCATACTCAGGCAAACCCTGAGGATGCGGGAAAAGATCACAATAATGTGGAGAAGCAGCAACGGAAATCCGCACTTGAAGGGGATAAGGAGGAAGCGCCTAAAAATCAGGAAAGGCAATTAGAGGTACGGGCAAGTCGCCGACATGAAGGGGCCCCGCACCAATCCCGGGTTGAAGGGGCTAACTCGCCACCTGTCCCCCCTGGGGGCCAGCAAGTAGGACAACCTGCCGGCAACCAGGAGCATATGGCAGAGAATGTCCCGGATTTCGGGTACATTGATAATCCCTTCACGCCCTAGATCATGTCCCATGCTCTTCCTCATGGGTTTCAGTTTGCAAAGAAATTGAAAGAGTATGATGGGACCAAGGATCCCACCTTGCATATCAGCACCTTTGAAAGGGCCATGTACTTTCAAGGAGTAAATGCGGCCATTGTATGCCGTGCTTTCAGACCTTTTGCCACAATCCATTAGTAATTGAAAAGCTCTCAAAGATAAGTTCATTCTTCACTTCACTAGTAGTAAACGGCAGTTTAAATCTGAATTCCATTTAAAAACTGTTAAACATGGAAAAGATGAATCTCTACGAGATTATATAACACGCTTTAATAATGAAGTGTTAGAAGTTAGGAATGTTGAGCCGAACCTAGTGTTATATTTCTTTGTGAGAGGTTTGAAACCAGGAGCTTTTGCCAAGCAACTCTCCATGGATGATTTAAAGGTAAGGGCTGAAAAATGGATCAAAATAGAAGAATGGGAGAAGGCCCAGGCCGCCAAGAAGGAGGACAAAGCGAAAACCACTCCTCCAAACCAATCTCGGGGTAAGGATGACAAACCCCGGGATAGGTCTCCCAAGAAGCGCAAGGGTCTTTTTAACAATTATACTCTGCTGACAGTCCCGCCAACTTCAGTGTTGAAAGAAGTGATGCATTCTGAACTAAAAGAACGACCATCACTGTTGAAAACGGTCTGAAAGCACAAAAATAAGTACTGTGAGTACCACAGAGATCGTGGGCATTCCACCAACGAATGCATCCAACTCTGGGATGCAATTGAAAAGTTGATTCGACAGGGTAGGTTGAGAAATTACACTCGGGCCTCCCCAGAAAGACGGGATCGCCGCCAAAGCCCATCTCCCCGGGTACAAACACTAAGATCCCCTCCTAGGAACCGGGATCAATGAACAGAAGCCCGACATAGATCTCGGAGCCCGAGACGAACTCAGGAATCCCCCCCAAGGGGGTAATCCAAGTCATAGCTGGAGGAGCCAGCTTAAAGGGTCTTGAAGATAAGAAGAGAACCCGAGATGCACGGGATTCTTGTTCCCAGGTAACTGCTATAGCTAACCCAGTTCTATCTTTTTCAGATGCAGATTTCCCAGAAGAACACATCCGAGATAATTCACCGTTGGTCATAGCAGCCAATTTGAACGGTTTCGAAGTCCATCGAATCTTTATTGACCAAGGAAGTTCAGCAGACATTATGTGGAGCCTTTTTGATAAAATGGGATTGGGGTCCAAGGATTTAATCCCCCACAAGGGCAGTCTAATTGGCTTTACTAGAGACACAATCATCCCCAAAAGATACGTTGACCTCAAGGTGAGTTTTGGCAAAAATCCAAGTACCAAAACAATCCTGGCCAGGTTTATAGTGGTGGATTGCCCTTCAGCCTACAATGCAATCATTGGGCGACCAACTCTGAACAGCCTTGGCGCCATAGTCTCTACCATCCATTTAGCCATGAAGTTTCCCGGAGAAGACGGATCAATAGTAACTGTCCACGGGAAAAGCAGTGATGCAAGAAAATGTTACCAAGAAAGTATTAAAATCACGAAAGCACCATCTATCCCGCAGTAAAGGCGGAGGAGAAAGGAAAACAGAAGATGGAAAGACGTGATTTGATACGGGATGCAGGGGTCATGATGACTAACCTAGATCCCAGAGCAGATTTTGAGCATCAACAATCTCAACCAGAAGGAGACCAGATCTTAGTCCAGATAGGACTTAAGGAGGATCAGACTGTCAAGATAGGGGCAAACCTACCCCCCATGAGTAAAGAGCGACTCATCGAATTGTTGAAGATGAACAAAGACCTGTTTGCTTAGGTTTCTTCCGACATGCCCGGTGTAGACCCAGAATTTGTGTGCCATCGCCTTTCTCTAAAACCGGGATGCATCCCAGTGGCCCAAAAGAAAAGAAAGATGGGTCCGGAAAGACAAGCAGCCATAGAGAAACAGGTGAAGGAGTTGTTGGATGCAGGTTTCATACGAGAAATACGATATGCAGATTGGCTCTCCAATGTGGTAATGGTGAAAAAGGCTAAGGGGAAATGGAGAATATGCACCAATTATACAGATCTGAACAAAGCATGCCCCAAAGACCCATTCCCTTTGCCTTGTATCGATAAACTTGTTGATAACTCTGCAAGTTACAAGTATCTATCCTTCATGGATGCCTACTCCGGCTATAACCAGATCCCAATGCACCCTGAAGATCAAGAGAAAACAACATTCATAACCAACATGGGTGTTTACTGTTACACGATGTTGTCGTTCGGTTTAAAGAATGCCGGAGCCATGTAACAACGGATGATGAGCCAGGTTTTTAAAGAACAGATTGGCAAGATCCTTGAAGTCTATATTGACGATATGATAGTAAAGACTCCAGAAGACAAAGACCCGGTGGCTGACTTGCATGAAACATTCCAACAGCTACGCAGGTATGATTTAAGGCTAAATCCCAATAAATGTACTTTTGGGGTCGAAGCCGGAAAGTTCTTAGGCTTCATGCTAACCAGTCGGGGGATTGAGGTCAACCCCGACAAGTGTAGTGCCGTGTTGAATATGCAAAGTCCCAGGACCATTAAAGAAGTCCAACAACTGACTGGAAGGATTGCTGCATTGACAAGATTCCTCCCAGATTCAGCTAGGAAATGCCTACCATTCTTCAGGATCTTACAACGCAAGGAAGAGTTCCAGTGGAATGCAGAATGTGAAGAAGCTTTCCAGGAGCTGAAGAAAGTTCTTTCAGCCTCATCAGTCCTATCCCGTCCAGACCCTGGGCAGACCCTATACCTCTACTTAGCCGTTACCAATGAAGCAATCAGTGCGGCTTTAGTAAAAGAGGAATCCCGGAACCAGAGCACGATATACTTTGTTTCTAAAGCATTACAAGGGTCAGAATTGAACTACCAGCGGCTAGAGAAAGTCGCCTATACCTTGTTATTGGCATCTCGGGGGTTGAGGCCATACTTCCAATGTCATCCCATCACGATAAGAACTAATCAACCCATTAGACAAATCTTACATAAACCTGACTTAGCAGGAAAAATGATGACCTGGGCGGTAAAACTGTCACAATACGATATCTCGTATGAACCACGCCAGGTGGTCAAGGCACAAGCTTTGGAAGATTTTGTAGCCGAGATGACACATCCTAGAGAAGAATCAAAAGGATCCTGGACCATCTATGTTGATGGGTCCTCAAATCCAAAATGAGCTGGCGCCGGCATACTGATCGAGAACGAGGAGGGGGTAACGGTGGAATATTCTCTGAAGTTTGAATTCCCAACCTCCAATAACCAAGCAGAATATGAAGCCTGTTTAGCCGGGATACGCGCGGTAAAAGAGCTAGGAGCTACCACGATCACTTTATGCTCCGACTCCCAGCTAGTGGTATCCCAGATAAAAGGGGAATACCAGGCAAGAGAACCGTTGTTACAAAGATACCTGGCTAAAGTTAAGGAAAGTCTACTTGGCCTCTCTAAATTCGAGATCAAGCACATTCCTAGAGAAGAAAACAGTCGTGCAGACCTGCTTTCAAAGTTAGCCAGCACCAAATCATCTTCAGCCTTGAAGTCAGTGGTAGAAGAAGTTCTCCCTTCTCCTTGTGCTATTTTGCAGGTTGAAAGTGAAGATTGGAGGACCCCAATAGTGGAGTATATCACCAAAGGCTCCGTCCCGGCAGATGCCCGGGAAGCAAAGCGGTTGGTGCAAAAGGCACCCTGGTATACCGTGATAGAGGGACATTTGTTCAGAAGGGGATTGTCCACTTCTTTGCTTAAATGTATTGGACCATCCGAAAATTGGTATGTTCTCATTGAAGTACATGAAGGAAGTTGCGGTCACAACATTTGTGGCAAATCTTTGGCAAGGAAATCCTTGCGAGCAGAATACTTCTAGCCAACCATGAACAAAGATGCAGCTGAACACGTGAAGAAATGTCAAAAGTGCCAAGAGCATAGTCCACTGTCCCACATCCCGGCTGAAGATTTGCACAGCATCTCCACCCCTTAGCCTTTCACGCCAACCACATGTTAGTTCAAACCTTTTATTGTTGATGTTGATTATTACACTAAATGAATTTAACTGGAACCATTAGCTAGCATAGCATCAGTTAAAGCTTAGAATTTTGTATTTCGGCCAATAATATGCCGGTTCGGTATCCCGACAGAAGTAATTGTGACAATGGGACCCAATTTACCGACAAATATTTCCGAGAAATGCTAGCAGGACTCCACATCAAGCAGTATTTTGCTAGTGTAGGGAACCCACAATCAAACGGACAGGCAGAGTCCGCCAACAAAGTCATACTCAATGGCTTAAAAAAGAGGCTTGAGAAAGTTGGAACTAGTTGGGTGGAAGACCTCTACCAAGTACTTTGGAGCTACAGAACTACCCCCCATAGTACTACCGGAAAAACTCCATCCCGGATGGTCTACGACTCAGATGCTGTAATTCCGATAGAAATCGGACATCCATCCTGGAGGATCATGTATCCCACACAAGAAAACGAGCAGCTACTCAGAGAAGATTCTGACATGATAGAAGAAATCCGAGAAACTACCAGGATCAAAGAGCTATCCCGGAAGTAACAAGTTGCTCAAAGATACAACTCGAGGGTAGTCCCGAGAAGTTTCCAACCTGGGGACTTGGTCTTAAGAAGGGCTAGCATTGGAAACCGGAATGCCAAAGATGGGAAGCTCCGGGTAAACTGGGAAGATCCATTCCGAGTCAAGACTGTTGCAGCTAATGGAGCATACCATCTGGAGACTCTCAAAGGCAAAGAGATTCCAAGAACGCTTAATGTCGCAGACTTAAGGCGGTACTATAGTTAAGTTATGTAATTTACATTCTTTGTAATAAAGAGGTACTCTTTTTCCTGAAGCAGGTTTTATCCTTAAGGAGGGTTTTACTGCTAGAGGTTTTAACGAGGCCCCCATTTGTTATTTGCTTCATGTTATCAATAAAGTAGTATTTTTATTCATTCTTGTACGAACAAGTTAGTTCAAATTCTCAAAAAGACCAGAAGAATACATAACCAGTACAACGACTCCAGAGTTCTTATGTCGCCAACACGCGACGCCGACATACAAACAAGGCCAGTAATGAGTCGAGATACCATTTCGGGTAATTCTCTGCTACAGACTCAAAAGGGGCCCTTCACAGGTTAACCCTGGCCATAAGAAATATGAAGTACGATCAAGGTCACACTTCAACCAAAACTTAGAGAAAGTACAAACTATTTTCCCTCCTATCGAGGAGCAAAAAGGGCGCCATCATGGATGTACCCTAACAATTAAAACGATATGAGAAACTTCCATATCAACATGATCCCAAGAGGCACCTTTCTGGTCAAGCCTCAACGACATGAAGAATGTATCAAAATAAAGCAAGAAAAGCACAGAAGCAAAGTAAGCAAAAACCATAATACATAAAAACCAACCCGGAACACCGGGATGACGAAGTTTACATCCAACATAACTTGTCTATTAAGGGCTTACAGAACAAAAATAGAATAAAGAAAAACAAAGACAGAAAAGTAGATCATTCAACCCCTCCAGCATCTACACCTTCGGGCTCCTAAATGGGATCATTAGGAAGAGGAGTGCTACAGTCAAAGGACTCCAGTCTGGGATCAGCGGGATCAAGAGGCACGGGATTATGAGGGTCATGGAAATCCATGAGCATCCCATCCTTCATACCGTGATATTTACAAAGACCACGAGTGTTCAACTCGATCCCGGGATTCAAGAACTGGAGAGTCTTCACACAGTCACGGTAAGAATCATCCACCGTGGTGTCCATGTCCTGGTAAGCCTCCTCCAACTTCTTTTGAGTTTCCCGCAGCTCAACCTGAGTCTCGTGGAGCTTCGAAGCCGACCCTAGGAGCTCAGACTGAAGGAGACTAAGAGCAGAACCATCTTCCTCCACCTTAGCCTTTAGATGAGAAACCTCATTCGTCAGCTTCAAATTCTCAGCACCTAAGCCGGCAGCCTTTTCCTTCTCCTTGGATAGCTCCTCCTTAGCACGAGAGAGCTCCTCCTTCAAGGAAGCAAGATCTGTTTCAGCTCGAGACTCCGACTCCTTGACACTCTTGATCAAGGCCTCTTTCAGGTCCATGTCATCCCGGAGGTCCCGCAACTGAGCCCGTAAGGAAGCAGCCTGCCCCATGTCCTTTGCCTGGTCATGAACGTGTTGGAGCATAGCCATGCTCATGGCTGTCCAGCCCATAAGGGATTTGGCTTGCTCCTACAAAGATAAAAACAACAAGGAGAAATTAAACACACATCTTCCGGGATCAATCATTACAAAAATTCAAAATGACAAAACAACACATACCTTCACGGCAGCAGCTCCACCCTTCGTGAAAAAGTCCTCGTGTTGGAACTTAATCAGGGGAGATTGGAATCCCTCCCAAGCAGAAGAAGGAGTAGAGAAGGGCGCCATCAACACCGTGTTTATCCCGGCAGAAGCCCCTGGGGCACCTCCAGGTTGGCCACCTACAAATTGAACCATAAAACATAAGAAGGTAACACACGATTCTTACACGGTTAAGAAACCCAAAAATAAAAGCATACCGGACTTAGTCGTGCGACGAAGCTTTGGCGACACAGTAGCCATCTCAGTCCCGGAAGATGGAGGTACGGACCTCTTAGTAGGAGAAGCTCCCCCGGAGGAAGCTACAGGCCCAACAGGAGCCGCCGTTGAGATACTAATCCCGGCGAAAGCCACCGGGATAGTAGCAGGAACCGGAATAGGGGCAAGAGGTGGACCTGAACTGCCAGCCTTTCCTTTTCCCTTAGCATCTTGTTTTTGGGAACGGATGGCGTAATTGGCCATGATCTCGGCTACAGAAGAAAAAAATATACTTATTAGTTGAAGCAAAATAATCAACGACAAAGAAAAATAACGACATCCTACAATAAAGGATAAATTCCTACATAAGCATGCCGCTTGGTCACGACGAGATACCCCCAGGACATCTTTACAATGGATGGGTATCCCTCCTTCCTCAACAAAGGCACACAAATTTTTGAAAGTCTGTTGGTCCTCCTCTTCAAGAAAACCGATTTCTAGTTCCTTCAGAGACAAGGACCTCCTGAAGTGCTCTTCCGTCCAGTAAAGAGGAAATAATGGTTGTTTGTTTTCTCCCATCCAGAAAGGGGTACAATCCTTGGTCCGAGGGGTAACTTTGACAAAAAATTTCCTATGGGCCTTAAAGGACTCTTCATAAGGAGTGAATAATTGGGGTATCCCAGAACGATGACGGAGGGACACCCAACTCTTCTTAATACCCTAGTAAGGACAAAAAATATACAGGAACAAGGCTGAGGAGCAGTGCCAGCCTCTAGCCCAGCAAAAGACCTCAAAGGTCTGGAGGAAATGCCCAATCGTTAGGATGAAGCTGGGTAGGAGCAAGGTGAAGGTTGTGCAAAACTTCAATTTGAAAGTCGGAGAAAGGAAACCTAATCTTAAGCTGATGCCACAAAGATTCCAGCATCATAATATAGGAACCTTCACCTTCAGATGCCGATGTGCAGATTCTCTCCTTCTTACCCGGGATGACCAACTTATGATTAGCAGAAGGATCAGCCGCGATATCAGTCCCAGGAGTATTAGGCCCGTAATGGAAGCATTTTCTCCAACGCCTCTCCACTTTCCTAAGTCGGGCGTTATCCTTCACCGAGCACTCCTCCCGGATGAAATCCAAGGGAACCCACAAAAATCCCCAGATATTCTTCAATTCCAGGAAATCAGGGGGACATTCAATTCGAGGCTAAGAGGTACTGGGTTCGCCTATCCCTCGCACAGCTACTTCTGAACCACCAGCATCAAATGGAATTGGTACGCTAGCAGAAGATCCCGGAGCACCAGAAACTACCGGGATAGGAATGTCGCCTTGAGCAGGTTCCATATCTACATGACAAGATAAAGTAGAATCGGATCCCGGGGATGAATGACTATGAGAAGAGGGAGCATACGCAAGGTCGGATTTCGAATCTAAGGATTGTGTCATAGATGACGGTATTGATTCCCTGTCGTCTAAAGGATCCCCGGGATGGGAAGACTGAACTTCATCCTCCAATGGAAGACGGTTGACAGGAGCACGGCGATCTGAATCTTGTTCGACAGGAATAGAACTATCAGAACTGTACTCATCAGGAAGATGGGATGAAGCAAGAAGAAGAGCGGAAGGTTTCGGGTTTAAAGTGTTAAACGACCCACCCACACTTTGGGTAACTGATTCACCACTCTCCACTCGTCGTGAATACAGAGGATAAAACCAAAAACAGGAAGATTCACAGTAATCAGGGTTGGCTATGGAGGGCGTACCTAGACAAAGGTTTGTCTCATTAGAAGACCTATGTTTTTTAAGCCCCCTCGCAAAACTCTCAAGAAGTTCAGTATCATTTGATTCCGAAGAAGAATCACTCGTCAACACGATAACATTATTAGCCATATTTGACAGGAAGAAACCCAGAAACAATAAATAAACCCTAAAGAACAGGGAGGATGCAACAGAACAACCTAATAATCAGGGAAGAATCATACAAAAGTGCAAATTGATGAAGAATATAAGTGATACCTGGTACTTAGAAATCAAGATGTTGTGGAAAAGCGAATGCTTGTAACTCTGGCACGAAGGGAAGGAAGAGTCACGAAAACTATTCCCAGAGAAAGATGAACAGGTTGAAGCGCGAATAGAGAAAAGTGAAAACTCAAAAAGCAGAAAAGAGGTAAAAATGTAACGAGTGTGAAAAGAAATAAAGTAAAAACCGTCAAATCACCTTAATGAACGTGGGACCTAAGACCACGCTAATCATCGCACACAGTGCCCAAAATGGAGCGCATAAAACACACGCGCCCAAAAAGAAAACCAACCGTTATCTCGTGACATTGCCAGAATCACCATCTAACATCCACCCGGCATGGCAAATGAACTCGCCAACTTCTCCCATGAAAAGCTTGACGACTTGGGGGGCAATTGTTGTGGACTAGAATAACAGTATCCCGGATGTATGCATGCATGCCGGGTCAAGCAGCTATCACCCGTCCTGGTATCATCCCGGTAAGTTAGGCGCGGCCTATGATCAAGGCCCATGTAACAAGGTTTGGGCCGAGGCACAAATTCTGGCCCAATACAAACCACACTTAGGTCACATAACTCACTCTATAAATACTATCATGAATGCACCAAGCAAGGTACGTAAGTATTCTATCAGATATCTAAACCCTAATACACTCATTGACTTGAGCGTCAGAGTCCTTGAAGGTGCACACCACCGCCGCCGGAGCTCAGGCCAAGACGTTATATACACCGCCCTCTGCTGATCTAGAAGGCCACCTCGTCCGTCCTACTTCCTCGTCAGGTTAGATCACAACAAACAGAAATGTGGACAAAATGTAAATGGCGTGTAATTTTTAGCATGATGGGAATAGCCCATGTGCACGTCGTTAGCCTTAGGGGTAGGATTTAGGAACAACGCATTTGACCTTTCATCACGTATCGCCTCATATGACTATCATCCATTCCTGTCGCCATCAAGCACCTAATTAATATTAATAGTAATGATCAATGGCCTAATAATTCTTTCAATAATGTTAGTGTCATGTACCGGTATCTTAGTACATCCATTATGTAGGTAATTTAATATAAAGAAAAAAATATTAAATCTTTCAATTAAATTTTTTTGTAATTTTTTTTACTCATTTAATTTTAATAAGTGCTTTCTGTCTTTCAATAAGTATTTATTTTTTAAAAGATAGATAACACTTCTCAAAATTAAGTAGGTAGGAGAATTTGTAGGAAGTTTTAGTAAGAAGATTTAACATTATTTAATATAGAGTTATTATCTTGATCTTACTCTTATATATTGAGATAGAGTCTATTAGTCATTATAAATATTACAGTCTAATTAGAGTTAGGGTTCAATTCCAATAAACATAAAACTTATTAAATCATTCACCAAATTCTAAAGACTTTGATGTATAAATTATTTTTTTAAAATGATAGAGAAATTCGTATTAAGTATTAGAGCACTAAAAATGCTCTTTTGGGATAGAAGCTAAGGTTTGTAAAAGAGCACAATGCGGACAACACTAAGACTGCAGATTACCAACCTTAGCCTCGAGGCATACCCAAAAGAATGTAAAAAAATAACATATTATTTTCTTATTATTATACATATTGTTTAAATTTATCTAATTTTTTAATAATTTTTTTTTGAAAAATTATTCTAAATCTACCTCCGAATAACTTTTCTTGTTTATAATTAAAAAAAACCTCCTAATCTCCAATTTAACTTATTTTGTTTATCAACTTCTAATTTATTTGACTTGTGATTATTGATTTTTAGTGGGTCGTGGACTAATAAGTTTTTTTCCTTTTTTAAGTTAGTCTACACTTGATTAGTAGAAATTTACTTGGGCGGGTTGCCCAATGCCTAAGCCCTTTTATGCGATTTTTTGTATGACGGGTTAAAAATGTCCAATTTAATTTGAGCTTGAAGTTTAAGTACTCAAACAAGTCTATTTTATAGGTATATATATTAGGGCCGCTCCATTTTGTTGGCTCTACCACCTCCCAAAATCACCCATAGAAGGAAACCAACCCGTTACTAGCGACCACAAAAAGTTTATAATTATCAACCCCAAAGAATATAAATGAGGAAAGGCCATAGCGCATCTCCTATCCCCTCCACCCGTCATCCCAAAAGTTAGTCGTAGTGCATGTTTGGATTGTCTTTTGTCATCACCACCTAAATTTTGTGAGAAGCAACTTTTTATTGCTTTTACTTTTCTATAATATATTATAGATTACATTTACACTACAAAACCTAGGTTTTAATAAGAGTGTCCAAATATCATTCTCTCTTAGAATCAATTTTTAAATCCTAATTTTTCAAACATAAATCAATTCTACTCATAACCAATGTTGCTCATAATCCATTAACAGAATCAATTCTACTATTGCCAATCCAAACGTGTATGTAGTCCCATCAACAACTTCCATTTTTTTACTTAGTGTATAAGGAGATAAGAGAGAGAAACTCAATTATCTGAATATACCTCAAAATTGTATTAATCACTTAAACAGTACAAAAGGGAATATGTCTTTATATAGACTTGATTACATCAAAGCAGATTAACAAAAGGATTAACCAACTAACTACTTCTTATTTAAGCTAATATCAGAATTGGATTTGTTCCTAACATCCCCTGTCAAACTCAATGTGGTTGATGGAACTACAGTGAGTTTGGGCCGCAATTCCAGAAAAATTGAATATGATGGAGCCTTTGTCAGTAAATCAGCAAATTGGAACCTGGCTGGAACATGTTTAACTAGGAGTTGCCCGCGGGAAACAACTCTCTGTTTCTTAGGAAGCCATGAAACCAAGTTTCTACCAAGGAATAAACAGAAGCCACTTGTAGATCGCATGTCAGATGGGTCAGAAGCCCAATCTGAGTCACTGAAACCAGTGATGTTGCTGCAAGAGGAAGGTTGATAGTGCAAACCATAATCAAGAGTACCACATATGTACCTTAGAGTTCTTTTCACAATTTTCCAATGACTCATTAATGGCTTATGCATAAACTGACATAGCTTGTTCGCTGTGAAAGCCAAGTCAGGTCTAGTGATGGTAGCATACTGTAAAGCACCCAACACAGATCTATAAAGAGTGGGATCAGGGAGATCTTTTGTACCATCAGCAACAAGCTTCAGTGAAGGAGGCATTGGTGTTTTAGAGCATGTTGAGATTTTTTAACAAATCAGAGAAATATTTTGTTTGTGTAAGATGAAGACCACCATCAGGATCATACTGAACTTGGATTCCCAGAAAATAATGAAGGGGGCCGAGGTCTTTTAAGGAGAAGGTGTTTTTCAGTTTGGAAATAAGAAAGGTAATAGCTTTAGGAGAATTACTTGTTATGAGGATATCATCAAAAAATATGAGAAGGTAGATGAGGATATTTGAGTGATGGAAAATGAAAAGAGAGATGTCATATTTGGCTTGAGAGAATCCAAGACAGAGAAGTGTAGATGAGAGTTTATCAAACCAGGCCCTTGGAGCCTGTTTCAAACCATATAGGGCTTTCTTCAACTTACACACTAGCTGTTTGTTTGAATGTTCAAAACCCAGAGGCTGCCTCATATAGATGTCTTCTTTGATACTGCCATTGAGGAAGACATTATCAATATCAATTTGATGGATAGGCCAACGTTTGGTCACAACAATACTGATAACTGTTCTGATAGTGACAGGACGAATAACAGGGCTAAATGTGTAAGTATAATCCAAGCCAACTTTTTGACTAAACCCCTAAGCAACTAAACGAGCTTTATGTTTCTGAGTGGAGCCATCAGGATTGTATTTGATCCTGAAGATCCATTTGCAACCAACACATTTTCTATCATGAGGAAGAGAGACCAGATCCCAGGTTGAATTGTTGACCAACGCTTGATACTCAGAATGCATAGCATCTTTCCATTCCAAAGAGGAAAGGGCTTCATTTACTGACTTTGGAAGAGTGGTGGCTACAAGAGCCTTAGGCTTAAATATACCAGCCTTGGCTCTAGTAGTCATTGGATGTTGATTTGCAATTATTGAACGACTTGATTCAGTGCATGGAACTTCACATCGTTGCTGCTGACCTGCTAAAAGACCAGTATTAGTGAAAGGGGAAACTGTGATGGGAAGAGGTATTACCTGTTGTGTATTGTTGTTGTTTAGAATGGTTGGAATGGTTGGCACAAAAGTTGGAGTGGACTCCAAGGTAGATGGCTGTTGTAGCACGAAACCTGTAGACTTTTTGAAAGGAAAACTAGCTTCATCAAAGATCACATGCCTCAAGATATACACTTTACCACTATAGGATAGGCATTTGTAACCTTTGTGTAAAGAAAAATAACCAAGAAAGACACAAAGTTCTGAAAGAAAATCCATTTTATGATTATTATACGCCCTCAAATGAGGATAACAGGCACAACCAAAAGGTCTCAATAGAGAGTAGTCTGGTTCTTTTTCAAACATAATTGTAAAAGGAGATTTCATTTTTAAATTTTGAGCAGGAAGTCTGTTAATAACAAACAAATCACAAGCAAAGGCATCAACCTAGTAATTATGAGGAAGAGAGGAAGCAGCCAGAACAATCAAACCTGTTTCATAGATGTGTCTATGTTTCCTCTCAGCACATCGATTTTGCTGGTGTGTGTGAGGACACTAAAACGATGAATTATCCCCTGTTGATTTAAAAAGGAAGTAACAGGACTATATTCCTTTCTACCATTAGTTTGCAAGCATTTAATCTTAGAATTAAATTGCAATTCAACCATTGACTTAAATTTTAGAAAGATATGATACACTTCAGATTTATTTGTCATGAAGTAAAGCCAAGTAATCGAGAATAAGCATCCACAAAACTCACATAATATCGAAATCCTTCTTTGGAAGGATGGGGAGATGGACCCCAAACATCCGAATAAATCAATTGCAAAGGAGTAGTGTAAATAGAATTGGAATCAGAGAAAGGGAAATGCTTAGATTTTCCAATGCAACATGAAGACCATACAAAGGAATCAAGATTTTTATTACAGGCAATAGGCAAATTGCAATGTTTCATTACATATGTAACAGCTCTAATTGAAGCATGAGCAAGTCTACAATGCCATTTGTAAAAAACAGAATCAGAATTACAAGTAACAGAGTTATGCACTTCAGGATGAAAAATGTCATGGCATATTGGTGACAGAAAATGAATATTCCTAAACTCATACAATCCATTCCTAGCATGCCCCTCAAGAAGAAGCTGCTTGGTCACCTGAGATTTAACATAACAACAGTTTAGGTGAAATTCAAAGTAAACATTGTTATCTGTAGAAAATTGATTGACACTCATTAGATTTTTGGATATATGAGGAGCATGCAATAATTTTGAAAGAGTTAGAATAGTTGAGGAATCATTAGCTAGGAAGGAAGAATTACCAATGTTATGAATAGGAATAGCTGAACCATTACCCATATGAATCTTTGTATTACCTTTGTTAGGAGGAGCATGCAACAAGGTTTTGTTTACCAAATTTGTTGAGTATGGAGTTAGATGATTTGTTGCTCCAGAATCAGGGTACCAGGTATCCTCATAGGCAAAGGTCTGACTAGGAGAGGCCACCATTGCTTGAACACCTTGTTGTCCTTGAGATGAACCAGCTGGTTGCTGGGAATTCTGAGTAGGAGCCTATTCAGGGAACTGCTGATCAAATCTATGCCAGCAATGAAAGGCTGAATGACCAGGTTTACCACAAACATGACATTGGATTCTTGAGCCCCTGCCCCCACCATTAGGGGTCTTGGACTGGTTTCTACCATGGCCTCTGTTGTTACCGCGACCAAAGGAACCTCGTCCTTGCGAGGGTGAAATTTTATTCTGAGAAGAACCTCTTTGAGCAAGATTTGCTTGAAGAGAGGAGGATTCATTTATTTTAAGCTTCTCAGGGCGTTCCTCTTGAGCCATGAGAAGAGCCTCTATCTGAAGAACGGAGTAAGGTTCAAACCGCGAAAGAACAGAGGTGACAAAGCCATCGTATTCTTCGGGTAGACCATCAAAGATGGCATCAATGTGTTCTTCAGCCGAAAGAGGCGAGCCTATGGCGGCCAAAATGTCAACGATCATCTTTATTTCCAACAGATAGGCACCAATCGTACCCTTCTTACGAATTCCTCGCAGCTGAACCTTCAATTGCTTGATGCGAGCCTTGGTTTGTGAGGCAAAGTAATTTTCTAGGGTTTGCCATACCTGATAGGACCAATCACAACCAATCACACGAACTTTGAATTGATTTTCCTTAGAATGGAGCAACCACGACTTCAGAAGGCAGTCTTGCTGTTTGTAGAGCTCAAAATCTGCAGTGATTACATCAGTGAGTTTCTCACCATCCCTCTCAAATTTCTCAGGAATCGAGTTATGGACAAGAATGTGATTCTTGAGTTTGTAACCTTTAATCGTCGATTCAGCATGTTGACGCCATGTAAGGAAGTTGTCATCATTGAGTTCGCAGAGATAAGAGTGGAGAATGTGTGCACGACGAAGGATTGAGAAGCAGAAGCCATAACTGGATCTTGAACTCGTGATACCATGTATAAGGAGATGAGAGAGAGAAACTCAATTATCTGAATATACCTCAAAATTGTATTAATCACTTGAACAGTACAAAAGGGAATAAGTCTTTATATAGACTTGATTACATCAAAACAGATTAATAGAAGGATTAACCAACTAACTACTTCTTATCAATTGTAACTAACTTATTTAAGCTAATATCATAATTGGATTTATTCCTAACACTTAGTCCATGTAAAATTTGGGATTATATATAGTTTTGGTTTAGGAAATTTGGTTTGGCTTTAGTTTAGTTATTTTCTTCATATCCTTTTGAAAAAAAAATTATTTGCATTTCTTGTTTTCTTTTTTTCATAGTAAGAAACAAATTAAAAAATAAAATAAAAAACATGTTGTTTAGCCTATCAAAACAGGTTACCATTATTTGCATCATACACATTTTTAGGTGCACCGTACTTTGTTCAGGTTTAGAACCCAACATTTTTAAAAACCCTCGCTTTGATTCTTTAATCAATTTAGATTTTATTACCGAGTTCTAAAACCTAAGAGAAATATGATACGTCCAAAAACGTATATGACATGGATAGTAGCGTCCATTGAAACACATTCTTACCAATAATTTGGATAGACTTTTACTATTAATTAGATCCTATATATTACATTATAATTTCTAACTTTATTTTAATATAAAAATATTGTTTTTCATTGAATGGAATTATAAATTGTAAGTATGAATAGTAGTTCTATAAAAATTATTTTTATTTCTTTGAGGTTGCATCTATGGTTACAAAGGTTACAATATAAAATACTACACTAGATAACTCAATAAAGTTCTGTCTAAGGTGGTTCCGGCATCTTCCACCGATAATTCCTGTAATGTCAAATATTGGATCATTTGTTGAATGATTGAAAAGTATGTGTCCATAGAGACAACATATGAAACCAACAAGTATGAGACATTTAATAAATTTGATACTAAGTCCTAGTTAACATTGAAAACTGAGCACATCTCTTTTCAAGGTCTTCGAAAAAAAAAGGCATAGGGATAATCACAGGAGGAGCTCCAGTAGTTATTGAGAATTCAGTTGCTCCCCTCCATTAATTTCAAAAGCATCTTTGCTAGATATTGGGAAAGAAGACAATGCCATAGTGTGTGCTTCTCATAGCTTCCCCCAAATTTAAATTGAAAACCCTAGTTTCTTTCGCTAGGTCGTTTGTGTGTTTTTCTTCTTTGAGTGTCGCCATTAGGGACAATGGAGTGCATATTTCGAAGTTAGCGAAAGCACTAAAGTCAACCCCCTCAGGTGCGGCCATGGTAGAAGTTGTGAAGTATTCCTTTGTGAACGATGTCGTTAATGTCGACACACACTTTTGATCTTCGCCGTTAATGGTTTGATTTTTCATTTTTTCCTATGGTAGTATTTTTTTTTTGTTGCTCTTCTAATGGATGTCCTAAAAATTTATTTTGAAACCGATGCAAGTCTTATACAACCTAATCCTTGAATTATCAATTGTTGTGCGATTTTAGTACCATGACCTTTATAAACTAACCGAAAACAAGATAATTATATCAATGTATGCTACTTTAGAGATAATATTGTGTTATGTATGATATGTCTTCAGTTAAGTTGTAAGGGAAATCGTATCATTCTTCCTTAACGAACAAGCAAAGGAGTCTCTGATGCGGGATCACAAACCATGACTAGTCGTCATCTTCAATCACCTTGGGTTTCTACTTTTCTGTCGGAACTCTGTCTATGAAGAAATAGTGAAGAAGTGTCGACTTTGGGAACTCCATGGGTCGAGTCATGAGATTTAACACAATTAAATATGAGTATATGAAAAAAGTGAGGTTAATATTTGATACTCTCTCTTTTTCATGTTATACGGCTTTATTCATACAATTGTGATTATTAATAAAGAAAAATGCTAAACAATATCTTTAGGGTACTCTTTAAGGGACTAAGACCATGTACAATACTAGCACATTTATTGAGCTGCTTAGCCTATATTTTATTAATATTTTGGTAGATTCTGCAGGTACATATCAATCTATCAATTTAAGCAACTCTATACTACAATGTAAGGTTGCTCGCTAAGCAACTCATATGGGTCCCACACATACCCTACAAATTAACTACCTCCTATTTATTATTTTTAATTAAACTTTAAAATTTAATTTAAATTTTTGTTATATTAAATAAAAATATTCAAAACTTAAAATTAAAAACTAAAATGACTTGATTATTTTATTTTAATTAAAAATATGGTACAAAGGCCCCAGTTTCCTTGAAGCAATACCTGGCCCTGAGTTGCTTATTTAAGCAACTTGCATAAACAACTCAAGCCAGATCAGCCAACTGCAATTGGGTTGTGCTTCCTAATGGCAATTACTTAGCACAAGCAATTACATTGTACAATGTACACAGTCTAAATATAGTAAAAGAGCATTGAAAATTATAGTTTTTGTATTTCCGAGACACGGAATAATGTACATTTATGATTAATTTTCTTAATCTAATAACCTTAACAAGTACTCTTAGGACATTGTTTAGCAAGACCCATTAATAAAACATCAATTAACATATTTGGTTTTAATTTTTTTTTTTACAATCTTTTAAATTTATCAATTTTTCTTTCCTAAAAATATTAATTATATTGCACTATCACTTTTAAAAGCTTATTAACTATAATGGAGTGATGTAAAAAAAATTATTAAATGCTCATAATAACTTATAAGGGTCTTACCATATTATTATAAAACGTCGACAATATCTAAAAAAAACTCTTATAATATGAATAAAAATATATATTAAATTAATATTTAATTATGTTAACCAATTAAAAATTAATGAATCGCACATGAGATTAGCATCGGATATGTGGGCAGTCCGCACCGTCCCGCAATGACCCGCGGATAAACGGGTCAATCCGTTTAAGCCACATGTTAAATGGGCCGCCAAAGATAAGGCCCGCATTCGCACCACAAATCTGCGGGCTACTCGCAGATTAACTGCGTAAGCCTCTCTCTCATTTTTAAGCTAATTTTTTGTTTTTTTTTAAAAAAAATAATTTTATTCTTCTAAATGTAACATGTTAATAATAATTACCTTAAGAAAAAATATCTTAATTTCTTACATAAAATTATTAATGCAAAATTATAATTATAATTCTATACTAAATATGAAATTTACTATAAAATTCATTTTTTATAATTTAAATTAATTGTAAACTAAATAAATCATAAGTATAAAATTTATCTAAATTTAAGTTGGGTTACAACTTACAATTACATATTTAGTTTTTGTTTAAGTGCAAGTAAAAATGTGTGTCAAAAAAGGTAAAAAAAATATGCAGATACCCACATTACCCATCGTGCCTACCGGCTTTGCACGTTTTACCCGCAGATAAATTGACTATTCCGTATAAACCCATAAATTAAATAGGCTGTTAGGCCCAAATCTGCATAACTCGCAGATCAGCCCGCGGGTCCAAACCCATGTACCCAGCTATACATGAGATAGACTGAATTCATTAATCACGTTTATCTCCTCTCTTTCTCTCGCTATCTCAAATCCTGCGATCGCATTCTCCTGCATTGCTTGGACATTTCTCGATTCTCTTTTACGTTCATCTGTTTTCAACTTGCAATACACGAAATTCAAATTCTCGCTTGCTTATCCCCTCTTCGATCGGCATTTTGTTGGCGCGTTTTCGAATTTTGATCCCGAAATTGGATTCTGGTTGTGCGTTCTTTCTCTCCGAAAGAAGAACAAGAAGAATAGATAAACATTAGTGTTTTTTTATCTGAGATTGCGTTGCAAGAAAAAGGTCCATAGATTCAAAAGGATTCTTATTCCATTTAGATTTGTGATCCATAAATAGGTTTCTGATTTTTCCCTTCCAATAGAAGAAGACGAATAGATAAATTGCAAGAAAAAAGGTAGATAGATTAAAAGGATTCTTGATCTAGAATTAGGGTTCTGATTGTGCGTTTTTCCCCTCCAAAACAAGAACAAGACGACTACATAAATATTAGTGCGTTGCAACAAAAAGTTAGATAGATTCAAAAGGATTCTTGATCGATTTGGCATCTCAAAGGCAAACACTGTGTTTTTTTATCTCAGATACGGCGTTGCAAGAAAAACCTCGATAGATTCGAAAGGATTATTGGTCGATTCGGATTCCTGATCCAGAAATACGATTCTAATTGTGCGATTTTTCCCTCCTAAAGAAGACGACGACGAATAGATAAACACTAGTGCATTGCAAGTAAAAACTAGATAGATTCTAAAGGATTCTGGATTGATTTGGCATCTCGAAAGACAACCGTTGTGTTTTTTATCTGAGATATGGCGCTGCAAGAAAAGCTAGCTGGATTCAAAAGGCAGCAAGAGAAATGCCAATCACGCCTCTCGAGCATTGCAGCTAGCAGGAATGCATCTTCTGCGCCTGTTAGATTCTCAAACGATACAGAGAGGCTTCAACATGTTAACAGCATTCGAAAAGCCCCTGTTGGGGCACAGATGAAGCGAGTCATTAATCTCCTATTTGAGGTATGGATAATATATAAAATCCTCACAATTGTTCTTAATTTTACCAGACAGATATATCAAATGATCACTGTTCACATTGAATTCTTGACACTACAACTAGGATTAATTTTACTGAATTTTTATCTTTGACCATCAGTGGCGCTTAATTATATATTCATGATTTTGTAATTTTGCAAGAATATTTCTCACATGATATGTGCATGTTTCCGCCGATACTTAGTGCTTGTGTTTGCTTAACAGACCCGACAGGCTTTAACACCAGAGCAAATAAATGAAGCATGTTATGTGGACATGAAAGCTAACAAAGATGTTTTTGAAAGTATGAGGAAAAACCCAAAAGTTAAATATGACGGGGAGCGATTCTCTTACAAGGTGACTTTAATTTACTCATATGTATCAACCTTCATGTTTTCAATATTGTTCATTTTGGACTCATCTGTTACACCAATCTAATTTGGTTTACGGCATCTGGTATTGCTTTTGCTCTACAGTCCAAGCATGACGTTATGGACAAAAGTCAGCTACTTTATCTGATACGTAAGTTTCCAGAAGGCATTGCTGTTATTGACCTAAAGGATTCGTATCCAACTGTGATGGAGGACTTGCAGGTAAATTAGTTCTATTAGTAAATTTTATTACTATATGGAAATTTCTTGACATTTACTTTCAGTAACACTGGTGGAATTTTGATGATCATAGATGTATGTCTAACTCTTCTATTGTCTTGGGCTCATGGAGCAACTATTCTCATCTCACAGATTTGACTCCTTCCCTGAGCATAATACATTTTTGGGATAAACATGAGTGCCAAAATCAGCAATCACTATACCTATGAGTGTATATTGCATCCCTTATTTGTGCTTTCAAGCACATCCAGAATAGCTTATTGCATTTAATAATTCATTTATCATAAAACTTAGCCTGCAATTCCTACCCTTTTTTTCTCAACCTTTGGTTGCCTGTATTGCAAATGGCTGGTACCGACGAAATGGATATTTTGTTTCCAAAGTAGTTGTTAAAAACCTTGGTGTTTAAGATGGTTCAAACTTCAACCTTTGCTGCTACTTCCTCACATATGGGGTTTGCAAATCTTTGTGATTACTTGGGCAGAAAGCTGGAATTTTGAGTGCCATTACTTATTACTGGAATACAGTTTTGTATCAAGCATTTATCAGTGTATTGTGCCATCCAATTTTGTAGGACAATGACTTCAACATTCTCTTTAGTCCCTCAGTCTCCTTCACTTTCATATTTATGCTTTATCTTATTGTTTTGTTTTTGAAAGACAATCCTCTTTGTGTCTCCTGCTGTTTAGAGATACATGATACTGAGATATTAACTGAGTGAACTGTTTTAGTATGTCTCTTTTCAAATATGCAAAGACTTTCTGTGGTGATGGTTTTCTAGAGGTGGTAAACAGTAAAAATTTAATTAATTGATCCCTCGTGGAATAAAGACCTCACTAAGCTATTGGTTTCTAGGCTTTGAAAGCTGCAAGGGAAATCTGGCTACTGTCCAACTTTGATTCACAGGAAGACATTGCCTACCCTAATGACCCAAAAGTACCCATTAAGGTGGACGACGACCTCAAACAGTTTTTTCGAGGAATCGAATTGCCTCGTGACATGCTTGATATAGAGAAGGATCTCCAAAGAAATGGAATGAAGCCTGCTACTAACACTGCAAAGAGGAGGAGTGCCGCACAAATGCAAGGCGTTTCTTCCAAGTCTAAACCTAAGAAGAAGAATAAGGAAATCAGCAAGAGGACTAAGCTGACTAATGCTCATCTTCCGGAGCTTTTTCAGAACTTAAAAAATTCTTGAGTTCGCGTAAAATGTTGAAGGGAAACTATTTGAGAGCGGAGAGCACTTTAAAAATTCAGGGGCTTCCAATGATTTTAAAGCTAAAGGGCAAAGGTTGTCAGAACCCATT
Organism: Cyamopsis tetragonoloba; assembly: GCA_037177725.1. Taxonomy (NCBI): domain Eukaryota; kingdom Viridiplantae; phylum Streptophyta; class Magnoliopsida; order Fabales; family Fabaceae; genus Cyamopsis; species Cyamopsis tetragonoloba. The sequence goes on along the minus strand of CM074120.1, from coordinate 34,158,910 downwards.
TTCTGGTGGTGTTGAAAAAAAGTTGAGGACATGATATCTGTTGTCAGACCCCATAGGAGAAATGGCTAACCATGGTAGTGTAAACCTTGTCATTTAGGAGACTGAAAATATTCAAGAGGTTTTAATTGATATCTGTTGTTACTCTTGTCAAGAAACATGTTTGCTTTACTTTTTCAGACATCAAGGCTGTAGTTAATCATTTGGGATTCATGACTCGGCCGTAATGGGATGATTTGAAGTGTGATCCTAATATTGCTATCTTTATATGGAGTAGATAATAAGAGTGGAATGTGCACTACAGTTCACTGGTGTTTGATATATGGTTTATTTTTCAAAAGAAATATGAGATTATGTATCTATAGAAGATAATAAAAAAGAAATATCTCCCAACCTTCATTTTTTCTTAATGAAGTTAAGTATCTTGCCATATTGGAAGTTTTTTTTTTTTATAATTTTGATCGGTATTATATTGCCAAAGTTTTAATGGGTATCAGTTTAAATGCCTTAAAAATGAAGGAAATGCCGATTAAAAGCTACAAGGAAGATTTATTTATTATATGGAAGGAGTCTTTTGTACGATCCTAAAAATATAACTCATCACACAATTGGTTAAACATGTGAAAATGTGTAAATCTGTATACTATTTGGTGAAACGTATATGGTTAAATCGTGTACAACTCATCATCCAGATTTAACCATATATTTCCTTTGTATTTAACCAGTGTGTGTTTAATTGTGTGTTTTAGATTAAATCAAGGAATTGATCTAAAGCACAGCTAAGCTTTTGAAAATGAAGCTTAACCATGAAAGAATGATAATTAACGCTGTAAGAAAGATTCATCATTTCGAAAGGAAGCTTAACCACCAAGGAATTGAACTAATTCTACTGCTAAAATTTTGGCATACGAACTACCAGAGCAAGAGAATATATATAACACATAACAAACTAATACATATACCACCAATTTGCCTTGTTTTATTTCTGTGTTGATCTGTAGATTCGTGCTGTTCATATAAACTGCTCACACTTGTTCAAATGATCAAATCTTATACATAAAAGAAGAAACAACACTACACACCAAGCACATTTTAATGTGTATATAAATATAACAACACGTAACAAATCCAATTAAGAATTTGTTCCTTAGTATTTTCTGGCTGAGAAAATTCAGGCACTAAAACATGCAAAGAATTTTCTGGGTGTACTTCCACGGCTACGAAACTTTGCAGCAATCTCTTCTAGCTGCAGGAATTCTTCACTTTTTTGAGCTTCAACAATTGCCTTTTTCTCTTCTGCTGATCGATGGATTTCAGCTATTTTATTCTTCATCTTTTCTACGTACTCAGCCTTCTTCCTCTCCAAATTTTCCTGTTAAACCATATTTACACAGTACCCTTAATAATAATAATAATAATTTCCAAAATAGTCTAACTGTACTTAACTTCAATGGAGATTAGTGTAATTAACCTAATACATGATTGTATGAGAAGATTATGCTTTTTTTTTTTTAAGTTAATCACCTCGATTTTCTTTAGTTCTGCCTCTACAGATGCTTTCTTGCTATCTTCCCACAATCCAACAGCAGAGAGTTTCTTGTATGCCCTGTGTGACAGTTTTTACTTTTAATCTCAGCTTTTAAATTCGATAATAGAATATATTTTCTCGAAAATCTAATATTGACATTTTGCGTGACCAAAAATTATTATGTATTTTGATCAAAATTACAGCCAAATGAATGGGCAAGTTTGCAAGTGAAGCATATATTCTTCAACTAAAGGTTTAAGGCTTTCAGGGTTCATTCCGCACTTCAAAGTCATGCAAATGCTAAAGAAATCTCACAAGGCAGTACTACTAACAAATAATCCTTTAAAATATGAACAAAGATTTGAAGTAATTTGCTTTTAAATATGAGAGTGATGCCTTATAGTAATTTATAAATTAATGAAAAACTCATCAATCATTGATTTAGATTATCAACAAGATAGGTTACGTTAGATATGTTAAACTTCCATCGTAAAATTAATTGGTAATATGAAGAGTAGTTTAACAGGTATTTAAACCGCACCATGAAGAGTAAAGTAGGCGATGTGAGACTTATTTCCAACACCCCTCCTCTAACAGAGCCTCCCGGACCAGGCGAAGGGTATCGGAGACCCATACAAACCGGGAGCCTGGCGGAACAGGCTAAGCGTTGGGCTTTGACTCTGGTACCATGTTAAGGTTTCATCACAAAACCAATTGGCAATACGAGGAGTAGCCCAACAGGTATTTAAATCACACCACAGAAAATGAGAAAATGAGGCAAACGATATGAGACTTATTTCCAACGATATATACTAAAAATTAAAGTAGTTAATTAGGTGTATATCTTGAATGGTTTTTTATATTTCTAAGTTGAAGTCATAGATTTAACAAACTATGTGATGAGAATAAGGACTGTTACCTATTCTCTGCTTTTGTCTTTTCACTTTCTTCCCATGCTTTAATTAAAGCCAATCTTTTCTCTGCTACAACTCTTGCAAGCTCAGCATCTGATAAAACAACATGAAAAAATTACCTACCATATAAACATTCAATAACTTTATAATATTAATTTTTTTAGAGAATAACCTCTGTCAAATGAATCCCCTGTTTCCTTTTTGCCAGCATCATCTGCAACCTCTGTATGTAAAAAAAAGGTTGATAATTGATTAGAGTAGAGTAGCATAGCATAACAAAATTAATCCATATGAAACTAGAGTGAGAGACTTACTATGATCATTTGGAGATTCTGATTTCTCATGAGAATCCTTTTGAGGAACAGGGGAAGAAACCTCTTCTTCTGGAACAGAGTCCATAGACTGTGGTTGTTGTTGTTGTTGTTCGGTTTTGTTGGAGTTTGAACCCTCTTCTTCTCCCATGATTCAACCTTGAAATTAAGTTGGCGACAATAACAAAGTTTTAAGCTTCGGTTATGGTAGCAATGGATGAATATTACTAGGAAGATTGTAGTTATATATATATATAGCAAACCTTGTTGGTTGGTTGAGTTGGATTTTGGAAATAACAAGGTTTTTGTTATGTAGTGTGGTGTGACCTCAACTCAAAGGATGCAACCTTGCCTTGCAGTTGCAGAACAACAACAACGTAAGGGAGTGACCAAGTTTCAAACAACAAAGTTATGCCGAATATTGCCTTTGGATTCTCTTCATGTTACTATTTGTTCTCATATTACAAGATTACAAGAGATAGTCTTAACAAAATAATAATAATAATAACGTTTACTATTATTTATAAAAAAATAAAATTGTTAGGTCTATTTCAGTTATAACACGAAGAACATATTTAAAAAGAAGAGGTTTCAAATCCCTGAATTTTCATCTCGAGTAATTAATTTATGAAAAAATATTTTCATACTCACATTTTTTTTTTACTCACTTTATACTCATGATTATATACGTTAAAATATCGAGTTACACAAGTAGACGTTTTGTTGAATTTTTATTTTTTCGTTGTAACTACATATTTCTACATGTGTAACCACCAAATTCGAAAAGACACTGTAACCAATAAAATTACTAATATAACCACTTTTTTCCACGTACGTAACCAATGACTACATTTAGTACAGAAAATTTTGAGTACGAAAATCACGACTCTTAATTTATATACTACCACTATTCACTTCACTGCTCATTGGCTTTTAATTTTATTTATTTTTCTATGACACCACATTTAATAATTATTATTTCCTCTCCCTTTCTTCTTATTTTCTTTCTATCTCTCTTTCTATATATTCTTATACCTCAAAATTGAGATGTAAACTTGTAATCTCTAAAAAATTATCATTGTACACCCCAATTTTGAGGTGTAGAATAGCATCAAAAAACAGATAAAAAAATAAAAAATATTAAAAATAATATGATATATAAAGATGAGAGATTAAAATAAAAATGAATATTAAAATGAGTGTAATGTATAGTAATAGTATGCTAATTGTTACCTCTGATTCTTTTTATAGAACCTTCTAACCGATTCACACGGATTAAGAAAATTATTAACAATTTTATTTAATATCTTGTCTTATTAAAAAATAGTACAATATACCAAATTTATCCTTGTTTAAAGTTAAAATTTTTAACAAATACATTGATTGAACCCACTATCCCTTCATTTATTATAAGAGTAGACAAGGAAAAAACTAATAATTATTTCTTAAACTATATAAAGAGTCTTATATATAGAATAAAAAAATTTCATCCAAAAAATCTTATATTTAGGACCGTAATATTACTCTTTCTCTATTCACCTCTCCTTGTTATCACTTAGGGAAACTATAGTGATGATATCCTAATTGTACATCATCTCATTTTACTTTATAGTTGTGTCGTGATTATTATTGTAATATGTTTATTGAAGTTAAATACATATAGATATAATTTTAGAGACTACAAAAATCTTTATATTTCGTTGTCATGTAGCGAATCGAACCTTAATTAAAAACTTTGCTTTAGAATAATTCTTTTGAGAGTGTAAATATTTTTTTTAACACAAATAGTAATAATAAAGTGCATCTTATCTCACCTAATAAGGTATTTTCATACACTAAAGAGAACTTAACCATGACCAACATGTGATGGAGAAGAAATTTCTTAATAATTTAATTAAAAGTTGTGGTTATGTTTTTTTTATTTTGCTTGACTTTTCATTTTGTGTTTTTTAGTAAATTAATTCAACCAGGTGTTTGTTTCGTGGAATTAAAAAAAAATTAGGAATGTTACTTTAGGAATAAGCATTCTCAAGTTTGGTATAAGTTTTTTTTTTTAAATATTCCTAAAAAATCACTTTCTCACTTTATGATAGATTTTCATTGTCACTCTCAACCATGGGTATCAAGGATTCCCAAGTGGTGGATATATTAAGATTTAATGGAAAAACCAAAACTACCCATATTGCTCCCCACCAAATATACAATAAGGAGCTCTTTGAGCTTAAGGTGAGCGGTTTGATCTCCGGTGGGGTAGAATTAGGAGTAGTGTAGTGTGAGGATATGTGTATTTGACCGATAAAAAAAATATATATACAATAACTACTATATTGTTCTTCTACATTAATGCCTCGAATAATATTTTTTTAAAAAAATACAAACTTTATTAAATACTACATTTTTATTAGTTAATTATATGATAAAATTATCCTTATCATATAATAGTTTATCAAGATCTTACTAAATATTCTTTATTTTTAAAATTTATAATTCAATTAAATTTTATTTGGTACGTTAATATATTTTTTATAAGTAAATTTTAAGTAACGTTAATATATTATTTCATAAATGATACAAATAACTAATTGAAGTTTTTTAAAAAATTAAATATTAAAAAAATAAATATTGTTATCGGGTTAGTAAAATAATATTTAAAATAATTTCACATGCAATAGAGGTATTTTGATAATTATACCATAAATTTTTAGGAATGCATTTTCTGAACTAAATTTTAGATTACAACAAAAAGATAAAGATTAAAACGTGGACTCAGATGAGTGGAAACCTGGGTCTAGCCTATAGTGGGCACGATGGGAACCCCATAGGCGATTATTATAAATAGACCTGTAAATAGGTGATGGTCCCAACACATCAAACCGTCGATTTGCCACATAATCTTTCCCATTTCAGAGTGAAGCATTCAGGATTGAGACTCAAGAGGTTTAGTTGAGGAAGATCACAACACTACTTTTTCATCTAACCTCTTAGTTAGTCTCTAACTTGTCAATAAGTTTGTGAGGGGCATAGATCAACGTGTTCGTGACGCAATAAAACTTCCGCTGCATCTCGTGGTTACGAGCACTAAAGGATTCACGTAATTCTCTAGAACCCTAACTCTATAATTTTAACACAATGACCTCCTAACGTTATTGGATATTTCTATTCAGTTTAAGAATATTCCAACAAGTGCTTTGAATCCTTTTAAACATTCCAAGGAAAAAAATTAACAACCAAACAAATTTTTTTATAATACCCAAGAATATACATTCATGGGCATTTCAAGAGTATATTTTCAATAATTAGATTCCCAAAAATATTTTTTTAATTTCACAAAACAAACGTCCCAAAGGAGTAATTATATCAACTTATGAGATTTAGATTTTTTTCATTTACCTCTTTAAATAATTCACCAACCTTCTCTAAAGAGGAATAAGTGTAATATCGAGGAAAGTTAAGGGATTAACGGAATATTAGTGTCAATGAAGTAAGAAATTAAGTCTAAGACATGATTATTTTTCGATTACCCACCTAAAATCTCTACAGCTAAAGTTCGAACATTAATATTGGACCTCTAATCTCTCAGGTTTTAATTTTTATTTTTTTTTATAAATTTGGAGTTTAGTTTTTATTTATTTATTATTTACTCTAATTTTTTTAATCTACCATGATGCTTGACGTCTAAGTTTATTTTTTCTTTGACTAAAATCATTGCTCAAGCTATATTTTCAAATTGTTACTTCTATTATACCTTTTTTCTTTTTTTGTTTGGAACACTTCTATTCTAACTTGGAAAGCAAAAGATACATTTTTTTTTTTGAACAAAGCAAAAGATACATGTGTGAATGAATCTAAGCTAGTTTGTTTACTTTAACTTTTGATTTTGAGATCATATCATTCTCACTATTATCATATTTTGACACTTGTCTAAGTCATTAAACTTTTTGATACTATGTTGATCCATCTGTTGATTGGGATCACAAGTGTTAACATATCAATTAACCAGCGGCTATTTGATTATATTATCTTATCAACTGATTAAGAGTATGAATTATGTTGTTTGACTTGTACCAGTTGAGTGTTATAAAGTATAAACTTATAATTAATTAGATGATCGTTATTCTTCTCACAAATTATTGAGAGTAAAGATAATATACCAGTTGAGTGTTTGTTTTGTTTGTATTTTTATTTTTTATTTCTATTTTTTGCTTTTATTTGATTTCTTGTAGGGAAAACTAGAAATAATTAAAAACAGGATTTTTTTCCTACCATTTTCATTTTTTTTTATAAATTTCAAAAAATAAGAAATAAAATGAAAATAAATAGAAATAGAAAATAGAAACATTAACCAAGCATGTCCTACATCCTAGTAGGGTTGAGATTTGTAGTGTCATTCCAAATGAATAGGTGATTTTGCATGTATATATGCAGATTTTATTAAATTTACAACCAATTTTCATAGTTAGCTTCTCTGCTTTAATAAAGACTTTCAGCTGAATAACTGGGGTTCAGAATTTTTATTTGTCATTCAGATTTGTCATTCAGATGTGTTTCTGGAACATACGTTGAAGAATACAATCAAGTAGCAAATTGATTTGTAAGTTAGGGAGCTACATCATGTTTTACTTGGATTTTGGGGTAGTTAGTGCCTTCAGCCATCTAGATGCTTCTTTTGACAAATAGGATGAGTGTAGGTTTTATTCGTCTTTACTTTGTTATTATTTTCAATTGTATAAAAAAATATGCCCTAAATGTTTTTGGAAAGATTTTTGTTTCTTCCAAAGTGATAAAAAAAATTGCTTCTAACTGACCAAACCAGGGATGGTATGGTTAGAAAAAAAGAGGTGATGAAAATAACAAGTCTTTTTATTTGGTAAAAATTAGCCATAGTAGGTCAAGCCCGCATGCATGTACTCACAAATTTGGGCTTTGATCCATTTTGGTTTTCTAGCCTTTTGTATAAAAAATTCTGAATAGTTGACCCCCAAAAATAGAAATAACTATCCAAAACATGTACTACTCTCCTTTCAGCCTGACTAGGGTTTGGCTAGTACTTTTTCTACCACATATTTTTTAGGGCACTATGTTTTTTTTTTCAAAATTGCCCCTCTCTTAGATTTTGAGAATCTGTGAATTACAGATTTTAAAAAACCGAGCAAATAGTTATCAATACTGGTCGTTTGAATTCTCAGTATTCATAGTTCACAGGTTCTTAGAATCTGTAATTCATGGATTCTTAGAATCCGTCCTCTCACGAATTCTTAAAATCCGTTAATTAACCAATTTCACGATTCCTTAGAATCAAAACGAAAAGATAGATTTTCAAAATCCATTTCTTTTAAGTGTGATTAACCCTAGGATTTTCTGTAACACCCCGAACAGGACGCTAACCACCATCCCCGGAAGTGTTCTTAAGAGCTTAGCCACCCCTTTAAGTGACCTATCCCCCTGCGAATAAATCTACATTTATTTCAGGATTTGGGGACTTTCTGTAGTTCGAACCCATAACCAAATGGCTATAATCATGAATTCCTAATAACTACTACTAATTAGGACATGCATTTTTACCCTTTTGATTCAATATACGCTGAAACAAATATATATATATATATATATATATATATATATATATATATATATATATATATATATATTACCAACTTTTGTAGATAGTTGAATTTTTTAAAAATGTTTATTAAAAATTAAATCTTTAACAGATGTATAAAATATACATTATTAAAAAAAGTTATATTTATTTTAAAAATCTCTTTACCTCGAAAAAATTAAGGTTCCGTTGTAGATAGATAAAAACTCTCATTACACATATATCAATCAATCCATACACACTAATTAATCAATAATTGAAGTGATTTTGCATTACCCATCTTGTCTTCCACCAACGGATCAATGTAGTTCTATAATAACCAATTACTTGCATGGAGCTCTATATATATAGTATGATTAGTGTTATGTTTATAGTACTATATAGTGATCCGTTTGTTATGGTAATTCTTCTGTATTTTCTTTTTTTAAAAAAAAAAATGCAGTCATCGTAATGCGTTTGGATATATCTAAAGGTTCAATCTGTTGATAACCATAGGTTGAATTCTTTGACTAGTCTCAACCCACATATAACCCCCAAAAAATAGAAAAAAAAAAGAAGAAAAAATTAAAGATAAGGTAGGCGTAGAGTTTTTTTCTTCACGTGTGAGGCATCCTTTATAGGTGAATATATAATATATGTGATCTTTTTATTTCTTTTCATTTTTCTTTATCACTTTTTCTTTTTGATGTGTATTAACCTTATTAGGGTTAGGTTAAGGTTCTGATTTTAAGAAGGTTAAATCTCAGGTAGAAGATGTTTTATTGTCCTTTATTGAATATGTGTAGAGACTTCAACATTTAAATTAGTGATCTAATAAAATTTAATATGATTAATGAAAAGTTACGTTTATTACATGATGTTCATATTATGTAAGTATTTATAATAGAGTCTATAGGCTTTAGACTTATTGTGACCGTTGGACTTAAGTCTTTGGTCCAGTTATACTGTGGTGCTGATATAACCTATTGGCTACATCTCCGTTAGCGAGACCGAAATGGTGCCATGAGCCTATGGATCGACATGGCTTAAATGCCGAGACGCCGGTTCATAACACCTTTAATTATTATCCGTTCTTGATTCCATGCCTTCTCTATTTGACTATGGAAAACTACAGTATCTCTATTAGGTTTAGGAGGCTAATATTTATGTTTCTAATTCTTAATAAAAAGAAAAAAGAAAATGTGACGTAGTATGATACGTTGGCAATTTATTTATATTAATAGGAAATGGAGGAAAGTGGTGAGACATGTATGTCTTGTGAGTGGTAGTTATAGTTTTGAGTGTAGTAGGGTAGACCACCTTCACGGGAGCACCTTCTATTGTCTCTCATGTTTCTATTATTCGTAGAAAAATCTTTAGTGCATCATTGATATTATTTATTGGTATATTTATACTTTTTTAAAATTTTTTTTTTTACTCATTAAATCCTAGTCATTTCTAACTCATGGTTAGAAGCGAAGAAATATGTAGTTAAATTTGTATATGATTTGGTGAATTACTATTCTTTAAATATTTTTTTCATATTGAATTTTTGCAATTAATCAAATCATATACAAATTTAACTACATATTCATGGATAATTTGGTTAGTAGGATCTTGGAGCATTCTCTCAAATTGAATTTTTGTGATTCATCAAATCATATACAGATTTAACTACGTATTTATTTATATTTAATCACGAGTAAAAAATGAGTAGAATTGATTGCGTAAGAAAATTAAGACTCTACTTTTTTTATACTAATTTTTTTTGTTTTAGCTGAGTGTAAGGTGTACTCATAAATAGTAATGATACACCAAACACTACTCTATTCTATATATGTATGGCGATCACAATGACAAAAGTGATATATCAATTAATAATATGATTAAGAAAGAAAATATATATGAAAATATGTCAAACATTTTCTTACGACTTAATTTTCGACATCAAATTAGACTTAAAAGCTCGTACGACCGTATATCTTATCCTGATGCACTATAATGTGGACCAAGCTTAAAGAGTAATAGACCTTTAGTTAGATAGCTTAGTTAGTTTACTTTAAATAACAAGTTTATTTTCTATATAAATCGTAAACTTCATATTTTTAATTCAATTCAAGGAATTCATTTCTCATAATTCATGTTAGAAAGAGTGTTTAAGATGAGTGATGATGAGTGGCAAACCTATGTATAGTTCAGTAGGTACACTCCTTAAATTTGAGAAATTTACGAGTAATATAATAAATTTTTTGTATTTTACACTCCTTACTCTATTTTTGAACCCATAGATTTATATTTTTATATTTGACATTTTAATTATACAATTTTAGTCCACTAATACTAAAATTCATTCGAAACTCTCTTAAAAATTATCTATTTTTTATATTTTTTATTTAATTAAGTTGTACTCCTAATTCCGAGTCTTATCTCCGTCACTAATAATGATAAGAAAGTTCTACATTATTGGAGTGAAAGAGTGTACTAAGATGGTTAAGAAAGAGATTGTAAGAGGTTTGGCAAAACTTCTCTTACAACTTTTAATCTGGTGTTAAATGCCACTATACAAGAAAGAAAGAAAATAGACATTAATTTTTTAAGGTTAATTACTATTTATGGGCAAAGTATACCACAATATAGACACAAATTCTGAACAAAGATCATAAGTAACTGGTAAGTTCTTAATCTTTGTCCAAATCAGTTCACATGTCCACTTAGTTCCCACATAGTAATGCAGTTTGGTGGAAACTACAAAACCATATTTCCAATTAATCCCATCATTTGTTTGTTGAATCTTTCTGAAGATCATGCATGGGCTAATAATAACCTAAAAAGGTTTCCTTTTTAATTTTAAAGAGCTTAATCTATTTTGATAGTAGTATAGTAGAAATACTATTAAGATATCAGGGGAAGGTGTAGAATTCAAATTCGGTTAGGTGCAAAAATTTCTCCTCTCTCTACCCTTAAAAGAAAAAAAAATTAACTTATAAAAAAATATCTGATAGAGCTTAATGCTGTTAAGAGAATTTTTTTTAGAGAATTTAGAGAATATCTCATTTTCTATTATTGGAATTAAAGATTAATCCTCTGAACATAGTGAGATTTAGCTTCCAAATTAGTGTCATTTTCAAAATTTGAATCATAATTCTTTCGTTCAAACCACAAATATGTGACATTCGTTATCACTTTGTGAACACCCTTTTGGTAAAATATGGTTAAGAATTTAGATTCAAATTAATTAACCCATACAATAATATTCAATTTAAAATTGAATGAACTTTTTTAAGCAAGCCTTAAAAGTGAAAACCATCATGAAAAGAGAAGATTAAGGTTCACTCTCGTTGAAAATATGCAAGGGGACCAACTAGCAAGTAATAATGCTCTTCATTAAAAAGCTAGCAATAGCAATAGCATCAACATCTTTATTGTTCCCACTTTTGTCTCTGATTAATTAGATTGACCTATATATCCCCTGCAACTAAGTCCCTTTTTAAATTTTAATAATTATCATATATTATCATAATCTTTAACACAATTCCTTTTCATGGTAAGTTAGTGATTTAGGGTTAATCTGCATATGAACTCAAGATATTTCTTGAATTAATTTTTTTTTTCTCTTCTCTGAGTATTTACTGCCAAAAACAGTGACTAATCCCCTCTCCAAAACTGAATTCGCATGAAGCGGTTATCGGGTAATCACAAAATTAAATTAAACATTTAAATAATACACTTTGTCACCTTGTTAAATTGTTGGTATTGAAAGTCAACTAATAACTAACAAAGACTATTGTTTTTTTTTTGTGGTAATTACTATTAATTTTGTTTGTGTACGGGTCATATTGAGAAGGTAGATAATCTATTCTTGCTTTGTGAATTTTCTCATGATATCAGGTGTCATATTTTTGGTTGGTTTAATTTTTTTAAAATAATTTCATATTTATTTGAATTCAAATAATTTAATGGAGAGCAAGATTTAATTGAATTTTTTATTACAACAAATCAAATTTTTAATTTAACAGGATAAGAGGGTAAATACTATCTTCGTAGAAATTGCACCATAAAAAATATTTAATAATAATGTGTTCTGTGAACTTGTTTGCAGGGCCGGCCCAACAAATTTAAGGGTTTAAAGCAAATTTTTTAGATGGGACATTTTCTTAATCTAATAAAAATAATTATTAATTTTTTTTAATTTCATTTAAAATTGTAAATAAAGCTAATCCATTTAATTTTTGTTGAGACATTGTTAATCTAAGAGAAATTAGTGATTGTGGGATTCGAACCAGAGACGCAAAAGTTGCAAGCAATTAGGAAGACCAACAAACTAAAAGTCAAATTCTTCCATCGTACACATTTTATTAATATTTGTATCTTAAAAATTTGTTTTCATTAAAAAAAATGTATAGTAAGTAAAAAAAAAATTGGGGCCTAAAGCGAGGGCTTCACCCGCTTTATTGTTGTGCCGGCCCTGCTTGTTTGTTATTGTTTACTTAGCAAAATAAACACATTTTTGATAAAATAAAAAATCAAATTTAAAAAATTTTAAGGTGTTTGTTTATACTTTTAAAATATTTAGAAATATAAAATAATAAAAATTACCTTAAACTACTTTTCAAAAATATTAATTATAATAAAAAAGAGAATGTAATTAAAAAAAACATGTTTATTACCAGTATAATCAAATATAAATAATTTCATATTTTCATGGTAACCACTTAAAAAATTAATTTTTTTCATTATCTACCTTCAAAATTACTTAATTTTAAGTAATAACAAAAATGAAATTAATTTCTTGAGGGAAACCAAAGCTGGCCCAAAATGTGCACACACACACATGGGAGTTGTTTGCCAGAGTAGGAAACAAACACTTGAGGACCACAAAAAACTACTACTTGTGGTTATGGATATTATTATTATTATTATTATTATTATTATTATTATTATTATTGAATTTGAAGGATTTAATAGCTAGTATATATAGTACTTGCACAATGGGACATATGTATCTTTATTTTCACTTTGTGTTAAATCACAAAATTGAGAATGAGAGGTTGGCGTTTGGCCCAAATTGGCCACCAACCATAAGTGGGAAGGGAAATGAGAGGATTGTGTTCTGTTATGTTTCTATTCTATATATTTTGGTTTGGGACATAAGAAATGGACCCCAAGTTAAATATGTAGTTTGGTTTGGCAGGTGAGGCATTCAAAAAGTGAATTTGGTTCTTAACTGTGACATTTTTTTAGAGGATAAATATCTCTCTAACTTAATTACACCTATTGACTTACATAAATCTAACAACGTTACAACATTACGACATAATTAATTTTTAACATTTAAAAAATATTATTTTTTATACTTGTAACATTTTTTACATGGTGTATAAAGATTGTGTTACAAAAAGATTTTAGCAATATTTGAATAAATTTAGAGGATAAAAAAGTGAATTAAAGTAGTTCAAAAGATGAGAGAATATATGGATCTAATTCATGAACCTTAAAGACATTTGACTTTTTAATGGTTCTTAAAATTATGAGACCATCTCCAATGGGGGTGCTTAAATGAGTTCTTATCATTTAAGCACCCCATATTCTTTGGAGCATGATGACATGGAACGGGGTGCTTAGCAAAGTTGCTTAAATTAGCACCTGGTTCTTATAGAAAAAGTGGGCCCAATTTATATTAAAAAAATATATATATATGAGATAGTTAATGTGTGAGTAAATGTGGGTTCCATCCGGAGTGCTTATTTAAGAACTTGCATTGGAGTACTTCGGGTGCTTAAATTAATAAAGTGATGTGTACATTTAAGATCCAACAAAATATAATAAATTAATTCATAAGAACTAGTTAAGCATCTCTCCATTGGAGAGGGCCTGAGAAGGTATTAATTCTATATAAGACCATCTCCAATGGGGGGTGCTTAAATGAGTTCTTATCATTTAAGTACCCATCTCCTTTAAAGCATACTGAACAAAGTTGCTTAAATTAGGAAAGTTGCTTAAATGAGCACCTGGTCCTTATAAAAAGAGTGGGCCTAATTTGTATTAAAAATAAAAAAATAAATATGAGATAGTTAATTTGTGGGTACATGTGGGTCACATCCGAAGTACTTATTTAAGAACTTGCATTGGAGTGTTTCGGGTGCTTAAATTTATAAAGTGATATATACACGTAGGACCCAGCAAAATATAATAAATTAATTCATAAGAACCTAGTTAAGCACCTCTTTGTTGGAGAGGGTTAAGTCATTATCATTATATATAGAGAATTTGAGAAGAAGCATGGCACACATCTAAGAGAAAAGCGAATAATCCACAATGAAGTTTGAGTGACTTGAGAAGTGAAGTGAGATGAGGGTGTTATTTTATAACTTATAAGTGTGAAATTGATGTAAGCATGGATTGGAGACTTAAAGACCCTAATATTTGAAGAGTTTAAATGTTGTTAAAGATTATTTTAATTTGTAATAAATTGATCTAAACAATTGATAAATTCATTAGAAATTATTTTTGTTATTGTTTAGGACATGTTAATGTTATTTGTAGCAGATTGCCTCCGGCCTAAAAAGAGGAGTAGATTTTGGTTATTGTCTTGTAGCAAATTGTCTCCTCGCTAAAGCGAGAAAATTCTGGCTAAAGCGAAGAGCAGGTTTTGCGTCTATGTGGCCTTCTCGATGAAGCACGAAGCATCAGAAACCTAGCTGAAGCGAGAAGCCAACGTTAAGAAAAACTATAAATAAAGTTTCTTTCTGTAAACGGATTTTGGCGAAATAGAATTGAGTTTTAGAGAGATTCTCTCTTGTGTTGAGTCTCTTAGCCAGGAGCTTAGAGAATTTAGTTGTGATTCTCACCAATGGTTCCAAACACCATTGTGGCGGATCCACAAAGACTTATCAACAATTAATTTCAATTGATGTAGTGTGATGTTTTTTATCATTGATTTTAGGATCAATGTGGTGAAACCTCACATTCTTATCTCTAATGCTTAGATTAAAGTGGCAAATTCTTATGATCTCTTCTGTTTTCAATTTCTTCTTCCTTCGTTGTTCTTAATTTTAATGAAATTAGATCCAACTCTCATGAGGATACATCCTCATTAGATCAAAATACTTCAATTTGTAGGATGATACACAAATATTGCAACGTTTCTTTGAGATAATAATGAACTGCTTTGTTATAGCATTTCTGCTTATGTAGGCAAAAACCGTCAAACCACGTAATCCTTGTGTGTTCTATTTTATGATTTATTTTGTGTGTACTTGTCAACGATCCCTTTAGATGTGGGTTTTTCACAACAAATTGTGACCGTTGAGGACACGTACTAGCACTACTTCCTCTTAATTTCTTTTATCATTGAATAATATTTTGTTGACATCCAAAAAACTTACACCCATAATATAATATTACTATTTGATTTAAATGAATTAAAAATTAGGGAAATGAAAGGTACTAAAGGGGTCAAGAAATAATAAAATAACGAGGATGTAAGGTTGATATATGATTTTTGGGTGTCAAAAAATCAACACTCTTTACCATTTGGGAATACATGTATGGTTTGTGTAGTGACTGAAGATGCACGCTTTGAAATTATTGGACCCCTTATATAGTGAGAGACTTTGGTGGTTGACTAGTAGTGTATAGTGTGCACTAGTAGTATAACTTCTCACCTCACATATCATTCACACTGAATACATTATTAATTGTCGGCAATCAGCGATTAATCCTTTTAAAAATAAAGAGGTCATCAAAATTGTTTTAATGTCTCCTAATAAAAAATTTTATATACACATTATCAGAATTCGAACTCACTCCTGTAAATATACTTAAAAGATTTGAGACTAACTACTAAATTATACTAAAGTTTGTTATTCGTGCACATGTAGAATCCATATGACCAGCTTTGAAGGTAAGTAAAAGTAAATTAGAAGAAGCAAAAGAAAAGCAACAACTACCTCATCACTAGCACCAAATACCAATATTTATATATATGCACCATTCACCACACTTCACTTAAATTTGTTGTTCACGTACCATTTCCGCTTCTATATATTTTCTAATTTGAAGGTTGCAATTTCACTATTTTTAGTCTATGCGTGCTACCTCTATTGCTATTTGTATTTGGTGGTGGGTGCCTTTGTTTTTAGTCAAGCTTTTATTTGTACTATAACTAATAAATACAAAAAATTTGTATATATATTATAATAACCAACTAATATATAATATACAACTTAAAAAAAAAAACTATATTTTAATTAGAGGTAGGTATACAATCTGCGACCCATGAGTAGGCCCACAGAAGTCAATCCGTGCGATGTTGAGCAAATAAAAATGAGGATCATAATGGGTTTCGTGGGTTAATCCATTTAAATTGCGGGTTAAATAAGTGCCTTGCGGATTTGCGTGTTAATCGGAGAACCACATATATAAAGGAAAGGAAAAAAAGTTATTTCAATTTAAAAATATGCTTTTAATCGTTATTTTTTAACTTTTTGTGTGAAAATTAATTTTGTAATAATATTTTTCCAATTTAGATAAAATTAATATTTTTAAATTAAAAGCATTTTTTAATTAAGATTTTTTCTAAAAAATATTAAATTTTTATCCTCAAAAAATATTTTTTAATAAAATATTTTACTTGGACTGGTTTGTGGTCTAATTTTATTGCACAAATGTGTCTGCTGGCAATCTATACTACTACTAGATACTAGATTATTATATGCTGCTATTTTACTTATATATATATAAAAAAATTTTTAAAAAAATACTATTAAATGCTGCAAGTAGATACGGTTAAGAGATTTAGGTCCTGTTTGGAAAGGTTTACGTACAACTTATGAAAATAGTTTATGGATTTATATAAGCTGTTTTCAGCTTATTTTCATAAGCTTCTTGAAGTAACTTATTAGAATAAGCTGTTTTTAGCTTATTCAAGTAAATTTTGCAACTTTTTTTTAAAAAAAACCTATAATTTAAAAATAATTTATTACATAAGTACTTAATTAAATTATATACCCAAACACACCCTTAAGATATTCGTGAGTTCAAAAGGAAACCGACCGCCGTCTCCGTTCAAACGGCCGCCGTTTACCAACGTAACGGAGTACGTAAACTCATCCCTGTAATCAATTAATTAATTAATTAATTAATTTAAATAAAACCATCAGCCTGGCTTGCAATATACTCTCAATTAATGTGATTAATTACAATGTTGAAGTACAAACTAAACAGTAGTACTAAAGTAGTAATTTATTTAATTTTTAGATAACATGTGAATTCCGTTGTTTTTTATGCGTATATTTTTTGTTTTTATATATACTTATGTGTATATTTATTTTAAGAGTGAAGATTAACATACATATAACTATTATTCATTTCTCACGTCCTACGACCCATTCAACAATAAATAAATAAATAAATCAAATGTCAAAGGTGATTGAATAAGTTGTGAGTTGTGAAAAAGTGAATAATAGTTATATGTATATCTTTTTCTTTTTTTTTTGTTATTGTAAAACCTTGTTATCGACTCAACTTTTTTATTTACCATATAAAGAACTCGTTAAATTTATTTACCTTAAAAATAATATGTTTGATTTAATTTAAATACACTCTTCATTCCTTTTTATTTGTCTATTATTTATGAAAAAAGTTAATTATCTATTTACTTACATTTTTAATATAGTATTAAATATACTTTATCAATTTTACGATTTATTTTATTGGAATACTAATCAATGTTCTATTTTTAAACCAATAAAAAATTAAGAAATAAAAAGTATTACGTGAAGTTTAAATATTGTTTTGGTAAAAGCAAGAATGATAAAAATATGTTTTATTTTTCGTATTTTTATTCCCGGACGTACTGATACTTTCTCTGTTTCTATTTAACTCTCCATCTAAGGCTAAATTATGTAACACCACAGCGGCTTGTTCAGGATTGACGTACAACTACCACCACGGACAAACATGCAACTTTTTTCGTGTGTTTGGTCCTCACTCACATACTTCTTGAAAATCACTTCATAAGAGGTCACACATCCCCTAATTGCTCTAAATCAAACACGTTTAATTTTGGAGTTCTTAAGTGATAGACTACCATAAAGTAAATGTATTTTGTTAGTATAGCTAATACGAATCAATTATTTTAAGCTATCATTGACTGTATAGTCTCATACTTATACAACCTTTGGATCCCTCCTATTCCGGTGTATATTCGATTTATTCACGTGTCCGGTCCTTAGAAGCATGCCAGAAATCACTCCTCGCCTATACCTCATTTCATCGACAACACTCCCCGCCCTCATCAGCATCCAGAGTGTCACAAAATTATGCTTATTAAAAATATATAATAATTATTCTTATTTTCATTAAAATATTTTTTTAACTCTATATTATTTTTTATTTTATTAAATCAATAATAAAATATTAGTTATTATCTCAATTAAATACATACAAGAGTATAATTGATAAAAGAATAATAAAAAAAAATATAAATAAACAATTAAATAAAAAAATACTCTCTAAATAAATACAAGGAATGAAAGGAATAAACAGGAGCACACTAATCTTAAAGTTTTTTGGGTCATTTTAATGTGTAATTAATAAGTTTGGGTATACTATACTTTTTACTATAAATAGTTAAATTTTATATTATTTTATTTTATTTATTTTATTATTATTATAAAAATATTAATTTAAATACTTAAAATAGAAATGAAGTATGATATTCTATAATTTTAAGAGAGTATTATAAGTTCAACTAAGTGTTATAATTAAAACTTTATACTAAAAAGTAAAATCTGAAGTTGTAACCTTGTACGGTGTACCTCACATCTTTTAATACTGAATTTCTTCGGTGAAGTAGAACGTATTTTTGCAACATTAATTATCATTTATCAGTATTTAATCTATTAAAATTAAAACAACCAAAATTTTGGAATTTAACACATTAAAATCGTGATTTTTTATTGGTATACGACATAAAAATAGTTATATACTGCACTCATTATAATGTACTCCTTGATATTTGTAAAGTTGTTTTCTGTTTTACAACAAATATTTTTATAGTATTGATATCTATTATTAATCAACATTTAACAAAAAAAAATACTTACGCTAAATCAACAATATAATTTTTATATATGTTATATATTTTTATTTTGGTCCTTACACATTAGAAAACATTTTATTTTAATACATATACTTACCATTATTTTCACTTTAGCCTTTACTATTTGATTAAGATACTTAAAAAAAAGCTATTTCAATTCTTAAACTAGGATATTATTTAATTACATATTCTTATAATTGGCATTATTTAAAAACTAAAATTAACAAAAACAATATTAAATTTAAAGACTAAAACAAAAAATATTATAAGTATAAGGATTAAATTCAAATAATAGAAACTACAACATAATTGTTAATACGTTAAAAAAAGAAAAAAAAATCATATGTATAAGACTAAAAAAGGACAAGTATTATTAGAATTTGGGTCTAACTCACACGTCCAAGACTGGACATCTGCGGGTGGCGCCCACGACTAACCTAGCTCTGATAAAAATTTGGGTTTGAGCCTAACTTACTCCCAAAAACTAGCTTATAGGAGAAGGATTGCCACATCACTTATATATTACATGGTGATCCTCTTTCTAATTGACGTGGGACTTGATCTTAACTAGTATCGAGATTAAAATCTTAATTAACCAAAAACTTATTAATCAAGATACTTTTCGCGTATCGCTTTTAAAGTTACGGTATTGGGCCCCTCATTAAAAAAATGTCTAACTGCATAGAGTAGCTTTTCTCCTCTCTATTCTTTATATTATTTTTTTATGAAAAAAGTTTATTTGTATTCTGTTGAGTACGCATATAGGTAAGGATAAAGGGTCGGTTAGCAAATTGTTTTTGGTGCATTAGATTGGTTACATTTTGTTACAGTTGAAATGTCACTGTCATAATATCAGAAGAGGAACATGGAAAATATTAGCTAGACCCCCCTTGGATTTTTCGTTTTTGCCAATAACCCCACACACCAGACCCAATGGATCGTATTGTAGCTTTCCGCATTGGGCCAATAACCCCACAGTGTGTGTTTGACACAATTAATTTATAGCTTATTTAGGAGCTTATAACTTATAACTTATAGTTTATAGTTTATGAGTAAGTAGAGATGTTTGTAGCTTATGAAAAACTACTTCAAGTAGCTTATAGCTTATAAAAAATAGCTTTCAATAATTCTTTCTTATTTTACCCTTTAGTCATTTATTATATGTTTACTCTATCAAATAATTTATTACATGTAATTATTATTTGTCATTTTAAGTCATTTAACAAATATAAGCTACCTAATAAGCTAATTTTACTAAACACATCTACTCAATTATAAGTCAATGTCATAAGCTATAAGCATAAGTTATAAGATATAAGCTAGTTTTACCAAACAGAGCATACATCAATCTTTTCTGAGGTTTGTCTATATTATACTTATTTCTTTTTAATTTTAAAAAATACATTTACTCCCTAAATTTGTACTTTCAACACAAAAATGGGAAAATCAAAGAAGATTAATAAATGGTAAAATCAAAATTATTATTTTAAAATGAAAAATATACATAGTAACACCATTAAAAAAATTAATGTCAAGGGTTTTTTGTAATGAACATAAAAACAAAGGATATAAGTGTAATTTTGAAAACTAAAAAAGAGTAATTGTAATATAGACAAACCTCATGGGAGGTTCGTATAATTATCCCTATTATTTAAAGACTAACATTTTTTTTATCGCTAAATTATTTTCTTTTTTTAAATGAATGTTATAATTGTTACCAAAAAGTGAATGTTATAATTGTTTTAAAATATTTTTATTTATGAACTTTTTTCATGTTTTATAAAATAATAATTCAATAAAAATTAAATACATAATTCATGTTTTGTAGATAAAAAAAATTATATATTTCTCATCACGAAAATAAGAAGGTTTGTAATAATATTTTATACGTTGATTATTAACTCTTTCATGAAGATTTATATAGTTGTTTAACTCTGTAGTAAGCTACTATAATTAAACAAAAAGGTTGGAATAAATGCAAAACTACATAACATTAGTGGATCCTGTTGATTCAAGTATCCTATGGAATGATAATTACCTTGTAATGGAATCCAATAACAATACTTTAGTCGAATTTTATTTTGTCATCCTATATGTGTATTTGGATTCTCAACGAATGATTATGTTAGTGATGTACTTCTAATTAATAACACTTACTATGGTCAAGTTACTTACACACATTTTTTTTATACTACTATAATGTTAAACACTTCATAAAATATTACCAAGAAAAAAAAACACTTCATAAGAACTCAATCTTCATAGTTCATTATTTTATTTATATTCCTTTCTTTATTATTATTATTATTTTTTGGGTAAAAAACAATTATGAAGTCAATATATACATATACATGCATTAAGCATTTGTTGTGTATTAATTCATAGTCCCACATTATATTGATAGCATTGATGTGTTTCTGATGGATAGGAGGAGAATTGGGCATTGTTGACAATGGATTCTAGCTTGGATGCTGGCCCACAACGATGGGTGGTGTACTTACCAGGATTCTAATGATCAAGTTAGTATTTATATGTAAATAATGAATAGTATGTGTAATTGTGCATGACACATTTAAGATGTATTTATAGTATTCTATCTAAAATTGCGTGTTCATCAATGGGCCATGTAGGATTAATGGGCTTTGCCCAATTTGCTCAAGTGGGATCTTAATCCATTGTCTTGGAAAGAGCATTATGCCCCCAATTCATGCATGCCAGAACCCTTGACCAGGATGCCGATCCATAACAAGCATGAAAAAAAGAGAAGCATATATTTATCAAAGTCTCATATTAAATGAAAGAAAGACATAAGAGATAGAATACTCAAATAAATATGAAAAATTACTTTAGTTCAAATTATTTATGATATTAAATTTTTAATAATAAAATATGTAATTTATTAGTTTTTATAATTAATATAATATTTAGTATAATTGATACATGATGATTTATGGATTTTTAATATTGTACAGGTTAAAAAAATAAAACTAGAAAGAAAATATAATGTTAATTGCATGTCAAACGTAATTACATTAAAGTTTTGCTTTTTTCAATAAGGCCCTGTTTGGAATGGCTTATACGCAACTTACGAAAATAGCTTATGGGTTCCTATAAGTTATTTTCAGCTTGTTTTCATAAGCTTCTTGGAATAGCTTATTAGAATAAGCTGTTTTTAGCTTATTCAAGTAAGTTTTACAATTTTTTCTACGAAAAAACTATAATTTGAAAATAGTTTATTGCATAAGTACTTAATTAAGCTGTATACCCAAACATACCCTAAAATTCTTTCTACTTATGGTTTCTTAACCTATGCAATATTGCACACATTAAAAAAACCCTATATTTATTAGTTTTTATTATAATTCATGTATAATTAATATAATATTTTTATAATATAATTTAACTGAAATATGAATATGATAACATATACTATCCAGTGTGTTATTTAGAAGACACCAAATATTAGAGAGGATAAAAGCTTATTAAACTCTTATCATATTTTGTTTTCTTTCAACTCTCTTATCTTATATGTACTTATCATATTATGTCCACCAAATTGACCCTCTGTGTATATATGCTTGATTACAAAATATTTACACATAACAATGGAACAAAACACTATTTTTGCTTTTTTACATTGGAAAGGAAGATATCAAAAGTATAAAATATTTAATAAAAATATATAGCCATTAATTGTAGATATCAAAAGTATGTGATCAGTAATTTTTAACACAATACATTAATTTTTTTCCTAAATAAATAGTTTTGTATATAAACCCATATAATAGCGACAAGGCTTTTATATAAAAAATGTACTACCTATATACTAAACATGCTAAACGGGTAACTAACACTACTTTACAAGCTTACAAAAATTTGAATCACCTTCTATTAAGTAATTAGAGATAAACATGAAAAAATATATTAAATGTTCTATTTTTTTTTTGTTAGGTATTTATTAAGGGTGTTTGTGGTGCATATACGTTTGATTTTGAAGAAAAAATTATTTAAATTGATTTTTTGGTTTTATAGCTTCATTATTGGATCAATTTTATTAATAACTCAAACCAATCTTTTACCTTCTAGATTGGATCATTTTTTTTAAAAAAAATATGTTCTTATTATATATAATAGTAAATATTATTAATAGCACAACTTAAATATGATGCATAATTTAATTCAAATTTTTTTTTCTAAATTATATATATATATATAACAAAAGCTCAAATAATATTTACATTTGAAAAAAATATACGACTTAGTTTGGGTTGGTTCATTTTGATAGAAGAATCTAAAATCCGAATTAAACAATTAAAATTCTATAGTTTTATTTTCAATTTTCAATATTTTTATCGATTTCAACCGTTTAGAATGATTTTATTCAATTTATAAACACTCCTAATACTATATTTAAAAAAAAAGAAGTACTAGTGAATTTTTAAGTGTTTATAAATAAAAAACGAGCACTCCTTCCACTTTGAAATATTTGTTCCAAAATACTTGTTACTTTATAATACTGAGATAAAATTTATTGCTATTTTTTTAAATCTATTCTTTGTTTACTCATTAATAGTCATTAATAAAGAGTAATAATATTGGTAGTTTCAATTTTCAAAAGAGAGATAATATTGTCTTATTAACATTAATTTGTCTGGATCTTAAAATAACTACTACTAATATGTAGTAGTACTTTTTTTAATACTTGTGCATTAATTAGAGCCTGTTTGTTTAAACTTAAAAATAATTAATTATTTTTATAAGTAAAGAATTGATTATTCTTTTAAGTGATTATCATTAAAATCATAAGTTATGTATGTTTTTCTATCATAAGAATAATTAGATTTTCTGCTTATTTTGATTAGCAATTTGGCACCTGCTCCTCAAAATAAGCAGAAAATCTCATTATTTTCTAATTCTCATTATTTTGAGAAGCACAAACAAACTAAAATTTTTTATAATTATTATTTTTATTAAAATAAGTAGTTATTTTATAAAATGAGCTGAAACAAATGGGCTCTTAGTTTAACATGACTAATATTGCAGAATAGAGTAAGTATTCCCTTAGTTCAAATCACATATATTAAAAAGTGTAATAATTATTATAATTTTTTTCAAAATAAATTTTGAACTCTTCGTAATACTATTTATCTCTCATTGTTTTTTTTGTTTAAGAAATTTAATGACACTAGAGTTCGAACCATGTACACACATGTCCTTTCCAACTATTCTAGCCTTACAGGACTATCTCTCATTATTTGATTGGTTGAATAATAGAGCATTAATTAACATCTAATTAAATATAAGATTAAAATTGATAAAAGTATTTATATTAAAAATATAAATAGAGAGATAAATAGAAATAAAAATATTATTTTTTTTCTAAAAGGATAAAAAAAAAACGGATAGGGTATTTTTTTTTTTTAATGTCAGCGACCCTTAGCCATGATTCATGAATGATAGAGCCATAAGTCAACCTACCTTAAATTGTTGATGTCCTAGAGCAAGTGTACCTCAGTTGTGTCAGGTTTTTAGGTATTTATTACTTTGTCTTGAAAGAAAATTATGTATGTTACCCCTCTTATTAAACAAACATTTCTTAAAATTAGCCAGCATGGATATCAGGATTATGGAGAAAAAAAAAACTAAATTAATAAATAGATTACCTTTATCTTCCCTTTCAAGGCCAAAACAAAACTTCTTTTCCTTACTCTAAAGTCTTACTTTCTCAGTTATTAACTCATTACATTGTTTAAGTACTGGATAGATATCTCAGATTAGTTAATAACTTAAACATACACACTCGAATTCTTGTTTTACAATTCTTTTTTTTTTTTTTTAAGAAATAGATAAACATCATTATAATCGATCTTTTAAGTGTACTTGTGTCAATTTATCAAAATAGTATTTGTTTCATCAATTTAATTCTTGAAAGACTTTTATTACAATTATAATCTTTTAAGGATCAAAAGTCACTAAATTGATTATTTACTTATAACTAAAATTAATTTAATAACAACTTTAATTTTTAGAAAATTAAATTGATGAAACATATTTTAGAAAGACCAAAGTAAATTTTTTTTGTCACTATTTTAGTCTTTAAAAAATTAAAATGATATCAAATTGATTTTTAAAAAAGTTGAAATATCATTAAAATAATGATAAAAAAATTTCAAAAGTTAAATTGATGACACAAATATTTTCAGAAGATAAAAAAAAGAAAAACATACAACAAATAAAAGGCTAATCAACGATATTTTTTTTTCTCCAAGTTATTTTACTTTAGTCAAATTTTTAAAACTAATTTCTCTTTTATCTTTTAACTCTACTCTATTTAAGATTTATGTAAATGATTTCATAAATAAAAAGGTTGTATACAACCGTCCTCTTTATTTAAGGAACCATTTATAGTTCACTTATTTGACATTGCTTGTACTTTTAAATCATTTGAATTTTTTTTTTTTATTATCTCTCCTCTCAACTTAATGATTCTCAGGAGGAGACCATCATACTTCTATAAATATGATAAACAAACTTAACAAAAGATAAAAGAAATAATATTATAAAAATAAAAAGCTAAAGTAAAGTTACTGTGTTTAAAGGGTTTGTTTACTATGATTTTAGGATTACGATGGTCTCCTTATAAAAATGTTAAATCAAGAGGAGGGATAATAAAAAATATAAAATGAAGATAATGTGATGATTACAAAATGAATCACATACGAACCATAGATAATCCTTTAAATATAACGGTTCTTATTTAATACCACCCTCATTTAAAATTTCAATCCACATTAAAACAATTCTATTAAAATAAAATTGTACTCCTAACTTTTATTGATATTTGCTTTAAAATATGTACATAACTAAGTTTAACTATTAATATAATTTTTTGTCTTCACCAAAAACAAAAATATATATATTTTTTAAATAAAATTATTTTTATTTATAGTAAAATCTTATTTGAGCGAGTATAAATAATAGTTTATATTTTTTTTGGTTCATAGGAGTAATAGTTTATATTTTGACTGTGTATAGAAAAGTTTATATGCAGTTCATGAAAATAATTTATAAGTCACCATTACCTGTTTTTAATTTATTTTTATAATTTCATAAAATAATTTATCAAAATAAACTTTTTTTAACTTATTTAAATAATGGTCAAAAGCATATTTTGGTCATGTATCTCTTATGTGCATTTAATTTCGGTCATATATATTTTTTTGTTATATTTTGGTCATGTATCTCTTGTGAACATTTCATTTTGGTCTAATTGACCTAATGAGAACAGAGTCAAATTATCTTATAACGTAATGATAGAGTTGACGGACTCAAATAAAATGAAACATTTATAAAATATACAAAACCAAAATGTAACCAAAAAAATATAACACCAGAATGAAATGCGCATAACAGATAAGAGATACAAGACTAAAATGTATATTTGGCCTTAAATAATTTATATAATTTTAACTATAAATAAATTTAATTTTAATAAAACTTAACAACGGGTATGGGTATGGGGCTATGGACGTCTAAATCAAAGAAGAAGAAGATACGTAATTGTCTAATCCCCCTTGGTCACCCATAAAAACATAAGACCGCGATATTTAACTTACTACACGATTGTCTTCTTTACCCAAAATAAACAATTCTCACCAAATTATTAATTAATTAATTTAACCAAAGTCAATAATTTCATTTTTTTAAAAAAATAAATAAATTAAACTAAATAATTTCATGCGCGTCATGACATCGGGTTCTTAAAGGCCGTTGTTTCTGTGAGAGAAAGACAATAACAGAGAACCAAGCAACGAAGCAGATCTACTCTGTTTTGTACGCTTCCCACTTTCCATAACTCTCTCGTTCCGACCTTCCACGCTACGTCGTCGTTTTGCTTCCTCTCAATCACTTAACCCACCGAGTTTCTGAAATTTTTACAGCATTCAACTTTCAACCTTCCGTCGCCGGAAATGGAGGTTTCTGCCGTTTTCTCCAACTCTGTTTTCTATCGCTGACGTGTTCGCTGGACCAACATGTTTCGTTCTTCCAGATGGAGGACCGACAAGAACAGACTCAAAGTTCTTTTCAAGCTTCACTTCCATGTCACGCAGGTAGCTACCTTCTTCTCTTCACTCTCACCAAATTTTCAAATTAAGCTCCCTTCTGCGATATCGCGCGTAACATCAGGATTTTGGCGACTACTGAAATTGCATCCGATCGTAATTTCTGGCCGCAATGGCCCTGTTTAGCTGCATTCAAATTGAAACATCGACTGTCAACATTTTTGTTAATTTCTTCTTCTTTTTGCCTTAAAAAAAACAGCAACAATTCAATTGGATTCTTGACGCACATTGAGTTCTGTTGAAGGATGGAACTCAATCTTTCGGTTAAATACCTTTTTATCTTCTTTCTCCTTTGTTTTGAATTTAATTGATCACGATTTTGACCTCAGACGACTACAATTTGGATTCGGTTACCTTTTAGGTTGAAGTTTGGTCTGGCTTTGGAACATGTTTTTAAATAATTTTCTATGAATTTTAATTATGTTTAAACTGGGAATTTGAACAAGATGTATAAATTTCTATGGCTTTGGTCTGGGAATTCTTTTGACCTGAGGAGACTTCAATTTGAAATTCTGTTTTTTCTTAAAAAAAATTCAATTGTGTACTTGAACTACATTGAATTCTATTGAAGGATTAATTCAATTTCCTGGTTCAGTTTGGGGTCTGAGGAAATGCTTTCTATTTTGAAATGCTTTTTTTGATTAATCACGATTTTTACCTGAGCTGACTACAATTTGCCTCTGATAACCTTTTATGATGTTTCAAATTATTTTCTATGGATTTTAATTAGGTTGAAACTTGGAATTAAAAAAAAAAAAAAGTACCGTTTTGGTGATGGTCTTATTATGGTACTTAATGCTACTGGATTGGGAATTAATCTGGTAAGATAAGTGATAAGGGATTGTGTTTGGTAATGCAATTTCAGGTGTTTCAATCTGGGGATGCATTGTTTCTGTCTATAGTTCCAGGGGACATTGGAAAGCCCACTACAAGATTAGAGAAAGCCACTGTTCGGGATGGAAATTGTAGATGGGAGCATCCAGTTTATGAAACAGTGAAGTTTTTTCAGGAGCCTAAGACTGGGAAAATCAGCGACAAAATATATCATTTTTTGGTTTCAACGGTATAAACGATTAAATTTTTTTCGCTCGATCATTTACTGTTAATGGCTCTATTTTTATGTCAGAAAGTGATCTAATTTCTGTGTTCTATCTTCTATGCAGGGGTTATCAAAAGCTAGCTCAATTGGGGAGGTTTCTGTAAACTTTGCTGACTATGTGGACGCCATAAAACCCTCTTCTGTCTCTCTTCCCATTAGGAATTCACATTGTGATGCTGTTTTGCATGTTAGTATTTTTTCCTCTCTTATTTTCTTATCTTTTTTTTTATTATCTGTAAAGTTGCTTGAAATTTCAGGGAAACTCACCAAACGTTTGAGTAAGACATAAGTCAAGGCAATGTTGGTCTCATTAATTTTGATTTGTTGCTTAATGAACAGGTATCAATCCAGAGGGTGCAAGAAAACAGTGATAGAAGGTACAAGGAGAACCTCCATGCTTATTTTTCCTTTTCAAGTTATATAGTTCGCCTCACTTCAGTTTTTCATATAACATTCGCAGGGAGGACGGTGAATGTGAAGATGCTAAACTAAAATCCGATGATGGAAGCCTCAGGAACCAATCAAGCAATGGCAATACAGATGAAAGCACTGAAAATTATTCTTCTGAAGTAAGGATTTCACTCATTTGGGCTAGGAATTATTGTGACTGCTTTATATTAATTTTTCTCACTTTTTTGGGGGATGAGGAAGAAGGGGGCGTGAAGTTGTTGCCTTGTTGGTTGGTCTATAAGTTACTGTCATGCTTTCATAATAAAAAATTTCATTGATATATAAACTCAAATGACATGTCTAGTGGATCTAACAATTTTTTAATTTCCTCTTTTTCCGTTTTCCCAGGATGTCACTGCAAAAGCAATCATCAACAGACCTGAATTAAGTGCTAATTACAGGACATCTAGTGGATCTGACATGACATTGTCAAGTTCAGATGACAGCTCTGGACTTGATACTCCCCGCGAAATTGGACTAAGAAAGACGAACATCCACCCCGACACAAATCGGCTTGTTCCAGTCATGCGCCACACATCAGAACCTCAAAATACTACTGTCAATGCCTCAACATCAGTGCTTGACGTTCATCAGAGATCACACTGGGACTGGTCAACTGGTTCAGATCATCAGTTAAGTATAGACGATTCAGCAAATGCTTCTCATGATGCACTTCCAAAGGATAGTTCACAGCAGCCATCCCCCTTAGAGATTGAAAGACTCAAGTCTGAATTTGCTGCTTTGACCAGGCAGGTGAATGTGTCAGACTTGGAACTACAGACCCTCAGGAAGCAAATTGTTAAGGAAACCAAAAGAGGGCAGGACCTCACAAAGGAAATCATTGTCTTGAAAGAGGAAAGGGATGTATTCAAGAAAGAATGTCAAAATCTCAGGTCTTTTCACAAACGGATGGACGAGGCCAAAGTGAGAAACATGTCACAATTGGAAAGTGGAGATCTTCATGCTCTTGTTGAGGAAATTAGACAAGAGTTGAACTATGAGAAGGATCTGAATGCAAATCTCCGATTACAGTTGAACAAGATGCAAGAATCGAATGCTGAACTGGTTCTTGCTGTGCAGGACCTGGAGGAAATGTTGGAGCAGAAAAATAAGGATATCTGTAATCATTCGAACAAATTTGAGCAAGCTAAAAATTCCCAGGAGTTAATGGAAAGCCTTTCTAAATGTGAAAAATATGATGATGAAGACCAGAAAGCCTTGGAGAAGCTTGTTAAGGAGCATCGTGATGCCAATGACACACAACTACTCGAGAAAAAAATAATAGACCTCTATGGCGAAATAGAGATGTATAGGAGAGATAAAGAGGAGTTAGAAATGCAGGTGGAGCAGCTTGCACTAGACTATGAGATATTGAAACAAGAAAACCATGGCATCACATATCAGTTAGAGCAAAGCCAACTGCAAGAACAGTTGAAAATGCAGTATGAATGTTCGTCTCCTCCTGCTGCTATGAAAGAAATGGAAGCGCACATCGAGAATTTGGAAAATAAACTCAAAAAACAGTCAGAAGAGTTGTCAAACTCTCTGGCTACAATTAAGATACTTGAAACTAATATAAGAAGATTAGAGGGGGAAATGGAGAAACAAGCACAAGGATTTGAAGCTGATCTAGAAGCATTGACACGCGACAAAGTTGAGCAAGAGCAAAGAGCCATCCAAGCAGAGGAAACGTTGCGAAAGACCAGACAGAAAAATGCTAATACTGCTGAGAGGCTTCAAGAGGAATTTAGAAAGCTCTCAACGCAAATGTCCACTATTTTTGATGCAAATGAGAAGGCTACCATGAGAGCATTGAAAGAAGCAAGTGAACTGCGTGCACAGAAAAGTCTACTGGAAGAAATGTTGCGTAACGTCAAAGAAGAGCTTCAGTCAACTAAAGCTGATTATGAGGTTAAAATAAACGAATTTTCCAGCCAAATAGATACAATGACAGTTCGGATACAACAGTTATCGTTGGAAATTGAGGACAAGTCCAAGCAGCTTGAAAATCAGAAGCAGCATGAAGAACAAGTTTGTCGGGATTTCTCCGAGGAGATCCAGATACTAAAAGCTGAGAATGAAAAGCTTCAAGTGGAGATTTCTCACTTATGTGAGCAAGTAGAAGGAAGAGAAAATTTTAGAATTGACTCAGAACATATGAAGAAATCAATTGAGGAATCTGAGATAATGTTACAAAGAAGAACTGTGGAAAGAAATGAACTAGCGGGTACAATTGCATTATTGAAGAAGGAAGCGGAGTGGTCACTTGATGAGCTAAATACGATGAGAAATCTTCAGGATGAAAAAGAAACGGAGGCTAGACTGTTGCAGTCAGAGTTAGCAGCCATTAGAGCTCAATACAGTGACTTGAAACACACTGTTTTTGAGGATGAGGCTGAGAAAGAAAAATTACGAAAGCAAGTTTCTCAGCTCAAGGGCGACCTGAAGAAGAAGGAGGATGCATTAACCAGCATCGAGAAGAGGTTCAGGGATGGTAATGGACGCGCACAACTTACTGATGGAACTAAAACCTCGCCAAAGAACAAAAAAATTGCTTCAATTCCTCAGAATTCAAAAGAAATGGCTAGTCTAAAGGAGAAAATAAAAACACTTGAGGTAACATTTCAAATGATGTTAATCTGAAGGGATAAGTCATTTCTCTATTGATATTCATAATTTCCATCAACAAAACCTTTCTTTTCACTAGTATGTATTTTTTCTTAGGATATAACTGCCTTAATTATGGTAAGTGGTAACTTAGGTTGGCATGTTAATGAAAAGGATTGTTTATGGCAGGGCCTGGTACAGTCAAAGGAAGCTGCCTTGGAATCTTCAACAACTTCATTTTTGGAGAAGGAAAAGGAACTCCAGACCAAAATTGAGGAGCTGGAGGATAAAATGGAGAAATTCAATCAAAGTTTTGCTTTGCAGAAGGTACACTCATATCGACTTGTATAATTTAACTCCAGAGCTATTTGTGAAATATTACTGGAAAAAAGTCAAGCCAGTCAGTGATTACCATTAGCATTGTTGCGTGATGCCAATGCATAAAGTTCTAATTAGACTTTTCTTGAAGTTTAAGGTCTGTTTGGTGTGTGAAAACATTTTCTATTATCGTCTTTTGTTTTTATAAACTATTATAAAATTACCATTTTGTTTCATGTTTCCCTTTTTTCCACTGTTAACTGTACAGATTTTTGATATCAGGAAGTTTAGTATTAGTTTTCAATATACAAAATGAAACAGAAAAAAAAAACTTTTCTCAAACCAAACAGGGTTGAAGTCTGAATTACAAACACAGTCTTGCTTGGAAATGCATCTAGATCAAGCTTCCATTGTTGAAATCTTGATTTATGAAGATGTTGAATTGCTTATATGCAATAAATTTACATTGGCACGACCTTCGATCAGGTTGTTCCGGACAGGAGTATTACCGTTTCAGACGAAGAAAGCGAGGCTGCATTGTCATTCAAGAGGTCTGTATACCTTTCTACTTCCCTTCTATGTCCTTTTCTCTCCCTATGACATTTTTTATTGATTAGAATCAGTTTGTTACTGAATTCAAGCCATGAAATTGTTTAGTTACTGATTATTTTCCGGCCATGGCAGCAATGTAAACTTGCCGAACAAAGAAGCAAGAACTCCGGTAATTTCAGAGAGCAATTTTAGTGCATTATTAACTGAGTTGTCATCATTGAAGGAAAGAAACAAATCAATGGAAAGTGAACTTAAGGAGATGCAAGAGAGATACTCAGAAATGAGCCTCAAATTCGCCGAGGTAGAAGGCGAAAGACAAAAACTCGTTATGACTGTAAGGAATCTCAAGAGTACACAAAAAGGCTAATAATTTACTCTTGATTTGTTCATTGGAGCCTGCATTGTATAGTTGTAGCAGGTTGGCTTTCCAGCATTGGAACACATTTTGTAATGAATAAATTCATGTGCATAATGGTGAAAAACGTGTATTTTCTTCTCTTTTTCCTTGCCAATTTTTGCTTCAAATGCTAAATGTGTTCTCCTATTGTTATTTTGGTTTGCTAAAAAAGGAGCATTTCTTGTGTTGTACATTTTCTTTTTCATTTATATACATATTCTTTGTTGTATCTATTATTGTTGAAATATAATACAAAAGATTAGTTCTTTTATTCATATAATTTTGATACTATTTTTTTCTTATTTTGATACTTTTTTGGGTTTTTTTTGTTTTTTGCATTTATACAAATCTTTATATACGTTTATTACTTTAATGATCCAACTTATTAATAACATACTGATGATGTACTCACATTCAAATGTAATGTAAGACTTCGTAGATTATGGTAATATGGTATCACCTTATAAAAAAATAAAAATGTAAAATAACACTTAGTACATATGGTAGGTTAATATTCAAGTTAGTTCGGATATCATCTAAAGAATTTGAACAAATTATTGATACAGTTAATAGAAAGTTTGGCCCTTTAAATATATTGTAAAAAGAATTTAAATTATGATCATATATTTTGATATTATGTAAAATTTAGCCCTTTAAATATATTGTAAAAGGAATTTGAATTAATTTTATATATAATATTTTATTAATAGAATCAAAATACTTATATGAATCTAGTAATTACTTGAGTTGAAGTCTCCTGAAAAACATAGGATATCAAGTCTATTGTTAATCACGAAAAGTAAAAATTGCGTTCATTTTAATTGTTAATGTAGTTACTAAACACCTTTATAAGATAATAAGCTATAGTTTATATGTCATAAACTTCTAAATAAACTATAAGTCAGCGTTGTTTTTTTTTTATATATAAGTTAGTGTTGTTAAGTTAGTGACACAGTTATACGTAAACACATTTTTCTTTATGTTGGGAAAAATAAAAATTTTCGACAGGGAAAAGAATTCTTTTTTCTTTTTGGAACATGGGAAAAGAATTCTGGAACGGGGAATGTTGCCTCTATTAAAAGGGTGGTGCATTTATTAGCTACCAGGAAAATGGCCCAAAAGCATAAATAGATTGGAGTGGATGGAGAAAAATGGGATTGCGAGGGTGGATGAGATTAGTATCATTCCTATTGGGAGTGGCACATCCTTTTTAATATATAAATTTATGATTCTTATATATAAAAGGATTGTGGGATTTTCAAAATTAGGTGGTCTCAATCCCTCCTATCGATTGCGAGCCTTATTCCGGACTTCAATTTTATTTTCGAAGTTCCAAGGACTTCAATTTATATGGGACTTTAGAAAAAACAAATGTAGTAGTTCTCTTAAATTTGGATCCAAGCCCACACTCATTTTTTATTTTTATTTTTTATTTTTATGAGTAATTGTATTACAAAACTATCACATTATTCTCATTTTATTTTCTGTTTTTAGAGATTTGTGTAGTAAATTTTAAAAACAACCAAAATAACTATAATTTATTTTTAATGTTTTCTAAAACCTCTTCATCTCTCCTTACAAACTAAACACAAACACCACTTTTTAATTCCTCCCCTCTCATTTTTTGAATTAAAATCATAGAAAATAAAAATAAAAACAAAGTAAACATGCGCTTAAATCCTCTCTATTTCATTTCTATTTTTTTTTATTTCCTTCGGTTCTTTAGTTTTGTTGTTTTATTTTCTAAATTTTGTATAAAAATATTATTATTTTACATTTTCAAGATTTATTTAATGTTTTGTTTCATCTATACTCCTATTAAATATAGGTTAGTAATGAGAGATAAGAGATACTAAAAAATAATAGCTAATGATATAAATAAAAGTGTTTTAATCCACAACATAATAAAGTATAGCTTAATTAATATTCTTTTAATATGTAATATGTGTAGAGAATTTAAGAAACAAAACTAAAGGACCCGAGTAAGGGCTTATTTGAAATAATTTTTATTTTTTATGTTTTAAAATTGTATTATAAAATAGATTTCAAAAAAATTAGAAGAGTTTTTAATACAAATTTTTATGTAAATTCAGAATACTAAAAATAAAAACACGTTTTAGATGTTTTAAAATTTTAGTTTCTAAATACTGAAAAATGAAAAATATTTTCAAAAACTATTTATAAAAACTTGTCTGTCAAACGAGTTTTTTAATTTTCTATTTTTAAAAAAAAATGTTTTTAAAATCAGAAATTAAACAAGTCTTTAGTATCTAATATTCCTTTTCTTAATATGTATGTAGTAGAATATTAAAATCAAATAAAAAAGTATATATATATATATATATATATATATATATATATATATGAATAGGAAAAAAATTAGATAAAGGTTTATTACATGGAAAAGTTATCATATGTGATGTAATGTATTAGTTAAAAAATTAAAAATAAATATTTATTACATTATGTACATAAATCTCACCTTTTACTTGTATTTTCAATAAAAACTACTATATATTTTAGTATCTTAATCTATGTATATACATGCATAGGATACCAAAATCATATTATTAATACAGAAAATGTGTATTATTTTTTTATTAATTATGATATTTCATGAATATTTACAATAATAGATCATTGACATCTATGGCAAGACGTATGTAATAATATAATATAGTTATACCAAAAAAAATGTAATACAATTCACAATAGCAGTGGAATCAGCGTATTCTTTTCTATAACATTTAATTTAATTTATATACTGTTAAATGATTTTAATTTAATTTAAATATTTTACTAAGACAGTTGAGCAGTAATTGTTAATTGCATAAAACTTGTTTATATATATATATATATATATATATATATATATATATATATATAAGTTCTATAAATATCTATAGAAAATTTTACGAAAAAGGAGTATTATTAATAAGTAATTAATATTTTCTAAACATTATAAAGTAAAAATATTTTTAAAAAAATCTCAAAATAAGAAATAAAATGAAATAAAAGTCATTAATTTAAATATTCTTAATTTTATTTCTATACAATCAAGAGTATTTAAATTAATGACTTTCCTGAAAAAAAATATTGAGATACTTTTGAACATTAGTTAATATTTTCAAAAAAAAAATAATAATACTTTATTTATTGTATACTTATGGGAACAAACTAAAATAATTTATAAATAAAAAAAGTAATACATTGACTTAAGATAATAGTATTAAAAAAGCATCCATTTTTGGCTATATGGTCAAAAATCACAATCAATATTGTCAAAGATTACTGCTTCAAGGCAAAATAGGTGGGGAGGACTATTCCGTAATTAGACAATACATGCATAGAGTGATTACTTCCCCACTTTTTACACGCACATGTAATTCCGGCTGTCACGCTGGGAAACAGCTTCCACCTTTGTGTTAATTACTATTTTATCCCTAAACCCATTATCTCTTTACATCACGCCACATTCCTATTTGTCACCAAACACTAAATTGGATAGACGTGGAATCACGTCAAACTACATTAAAATAGATAAGCTGAGGTGAATCTAATGAACGCAACAAAAAGTAGCGTTAAAATAGATTTACATTAACGTGAATCCACTTCTATTCAAATAAACACTTAATCTTACTAATATATATATTTTTTAAAATTAATATATTAATTATTTTTTATATTTTTTAATAAACGTAATTGTTTTTATAGAACCTTATAATAAGAAAAAAAATAATAAATATTTATATCTTTAGTCCAAAATAATTTTGACATAAACAAAACTCTATACTGATATTTCCTTAGTTATATTTTTGGTGTGTTTAAAATTATATAAACAAGTACTATTTATAAAAAAAAAATTACATGAATAAGAAAAATATATTTTAATCAGATTATTTTGTACTAAAATTTAATATTAATTACAATCATGAGATATAATTGTAACAAAATCAAACATAATCATAACACGGTAATTAATCAACACTCTTGGTCTCTTGCCATTGGGTAGGACATAAGAATTTCCACATTATCAATAATTCCAAATCAAAAACCAAAAGCTAGCTAGCTATTCCAATTTCCACACTCCTCCGTGAGAAAACACTCTCTTCCTTCCTCATTTCTCTATTAATTGTGTTTGAACCAGAACTGCAGAATTGCAGAACAGAACATAACAGAATCCATTCTCTTTTCTCTTTCTTCAATTCATTCATTCATCCATGCAAAGATCGAAGAAACAGTTAGCGGCGGGACCCACACCTCTTCTCATCAAAAAGGGTCCTGCTGCTGCTTTCACTTCTCTCCTCTTCCTTCTCATCTTCATCACTTTCGCCTTCATCTCTTCCCTCTCGGTAAGTAATATAAATTCCTCTGATCTGCATCCATTTTTCTTTTTCAGCTGATTTAATTTCGTTTAAATTCATCTAATTAACTGGCATCTTCAGCATGCACATACTTGTTTTCTTGTTAATTTGATTGCAGCTATTCATCGTTAGCATAATAATTTCAGTTTAATTTGATTTTGATTATAGCTGTATGTACTTCTGTAATAATACTGTATTTTATCATGTCTGTGTAGAATAGTATGATTAATTCATCGATTGAATCGATTTATTAGTGATTCAATTAGGATTCGATTGGATTAATCGCGTATCTTGCAGGGTACGCTTCCTACATCTAACAGTAAATCCTCGAGCACGATTGCGAATGAAACCTTACAGGAAGATTTTTCTGGAAAGCAAGGGAAAAGCAGAGAACAAGCTGAAACTAGTAGGAAAAGGTTTGGATTAGGCACAGCACTGAATTGTAGCATTGAAAACGAGAAATCCGCGAGGAGTCACGGAAGATTTGAATCGGAAGAGAACGAAGCGGTGTGTTCAGTGTATTAGATTATTGCTTGATAGTGTTGTATTATGTCTACCTGCACAATAATATTGTTAATTAATCGATTGATTCAATTTAATTAGCATTTCAATTTGAATTTGGTTTGATATTAATATCCTCAATTTCTCACAGGGGACGGTTTCTACCTCAATTTCGAACCAAACCTTAGCAGAAGATGTTTCTAGAAAGCAAGGGAAAAGCGGAGAAAAAGCTGAAACTAATAGGAAAAGGATTGAATTAGGGACAGTGAATTGTAGCGTTGTGAACGAGAAATGCGCGAGGCGTTTCGGAAGAATTGAAACGGAGGAGAACGATGCAGTATGTCCGGAGTATTTCCGGTGGATTCACGAGGATCTCCGGCGGTGGAAAGAGAAAGGGATAAGCAGAGAGATGGTGGAGGCGGCGAAGAAAACGGCGCATTTCCGATTGGTGGTGAAAGAGGGAAGAGCGTACGTGGAGAAGTATAAGAAATCGATACAGACACGTGACGTTTTCACGATTTGGGGAATTCTGCAACTTCTGAGGAGGTACCCAGGGAGGGTCCCAGATTTGGAACTCATGTTTGATTGTGATGACTTGCCTGTCATCCGAGCACGTGACTACCGTGGTGGCGCCAACTCCGGCGTGGCGGGCCCACCGCCTCTGTTTCGCTACTGCGGTGATCGGTGGACGGAAGACATTGTCTTCCCTGATTGGTCCTTCTGGGGCTGGTACGTTCCTATACTCTTGTTGCTAGCGATAAAATATTTTTGTCTTGTCAACTTCGCCCTGAATTTGGTACCAAAATTTTTAAGTCTACATTTTAATTTTGAAATGTGTATTAAGTATAAAAATCACT
Source organism: Cyamopsis tetragonoloba (assembly GCA_037177725.1). Taxonomy (NCBI): domain Eukaryota; kingdom Viridiplantae; phylum Streptophyta; class Magnoliopsida; order Fabales; family Fabaceae; genus Cyamopsis; species Cyamopsis tetragonoloba. The sequence continues at coordinate 34,120,210 of CM074120.1, read as the reverse complement.
TTATATGATGATTTTTATTTAAGTTAGCAGTAATTTTAACTGTTGCTAAGCACAGAGGAAAAAATATACACTTAAAAGGTTGGTACTAAAACTAAAATGTTTTTAATCTTAATAATTATTCATATTAATTGGTAATTAGGCACTTGTCATTTCAATTCATGGCTTCATGCCTTCGGATTAAGTTTAAGCCATGGGTTAAGCTTCACATTTTGTCTGTGGTTGGTGGGTTGTGATCATGGTTGTCTCTAATAAAATAGAAAATTAATTTTCAAAAAACAAACTAACTGTAACGTCCTTTATAAGTGCTCTTTTTTTCTTACATCAGAAAATATTATAAGTGCTCTTTAATAAAGCTTTTCTAAAGTTGCAGTGGAAAATCATCTGTAACTCTAAAAAATTTGCGTAAAAAAAAAAAGAAATAAATATAATAATAAGGGAGGGTGATGTCGCATAACCGAATGCAAAAGAAAACATCGGGCGTGACAGATGGTGGACCCACTAAATTCCAATGTGGGAGTGTGGCGTTGCGTGAAAAATAGTGAGTAGTGAGTGACACACTTTATAAGTGTCCAATTTTGATTTTGGATATGAGAAGTAGTAGTAGTGGCGTGGCGGCTGTGTAAATGATACAGCTAGCCTTATGAAACAGCGGATTCGTGTTCATGGAATCATATCATATTAGTAATTAGGAATTGGAATTGCGCCTTCTTATTACCATTTGGAATTTGTTATGTTATTATGACTTATTGACTTATGAGGCTTAATTATGCAATGGGGACCCAAGGAATCTTTCCCCACAGTTTGTGCCCCAAAATTTAAAATGTCCCATAGTTTAAGCAGCACCTTCTTTTCCTGATTGCACCTTCATAAAGTAAGGCTTACAAATGCACTTTATTGAATTAGAAATTACAATGGCTCACAGCTCACTTGTTTGCCTGGATAAGATTATGAATGATGATTAACATTTGGGGGTGTTTATCAACCAAACTAATTCATTTTAAGCCGTCAAAATTGATTTAAAAAAATCGGAAGCCGAATTAACTGCAACTAAAAAAACTAAAAACAAAAAAAAATTACAGCTTTTTAAGTAGTTTGATTTGGATCTTGAGTCTGATTGTCAAAATCAAACAAACTCAAATCATACCTCAAAACATACTATTACTATGGATGCATTTTTTTTTTTTCAGGTGTATGATTGATAAAGAAGAGAGACATTGAAAAAACAAAAAGAATCCATGAATAATAGTTGCATGAATAGTATTTCTCTAAGATTATTTGACTGATTGGAATATTCTTTAGGTGTTTTTTTCAGGTTAATTAAGTAGTTACAGGTAAGAATCCATAACTGTTTTAAGGTAAATTAAACATTTTGTAGTACACACTGACTTTAGCTTACAGTTGGGTTTTACATGTGTACTGGTCTTTTTTTCAATCTGCACACGTGTACTTGTCAATACACTAATGAAAGGTAACTAATTGGGTAAAATGCAATAATACTCCTTGAGATATGCTAAAATTGCACTAAATCCCAAACTATAACAAAAATAGCATCTTACCCCACTTTTTTAACAATCACTAAACTAGTTGCTTTTTTTGGTTAACCATGATTTATCCAAATATGAAGAATGGAAAGATTTAACCCAACACTGGTTAAAGTTGTTGGGGGTCCTCTCAGCAAAAACTCTATGGGAGTTCTAATATTCACTTCAGCCAGCAAATCTACGCCTAAGTCCTCAAATCCCATCTCCACCATAGCCTTTGTGTCACTCCCAACATCCATGTGTACAACAGAACTATCATCACCTTCCTTTTTCTTTTGAGGCTGGCTCTATGGTGCACCTCTCATGTTTTGGCGCACCTATGCGCCATAGAACATATAACCGTTAGATTTGTGACTTAAACTTGAACAGTCTGGATCTTTTACCTGGTAATGGGTGCATATTGAATACATAAAATTTTATAGTATTGCAAGTATGTCCTGCTAATGTATAAGTCTATATGGAAGGAAAAGTCAAGGCAATTAGATGTTATCCTGTTTGTAACGGATTGTGGGATTTAAATTATGTGTCCCCAAAATCATGTCGTGAATCATATCCCACCAATAGAATATCGTCACAGTATTAAAAAAATTTATTAGGAAATTAAAGATTAAAATTAAAGGAAATATTTTAATGACATGACAATATTCTATTGATGGGACATGATTGGGGACATAATTTAGGGACACTTGATTTAAATCCCGGATTGCGATAAGCGAGGATTTTCATTTTTCGTTTTTTGGAGTCACCGTGAGGACTTCAAATTGTTCCTTTTTTTTTTTGTCTACATGTGTCACATTGGGGGAAAAAAGTTTAGTTGGGGGCTAAAGAGATATTTAGTTGGTATATTTTTTATTTTTTATCTTGTTAAACAATATTTTTTGGGTATTTATTAAAACTATTAAAATTAAAAAAATAATTATAAATATATATTATTTTGTCTCTAAAAAAATTATATTTTCAAAATTTTTAGTACATTTGACTTCTTAAAAAGTTTTCTTAAAGTATTATTTAACATTTGCATTTGATTTTTTATACATTTTTTTGTTCATCGTAGATAATGAGGGTTTACTACTCCCTCCATCTCATTATATAAGCCTCTCAAACATTTTTGTTTATCTTATTTTATAAGACGATTTATAAATTTGTTTGTACATTTAGTTTTTTTTACTAATATACCCTTATTACTCAACTACTTTTGAATAATTTAAAAAACAATAAATATAATAAATTCATGATAGAATATTTCTCTCTCTAATATAATTGGTCAATAAATGGAATCATGTTTCCCCAATCATTTAATCATATTTTGATGTGTCCAACGATTTGAAGGGTTAATTTGGAAATTGATAGGATTTGCTAAACATATTTAATGTATAAAACTACTCAAATTAACCAACTTTCTTAATTCTAGAAAAATTGGTTTAGAGGTCTGTATTTTGGGACAGAGGGAATATTTAGGATTAGCATAAATGAGACAAGCCGAATAGAACTTGTGTCAACTAAGTTCAATAAGAATTTATTTAAGTCCAACTCCATAGTCTAGTTATATAAACCAATTTTTTCAGTTTAAATTTAACTCGTTTAAAGTTTATGAATTGTTTTGTTTAGTTTTCGAACTCATAGACTGGAGTTGACAACTTTTCAAAATTGCAGGTTGCTTTATTTATATTGCAAAACAAAATTGTAAAGATTAAAAATTAATGAAAATAAATTATTTTTACAAATTGAGACTAAAATAAAAAATTTTAAAGGTGAAAGCTTAGATTAATTGATATAATTTTCTTAAAAAATAAAATAAAATAAAATTTCATTCAAAATTATATAGTGTTAGGGATTAGTGAAATGAAATGTGTTAGTGTTGGGGATTAGAGACATAGGTTAGTGTTAGGGATTAGTGACATGAGTTTTGTGACTTAGATTAGTGTTATGGATTAACTATTAGAATATTATTAATTATTCCCTTCAAGTCTTTGTAGTTTTAGGGACTATATTAACTATAAATGAATTATTGGATGATTAATTAATAATTTGATCTATTAAAAAAGCATATTATTTTTTCAAAATTTAAACTTAAACAATTGGTTACTTGGAATTAACGAAATTAGACTTGGTACAGAGTTTAATAAAATGTTGTTTAGAATTATTATTATAAATAAACATTTTAATACAAAAGTTGATATTTTTAAACATAAAAATTGAAAATTATAAATTAAAAATAATTAACAATTCACTTAGTAGTTTACTTTGAATAATAGTATAGGTGAGAAATTTTATATAAAAAGATTTCAGAACAACTAAAAAAAAATAAAGAAATGTGACAAATTGGTTTATGAGAAACCAGTTTCCCATTTCCATATATATATATATATATATATATATATATATATATATATATTAAAAAAAAGACAAGATGACATTTAAAATAAAAACGTTTTTATATATATAACCGGAGTCAGCAACATTTATATATAAAACGTTCGTGCGTGTCTTTAACCCAATTATATTAAATGCAAGCAAAGCAACAGTGAAAAAACAGCAGGGCTTGTTTGCAAAATAAAAAAAACTTGACAGCATTTTAATATCTGTTTATCATAAGTAACTAATTAAAAGGCACACTGTGCGCCATAACTATACAGGCAATCCATAACACTACCCTTCTTTTGAAGGCTTACTATAACCCTTCTTTGCTCCCTTTGGTCCAAATGATTCATGCCCATGTAAAAAAAAATTGTTTTTTTATTCTAATATCTTTATTCGCTAAGTGATTTGGACCCAGAGTTTAGGAGTTATTTTTGGCATTCAAGAAATGTGATGTGGTGACTTGGAATTCTATGAGTGGTGAGTTAGTCAAAGGTATCTAATTGGTTAATACTCCCAAGCTCCTTGGTGAAATGCCCGAAAGAGATATGGTTATGGCAAGGATCTTGTTTTTGATAAGTGTCATGTGAGAAAGAAGGAGAAGAGCGAGTGATGCTCAGAAAAAAGGGTCGCGATCAGGGTGAAAATTAAATAGAGTTTTCTTTCACACCATGTGTCTCCAACAATAAAAATTATAATATTTGTTGAAAAAAAAAAAGGAAAAAGTAAACTATGATTAGAAACAGGAATCTTCTAACAGAATATTCCATCTCTGTTAGGCATAGTTAAAAATTTGGGGTGAAGTGTTATTTTTGTTGTAGTTTGGAATTTAGCACAATTTTAACATACTTCAAGAGATATCAGTGTATTTTACCCTAACTAATTATATAACGGTGTAATTGTAATTAATTTAATTTTGACATCATTCAACTGCTTTTTTTTTTTTTTTGGTAAATTTATCTGCTTATTTTTGCTCCCATTGGTTTGGAACTGGACATGGAGTGCTAAGCGTTTTTGTGATTTGTGAACGCCTTATGTTCATTCAATTAATCAATAGGTGTTTGACCAAAAAATAATAATAATAAATCAATAGCTGAATTGTGATTACAGGGCTGAGATTAATATAAGGCCTTGGGAGCATTTGCTGAAGGAGATAGAAGAGGGGAATAAAAAGATTCAATGGAAGGACAGAGAACCATATGCCTATTGGAAGGGAAACCCTTTTGTTGCTGAAACTAGGCAAGATCTTCTCAATTGTAATGTTTCAAATTCCCATGATTGGAATGCTCGTTTATTTCTTCAGGTATTCATGTATGCTCTCTTGATCTTTTTCTTATTTATAAGCAAAATACGTCTACGTGAATTTGAACTGAAAAACTATTACTAAAAAGCTTTATTAAAAGCTATCTTGATCTCATATTTTATATGCTCCAATTCCTCTTAATTATAAGTACGCGATTATTTTTTCCTCCACTTGAATTAACATACATTTGTAACATATATATAGGACTGGATCCAGGAGTCTCAACAAGGATTCAATCAGTCAAACTTGGCTAACCAATGCACATATAGGTAGTAGTTCCATTTCACCTGCAGGTTTCGTTCGAATTGCTTCGTTATTTATTTTTTACATACAAAAATTAATCTATAAGATAAGAGTATATTATTGAACTTTTGTAGTATTACACTATCTCTCTGTATGTTTCTAAACATAACACAAATCTCCCTTACATGTTTTTAAAACTATACAGTCTTCCCTTAAATGATAACGGTGTTAACTCTGTAGGTATTATTTATGAATTAACGATTCTATCCTTTATAGAAAAAGAGAACAACTATCCACCTCATCTCGAACCTTCTTAATCTGGTGAAACTCTTGCAACCTTGCGCCCCTTCTTCAACCTACGACCTCTTCAACCTTGCCTCTGTTCTTCAAGGCGCGACCTCGCCACCGTTTTTAAAGCTTGCGGCCTCGCCACCGTTTTTAAAGCTTGCGGCCTCGTAGCCCTTCTTCAGTCCTACAACCTTCAAAACACTTCCTTAACCCTGTGACCTTCCCAAACTCTTATTCGATTTTCTTCATCTTCACCATCTAACATTTCTAATTTGGGACCACTTCACCTTCACCTTATTCAAGAGACATTTTCTAAGTGATCTTTTGACATTTTAGATATTTTTTACTAATTAAACATTCTTTAATTTTAAGCCCCAATCTCTTATTTTTGAAGTGAAAGTCTGAATACTTATTTCATTTAGTGTAACTTTCTTAATTAAGGATAAAATTGTCTTTTCATAATTATGAGGCCATGTGCAAGTCATGTGTTTATTAAAAATTTAACTGTTTGTTAACATGAAGGGGTGTCCATGTAACATAAACAAACTTTAGGAGATGTTTGCGTTATGTTTGGAAATATACCGGAGAACAGTGTAATACTTCAAAAGTTTAGGGAAGGTTAGTATAATTTACCCATAGATAATTTTATGTATAATTGAATTACTAATATGGATAATTATTAAATGTCACCTATCAGATACAAGATTTATATTGAAGGATTTGCGTGGTCCGTTAGTGAAAAATACATTCTAGCGTGTGATTCCGTGACACTGTTGGTGAAGCCTCGGTTCTATGATTTCTTCATAAGAAGACTGCAGCCAATGCAACATTACTGGCCTATACGGGACACTGACAAATGCAAATCCATCAAACATGCAGTTGATTGGGGCAATAGCCATGTGCAAAAGGTAAGTCTCACTAGCCCATCTAATTCTTTCTTAAATATAAGCGGTTATAATTTATTTGTTTATAACTATCTCAATTACTTCTAAAGAAATAATACATTATAGTTGATAGTGGAATCATGATTTGTTGTTGTAAAAAACTTACTGTCACTGTAGCATTCAGCTCAAATGAGTTGTCTAATTAAGATTGGTTGGCCTAGAGTTCATACTATCGGGTCCTTTTTATAAAATTCTCTAATTAATTTATACAGATTAAAAAAACTTCTAACAATTTTATTTAATATTTTGTCTTATCAAAAAATAGTACAATATATCAAATTTACCCTTTTTTTAAAGTCAACATTTTCAATAAATACATTAACTGTACTCACTATTCCTTCATTTATTATAAGGGTAGACAAGAAAAAAGCTAATAATTGCTTCTTGAACTTTGTAAAAGATCTTATATATAAGACCAAAAATTTTCCTCCAAATAGTCTTATATTTAAGACCGGAGGTAGTATAATGTTAAAAATAAAAATTTGACCCATTGAATCCTAACCATTTGATATTAATCATAGTTGGAGTTGTGAAAATGGACTATTTGACCCTCTGGCCTGTTGAACTGACGGGCTCTTTTGATCGAAATAAAAAAAATCACCTTTATTTGGGCTTTCAATTCACATACCATCCTGGCCCAATATAGGTAACAGGATTTTTTGGGGCAGCCCAATCTTTTTATTCTGGAAAAAATAGCTAACATTCCATTCAAAAAAAACTTTGTTTTATCATTACATTTTTAGCCATAAAAAAAAATCTGATGGGCGGATCATTAGTGTCTTAGTAAAATTAGTGAAATCGAGTGAAAACATACTCACGATCTGATTTATAATAAGATTTTTTTAACTTGTGCAATACAAGTTAAAAAATCATAAGTAGAAAGAAAATACAATATTAATTGCATGTCAATCATAATTACATTAAAATTTTATTTTTTTAACAAATTTTTTCCACTTATAATTTATTAATGGATGATTGTCAAATAGCAATACCCATTGTTTTTATATAACTCTTGTTTTTGGGCCTTTGGGTTATGGATTATCTAACATGTTTTTGTCAAACTAGTGCACTCTAGTCATTTGGTTAGTAGCCTATTTTATATTCTCTTTGGTCCTTTTTGTAAGATACTTTTTAAAAGATTTTTATGGTCATTTTTAAAAGATATTTTACAGTTTTTATAATGTATTTATTGTTTTTTTTCTTTTTTACCCCTATTAAATGTATTGACTATTTATACACCTTAATTGTAATTGGCTAACACATTATTCAATAAAAGGTAAAAATGGTATCTCATCCACTTTTTGAGAAAATCAATAAAGTTAACTATACTCAACTACTTTTATTGGTCTGTATAATTCGGTTGAAAACGTCTTATAAATAGGACCGGAGGAAGTATTTAACAAAAAAAAAAAGTTATCCGGTGCAGACAGGTTGAACACGCGAGTTTTTTTTACCCGAGCCCATTTTTTGTGGGCTTCTGTATGGTGGGCTAAAAAGTCCTGAATCTATTTGAGTTTGAATTTTAGGTGAGAGGGATTGACACCACCAACTTTGGAAGTCCCACCATCTCTGATATATAAAAATCATAAATCTATATATTAAAAAGGAGGGTGTCACTCCCAATAAAGATGATGTTAATCCATTCTACTAAATTTTAAGTGTTTAAGCCCGCCTATTATATCATTATATTCCGGTCGGCCTATTTGCCTTGTCTAATCACATCAACAGCTTAAGGGTGGCTGCTATTTGCACGACACATATTTGGGTGCGTCACACTTTGTCCCATAGTCCATTCCAAACAGAATTTAAGTGAGTATTTTTTTCAACTATCGAATTCTAAAATCCAGGAGAAGCATGACACACCCAGAATAACGTGTGGGACGAATAGTAGCCACATGTTTACGGAGCTGAATGCTGTGACTCTATGGTTTTCTGAACCGAATCCATCAAGAATACCTTTACATTGACCCAATGATAAAACGAACACACATTCAAAATGTTTACGACACCCAGTTATTTAAATGTTCATGTGCATAATAGTTGATATAACATTCATCAAATTCACAGGCACAAGAAATTGGTAAAGCAGCAAGCAAATTTATACAAGAGGAGCTAAAGATGGATTACGTGTATGATTACATGTTCCATCTGCTAAATGAATATGCCAAACTTCTCAAGTTTAAGCCCAAAGTACCAGAAGGAGCTATGGAACTATGCGAGGAGCCCATGGTTTGCACAAGAAGTGGTTTGGAGAAGAAGTTTATGACTGAATCAATGGTTAAGGAACCTTCAAAAAAAGACCCATGTTCTTTGCCTCCTCCATTTGAGCCCACATCACTTAGAATTTTTTATGGCACTAAACTCAATCTAATTAGGCGAGTTGAGAAGTGGGAAGATAAATACTTGAAAAACAGCACTCAGAAATTGCATACACGTGTTTGAATTAATTATTTGATTAATTGATTATCATTGATTAGCGATTTAAGTTTGTAATTATAAACACATTACCCTACTTAGGGAGTCAGGGTAGATACAACGTCTTTGAATAGGTGTTAAATGTCCATATCAATGTCTTGGAATCCGTGATTTTACGTCCTCGTGCACAAATGTGAAAGCAAAATTTTGCTTTCTCATTGTATTAGTTGAAAACATCAATACAAACACATTTGTAGTCATCATTCATCCCGCTCTCCAATTGGTTTGGAAATGCATAAGCTGAAAAAAATAAAAGTTAACATTCAAATTACAGAATTTGGTTAATGAGAAGATTGGGCTTGGGATACATATTTAAGCAGAGATTCAAAATCTAGATGGAACGACTTTTTTTTTAATAGAAATTCCTTTTACAAACAAAATATACTTATATGTGCTTGAACTGATATCCATAGCTTCATTCTCCAACCACAATAAACCAACTTATTGGGTACTTAATCGAGATTCTTATGTGTATAATCACTAGTTAGTATACATTTTTAAAATCACAGATTCACATTGCTTATGCCATCAATTATATATTTGCAGGCATTGTAACAAGAAAAATAAGTATATTAATTAAGAAAAATATTTGTGTATGTTAATTAGAGTGCACAGTGCGTTTATTTCTTTAGTTTGTTATTTTTTTTTTGTAAGATTGATATACAACCATTAGTATATACAACTTATTTACAATTAACTTAACATCAATCAAAACAAACTTTTTACATTATTTTACTTTTCAACTTTTTAACATTAAAAAAATAGTTAAACATGAGAGTAAATGAGTTATATATAAATAGTGAATATATATAAAAATTTCTTTTTCTAATGTTAAAAAATTAAAAAAATCAAATAAAAAGCTTGATTTGAATAATATTAAATGAGTTATAAATGAGTTATACACCCTAATGGGTCTATACTGGTTGAAATAATTGTTGAAATAATGGTTGCGTTTGTTTTTTTACAACATCAGCCTCTCACAATCCGCACATGATGATTCCCTATTATTTTACAATGATTATGTCCAAGTTTTGGATAATTTCTTCCTGATTTCATTTGAAAAATGACTTGAAAATTAGTTCCCGAAATTGATCTTTAAGAATCTAATTTTTGAACTGTTTAAAAAATAGTACAAAAATTAAGTTAGGTAATCTTTTATGGTGAATGAGATTAGTATCATCCCTATTGGGAGTGGCACCATCCTTTTTAGTATATAAATTTATGATTCTTACATATAAAAAGGATGATGTCACTCCCAATAGAGATGGTGCTAATCCCAACCTCCGTCTTTTAAGGGGCTGCAAATAGCAATTCCTTGGACTACTAGAGTAAGCCCATGGAGTCCCCTGAAGGTTGAAGTAGCTCAAGTGAGAGACCAAACACATAATAAATATCTTTATTAGAGATAAAAAAAAAAAAAAAACACTTTGTTGAAAATTAAAGTTAAGAAAAAAGATAAGTGTATCCTTAATAGTCAAGCTTCTTAGTGTCGTTATCTTTATGTCCCTATCATTATTAACTAAATAAATTGTTGTCTCTTGCTGTTTGTGAGAATTTTTTTATATCCTTTTATGGTCCTTTTTGTATGTTTAAAACAAGTTGAAACAAGTAGTGTTATAAACTGAGTGATATTTGACATCAAACCGCAAATCATTGCAGCAATGCACCTTTTAAGCTCACGAAAATTATGTTTTATATAAATATAAATATATATTAGAGACAAAGGGAGAGTCTTCGTCTCACCAATTCCTCAATTTGCTTGTTCTTAAATCAATTTTCATTTGGAAGTGGACAGCTAAACTAACTTCGTATAAAACACCAATTAAGAAATTTGAAAAACATAATCTACTAATTAATATCAAAGATATTTTAGCGATGACAAAATAAATAAATTAAAAATAAATAATAAAATAAAATACTTTAGTTGTGCCAGGCAAAAAATAAAATAAAATAAGGTGGCTTTTAAGATAAATAAGGGGTTGTTTGGTTTGCATTTTCATTTTCTGTTTTCATTTCCTGTTTTTAGTCTGTTTTTTGTTTTCTGAAATTTTACAGAGGAAAAACTGAAAATGCTGAAAAACAAAATTTCTGTTTTCAGTATTTTCAGTTTTTCCTTTGTAAAATTTCAAAAAACAGAAAATAAGAAATGAAAACATAAAATAAAAATGCAAACCAAACAACCCCTAATAAGTAATTTTAGTTGTGTATGATACACAACAAAATGTTACCTGCAATTGCCAGTTTCAAAGGAAAAAAAAATCTGGTTGCCTAACTCTCTCTCGAACTGTAAACTAGGGGTGTACAAGACCCGGTCCAGCCCGATCGGGTTAGGATAGTAAAGACAATAATTCATCTTTTAAATTCTAACCCGGTGAGAAAAAGAGACGGGTCCGGGTTAGTGCTCGGGTCACCTGTCCCTTCCCGATAGACATGTTTAATATTTATATATAATTAATATATTATATTATATATGTTATTTTTTATTGCTTTAGTTTCCATCCTTTCTTAGCCAATGGTTCAAACTTCAAAAATAGATATTGTTTTGGATATAGAAGTCTAACTTGACTTGGGAGCCATTATATAAATGATGCAATTGTAGCTATTGTTAATGAATATTATTTTTTTGATAGACAGTTAATGAATATTATTAGCACTATAGTTATTTTATTTCACTATTTTTGTCCATTTACCACGTATTATTGACGTTATACATATTTCTTTTCCTATCTTTTTGTTTGCTTATTTATTTTTTTGATTGATATTGTGTACGTGAGAATATAGGTATTGAATAAATGTTCAGGTCAACCCGCGTTCGTCCCACATAAATCCGGTCCTAAAAAGACCCGGTAATTATCGGGTTCCTTCGGGTCAAAGGACGAGTTAGAGTTCAAAATATAGGCCCGATCTTAATTTAGGGCCGGGTGAAAGTCAATGGGAACCCGTCCTTACCCGTCCTTTGTACACCCCTACCGTAAACGCTTGAATCCATGGATGCTCCACTTCCAGAAACTCGCTTTCGAACTCAAATCCCCTCTCTAGTTCGCCATCCCTCCCCTTAGCTTAGAGAGAAAGCTCTCTCTGATTCACTTCAATTCTTTATTGTGTTTTATTTTTATTGTTTTCAAATTTCTTACTGAGATCTTGTTTTTATTTGAAAAAACATATGTATGTATTTTTCAAATTGATTTATTGGTTTTTGGTGGTGCTGGATTTTGTAGTCTGAGCTTGTTCGATAGGCCAATGTTAGTAGGGCTTGATAAAGAACCCTTTTGGAAAACAAATCCCAAATTCAGTATACAAACAACAACAAAATCATATCAAATTTATAACGCGTGAACAAACTACAGAATAGAAAATCAAACAAAAATTAAAGAAGAGAGCGATTGCAAGGAATTGGTAGTAAATGGGGTGGTCGGAGCAAGAGTTGATGGTGGCCGAAGCTGGGATTGACAGTGGTGAGAAATTGAGCATATTGGAGAAGATAACCGGTAATACTGGTAGCCATGAAAAATCATAAACCTTCAATATAAAATTATTAAATTCAACGGTCCAATTTTACTTGTGTATCATATATTACCCTTGTACTTACTTACCTTAAATGCAACCATAAAATAAATGTAACTATATGTAAAACATCACTTATGCATTAGGCCTAGCACTAGTGTAGGGCGGGGACCGAGAGTACTCTCCCGCTCCCCGTTCCCGCACCTCCATCTCCTCCTAGTCCCTGATCCCTGCTTTAGGAAATTTTCCCCCCATCCCTGCTCCCCATGGGTCCCAGGGGAGTTTCCTGAATTTACATAAAAAACTAAAAAAAAATAGAAATTATAATTTAATTCCCTTTTCCATTTTCATTAGGTAATTTTTCCTATTTAAATTTAAATTCTGTAATAACAAAAAAAATAAAACAAAGTTTCAAGTAATCAAGTTTAAGAGATGAGTTTGAGTTAGGTTAGAATTTAGGAATTAAAAAGGGTTGGAACGAGATAAGTCTTAAAAGCCCTTACATTTATGTATATATTTATTTATTATTTGAATATGGTATTTTAGTAATTTTAAGGGGTGGCGGGGATTCAAAGACCCTACAAGGCAAGATGTATGATCCGCATCCCTGTCCCTATCGCGGAGGGACTTTTGTCCTCTTCCTCATCTTCACGGAGGAAAATTCCCCGAATTCTGAGCTCCATTCGAGACAATTCCCGCAAAAATTTCCACGTGCAGAAAAAAATTGTCGGACCTGGTATACATGTGAATAATAATTGTATAAAAATACATGATGTTTTCATACAACTTACAACATGGTGGTACCAAATTAGAGGCGAACATTTTGCAAAAAGCTAAAACATTTTGATATTTGACACTTTTGATTGTTTCTTTGAAGATTAACATTAATCTCATAGAATAATTTTTAATCCTCCTACTCTATCATCTTACAAATTCTTCTATTTACTAATTAAAGAATATTTTTAATACTTTTTATGGTTTCAAGATTGAAAGTATATTTAATTTCATACTTTATATTATAATAGGATGATATATAGAAAGATTTTTAAGAAAATATAACATTACTCTAATCTCATATGATGTCCAAATATGAGACTAACATAAGAATTGTTGGGTATTTCGAGTGAGCACAAAACCCCATGTAATATTTATGAAGGAAAGCACGAGATAAACAAATAAAATAATACACAAAATTTAACGTAGTTCAGCATCTCTCGTCTTATATTTATGATCACGTAACCAAATATTTCATTAATCAACCTGTTGTGATCTAACCTGGTTTGAAATAGGACGAGCAGGAGAGCCTCCTCGATCAGCAGGCAGTTGGATGTCTTTTGGGTCCTGAGCTCCGGCGGCGGTGGTGTGCACCTACAAACACTCCGACGCTCAAGTCAGTGAGTGAATTAGGGTTTATATTTTTGATAATATTTTGTACGTACCTTGCATGGTGCATTATGATAGTATTTATAGAGTGAGATAAATGACCTAAATGCGGTCCGTATTGGGTCAGGATCTGTGCCTGTGCCCAATTCTCATCAACTGGGCCTTGATAACAGGTCGCGCCCAACTTACCGGGATGCTAGCGATAATTGGTGGCTACTTGACTCGGCATGTAAGCATCCATCTCCGGGATGCCATTATTTTGGTCCACAACAATTGCCCCCCAAGTCGTCAAGCTCTTCTTAGGAGAGGATGGCGAGTTCATTCGTCATGCCGGGTGGATGTTAGATGGCGATTCTGGAAATGTCACGAGATAACGGTTGGTTTTCTTTTTGGGCGCCTGTATTTCACGCACTCCACTTTGGGCACTGTGCAAGATGATTAGCGTGGTCTTGGGTCCCACGTTCATTAAGGTGATGTGACGGTTTTTACTTTATTTCTTTTCACCCGTTACATTTTACCTCTTTTCTCCTTTTCAAGTTTTCACTCTTCTCTTTCGCGCTTCTTGCCCTTTCATTTCCTGCGACCGAGAGCTCTGAGACTTTTCTTCTTCCTCTTCGTGCCTGTTTTCCTGATCCGTTTTCTAGCGACATTTTCAACTCTTCTTTCAGGTATTGCCTCTTATCTTCGTTAATTTGTAATTTGTGCGATTCTTTCCTGATTCTTGAGTTGTTATGTTATCTCCTTCCCATTCTTTAGGGTTTAGTCGTAGTTTTTGGGTTTCTTCCATTCAAAAATGGCCGATAATATTATCGCGTTGACGAGTAGTTCCTCTTCAGAATCGAATGATACTGAACTTCTTGAGAGTTTCGCGAGAGGGCTTCGAAAACATAGGTCTTCTAATGAGCCAAACCCTTGCTCAGGTACGCCCTCCATAGCCAACCCTGATTACTGTGAATCTTGCCATTTTTGGTTTTACCCACTGTATTCTCGGCGAGTGGAAGAGTGGTGAGTCAGTTACCCAAAACGTGAGTGGGTCGTTTAACACTTTGAATCCAGAACCTTCTGCTCTTCTTCTTGCATCCGCCCATCTTCCCGATGAGTATAATTTTGAGAGTTCTGCTTCTATCGAGCAAGATTCAGATCGTCGTGCTCCTGTTAATTTTATTCCGGTAGGGGATGAGGTAGAATCCTCCCATCCCGGGGATCCCTTAGGAGATAGAGATTCTATACCGTCATCTATGACACATTCCTTAGATTCCGAGTCTGACCCTGCTTATGCTCCCTCTTCTCACAGTTATTCATCCCCGGGATCTGATTCTGCTTTCTCTTATCATGTAGATATGGAACCTGCTCGGGGTGACATTCCAATCTCGGTAGCTTCTGATGCTCCGGGATCGTCTGATGATTTACCGGCTTTGTCCAATGCCGGGGGTTCAGAGGTTGCTGTGCGAGGAGCGGGCGAACCCAGTACTTCAAAGCCTAGGATCGAATGTCCTCCTAACTTCCTAGAACTGAAGAATATTTGGGGGATGTTGTGGGCTCCCTGGGATATAATCCGGGAGGGATGTTCGGTGAAGAATAGTCGCCAGCTTAGAGAGGTGGAGGAGCACTGGAGGACGTGCTTTCATTATGGGCCCAACACTCCAGGGACTAATGTTACAGTTGATCCTTCGTCGAACCATAAGTTAATCATCCCGAATAAGAAGGAAAGGATTTGCAAGCCGGCATCTGAGGGTGAAGGTTCTTATATCATGATGCTGGAGTCTTTATGGCATCAGCTTAAGATTAGGTTCCCCTTCTCCGACCTCCATATTGAAGTTTTGTACCACCTTCATCTCGCTCCTACCCAGCTTCACTCTAATGGTTGGGGATTTCTTCAGGCCTTTGAGGTCTTTTGCTGGGCTCAAGGCTAGCATTGTTCCTCAACCTTATTTTTGTATATTTTTGGCCTTTATTGTTGTCCGAAAAAGAAGAATTGGGTATCCCTTCGTCACCGCTCCGGGATCCCCCAACTATTTGTCCCTTACGAAGAGTCTTTCAAGGCCCATAGGGATATTTACGTTAAAGTCGTCCCTCGGACCAAGGGTTGTACTCCCTTCTGGATGGGGGAGAACAAGCAGCCCTTGTTTCCGCTCTACTGGACGGAGGATCATTACCAGAGGTCACTATCCTTAAAGGAGTTGGAGATTGGCTTCCTGGAGGAAGAAGATCAACAAACCTTCAGGAATCTGTGTGCCTTTGTTGAGCGGGGGGGATACCCATCCATTGTAAGGATGTGCTAGTGGTGTCTCGTCAAGATCAGGCGACATGCTTATGTAGGGCATTATCCTTTGCTGTTGAATGCCGTTTATCTGTGTTTTATGTCGGTTATTTTACAACTTTTATTAACAAGTGTGTTCTTGCTTTTGCAGCCGAGATCATGGCCAACTATGCAATCCAAAAGCAAAAACGAGATGCCAAGGGAAAAGGAAAGGATGTTCCTTCGGGCCCACCTCCGTCTCCTACTCCGGTTCCCGCTCCGATCCCGGTAGTTCCTACCGGGATTAGAATCTCGGATGTAGCTCCTACTGGGGGAGCTTCTCCTGCTAAGAGGTATGTTCCTCCTTCTTTCGGGACTGAGGTGGCTACCTCAAATCCGAAACGTCGTCGCACGAATAAGTCCAGTATGTTCTTATAACCGAGGTTCCTCGTTTGAATGGGAATTGTGTATTATCTTCTTATCTTGTTTAGTTCGATTTGTAGGTGACCAACCTGGGAGTACCCATGGGGCTTCTGCCGGGATAAGCCTGGTACTGGTGGCGCCCTTCTCTACTCCGTCCTCTGCTTGGGAGGGGTTCCAATCTCCTTTGATTAAGTTTCAACATGGGGACTTTTTCACCAAGGGTGGAGCCTCTGCCGTGAAGGTATATATTTTTTGTTATTTGAACTCATCAACTTCATAGTGATTGATCCCGGTAATACATTTAATGTCTTCTTGCTGCTTTTGTCTTTGTAGGAGCAAGCCAAGTCCCTTATGGGGTGGACAGCTATGAGCATGGCTATGCTCCAACATGTTCATGACCAAGCGGAGGACATGGGCCAGGCTGCTTCCTTGAGGGGTCAGCTGCGGGATCTCCGAGACGACATGGAGCTGAAAGATGCCTTGATCCAAAGCGTCAAGGAGTCGGAATCTCGGGCTAACACGGGACTCGCTTCTCTGAAGGAGAAATTTGCCCACATGGAGG
Source organism: Cyamopsis tetragonoloba (assembly GCA_037177725.1). NCBI lineage: Eukaryota > Viridiplantae > Streptophyta > Magnoliopsida > Fabales > Fabaceae > Cyamopsis > Cyamopsis tetragonoloba. The sequence goes on along the minus strand of CM074120.1, from coordinate 34,102,947 downwards.
GGGATTTTGCCAAGGAGAAGGAACGGACTGCCAGGTTGGAGGCTGAAAACTCCAAGTTGAAGGAGGAGGTTTCCGGGCTGAAGGCTAAAGCAGATGAAGATGATTCTCCTCTTAAGCTTCTGCAGCCCGAACTCTTGGGGTCGGCTTCCAAGCTTCACGAGACCCAAGTGGAGCTACGGGATACTCAGGAAAGATTGGAGGAGGCTTACCAGGACATGGATACCACGGTGGATGATTCTTACTGTGACTGCGTAAAGACTCTCCAATTCTTAAATCCCGGGATAGAGCTCAACACCCGTGGTCTTTGCAAATATCATGGCGTGAAAGATGGGGTATTCATGGATTTCCATGATCCTCATATCCCATGCCTCTTGACCCTGCTGATCCCAGACTGGAGCCATTCGACTGCAGCACTCCTCTTCCTCCTGCTGATCCTGTTTCGGAACCCGAAGGTGCAGATGCTGGAGGGGCTGCATGATTTGTTTCTCTGTTTTTACATTTCTCTTGTTCTGCTTTCATCTTATAATTCTTACAGACAAGTTTGTGTGGAATGTAAATTTTTTTCATCTAGGTGTTCCGGGATGATTTTTATGTATGACTTTAGTTTACTTTTCCTTTATGCTCTGGGGTTAATGCTTTATTTATTGCATTTCTGTATGTCGCTGAGGCGTGACCATTTTGAGGTGCCTCTAAATCTCACTTGTCATGGAGATTTTTCATGTCGCTTGAATTGTTAGGGATACATTTGTGATGTCGCCCTTTTAGCTCCTCAATAGGAGGGAAAGTAGTTTGTACTTTCTCTAAGTTTAAGTTGAAGTGTGACCTTGGTCTCATGCTTCTTTATGGCCAAGGTTAACCCGTGAAGGGTCCCTATTGAGTCTGTAGCAGAGAATTACCCGTAATGGTATCTCGACTCATTATTAGCCTTGTGTGTTTGTCGGTTTCTGCTTGTTGCCGACATCTCAATCTCTCTTTGCCTTTAAGGGTCTCTAGGTGATATGCTCCATTAGCTGCGACGGTCTTGACCCGAAATGGGCCTTCCCGGTTTGCTTTTAGCTTCCCGTCTTTAGCATTCCGATTTCTAATGCTGGCTCTTCATAAGACTAAGTCACCAGGTTGAAAACTTCTCGGGATAACCCTTAAGTTGTATCTCTGAGCAACTTGTTGCTTTCGAGATAGTTCTTTGATTCTGGCGGCTTCTCGGACCTCTTCAATCATGTCGGAATCTTCTCTAAGTAGTTGTTCATTTTCCTGTGCGGGATACATGACCCTCCAAGATGGATGTCCAATTTCCACCGGGATTATGGCATCTGATCCGTATACCATTCGAAATGGAGTTTCTCCAGTAGAGCTATGGGGAGTAGTTCTGTAGCTCCAAAGTACCTGATAAAGGTCTTCCACCCAACTAGTTCCAGCTTTCTCACACCTCTTTTTCAAGCCATTAAGTATGACTTTATTGGCGGACTCTGCCTGCCCGTTTGATTGTGGGTGCTCTACACTGGCAAAATATTGCTTGATGTGGAGTCCTACTAGCATTTCTCGAAAATCTTTGTCGGTAAATTGAGTCCCATTATCACAGATGACTTCTGCCGGGATACCAAACCGGCATATTATTTGCCAGAAGACAAAATTCTGAGCTTTAACTGATGTTATACTGGCTAAGGGTTCCAGTTCAATCCATTCAGTGTAATAATCAACAACAACAATAAGATGTTTGAACTGACCTGTAGTTGGCGCGAAAGGTCCCAAGAGGTCCAAACCCCAAGTGTGAAAAGGCCAAGGGGTGGAAATGCTATGCAAATCTTCGGCCGGGATGTGGGATAGTGGACTGTGTTCTTGGCACTTTTGGCATTTTTTCACGTGGTTAGCTGCATCTTTGTTCATGGTTGGCGAAAAGTATCCTGCCCGTAAGGACTTCCTTGCCAATGATTTGCCACCAATGTGGTGACCGCAACTTCCCTCATGCACTTCAGTGAGAACATACCATGTTTTGGATGGTCCAATGCATTTAAGCAAAGGAGTTGATAGTCCTCTTCTGAATAGTTGTCCTTCTATCACGGAATACCGGGAGGCATTTTGTACCAACCGCTTTGCTTCCCGAGCATCTGCCGGGATGGTGCCTTTAGTGATATACTCTATTATTGGAGTCCTCCAATCTTCACTTTCAACCTACAAAATAGCACAATGAGAAGGGAGAACTTCTTCTACCACTGACTTCAGAGTTGAGGATGACTTGGTGTTGACCAATTTTGAAAGTAAATCAGCGCGACTGTTCTCTTCTCTTGGAATGTGCTTGATCTCAAATTTAGAAAGACCAAGTAGACTTTCTTTAACCTTTGCCAAGTATCTTTGCAACAATGGCTCTCTTGCCTGGTATTCCCCTTTTATCTGGGATACCACCAATTGGGAGTCTGAACATAAAGTAATCGCGGTAGCCCCCAGTTCTTTTGCCGCGCGTATCTCGGCTAGACAGACTTCATATTCTGCTTGATTATTGGAGGTCGGAAATTCAAATTTCAGAGAATATTCTACAGTTACCCCCTCATCATTTTCGATCAGTATACATGCGCCTGCTCTTTTGGGGTTTGAGGACCCATCAACATAAATGGTCCAGGATCCTTTTGGCTCTTCTCCGGGATGTGTCATCTCGGCTACAAAATCAGCCAAAGCCCGTGCTTTGATTGCCTGATGTGGTTCATACGAGATATCGTACTGTGATAATTCTACTTCCCAGGTCATCATTCTTCCTGCCTAGTCAGGTTTATGTAAGGTTTGTCTAATGGGTTGATTAGTTCTTACTGTGATGGGGTGACATTGGAAGTATGGCCTCAACCGCCGGGATGCAAATAGCAGGGTATATGCGACTTTCTCAAGCCGCTGGTAGTTCAACTCCGATCCCTGTAGCGCCTTAGAGACAAAATATATCGGACACTGTTTCCGGGATTCCTCTTTTACTAAAGCCGCACTAATTGCTTCATTGGTGACGGCTAAGTAGAGATATAGGGTCTGTCCAGGATCTGGGCGAGATAGAACTGGTGGAGCTGAGAGGATTTTCTTCAACTCCTGGAAAGCTTCTTCGCAATCTGCATTCCATTGGAAGTCTTCCTTACGCTGTAAGGTCCTGAAAAAAGGTAGGCATTTCCTAGCTGAATCTAGGAGGAATCTCGTCAATGTGGCGATCCTTCCAGTTAGTTGTTGGACTTCTTTAATAGTTCTAGGACTCTGCATATTCAACACGGCACTACACTTGTCGGGGTTGACCTCAATCCCCCGACTGGTTAGCATGAAGCCTAAGAATTTTCCGACTTCGACCCCAAAAGTACATTTGTTAGGATTTAGCCTTAAATCATACCTGCATAACTGTTGGAAAGTTTCATGCAAATCAGCCACTGGATCTTTGTCCTCTGGGGTCTTCACTATCATATCATCAATATAGACTTCAAGGATTCTACCAACCTGTTCTTTGAAGACTTGGCTCATCATCCGCTGGTAGGTTGCTCCGGCATTCTTTAAGCCGAACGGCATCATAGTGTAGCAATAAACACCCATGTCAGTGATGAAAGCCATTTTTTCCTGATCTTCAGGGTACATTGGGATTTGGTTGTAGCCAGAGTAAGCATCCATGAAAGAGAGATATTTATAACCTGCAGAGTTATCAACAAGTTTATCGATACAAGGCAAGGGGAATGGGTCTTTGGGGCATGCTTTATTCAGATATGTATAATCTGTGCACATTCTCCATTTCCCGTTAGCCTTTTTTACCATTACCACGTTTGAGAGGCAATCTGCATATCGTATTTCTCGGATGAAACCTGCATCCAGCAACTCCTTCACCTATTTTTCTATGACTGCTTGTCTTTCTGGACCCATTTTTCTCTTCTTTTGGGCCACTGGGATAGATCCTGGTTTCAATGACAGGTGATGGCACACAAATTCTGGGCCCACCCCTGGCATGTCGGAGGAAACCCAAGCAAACAGGTCTTTGTTCATTTTTAATAATTCAATGAGTCTCTCTTTGATGATGGGGGGCAGGTTAGCCCCTATCTTGACAGTCTGATCTTCTTTAAGTCCTATTTGTACTAAAATCTGGTCTCCTTCTGGTTGAGGTCGCTGGTGTTCGAAATCTGCTCTGGGATCTAGGTTAGTCATCGTGACCCCTGCATCCCATATCAAATCACGTCTTTCAATCTTTTGCTCCCCTTTCTCTTCTGCCGTTACTGGCAAGATGGATGGGGATTTCGTGATTTTAAGGCTTTCTTGATAACATTTTCGTGCATCACTGCTCTTTCCACGGACAGTTACTACTGGCCATCTTCTCCTGGAAACTTCATGGCTAAATGGATGGTAGAGACTATGGCGCCAAGGCTGTTCAGAGTTGGTCGCCCAATGATTGCATTGTAAGCTGAGGGGCAATCCACCACTATGAACCTAACGGGAATTGTTTTGGTATTTGGCTTTTTGCCAAAATTCACCTTAAGGTCAACTTATCCTTTGGGAATGATTGTATCTCCAGTGAAGCCAATTAAGCTACCTTTATGGGGGATTAAATCCTTGGATCCTAATCCCATTTTATCAAACAGGCTCCAGAACATAATGTCAGCTGAACTTCCTTGATCAATGAAGATTCGATGGACTTTGAAGCCGTTCAGATTAGCTGCTATGACCAATGGTTCATTATCCCGGATTCGTTCTTCCGGGAAATATGCATCTGAGAAAGATAGCACTGGGTTAGCTACAGCAGTTACCTGGGAACAAGAATCCCTGACATCTCGGGTCGTCTTCTTATCTTCAAGACCCTTTAAGCTGGCTCCTCCAGCTATGACTTGAATTATCCCCCTGGGGGGGGGGATTCTTGAGTTCGTCTCGGGCTTCGGGATCTTTGCCGGACTTCAGTCTGTTGATCTCGGTTCCTAGGAGGGGATCTTGGTGTCTGTATTCGAGGAGATAGACTTCGGCGACGATCCCGATTTTCTGGGGACGCCCAGGCATAGTTTCTCAACATGCCTTGTCAGATTAACTTCTCAATTGCATCCCGGAGTTGGATGCATTCATTGGTAGAATGCCCACGGTCGCGGTGGTATTCACAGTACTTATTTTTGTGCTTTTCGACTGTTTTCGGTGGCGGTGGCCGCTCTCTCAATTCAGAGTGCATCACTTCTTTCAACACTGAAGCTGGCGGGATTGTTAACGGGGTGTAATTGTTGAAAAGACCTTTGCGCTTCTTAGGGGACCTATCCCGGGGTTTTTCATCTTTACCTCGGGATTGGTTTGGAGGAGCTGTTTTTGCTTTGTCATCTTTCTTGACGACTTGGGCCTTCTCCCATTCTTCTATGCGAATCCACTTTTCAGCCCTAACTTTCAAGTCATCCATGGAGGTAGGCTTATCTCCTGCCAGTTGCTTGGCGAAAGCTCCTGGTTTTAATCCTCTTACAAAGAAATATAACACCAGGTTAGGTTCAACATTCCTAACCTCTAATACTTCATTATTAAAACGTGTTATATAATCTCGTAGAGGTTCATCTTTTCCCTGTCTAACAGTTTCTAAGTGGAATTCAAATTTGAACTGTCTTTTACTGCTAGTGAAATGAAGAATAAACTTATCTTTGAGAGTTTTCCAGTTGCTGATGGATTGTGGTGGAAGGTCTGAGAACCAGCGGCTTGCAGCCTCTGACAATGTGAGGGGGAAAGGACGGCATACGATGGCTTCATTCACCCCTTGAAAGTACATGGCCCTTTCAAAGGTGCTGACATGTAGAGTGAGATCCTTGGTTCCATCGTATTCCTTCAATTTCTTTGCAAACTGGAACCCATGAGGTAGGGCATGGGACATTATCCAGGGCGTAAAGGGATTGTCGACGTACCAGAAATTCGGGATATTTTCAGCCATGTGCTCCTGGTTGCCGGCAGGTTATCCGGCTTGCTGGCCCCCCGGGAGGACAGGCGGCGGGTTGGCCCCCTCAACTCGAGATTGATGTGGGGCCCCTTCATGTCGGCGACTTACCCGTCCTTCCTGTTGCATTTCTTGAGTTTTTAGATTTCCTTCTTTATCTCCTTCAATTGCGGATTTTCGTTACTGCTTTTCCGCATTGTCATTATCTTTTCTCGAATTTTCAGGGTTTGCCTGGGTTTGCCTCTCAGCTCTTTCCTCCTCTGAACCATCTTCGATAACCACATGCTTGCCTTTTTGTTGTTGCTCTTTGAGATCTGCGATCTCTTTAGCTTGTGACTGCACCAACTGTTGCAGTTTACGGAATTCTGCTTCAATATCAAAGTGCTGGGATGCCCTTGCTTGATTCGATGCACCAGCCTGTTGTCCAGCTCCTTGGTTTTGAATACTGGGATCGTTGTAATCCCTATTCCTGGTAGAGCCAACCATTGTTGATGATAGATGGAAACGAAACTTTTTGTTGCGTCCCCACAGACGGCGCCAATGTTGTGATCTAACCTGGTGAGAAATAGGACGAGCAGGAGAGCCTCCTCGATCAGCAAGGGGCAGTTGGATGTCTTCTGGGTCCTGAGCTCCGGCGGCGGTGGTGTGCACTTGCAAACACTCCGACGCTCAAGTCAGTGAGTGAATTAGGGTTTATATTTCTGATAATATTTTGTACGTACCTTGCATGGTGCATTATGATAGTATTTATAAAGTGAGATAAATGACCTAAATGCGGTCCGTATTGGGCCAGGATCTGTGCCTGGGCCCAATCCTCATCAACTGGGCCTTGATAACAGGTCGCGCCCAACTTACCGGGATGCTAGCGGTAATTGGTGGCTACTTGACCCGGCATGTAAGCATCCATATCCGGGATGCCATTATTTTGGTCCACAACACAACCTGCATAAAAAATTACAAAATCTTTTAATTGACAATTTTTATAACAAAAAATTATAAACTCTCTTTTACACACAAATATAAAAATCTCCATTATATCAATGAGTACTTATTCGTGTATCACCAAGTTTGTACCACTGGTTAAGTGCGAAGAAATATGTGATCAAATTAGTACAAAAATTAGTTCATTGTTATGTGGTAATTTAACCATATATTTCTTTACATTTAACCATAAAAATAGTGTAAATGGATAGTGATATAAAAATACTTTTCCTATTCCAATATACTAGTATTGTAGTAGTAACAATACTCAAATTAACTCTATTTATCGGAGTATTTTAGATTTTTCTTCATTAATGTAGAACTTAAAAGAATACTAATCTTCTCTCCAACTTAAACTATTTTATGTGAGAATTTAGAATAATACACAACATATTCTCCCATTCAAGTCTCATGTATCTTTACTTCATCAGCATTTTAATACCCCAACCGATTTAATACCACCCAAACCCTAATCTTTGTTATCCCTTCTCTTCTAAACAACAGAAGCATTTTCGGACCCCAACCGATTTTCATGCTTCATCTTTAATACTTCATAGCCAATCCAATAGCTCACTTGAAAAATATCTAAATCCAATTGAGAATATAATATATGTTGAATATATTCTTTTTTTTTTATAATTTAATTGTTTATTCCTTTTTTATTTTGTTATTAACCTTTTGACACCTGCCGAATCTTAAATGGCTTATAATTAACTGTGCAATATCTTGATTAAAAAATCATGAGCTTAATTATATTATTTCTACTTCCTTTAAATATACTCAAACTCCTACTATGTCATTGCTTGGAAGCATCCTTGTGGGCTTTTCAAGCATAAACAATATCTCCATTTGTCAAGGTTGGTCCTAACCTTTTATAGGTCTTGGGGCGATGATTCAAATTATGTGTCCCCAAATTATGTTCTACTAATAGAATATTGACACATCATTAAAAATTTTTATTAGAAAATTAAAAATTAAAATTAAAAGAAATATTTTCAATGACACGGTGATATTCTATTGGTGGGACATGATTTGGGAAAATCTGATTTGAATCCTTGGGGCAAAATGAACAAAATGGGTTCCTTTTAAGTAGATTTTTTTTATTAAACTATAATAAAGTTTTGATATTACATACGACTCTATTAATACATCACAATTTCTTAGGCCATAAATTAACTATTACAACACTAACACCGACAACAAAATAGAAGCAAATAACAGCCACATATATATATTATGGGTCACCTTGAACATTGAACCTTAGACAGGTGCCCACTCGCCCCTACTCCAGGACCGGCCTTGCCATTTGTCTCTTGTTACTCCTAACACATAAAGAGGAGTCATAGAGAGACACTTTGCTCTTACACCAATTTAATTAAGTGACCAAAATAAAATAAAGAGGTCTTTATATTAAATTATTTTTGCTTTGATCATATGGACAACGCCTTTTTTCATATTTAGGCTGTAATATTAAATAAATGATTAAAAAAGACGAGAATAATAGACATAAACATGAAGACAGCTGAGTATATAATAATAATTTACTAAATTAATAGAATTTCACTACGATTGCATGATGACAATTTTTTTATAATTAAGAGTGCATTGACACTATAAAAGAATTTACATTTATATATTAACTTTAGCTAATATTTATTAGGTAAGTACTTGTTGTTGTTGGCTAGTTGCCTATTGATTTTCAGAAACACAATCTTCAAATTGAAATGTGGGGTGGGGTTTGTTAATTATATACTCCCTCTGATCTTTTATATAAGACACTCTCTATAAAATTTTCATAGTCTTTTTTATAAAATATTTTATAGTTTTTATAATATATTTATTGCTTTTTTTTTTATCCTTATTAAATGTATTGATTATTTCTACCCCTTAATTACAATTGGCTAACACATTATTCATTGAAGAGTAAAAATGATATCTCATCCATTTTTTAAGAAAACCAATAAAATTAACTATACTCAACTATTTTTCTTAGTCTATGTAAATCGGTTGAAAATGTCTTATAAATAGGACCGGAAGGAATACTTCAACACCAGAAGATTTTCATTTGGCTTTTTTTTTTTAAAAAAAAAAAAGAAAATACAGTTTTCATTTGGCTTTTGATGGAAACCAGCTGTAAACCGTGGAATTTTTGAAGCGTTTCCTGCCTTTTTCAAAAAAGCACTTTTGTTTAGTTAAGATTTTATATTTTATATTATACAGTTAAAAATCAACCACCAATAATCACAGTAAAATACATGATTAATTAATAACAAATTAGCCCCCGCTTCATTTTTTTCTTTTTTTTTTAAAAAAAATAATAAATAATGTGAGCAACCCGCACATTAAAGATAAGGCCAAGGACAAGAAAACATATAACACAAGACAAGCAAAATAATAGGTTAAGATATAAATTTAGCCTTTTATGTTTCAGTAAATTTTTATTTTGGTTTTTTTTTTTTGTTAATTTGGTTTCGTTATTTTTTTTTTTACACTATATTAATTCTTTTGAACTACAATTATGAAAAGTTTTAGTGAAAATGTCATAACAACGTTGAAGAAGATATAAATGAAATCACTCAATAGTGTTATCGCAAAATGACTAATATGGTAAAAAATAAAAATAAGTAACCAAATTAACAACAAAAAAAAAATCAAAATAAAAATTCACTAAAACATAAAGTATCAAAATTATATTTTAACCAAAATAATACGAAACAATGAAAAAAAAACATTGTATCACGTCTTGAAAGAAAATAAAATTAAATTAAAATTACGTTTATTTTGACGATGTTATTATATTTGGACAGTTTGTTTTTTTTTCATAAAAATATGTTTTGAACCACACTAATAATCATAGATTCGTTTATACTGTATATGGTTATTCTTGAAATAATATAATTAAAGGTCCAATTGGATGCAATAGTTTGCTGAAATTTTCTTCATCTTTTATAATGTAATCTCAAGAAAACTTATATAAATAACCAAATCCAGATTGATAAGAAAAAAACATTTCTAATGAATAAAATGAAGAATATTTCCCTTAATCAACTTTTGACAAAGAAAGCTTCTTTCTTTTGCTCATCAAAGAAAGCTTCTTTATGAAAAGGAAAAGAAGACTATGAATTTGATTGAATTAATATATATGCACATAAGTAACGTTAGTTTTTTTAATAGAAAATATATTAACTGATAATTGAACCCAGATACTTATATACATATATGTTTTTTTAAACAAGTAATGTTAGTTTAATGTGCTTAAAAAACTTTTTTTTCTACATAAGAAACAATAATGTTTTTTTCCGTATGCACATTATTATATGATAAAAAAAATTAAGGTCTTGATATATAGTGCCTTAAAGACCTTAGATAAGGTTATTAAAAATAGAAAAATAATCATAAGAGTATATTATTCTGTCTCTCGGGAATACAAAGTTTCACATTCCAATATCTTTTTACTATATTTAAGTTGTTAAATAGTGTCTTTAGGATACTAAATATCATTTGCCAAAAAATTATTATTTTTTTGTTATAAACACCAATAATAAATACTTTAGATTTTTTTTTAAAATTTCTTATTATGAACTCGTAAACACGTGTTAAAATAATCAATAAAAAATTGTCATTATTAATTAGTAGAAAGAGGCTCTATTGTCATTTTTTTTTATTGCCACTTATTTTTTATTATTTTATTAATATTTATATGTTAATATAGTGATTTCATTAATTAAAAAATAAAATAAATTAAAAAATATTAAAAAAATAATAATAGACAAAAAAAAAAAGTAGCAATAGAGTCACCGTAACTTATATCTCATAATTATGATTGCTTGCTGTTTAACCCACAAATTAGTTGTTTTTTATTTGGTTACCCACAAATTAGTTGTTGACTAACATTGAACCATTTTGGTAAAAAAACGTTGAGATTTCACTTCCTTCTTTTACCAAATTCATGTGATGGTTTATTAATAGTAGTAATCAAGCTCCACTCCAATCCATCACTAATTACCTCAATGTGCCTTAATCACTCAACTTAATTTGACAAAGAAGAAAAAAACAAACAGAAGAGAAGTATGAGTTTTCTTTACACCACCTTTTATTTAAACATACAACTGAAAATAAAATTGACTTTGGAATTTTTTTTGTTATGAAAAATTTAGGATGAGAGAATGAGGCTCTAGTCCAAAAGATACTAAGTCAAAAGAAATATTTATATTTATTTCATTCAAAAGAGAGAAGTGAAGGCTTAAACTTACGACCTATTAGATGCGACATTTTGTCTTGACCCTTAATTTTATGATAATTTTTTTACAAATTTTTAAAACGCATAGTATAAGTAATTCACTTGATCGACCAACCTATTTTATTTTATCCTTTAATTTGTGTACTTTCGAGTCTCTCTGGTTTGAACCTTTCTTCCTTTTTTAGTATTTTATTTACATTTTTATCATTTTTCAGTAAAACAAAAAATAATAACTCATTGTTGCATATGCTCTTATTAAAAAAAATAGGCATCATAGAGTAAATGAAGGAAATATATATAAGACAAATTTGTGGTTCAATTTTACAAGCTAAAGAAGCCAACACCTACTTAAGATCTAAGAATGTCCCCTGAAACCGAAACAAGTTTTTTTTTCTTTTAGATTTTTTAAAAGATTTTATTTTTTAATTTTGTTTTTATATAAAATTGAAAAATAATAACTAAAAGAAATGGTTTTGTTTTAAAATTGGTGGTTTTTATCTGAGTTCAAATAAACCTAAAAATAATAACTGAAAAAAACCTCTTGTGCACTCTGTATATGATTCCACTCTTAAAACAAAAATCAATAGAAAGTTGATTAACTTTTTTAGAATTTAAAATTTTATATTTGAAACATCGCACCATACATAAACTCTAGCAAATTGTAAAAATAAGTGACTAATATTAAATTTCCATTAAATTGAAGGACTAGAGACATATTTAAGGAAAATTAAAATAAGAAAGTCCATCTTTAACAAACTCTCAATCATAATAAATCTTTGGTATATTCTCCTATTTATTCTTTTACGTATACTTCTATTATTTTGTATAATAAATAAGATTAAAAATAAATAAGTGATATGAATCAAGATTCTGATAGAGAAATTCAAACAGAGATAGGAGAACTAGAGAAAGAAGAAGAATTGAAGAACACAGAAAGAAGATTAGAACATAGAATCAAAGAGAGGAAGAGACTCAAATTTGGAAGAGAAGATTTTGCACATTTTTTTCATTCCTCCTTTTTCATATATTTAACACAAATATATAATAAACTTATACACTATTCTAAAACATTACTAATATCTAACGGAGTAAGCACATTACATATAATTCTTAAATTATTTTAAACTATAAAATACTAATTATAATATCCTATTATAACACTCTTAAATTATTTAAACTATAAAATACAAATTATAAGTCATTTAATATTTATGATATAAATATTTACTGTATATGTACTTTAGTTATAATTATTTTTAAAGTGTTTATTTTGGTTTCTTATACTTTTTAAAGTGTGCAGTCAAGTAAAAAAAAATTACAATTAACAACCGTTAAAATCATCGTTAATTCTTATAAAAATTGTTACTAGATGTGACTTTTGTAATTAAGTGCACGCCTTGAAAACCAAATTACACAATTTGAATGTAATTGTATCTAAATGTACATACACTAAAATTTAGGAGACTTATTTATTTGTTGAGTAATGCTAAATCCTCCTATTAAATTCTTCAATAAATCCTTGTACCTCACTTAATTTTGACAAGTGTCATATATCTTTCAAAAAATAAATGTTTGGTGGAAGATATAAGACACATGTCAAATTAAGTGGGTAGGAAGATTTGTAGAAATATTTAATAGGAGGATTTATCATTTTTCTTGTTTTTAAGCTACTACCTTAATTCCTAAATATAAACCTCTAAAAATAGATAGGGTTCCTTTTTATAAGCCCTTAATGTAGGAAATTGAGGCATTTATTATGATTTTTCTTTTTTATTCCTAATTAATGAAGATAGATGAGGTTTATTTAAAAATTAAAGTTGGTTTTAAATATGAGTAAAATTGAAAATTTATGATAACTTTTTAAAATCTCAATACATTTTATAGATGTTAACACTTTTCTTAATGCGTGTGATGTTTGTTTAGGGACTAATAGTAGGAATGGAGGTAGAAATAAATTAAGAGTTTTGCTAACCATTGTTTTTAGGACAATGGATAAACTTTCTATATATAGAATTTTTTTAGACTTAAATATATTTTTCATCCCTGCAAAATTAGGGTAATTCACTTTTCGTCCTATAAAATTTTTTGTTGATAAAAAGTCTAAACTTTTCTAAAAAGGTTTTATTTTTAGTCTTGGTTAGTTAACTACTAACGTATCTATCGTTTCTACCATGCTGGTCTATCACATATACAAATTTGCCCCTCTATTAAAATTAAAAAAATATATGTTTAACGATGATATAATAGTCTGACGAGACAAAAACATTAATTAATTATTGAACCTTTCTACCATGTTAGTCTGTCACATTTATAAGTTCTAGATTCTATATTATCATTAGAAACTATTTACAATGCTAATGTGATAGTTTGACAGGATAAAAACAATAGCTATGTCAATAGTTAACGGACTAAACTAACAACATAGACTAAAAATGAAAGTTTTGAGAAAAGTTTGAACTTTTTATTGACAAATTTTTTTAAAGGGACGAAAAGTGAATTACCCTGATTTTACAAGGACGAATAACATATTTAAACCAATTTTTTATTAAAAAGTAACATTCAATACCAGAAGTATATTTTCATTAATTGGACTTTTGTTAAAAAATTCTTTTCACTCATAAATTAAGTATACTTTATGCTCTAAAATTATGAAAAATAATTAATTTATTCTTTATTTATTATGTAAAAAAAGTTGCAAAAATATTTAATGAAGAATTTAGAATTATTCGTCAAATATTGTACCAATAAAACTCATAATCAAAATAAATTCTTGACAGTTGCTTGTGTTGGCTAAACTCTCTTTGAATCAAAGTCTATCATTCTCCAATGGCTATGGCTTTTCTTCAACCTTGAAGTCCAGTTTCAGTCTCACCCCTTTCTTTCCGTCTTGCACTTCTTCGTTGCTCAACCTTCGTTCACACAATGCAAATTCTTCGAACCTCTGAACTTGTTGTAGATTTTGTTCTTCCATACTTAAATCCTGTATTTTTTCCATTCTTCTTCTACTTCTTCTTCTCATGAGCTCTACTCTTTCTTGGAAAGTGATTTGCAGAAATTGTGTGAGTTTGTTAGAACTATTGAAGTGAATTAAGTAGCTAACGAGAAAAAAATCAGGTGTGTAGAAGAAAATTTCTTCTTTTGGAAAAGATGAAGTTCTGTACTTGCTTGTTGTTTCTCGGTTTGATTTCTACGCTTTCTCTAGTAGCTTCCGACACTCTGCCCTATGATGAAGGTATATGTGCGTTCTTTCTGAGTAATTTTCACTTTCTCTTTCAGATCTCAGTTATTCAAAATCTTGTTATTCTTTCTTTATTTCTTTTCTGTTGTTTTACTCTTCTTGTAATTGCAAGTCATCAATTATTTCTTCTACCATAGGTTTGGATGAGAAACTTTAGGAATTTATTTGGTAAGAGGATTTAATGTACTGTTTGGATAACATAATTTAGAATCCTTAGAATTTTAATAGGATTTATGTTTAACTAGAAAGTAAGAATTTGCAATTTCACCTACATAGAAGTTATTATTGAAATCCTCTGGAATTTCAAATTCCTTAGAATTTTTCAATTCCTAACTAAGAAGCAAAGTTTGGTAGCTGTGTTTTCTGTTGGAAGCTTTAGAGATTTTATGATTGACACAGTCTTTTAATATCTGCTACTCAACTGAATTGTGGTATTCAAAGAATTTAAACATTTTGCATTGCTATTTTCATTGATAGTTTGGGCGCTTAGCAGCTTCAAGGAAGCTATCTATGAAGACCCATATCTAGTTTTGTCAAATTGGAATACGCTGGAATCGGATCCTTGTGATTGGTTTGGGGTCTCATGCACAATGGCTAGAGATCATGTTATTAAGCTGTAAGATACCTTATAGCTTGTTTTTTACTTTTTCCATTTTACATGGCTGGGATAAACAATTTTTGACATGAGTTTTCTAAGATTGCAGTTTCCTAATACTTCAAATTGGGATTCTTTTTTGCAGAAACATCTCAGGTTCATCTTTAAAAGGGTTTCTTGCACCAGAATTGGGGCAAATCACCTATTTGCAACAATTGTATGTTCATTATTTCTCCTATCCAGTTGTTATCCTGAAAATTTTTGGTTTAATCATTTTGTTTACCATTTGTCTTATTCAGGTAGACTAACAAGGTTGAAGCTAATTTCTGGTTCTTATGCTCGCAGAATTTTGCATGGAAACAATCTTATTGGAGTAATACCTAAAGAGTTAGGCTTGTTGAAATCTCTCAAGGTGCTGGATTTGGGAATGAATCGGTTGACGGGACCAATTCCTCTGGAGATTGGAAATTTAGACGAAGCTGTGACCATGTAAATGAAAATAAATGTCCTTCTCCCAAATAAAGAAAATCGCTAATTCTCTTGTTCATTTAAATTTGTTTCTATTCTTGTAGAAACTTGCAGTCCAATGGGCTGACTGGTAAGCTACCTCTGGAGCTTGGAAAATTGAGATACCTTCAAGAACTTAGGCTGGATAGGAATAAGCTTCAAGGACCTGTTCCAGCTGGTGGTAGTTCAAGTTTTGGTTCAAATATGCATGGGATGTGAGTATCATTTTTATACTTGAACTGTTATTGTTATACGTTGGTTTGGGGATTCATTATTCTTTATATTGTTCCTTCCTTATCTGGTTTCTGATACTCTTCCTTTTTTTTTAAAGTACAGCTAAAGACTGTTTTCCTCTTTTATATGTGTTGTACCTTCATTATCTTTGATGTTCACCATGAAGGAGATATTTTGGATATATGCGAAATAGGTTTAAATAGTTTATTAATCCCAATCACTAATATCAAGTTTTTAATGCAATAGCCATTTACTATGCAAAAGGGTTCCATTAGTGAGACTTACATGACTTCTATGTTAAGTATGAAATTCAAATTTATTCCAACCAAAGTCTGAATGTTGTTTATCTGTCTCTATCAGGTATGCATCAAATGAGAATTTAACTGGCTTCTGTCGATTGTCTCAGCTAAAAGTAGCAGACTTTTCATATAATTTTCTAGTTGGTAGCATACCCAAATGCTTGGAGTATCTTCCAAGGTACTTTTCTTACACCCTGTTCTTTTTTTGTTGCCTTGGTCATGTTGGCATCCTACTACTCCACCGTATTTAGAAAACATCTACTCTGTCAAACAGGTTAAGCTTTCAAGGGAACTGCTTCCAGAGCAGAGACTTAAAGCAGCGGCCTTCTATGCAGTGTGGTATGTGTGACATGACAATTTGAGCATTCAAAATTGAAGCTATGAATTATGATGTCTCTTCATAACCATCTCATAAAATTTCAATCATGCAGAAGAGAGGAAATAACCTCAGTCTTAACTTCATTGTGAAGTATTTTCAGAATGGATTTGTGTGATATTTAAAAATGTAATATGAAATTTGTCAAATCCAATAAAAGCTTGACAACATTTGTTACCATAAATTGCTCGTCCCAAATTATGTATCTAAATACTGAACTATTATTTCGTAGGTGGTTCTTCGCCTGCCAAGAGCCAGCCAGTGGTGAACGCATACAGTCAACCTACTGAAAATGTTCCCAAGCATCACAGAACATCGAGACCTGCTTGGCTTTTGGCTGTAGAAATAGTCTCAGGAACTATGGTTGGTTCTCTCTTTCTGGTTGCAGTTCTTGCTGCTTTTCAGAGATGTAACAAAAGATCATCTATCATTATTCCTTGGAAAAAATCATCAAGCCAGAGAGATCATACGACAGTATATATAGGTTCCACTTCTTTCTACCCTTTTTTCCTTTCTGTTTACATTTAATAGTTCTAGAGCTGTTTTCAACATAATCGGCTTTATTAATGTGCAGATCCCGATATGCTGAAGGATGTAAGAAGGATTAGCAGACAAGAGCTAGAAGTTGCCTGTGAAGACTTCAGCAACATAATTGGGTCCTCACCAGACAGTGTGGTCTACAAGGGAACCATGAAAGGTGGGCCTGAGATTGCTGTAATTTCCCTCTGCATCAAGGAGGAACACTGGACAGGATATCCTGAACTCTATTTTCAGAGAGAGGTGAGTTGAAATGTTCCGATGTCTATAACAAGTAGTTGTCCAAATCTTTCAATATTTGTTTATGCTATTTATGCCATTCAGGTGGCAGATTTGGCAAGGTTAAATCACGAGAATACAGGAAAACTACTTGGGTATTGTAGAGAGAGCAATCCATTTACAAGGATGTTGGTTTTTGATTATGCTTCTAATGGGACGCTTCACGAGCACCTACATTGTTGTAAGTGAAGTTTCTTTGCTCATGTTTTTATTTGAAATGTTTCAGTTGTTTAAACATGCAGTTGTGCCTGCAGATGAAGAAGGATGTCTGTTCTCTTGGACGCGGCGTATGAAAATTGCTATAGGCATTGCACGTGGACTGAAGTATTTGCACACAGAAATTGAGCCTCCATTCACTATCTCAGAGCTGAATTCCAGCGCTGTATACCTTACAGAAGAATTCACCCCTAAGGTGTGCACACTAGCTAGTTCAAATCTTCAACCTTAATTTATATTTTGTATTTTCTGTTAGAAACCCAAAAGCCTGCTTAAGATTCTCATTCTCATGAACCTGGATTGCAGTTGGTTGATTTTGAAAGTTGGAAGACAATTCTTGAAAGATCAGAAAAGAATTCTGGTTCTATTGGCAGCCAGGGTGCTATTTGTGTTCTTCCTAACTCCCTGGAGGCGCGCCGTCTTGATACCAAAGGAAACATTTATGCTTTTGGGGTACTTCTACTAGAGATAATCAGTGGGAGACCTCCATACCGCAAGGGCAAAGGATATTTGGTGGACTGGGTAAGGAACCAGATCTAAATTTGACGTTTTACAGTTTCAGAGAACTGCAAGAGAGTGTACTTTTTTACTGAGCCTTATTTGTCAAACGTATATATCTGCTGCAGGCCAAGGACTATCTAGAAAAGCCGGAAGTAATGTCACATTTGGTGGATCCCAAATTGAAGAATTTCAGAAATGAAGATCTCAATGCAATATGTGAGGTAATATCTCTTTGTATCAATCCTGATACCACCGCGTGTCCATCTATGCGAGAACTTTGTAGCATGCTGGAGAGCGGAATTGACACGTCAGTAAGTGTGGAGCTTAAGTCATCTTCTTTGGCTTGGGCTGAACTTGCACTTTTATCATAATGTAGTCAAAACTCAAACTAACAAATACTAAAGAAGAGATATACAACAGTAATACTTTTCTGACTTTTGTCGTTACTTTTTTTTTTTTCCTCATCAATTTTATTTCTGTTGTAAATGATTGCGCAAAAAGGGATGTTTTAGGCTTAAGCACAACATGGTCTCGTTGTATAGCACAGCACTAGCAGACAATTAGAAGTCTATAATTTGTTTAATAGAAGAAGATTGTACCAGACAATAGTTTTCCTTCATGTGGTTATATTGAGAATTGTGATATTCATCTTCGACCCTGTTTCTACATTTTCACTTTTCAGAGGCACAAATTGGAGCTTTGTACTTGAAAATCTGAAGTTATATTATTATTTGTTGAGCTTTGTTACCTAATTAACGGTACCCTGTTGGGCTGCTAAGACAATAGTTTAGGTCAACCCAAGAAAAAAAAAGGGGAAGAAAATAGAATAGTTCTCATTCTAAGTAGAGTGAGAATTTTGAGTTCTATGTAGTTCTCATCATCCAAACAACTTAGAATTGTTAGGGTTTGGACTTTGGATCAAAGGAAGAAACATACTAAGGTCTGAGAGTAATATCAGTCATATAAATTATTTCTAACGGTTTCATTCATGTAAATCAAGACTGTTTCTGCTCTGCACATAAATAGTGTGCCATTTTAAGAAGAGAAGTAAAAAAAATGGCATATAATGAATGGTTTTACATGAAATCCTCTTCCAAGTGAAAAAAAAAAAACAAAACAAGAGGTCTAGTTGGCAACTTGGCAGAGCAACAACCTATAAGAGATGCTGTTTAATCTTGAACCAGCCACGCAGAGATATCTTCAAGCTAACCAAGACCAATATAAAAGTGAAGAATGACTGAGTTAAAGGAAGAATGTTGCATTATAATAATACATGCCATTTTGGATTAGTCATTTGGTGAATCCACAGGCTAAAATCAAGCAAAATAAATAACATTGCCCCCAAAGTTGTGAAACAGTTATGAATAAAATTTTTATGACAGTGAAGGAGAGCTGAGATAGCAAAATGGGGACTTTAGATGGCTCTCCCTTTCACAATGTCCAAGCTCATCTCACTTGGATCAGTAGCTTGCAGTTCAAATTGAATGCCGTCCAGTTCCCTCTTGAATCTATCCTTGGAACTTGCATACACCATCTTCATCCTCACCTTTGATGTGTCCGGTGACCTGCAACAACGAGGTATGCGTAATTTTACGCGTAGTTTTTAAAACAAGAAAGGTTGAAATGTAATTAGGAGAAGTCTTAGAAGAGG
Organism: Cyamopsis tetragonoloba; assembly: GCA_037177725.1. NCBI lineage: Eukaryota > Viridiplantae > Streptophyta > Magnoliopsida > Fabales > Fabaceae > Cyamopsis > Cyamopsis tetragonoloba. The sequence continues at coordinate 34,083,403 of CM074120.1, read as the reverse complement.
TCAATATCATGTAAACTAAGGGAGGTAAGTGTACATCATTTAACTACTTATTCAACTTACCTAGTAGTTAAGCTAAGATGCACTAATCATTTAACTACTTATTCAACTTACCTAGTAGTTAAGCTAAGATGCACTAATACATAGATTTCATGCAAGAAAATAGTGAGTTGAGTGCAAATTTGTATATTTATGTGGTAGTACCATGCAATGAAGAAGATCTTGCTTTTCTGGCAATTTTCGTCAGTGGTGAAATCAAAATCATAGACGGCATAGCGACACTCGTCAGCTGGCAAACTGGCTTGAAAATCTTCATAGCTTTCATTTGGTCCCCCTACTTTCTCGACCACAACTTGTTGTTGTTCAATTTTAAATACAATGAATCGGTAGATCCTTCTTGCTTTAAGCTCTTGAAACTTCAGTTTGCACTCATCGTGCACAGCCATTCCGGACGCTGCATTTGCCTGCCCCATAATTTTTATTTTCATGATACTAAATATCAATAACTAGACTAGATTATTTCTTTTGTTTTTCATTCTTTACCACGTGCCAGAACAAGAAACAATATTTTGAGTTTGTTTAAACTAGGGTGAGAGTATTCATTTTCTAAAAGGACATATAGGTATGTCTTTGGATTTCTATTGGGAAAATTGAAATTTTTGTCAAACTAAACTTTGCTCAACTGAATTAAAGTGATATTTTCATTGAACGCTAGTTTGAAATGCTTTTACTTTGAGCTAAAAAACTTTTACTCGATAATTCAAATATCATGATGCATCGTTACATAAAGATAAAATATCAATTGACAGAGAGAAAGTACATATTATCATGTTTTGAGGATCAATAATTCATTTTAGGCTATAAATGTGGTTAGTTCATTCTTCTAGATATAGTTTCATCATCTACAAATTTGATAAGAATATTGATAATTCATGAAATGTGAAATATTCAGCAGTTATGTACACAAAGATAAGAATATAGTTTCATCATCTGCAAATGTGAATTGATAATTAAGGAGGGTAAGAAGAAAAGAATGGTTGTCATTAGGAGAATTCATCACAAAACAGCAACAACTATTACATAACTAATAGGTTGCAGAGAGAAAATCAAATACCATTTTGGCAGCAATGAAGAAGAAGCGCCCTTAGAAAATAAAGTGAATGAAGGAAAGGGAAAGGGAGCAATAGAGAATGGAAAAATGGGAGCAACAGCACAATGTAAACTATGAAAAGAAATAACAAATAAAGATCCTTGTTTTTTGGAGCCACGAGAGGTGGAACTTTTACAAGACTCAGATCACGGTTAGAGAATAGAAAACTAGGTGAGAAATTGATGGGTAAGTTCTGTTCTTGCAATCTTTTTTTTTTCTTCTTAATCTCAATGTGTTTACATGCTTCCACGTTTATTTTAACTGACATGTTCAAAATTAGGAGAAGCCTTAATTAGAGAAATTATGTCATTATTCCAATTCCTATTCAGACAGCCAAATGAACAACAAATTTCCAATTTGATTCGGGGACTAATATTTAATGTTGAAGTATTTTTTTTTTCATTTTAGATAATAAAGTTTAAATATAAATGATAAGTTTTAAATTAATAAAGTAAATTTAAAATATTTTTTAGTTTAGTGTACATGTAGATTAGTTTTAATAAATTTCAACCTGTTGATTTATTTTGTTAATAGAAATTTCACAGTTTATATGTAAATGTAATTCTTTAACTTAGATTCATCCTATACATTTTTTCTTAAGTATGTTTTTAAGGGTAGATATCATTGAAGCTCAAATGTGCAGTCTAACGGCACTTAACAAACTCAAATAATTGGAAAAAAGAAAAAATAGGCAAAAGGAATGCAATAATGCTTTATCAAATCAACAATCCATAACATTACATGCTTGTTGAGCATAATAAAACCTAAAACTGAAAAAGAAATTAAAAAAAATTCATAAGCTCCACAACCTTCACCTTTGTTAGAAATACTTTTATTCCTAATATTTTTTTGCTCAGCAAAGAAAATTTTATTAAACCTGATGTGCACTAAAAATGCATAAACAAGAGAATAAATTACAAGCTCAGAGAAAGCTACGACAATACTAAAATTACAGAATCAAGAAAAGTAAAATTACAACTCACATCATGCAAAAGGATTATAAAACCATTGCCCAAAAGAAAAGTAAAATCCTTTGCATCTAGATTTCAACCATAACCAAAATGAAAATTGAATTGAATCAAAAATACAATCAAGATCTAACTGTTTGTTGTTAAAGATAGCGTCATTTCTTGCTTTCTAAATAGCCCAAACTGTAGTAAACCAAATAGAATGTCATCGATGCATTACAATGGCACTACCATTCACCCAACTTTCAAAACTTAGAAAATGTTGCAAGCAATTGTTACTCGAAGAAATAAGAACTCCGCTCCAAGAAGCAATGTGATACCAAATCTGAGAAAAATCCTCTCACATTCCATTATGTTATGATTGCATTTGGCAATGAGAAAATGAGCAAGTCATTTAAGATGTATGACGCCTTATGCTGATATGAACTATTGATAGATATTTTCATTAAAAAATGTATTTTCACAAAAAAGTGTATTTTTTATTGTATTTCTTTGTTTTGAGATTCTTAACTTCTCTTTTCATAAGTAAAAATTTAATTTTTATTAAGAACTCGTTATTGGCCCGTGCTGGTTAACGAGCTAAGTGGGTTGGCGGGTTCTGATATACAACCCAGTTTGCCAATTTAAGGACGGTTGGCTCGTTGGGCCAAGCCAATTTGCCACTCCTAGTCACAAGTTGGAAACGTAGCCACAAAATTAAACTTGTTTCTTGAGTGGGTTGGATTGATAAGCTAAATGATAAGAGCCGGTCATTTTGACATCACACACACTTCTTATAGTATTACACATTGCACTACTAGATTATGAGAATCCGTTTACAAAATGTTTGCTTGGATTTTGAGAATTCGAGAGAACGTGTAATGTCCTGAGACATATGTGTGGTGCCAAAAGTGTTGGCCAATATAAGGCCTGAATGATATGAATTGGACTGTGGACCATTGCCATCTGGTTAAATGTGTTGTACTATATGATAGGTTAAACTAAGGTGGATGAGATTAGCACCATCCCTATTGGGAGTGACACCATCCTTTTTAGTATATAAATTTATGATTCTTACATATAAAAAGGATGGTGTCACTCCTAATAGAGATGGTGCTAATCCCATCCTCCTTAAACTAATAGGCTTTTTTTGTCCACCAAAAGAATTTAATGGGCTTTAAATGTAACCGTTGAAGTCAACTTTGATAGGCCCGCCAATAAACGTAACCCATGACGTCTCTTGTGGCCCAATGAAAAGAATAAGATTGGGCCCGCCTCTAAGCGTATTCCATGACGTCTGTTGGCCCAATATGGAATACCATTATGATCTGGCTTAGACCAAAAAATAGAGTATGATAAATATGTTTTTATTGCTTAATAATATTATGATTTTCCAAAAACAATATTATAATTTATTTAGTTTATTTCCAATCTTTTTTTAAAAGTCTCCTCGCAAAGGTTCAAATATTCCCGTTTAGCCTTATATGACGTGTTATCTACTATGCTATGTATTGTTAACTGTCACATTATTACTTAATGAAAAAAAAAAAAACTAAATAAAAATATTTAAATGTTAGTGAAGATCAAATCTAACTTTTAAAAAATAAGGGGCTCGTAATATTTTGAAGCAGCAGAAAAACATATTTTAGGGGGAAAATAAAAAATGGATATGGCTCCTATAGAGAAGTTGTTTGGCATTAATCACTTGTAGTAGTTCCTATCCCATGTATGAAGTTGTGGGATTATGCTGGTTTGTGCTCTGAAAATGTCAAACATTTTAGATATTTCATTCTCTGAGTATTTTGTGGATAATATTTGGAGATGAATAAATAAAAGGAAAAATTGTAAGATTTGGTTTCTGCGCATTGGAATAATTCTTAAAAATAATCAAACATTTGTAGAAGTCACAGTTATGTAGCTCAGTTGGTAAACGTATAGAAATATGCATGTGTAAATACTCTTGAATGTACTATTTTCCTATGAAAAAAAAAACATTCTTAAAAATCTTGAAAGCATAAAATAAAGCTAAATATATAGGCTATGAGAATGAGATTCTAATTAATGTTGGACCATCCAATTTGAAATTAGGCTTTGTATCTCACATACACAAAACTGCAAGCTGCACGCAGTGGATAGAAGCTATGGCTATTTGTAAAATCAAACTCATATGGTTTTAATTGAATATTTGAGAGTTAGAGGAGTAAAATCGAACTATTGAGGCTTTATTGAATATTTTTCAAAGTTTTTTAAAATGGCATTACTGTTGCAAAACTCATATGGTTTGTGCTGAAATTTTAACACTTCGTGATAAGATTTAATAGTCTAGATTTATTCATTTTATTTTCACATATATTTTTTTAAAATTTTAATTATTCTCTTTATGATAGATTTTATGTCCCGTGTGATGTCTCAATTAAGTGTGGCGTCTATTGAGGCAAAAATGATAGAAAGTAGGTTAAGATGGTTTGGGCATAAGTAGAGAAGGTCGTTAGAAGTACCGGTGAGAAGAGTTGATAGCATGATAATTAGTCCGATAAATCGGGGTCAAGGTAGACCTAAAAGAACTCTAGGTGAACTGATTAACAAGATCTTCAGATTAATAACATCACAATAGATATGATTTTTTATAGAACATAGTGTCGTCGTGTGATCTATGTAGTCGATCCCACATAGTGGGATAAAAGTTTGTCGTTGATGTCTCAATTAATTTTTTTGAGGAAAAGTATGTAATTTATTTTTAAATTTTTTTTTGAAATTAAAATGTTTTTCCAAAAAAGGGTAATCAAGGGAAATTAAATAAATAGTGTAAAGGAAATTAGTAAAGTTTAGTGGACAAGGAAGGACTACAGCTAAATTAGTAAATTTGATAAAAAAAATAGATACAGTTAAATTTATTTATAAACTTAGTAAATTTGATTTTTCTTAAATATTTAAAATAATTCGAAATAAATTTAAGTTCAACAATCTGTTAGGGTAATTAGAAAAAATGAATGAGAAATAAAAAAGTGAAATTAGGGTCATAACAAATTAGAGTTATCAAAGATTTATTTACTTTTTTATGTATAGTATATATTTTTTTAGACAAATATAGTATGATAGTATGATATAATATGATATAGTATGATTTATAATGATATTCTTAACTTTTCTTTTGCCGAAATTTGAATATTCTATTAATAATGGGCCAAGCCCAAAAAGAAACCGTCCAACAGAAGCCTCCAGTACTACTGGTTTATGGGATTCAACCCAATGTTGCGTTAAGCCCACGAAAGTAGAGGGCCCACCCAACAACCCACTCCACATTCAGAAATCAGAATCACGTCACAGTAGAAAAAAAAAGAATCACGTCACAGTCACAGCTGTTAAAGTCAAAAGCGTATCTCACCGTTGGATCCAAACCGGAGAAACAATCAAAACACGTTTGACATTATAATATATAAACTCGCAGCATTCAAAAAAATGCTTATAATTAGTTCCGTTTCATTTTTCCGGTAACAGCAAAATGGCGAAGTTGTTAGCGTTAGCTTGTCTCCGAAACGACGGATGGGGAAACCTTTCACCGCGACCTCACTACCCGTCGATGCCGAGGTACCCCAAGGGCGAGGAAACCGCCGTCGTCGAGGGTTCAGAGGTAAAAGCACTTTTCTCCGTCGTCGGAATGAGTTGCTCCGCCTGCGCCGGATCCGTCGAGAAAGCCATCAAACGCCTTTCCGGAATTCGTGAAGCCATCGTCGATGTCCTCAATAATCGTGCTCAAGTCATCTTTTATCCCTCCTTCGTTAACGTAAGTTTCCTCACTTTTCAGAGAAGGTTTCAGATTAACTTCAGTTTCGCGAGATCACACAATAATTTCATAATTCTAGCTGTTAGTATAATCGATCGTAACTTCCGTATGCAATTGTGTATTCAACAGAATTTAGCGGCATTTCGCAATTCAAATTTCAAAACATTAATTATACCAGATGAATCAGATCATACTTGTTTAAGCTGACAATCATTGTGATGAGTTCATGAAACTTCCTTTCCAAGTTAGTTATGAAATTGTTAAACAAACGAGCATATTTACGTTCACAACTTCACTTCTTTTTTTTTTTTGATTTTTTTTAGGAGGAGACTATTTGCGAGGCTATTGAAGACGCTGGGTTTGAAGCGGCGTTACTCAGTGATGCCGTGGACAACTCTGTTCAAGTATGTCGGATACAGATTAAAGGAATGACTTGCACGTCGTGTTCCTCCATGCTTGAATCTGCTCTTCAATCCATTAACGGCGTGCTCAAAGCGCAAGTGGCTTTAGCAACCGAAGAAGCTCAAGTTCATTATAATCCCAACGTTATTACCTGTGACCAGCTTCTGAAAGCTGTTGAAGATACTGGATTTGAAGCTGCTCTCATCAGTTCAAGTGAAGATTTGAGCAAGATAGACCTCCAGGTTGAAGGTGCAGTCACTCATGACTCCATCAAACTCATTGAAGATTCTCTTCGGGCACTCCCTGAGGTGTTAGGCGTAGACATTGACGCAGAATTGAACAAGGTATCGATTTCTTACAAACCAGACATGACCGGACCGAGGAACTTTATTCATGTGATTGAGGGAATAGGGTTTGGGAATTTCAAGGCAAAGATATTTCCTGAAGAAGGAGGAAGAAGGGATTCGCATAGGAGGGAAGAAATTAAACAGTATTACAGATCTTTCTTGTGGAGTTTGGTGTTTACTTTGCCAGTGTTTTTAACCTCCATGGTGTTTATGTATATCCCTGGAATTAAAGATGTACTTGACGCGAAAGTTGTGAATATGCTTACTGTGGGGGAAATTGTAAGATGGGTGCTTGCCACGCCAGTTCAATTTGTTCTAGGATGGCGATTTTATATTGGTTCTTATAAATCTTTGCGCCTTGGCTCCGCTAACATGGATGTCCTGATTGCCTTGGGAACAAATGCTGCGTATTTCTATTCGGTGTACTCAGTGTTGAGAGCCGCTACTTCTCCGCATTTTGAGGGAAGTGATTTCTTTGAGACTAGTGCTATGCTTATTTCCTTCATTCTGCTTGGAAAGTATCTTGAGATTTTAGCCAAGGGGAAGACGTCCAATGCGATTGCCAAGCTCATGAACTTGACCCCAGACACGGCTATATTGTTGACTTTGGATGGTGAAGGGAATGTTGTTAGAGAGGAAGAAATTGATAGCCGATTGGTACAGAAGAATGATGTGATTAAAATTGTTCCTGGTGCAAAAGTGGCTTCAGATGGATATGTTATATGGGGCCAGAGTCATGTGAATGAAAGCATGATTACTGGTGAGGCTCGCCCTGTGGCGAAGAGGAAAGGTGACACTGTGATTGGAGGCACTGTGAATGAGAATGGGGTATTACATATTAAGGCAACACGGGTAGGATCAGAAAGTGCTCTTTCCCAGATTGTTCGACTAGTTGAATCGGCACAGATGGCCAAGGCACCAGTGCAGAAGTTTGCTGATCGCATTTCCAAATACTTTGTGCCTCTGGTAATTATACACGATATGAATTCAATCCCTTAACCTGCTTGATCTTTTTCATGATTCTTTTGTAGAATCTTGAGTATTTACATTTTTTTTTAGATCCTTATGTCAGTTTTTAGAGGGCCTACTTTAAGGCACATATGAATATGATATGTCTCTCTGCAGGTGATCTTAATCTCGTTTACAACTTGGCTCGCCTGGTTTTTAGCTGGAAAATTTCATGCTTATCCCAGGTCTTGGATACCATCTTCCATGGACAGCTTTGAGCTTGCTTTGCAGTTTGGGATATCTGTCATGGTCATAGCCTGTCCATGTGCCTTAGGTTTAGCCACACCAACCGCTGTCATGGTTGGCACTGGAGTTGGTGCTTCTCAGGGTGTACTGATCAAAGGAGGACAAGCATTGGAAAGTGCACATAAGGTCAGAATTTGACATTAGATTAGCTCCTTGAATTCTATACTTCAATTTTGCTTCAATATGAACAGTATTTATGTTAATGTAGTGATAAGAAGATAATAAGCATAGGAAAAACCATTAATATCAAGTGGTGCTTCAAACCCTTTGCTGCTAAGTGATCCAACATCGAATATGTTTCGGGAAAGGAGCTCTAATGTTCATAACATGTTTCATTTTGTATTACTTCTTTGTTCTTAATGTGAAGTACTGGTGTTTTCCATGCTCGGTGAATGGACATTTCTTATGCTTTGTTTTTATCGGAACTTTGTCTTATTTACAATGGAGAAAGTGGTCATTGGATACGTGTTGCAGCATCTCAAAATTATCTGTAAAAACTCTCATATCTGTATGTGAATTTACACTTTGAATATGTTTTCGACTGTCTTGTAGGTGAACTGCATTGTTTTCGACAAGACAGGTACCCTCACTGTTGGGAAACCTGTGATAGTAAATACAAAATTATTGATCAAAATGGTTCTCCGGGAATTCTATGAACTTGTGGCTGCTGCTGAGGTAGGCATCTTAGCCATCTCTTTCTGAAAGGCTTCCCCATTCTACGAACTTTGTTTTCAGATAGCTTTTTCTATTGCTACCACTCCACTTTTTTAGTTGCTGGATTGCTTTCATGATTCATGGATTTTGTATGCATATGCATATGCATGTCGTAACTCATAATTAACTGCAACTAATCCTACTTGCCTATTTCAGGTCAACAGTAAGCACCCACTGGCCAAGGCCATTGTTGAATATGCCAAAAAGTTTAGAGATGAAGATAACCCTTCTTGGGCAGAAGCACATGATTTTGTTTCCATTACTGGGCATGGAGTAAAGGCCACTGTTCGTAACAAGGAAATACTCGTGGGCAATAAGAGCCTTATGGCTGACTATAATATTGCAATTCCCAGTGTTGCCGAAGATATGCTTGCTGAAGCTGAAAAGATGGCTCAAACGGGAATTTTAGTATCGATAAACAGGGAAGTTGCTGGGGTTTTAGCAGTATCTGATCCATTGAAACCTGGTGCGCAAGAAGTCATTTCCATTCTCAAGTCTATGAAAATTAGGAGCATTATGGTCACTGGGGACAACTGGGGAACTGCTAGTTCTATTGCGAGAGAAGTTGGAATTGAAAGTGTTATTGCTGAGGCCAAACCAGAGCAGAAAGCCGAGAAGGTGAAAGATTTGCAGGTACGTTTGGATAATGATAACAACTTTTATGCTAAAGAAAGTCTGATAATGATGAACAATTGTCATTTCCATTCTCTAGTCTATGAAAGACTTGCAGGTACTTAGTTTTAGGAAAATATACTCAATACTCAACTATGAGATAGCTTTAAGGCCTTAAAGTTGCAAATAATGCCACCTTTTTCAAGCCAAGTAACTTAGAAATCCCTATATTTCTTCTGCTTGGCTCGTTATTCCATATTGATTGTGTGCTTGTTTAATTGGCGACTCAATGTGAAAATAATTTCACTAGAAGCAAGAAATTATTGTTTCAGTTGATCGTGGTTCGGTTTTGTGTCCAAATAAATCATAACATTTTATATATTATCGGAGCGCATGTCACCTAATAAACAAAAACATGCACTAATTCTGCCTTTCTGCCATCCCCTTTTTGCAAACATCCAAATATGATAGCTAGTCTTTATGGAGTGTTTGGTTCCAAAGAGGGTGTAGTGGAAAATAAAAAGCTCTCTGTAGTTTATACTTCATACCGTTTTGCTCAAATTAGCTTGAGTCTGACTTCTGCATGAATTCAGATTAAATAAGCTTGAGTATTCTAAACTCTACTGCTTCACAAGAATATATTACCTCGGCTGTTATTATATATATTGAGTGTCTGTTTTATTTTTCAGGCTTCTGGTTATACCGTTGCTATGGTGGGTGATGGTATCAACGATTCACCGGCACTTGTGGCGGCCGATGTGGGAATGGCAATAGGTGCTGGTACGGACATTGCGATTGAGGCGGCTGATATTGTCCTCATGAAGAGCAACTTGGAGGATGTCATAACTGCCATTGACCTTTCTAGAAAAACATTTTCCCGTATTCGCCTAAATTACTTTTGGGCTTTGGGTTACAACCTTCTTGGCATCCCAATAGCTGCCGGAGTTCTTTTCCCTTCTACAAGGTTCCGATTGCCGCCATGGATTGCTGGGGCTGCCATGGCTGCATCTTCTGTCAGCGTAGTTTGCTGTTCTCTGTTGTTGAAATATTACAAAAGACCAAAGAAACTGGACAACCTTGAGATACGAGGCATAAGCATCGAGTCATCTGGTGACTAGTGATATGATGCATGTTAATTGACGGTTTTGATTTACCCAATTTTTGCATTAGTGTTGATAAACAGAACGTATATATATGTATATGTTAATATAATAGCATAAATGATTAGATGTCGTGGTGATTTTTGTTAGTGAAGAAAATTATGTGATTTTCCTGTGTCAGTGGGATTTTAATTGGACTCGTTTATTCTCGTATAGTTGTTGCGACATAAAAATAAAACCATAAAACCCGATTTGTATAAAGATTTTTCTATTCTGTGCAATATTGCATAGGTTAAAAAACTCAATATGAAAAGTAAACACATTATTAGTTGTATATCAAATCAAATTTCATTAACTTTTTGTTTTTTTCAACATTATATTTTTAACTTTAGTTTCTTAACCTGCACAAGTTAAAAAAAACCTTTTGTATAATAACATAGTCGCATCCTGACTTTCATAAGGTTCGATTCTTCTATTTTTCTAGTTGTTGAAATATTAATATGCTACCTACAATGAGGACAAGTGCGGCTCTAAGTGGCCACTGGTTATAACAATTTTTGGCAAATTAACCTGTCTATAGGAAAATGACCACATTGACACCTTAAATAAATTTACAGAACAAACTTGAGGAAACGAAATAAGATAAAGTAGCCGATCTAGTGATAAAATCATAAAATAATACGTGAGGTTAAATGTTCTTCAAAATTTGTAGATGATTTTACATTTTATAAAATATTAGAGATTAGAGATATTTAAAAGTGCTACTAATATAGTGTTAATTTTACATTTTTTATTGGTTTTAAACATTTTAAATTTGTTTGTTTCTATAGTTGAAAAGTAATTTTACACTCTACTATTATTATTATTATTATTGTAAATTTAATTTTGAAAAAATTATCTAAAATATAAATCACTTCCTATTAAACTTAATTTTACGAAATCAATTCTATTCAAATTTAATTTTATCGTAGGGAAAAAATTAATTCAATAATATTTTTTGATCAACTTATTTTGATCAACTTCAATAAAATAAGAATATTTGACCAACTTTCATTTATTATTCTTTTATTAAAAAAATTAAATATTATTATTTTATTAAAATTGAAAAAAAAAATGACCAAAAATCATTATTAAAATTAATTTTACCATCTTCATAACTTTTTACTCTCATTTTAATTTCGTCACATGTAACATTTACTTGAATTTTAGTTCTCCAGTCTCACGAATTCCAGTTCTCAAGCTAAATCATGTGTGGTGCCTTTGAAAAAAGGGTATGGCGAGGAAAGTAGCATTCCTTTCTCATCTATTTTCTTTCACAAATCTTCTTCCTTCATCTTGATCTATCCTCAACCCCACTCCTACTTTCAGATCCTCTTTGCTCTGTTCAACTTTTCACTTATTTTCCTCTTCTGATTTTTCACCTCCTTCAGTCCCTCGCCGCCGTTTCCGCGGCCGCCGGTCGTCATCCCGCCGAACTTCCACCCAACACCCCGTCGTGGTATCGCATAGTCTCCAATCGCTGACTTCTGTGTTTGGATCTGACCGGATCGGAGCTGGAAAATGGCGAATGCGGAGCTGAGTCTGGATCACCTCCCTTCCGCTCTGCTCGCTACCATCATGACCAAGCTCGACATCGCTTCCATCTGTTCATTGGCTTCCACCTCTTCCACCTTTCGCTCCTGCGCTAACCACATCCTCTCCTTCCTCCCCAATTTTCACATCCTTGTACGTTTCACTCAAATCTCGTTTAGAGTTCGCTCCTTTTTTCGATTTTCCCTTCTAGGTTTCCTTCATGATTGGGTTCTGTTCGGAAATTCCTGATCTCGCGTTTTCTTTTTCAGGACATTGCGCCTTCTGGGGACTTGCTGAGACCGTTGCTGCCGCCTAATCCCTACCTTACGAGCCTCAAAGTTGATTGTGGTCGCCTTGATGATTCTGCCATAGCCATCTTGCTGAAACCGTCGTTGCAGGAGCTTTATCTGCACAATTGTGGTGATTTCAGTGGGAAACTGCTTTCTGAGATTGGGACTCGATGTAAGGACATAAGGTACTTTGTTTTGTTTAGTTTTTTGTGTTCTCCAAATAGCATTAGCATTATGGTTTAGTAGTTTGTGGTGGGAAAATGGTGTTATTGGTTCGACTTGAGTTGTTAATTTCCTTCAGGAGTCTCTGCTTGGGTGCGGTGGCAGAACGAAGAGGGAGGGCTATTCATGTTTCTGATCTGGAGGAGTTGCTCGGTGGTTGTTCTCAGTTGGAAGTAAGGCATAACTATAAATTTATCTTACAAGATATAATGAAAGTAAAAAGCTTTGCCATAATATTTAAGAGAAATTAAGAGGGTGTTTGACACAACTAGCTTATCGCTTACTTAGGAGTTTATAACTTGTAACTTATAGCTTATGGGTAACTAGGAGTGTTTGGTGACAACTAGCTTATAGCATATCAAAAATAGCTTTCAGTAGTTCTTTCCAATTCTATCCTTATCCTTTTTGAATAATTACATCTATTATCCCTAATTAATTTGACTTCTCATTAATATATTATAAGTATGTCTTTTTAAGTCATTTGACATAATTTTAACTTGTTTTACCAAACACTTCCACTTACTCATAAACTATAAGCTTTAAGTCCCAAGCATAAACTATAAGCCATAAGCTATAAGTTAATTTTACCAAATAGAGCCTAAATTCATTTGCTTGCTGGCATGATCCTTTTTTCTTCACAATATCAAGAAAGTAATTTTGTTTTTTGTACATTGATTATTAATCTTCATTCTTAAGAAAAAGTCTCCCAGTTTGTTACCTCATAAAATCGTTTTCAACTCGATATCTTCACAAACTGGAGCAACTGAGCCAGTTTAAACTCACCAATTAAAGCATTGGTTTTCGTCCAAAGTTAAAAGAATCCCAAAATTTATCCATCTTTGAGACCCTAACTGATACGAACCCTATACGTTAAGGGTATTCCTTAATTTTAAGGGCAACTTGTAGGTCTTTTTTTTGGGGTTATTCTTGTTGATCTATAATAAAAAAAAATAATAAAGAAAAGAAAAACGAAGAGTTAGGCAAGTTTGGTAGGCTGATTGGGTTTAGGGTTGAGGCTTAATGGCTTTGGGCAGAATTTAGATATAAGGACTAATTCAATAGGGAATTAATTTTGAAGACAAAAGTTTTAATGAATAAGAGGAAGAAATGGGCTGAATAATGGTGTTTAAAGGCTTGGTTGGGTGCTGACTAAGAATGGATGAATGTGGCTTGGATTTGGTCTTGGTGCAAATTAGAGTTTAAAGGCTAAGAAGTAGTTAATGAAAAGGAGAAGGATATGAGAAGGTGTTTTGGGCTGTTTGGGGCGTGATGGCTGAGATGTTTAGGGTCTGAATTATTCAAATTTAGGTGAGAGAAATGGTTAGGTAAGAGTTGATGAGCAATTATGCAAAAGGCGAAAAAATGGGGATTGTGTTTAAGGGAATTAATGGCGAGTTGTGGCTGAATTTTGGAGCTTGGGGCTGACCAAAAATGGTGGTTTAGTGGCTGGAAACTTAGTTGAAGGTAGGCAAGGAAGAAGATGAAGATTATGAAGCTTAAGGAAGAACGGTGAAGAACACAAGTAACCTAGTCTTGAATCACTCAAGAGCTAACAAGAGAATCACTCCCTTGGATGAGAATCACACTCAGAATAGATTATAAAATCTGAATTTTCACTCAAGATAACTTGGTTTATTCATGGAGAAAGCAAGCTCTTATATAGGAGAAACTTGCTTCTAAGATTACAACTTGAAGAAAGAAGAAACGGTCACCATTGATGGACATTCAAGGTGACTTTGAAGACTCATTAAAAACAAATAAAACGTGTAAAATGAGGCTAAGAGACACGAAATTTTGAGGCTACAAGGCAGCCACAACTCTTCCTCTTCTAGCTTATTTGACCTAGGTTAACCTAATTACTAAAGAGCCTATGGGTGGTGCAAATTCAAGATGAATTGGCAGCCACTTAACACAAGGGCCTTTATTACAAACATAGAAATGCTAAATAAACCCCTAAATGGCAGCAGCTTGTGCGCTTCCTTCTTCACCTTGGGCCTTGATGCAATTGACCATTTTAGGCTTCTTCACTTGTAACTTGGGCTGAAATTCATGAAGCATGGTTAACACTTGTTGAAGAGCTTCTTGTGCCTTTTTAGTCCTTGCCCTAATCATAGGTTCTCCAAGCCCTTCCAAAGGATCCTTGCCTTTAGTTTTGCCCTTAGTCTTGTTGGTGTCCTCATCACTAACCCTACCCCTACTTCCTAAACCTTTAAAATTTCATCAACTTAACGCCAAACTTTCACATTCCAAATCGCCCAAATGATTTTCTATCCCAAAGAACTCTAAGCATGAAACATAACGATTTATACTTGTAATGGTTAAAGCCTGATGCTTCATTAATTGGTTTCATTTGATGTTTTGTTTTGTGTCTTTTTATTATTGGTGATCATTGGATTTTGTGTTCAGACTTCAGATTTAACCTATTTAGACATTTGTTGAGCTTTGACAGTTTAGTTGATTGTATATATTAACATAGAATATGGGAAATGCCAAGCCTTTGGCAAAATCATATCACCAGTTTTCATGGTGGGTAGGGTAACCAATGACCAATTTTATCATAGAGGCTCATTCATAAAGTTTTGAAAGCTTCCCATATCTTGAAGTTTTTGTTGCTCTTTTAAGTTTTAATGAGTAATTACATGTTCACACCACTGATTAGTTATGCAATTAGATCTAAATGTATTCTTTGTTGATGATTTTTGTAGGCGCTGATTCTGATGTTTGATGTCTCTCTCTTCCTACGTCATAACTTCACCCGAGTTTGGGCTTCTGCCTCAAAGAAACTCACTTCTCTTGAGATTGGCTACATTTCTTCAGTTACTGTCACTGAACTGCTTAGCCCAAATTTGGGATCCCATCAACCCTTAAATCCTGCTCAACCATCAATACTTCCTAACATTCAGAAACTATGTCTTTCAGTCGACTATATAACCGATGCTATGGTTGGTACAATATCCAAAGGTCTTGTCTTTTTAACCCATTTGGACCTTCGAGATGCACCACTGATTGAACCAAGAATTACATTTGATCTAACCAATGCTGGCCTTCAACAAATTAATCAACATGGGAGGTTGAAATATCTTTCATTAGTACGAAGCCAAGAGTTCCTGATTACCTACTTTCGAAGAGTAAATGATCTGGGGTTACTTCTTATGGCTGACAAGTGTGCAGACATGGAGAGCATATGCCTTGGTGGCTTTTGTCGCGTCACAGACACTGGCTTCAAAACTATCCTGCATTCTTGCTCTCGCTTATACAAGCTCAAGGTCACTCATGGAACCCAGTTAACTGATCTAGTATTTCATGACATTTCTGCAACATCCCTTACTTTAACACATGTGAGCTTGAGATGGTGCAATCTCTTAACCAACCAAGCAGTTCTAAGTTTGGCATCAAACACAGAACTTCGAGTTCTTGATTTGAGAGATTGCAGGAGCCTTGGGGATGAAGCTCTTCAAGCCATTAGCACTCTTCCAAGACTGAAAATCTTACTATTAGATGGCTCCGATATTTCTGATGAGGGACTTTCATACTTAAGACCATCTGTTATAAATTCACTATATGAGCTGTCTGTTCGAGGGTGCAAGAGACTTACAGATAAATGTATCACAGCTCTATTTGATGGTTGTGGTTCGCTGGAATTGCGAGAACTGGATCTATCTAATCTTCCCAACCTCTCGGATAATGGAGTTCTGCAGCTGGCAAAAAGCCGAATTCCCTTATTGGAACTCCGGATGCGACAGTGTCCTCTAATTGGCGATACTTCGATCATGGCATTAGCTTCAATGATGGTTGATGAGGCCAGATGGCATGGAAGCACTTTGCGCTTGTTGGATCTTTTCAACTGTGGTGGCATTACGCCGCTTGCATTTCGCTGGTTGAAGAAACCGTATTTTCCAAGGCTCAAATGGTTGGGAGTGACAGGAAGTGTTAATAGAGACATGGTTGAAGCCTTAGCTAGAAGTAGACCTTTCTTGCATGTGGCATGCCATGGTGAGGAGCTTGGGGCTGATCCTTATGAGATGCCAGATAGTCTCTACTCCCATGATTATGATGAGGTGGATGAATTCGAGCAGTGGCTTCTTGAAGCTGACATTGATACTGATGATGAAGAAATGGGCGATGCTGAAAATGATGAACAAGTGGTTGTGTAATTTGTTTTTATATGATTGTGTGTATGTATGTTTGTCTATAACTTGTTATTATCTGGGTAAATGTGTTTTGCCCGCTGGTTTTAGTGTCTAAGACTGTTGTATTTGTATGATCCTCTATGTATCTTTGTATGGATAATTGTGTAGAAGTTAAATTATCTGTGTTAACCAATTGTGACCTTATTATTCAGGACCCTTTGTTGTAATCTTTAAAATCCTTCCCGTATGCCTAATCTATCTATCTATTTATAATATATCATTTCTGTAGCAAGGCATGTAGAGCTGCCATGTCAATTTCTTTTCACTCTCATATTTTATCACATCATCAATTTATCACAATTAGAGGCTTCTCAATTGTTGTCTTTTTAACTTCCTTATTATTAAATAGTCATGTATGTATATAAATAGTCATTACTCAATATAACAAAATAAAATAGTCATTACTCATTTTAATTAACCTATTTAAATATTCATTTAATTCTTAACTTAAAATATATTCTATTTCTTAAATTAATTCTTTTATATATATATATATATATATATATTATTTAATATTAAGTCTTATAAAAAATGTTACAAGTTATAATTGTATGGGTGCGTTTGATTGGTTAAAATTTACCGCATTGGACACACAAAACAAAAGGGAAGTTTTTTTGTTACTCACTATCCTAGAGGACAAGAAATTGTACCATATTATCCCATGGTACGGAATGGTTAAATACAAAAATACCTTAATTCACATCCACTATCTCATAAAACTTTAACTACATCTCCCACTTCCACACTTACAAAAAGTAGTTACCATAATAATTTTATTTTATTTTATATAATATACAACACTAAACTAGCTTTTATATATATATATATATAATTTAATAATATTTTTTTGAGTGAAAAATAATAAAACATCGAAAATTATTTGAGAAATTTAATTTTATATATAATTTTTTTAAAATACAATATTATAATAGTTTAAAATTTCACAATATTGATTGTTAATTTTTTATGTAAAATATATATTTTAAAGTGTAAAGGATATTATAATAAAACTGATTTTATATTTCTTGTGTTGTACTTTAATGATCAAACAACAAACAATACAAGTAGTTGTGTTGTAACTTATTAGATTGTCATGTACTATACTTGTCATGTATCAAACGCACCCTATATGTTGTTCTTTAAAAAGAATAGGATTTTTGAATTAAATTTTATATACATTTTTCCTTTTTATAGAAAGCTTATGAAAATTAATTTTATAAATGCTTTCTTATCTATTTGCAATTATATGGTGTTATTTTTCAATAATAAAAAAAAGGAACTTTATGAGTATTTTTCATATATAATTTTCTTCTTATAGAAAGTTGATAACAATCCATTTTATGAATATTTCATACCTAATTTTTACTTTATTCTTTTTATTTTCAAGCTCATTACTTTAGATAAAAAAAATATAGCTTTTATAGTTAACTAATAAAGTGTCATTTGTCAGAATATATTAGTGTAAGTTAGTCAATTAATACCAAAAAGTAGTAAAAAGTTTATAAATATTTTTATACATAATTTTAAATATAAAACTTAGTTTCATACATGTGTTTTTCATAGTATTCTTATAATTATTTTTGTATTATGATTCTCAAGTTTTATAAATATTTTTCATATTTATTTTTTTACTTCATTATATTGATTTCGTTAATTTATCTCAACACATATCACTTTAATAATTTATATAATATACTAAATATACGCGCAACGCGCGAGCTTACATCTAGTTCTATGTATTAAAAGAGAAGTAAAGGCTAGAATTATGACACATCATAAGCCTAACTCTCTTTATTGTGCCACACCATCATTTTTTCCTACTTGACACATACTAACACTTAGGCACCCAACAAACACACTAACCTACCATCACACTATTACAATACATTCATAGCACATTCATATCAAATATATTAACATCAACCAAATTCATTAAATAATTCAAAATTTTAATAATTTATGATTTTGTAGAATAGACACACATTCAATTATTTGAATGCCCATTTTTCTAAATAATTGTACATTTTTCACAACTATATATTTTTTTTGGATAATAGTTACTTAAGCCAATTTCTTTTAAAAAAAACTAAATATAATTAAGTTGCTCCATAAAAAGATTGGTTCATTGACATCGCTACCACTCCTACTAAAAAAAATGAAAAACACAATAAATAATTATTTAAAGTATGAGCAAAGCAAATTAAATTAAAGGAAATACAAGAAGTATTCAAATCGTTTACATACAGAAGAAATAATAATACTTACAATTATAACACAAACAATTATTTTCAAGTTGACTATAATACAAATCAAAGGATTTTTAACATGAATAATTATTTATATTTATTTTCAATAATAAGAATAAAAATAAATTTCATAATAAATTTAAAAGTTTAATTACACTTTAATGTCAAAGAAATTAATCGTTCAATTATCGGAATGCCTATATTTTTAAATAGTTGTGTATTTTTCACATCTATATTAATGGTTCAATATATCTCACAATTCTTTTCTTTTATTTGAATTTCATGATTTTAATTTTCTAACCATTTTTCTATGTTATATTAAACTATTATATTGACGTTGTTGTACGTCATATTTCAAGGACAACGAAGATGAAAAAAGTTCCTCTACCCTTTCTCCATCCTTCTCCGTCATGTGACATCGTTTTTCTTTGTTGATGCATTGTATTGAGGGCAACCAATACTCCATTTTTTATTCATTTACTTTGGTTGAATACTCATATATATTTTTTTTGTTTTGGCAAATAAATATTCATACATAATCTGAATAAAAATTTGTGTCATAGGTGAAGTTTATAGCTTAATAGTTAAATTGCATTACAACTTTAAATACTTATAACATGAATGTCAATGTCACGTCAGCTTCTTCCACATTTCACATTAAGCCACATTATAAGTCGAACTCACATTCTCAACAATTTTTTATTTGGAATTTTAACTTTCAAAACTTCACCCGGTTATATGTTAGTATTGATGAGGACATGGCCGAGTATAAGGGCAAATGAGCACTTGAGGGGCTAGGGGGACCCATAACGAGGGCCAGAGCAAGAAAAGCCAAGAAAGCTCTTCATCAATTGGTGTCTATGCTACTTGAATTCAAGCCCAAAGCCCAAGGAGAAAGGACCCACATAGTGAATTGCATCCAAGCCCAAATGGAGGACTAAAGGGCGCCACACTTTGGAGGACTACATGATGCCATTCTTGAAGCCCTTTTGCATTTTCCTAAGTTTTGAATAAAACCCAATCACTTGTAAAGTTGGTTATCAAATTGATGTTTTTGGTTGACCAACAAATGGGCCTAATTCCTAGTTTTTTAGTTTATGTGTAATAAACCCAAAATGGAGACAAAAAGGTGATGTCATGAAGATGACATCACCTTGTTTGGTGTGCCACTTTGGTGCCTTTTGGTATATCTTAGTGGTCTTAATAATTAGGTGGAAGTGGAGAGCTTAGTGGAAGCCTTTAGTTGCCCACTTAGTGGTCCACTTTTAGCCAATCAAAAGTCATGGCCTTAGGCTATATATAGCCATGAGCTATTCCACTGTAAATACACAAGATTGAAGATAAATATATTTATGAGAGTGACTCTCTTTGTTCTTGAGTGATTCAAAAATTGAGGCTTATCAAAGGTATCCACCCTTTGTGTGTTTAGCCTTTTTTCTCAATTGGTGTGATTCTACTTGTTTCCATCATTTTTTCCTATCCTTCCCTTATCCAAAAACCATAAAAAGAAGTAAGAACATTCATCCAAAACAACCAAGAAATTGCGCCACTTATAGCCCCAAAAATCATCCTAGTTTCATCATCAATCCCACCCTTTTCCCTTCCAAAACAACCAAGAATTTTTCCTACCTTTAATCCATCCTTAAATCTTCCATTTAGCATCTCTAAAATCATTTCTCCTTGCCTAAAACTAGCCCAGAAAAATTCCAGCATTTCCCACCTTTAATTCTTCCCTAATTCCCTTCTAAACCATCATTTCGTTCCTTCCTTTTCGCGTAGCTTTCCCTACAAATTGTTAGCCTTTTTGATCCTTTGTTTCACCATAACTCCCATCATCAAATCTTCCCTTGCAACCCTAAGCCATTTGCACCAAAAAGGGTTCATCTTCGCCTAAGGATTTTCGGCAAATAGCTTTCTAGACAGTTCACTTCCTTCCCTTGCTTACAGGGATCATATCAAGTATCATTATGAATAATTTATAATTATTATTCTTAAAATACTATTATTTTTTTGTTGTTTAAGTTTATTTTTATTAAGATTAAAAAATGATTTAAGAAAAACATGACACAACATTTCAATGGATATAAGGTATTAGAAGTTAATTTGAAAGACAAAATAGAAATGTGGAAAATAAATTTTAATTTTGATATTTCTTTTAGGCCAAATGTACCTTTTGGTCCTGTATCTCTTATGCGCATTTCATTTCAGTCTTATATCTTTTTTGAGGTTTATGTGTATGTTATGGTTTTTTTGGTTGGAAGATAAATGACGTAATTTGACTATGTTCCTTATTAGGTCAATTCTGTTAACGAGATTGACGGAGTTGATGGATTGGACCAAAATGAAACGTTTATAAGAGATGCAGGAGCAAAATGTAACCCAAAAAAGATATATGACCGAAATGAAATGTACATAAGAGATATAGATATAGGACCAAAAGGTGCATTTGACATTTTTTATCAACCAAAAACAAATATATTTAAAGATCAACACCAGAAGTGCTTAAAAATACACACATAGATAGTACAAGATCATAAAACGAGCAGCACCAGACAACCACCAAAAAGGTCATAAAACAAGCAACCAGATTGGACCTATCAACTAATCACAAATAGCATGGAAAATACCTGGAAAATAAAAGCTAACCACCGAAGAGGTCGTAAAACAAGCAACCAAATTCTACAAACACAAATAATATTGGACCTATCAACTAAACACTCATAACAAAAAGGAGGTAGATGACCTGAATAAATCCCAGAAGCTTCGAGTATATATACGCCCTTAGTAGAAGAATAGGAAATAGGCCAGTATCATCTGAGGTACTCAACAAACAAGGAGCAGGTGAAATCAACCATTGACTTAAGGAGTATGAAAATTCTGCTTTCAACCAATTCCAAACTCTAGTCTAGCTCTAATACCATCTTAAATTTGGGTTTAAGTGTAACTGATTCTCAAAAACTAAATCTTAGAAGAAAGATTGACATACCATTTATATAGTTCATAGTGACCATATTCTTAATTGACGTGAGACTTCTTAACATCTTAACCGTTACTATTATACAAGACTTCAGTCGTGAATCTTAGAAAAAAAATCTATGGGAGCCGCAAAATATAGTTAAAATAATTTAATGGAAATCTTAATTTAGCATATATAATTTTACCAAAATTTTAAAATAACATATTGAATTAGGCAATAATGCAGGTTTTATAAAAAGCGTGGACTTATCGGCTCAAATTATTTTTTATTTGGTATTAAAAATATGTAAATATTGACTCTAATCGCCTATACTACTATAGAACATGTATCTTTCATATAAAATATTTTAAAATATTCTCAAAAACTAAATTAGTACATAAAGTTAAAAGTAAAAAATAAAAAAGTAAATTATTTATACTTTAATAAAAAAAATATCACTTCATAGTTCATAGTACATTTATATCCAAGTGGCTTAGTGTAGCTTTAACTAAGAGCAATGGGAATAAAATATAAAATAAGTGCTGGGAAAAAAAAGGTCTTAGATAAGTAATAGGCAGTTTGATTCTCTTTAAGAATAAGGACATTAATTTAAATTTCGAGAAAACGTACTTATTAAAAAATTAAGGCTGATCTTGGTAAAATAAAGATTTTTTAATTTTAGTCTTTCAAAAATATTTTTTTTGATATTAGTCCAATATTTTAAATAAATAACTTCTTTTTAGTCCTTATTAAGTGTCACTTTAAGAACTAAAACCATACAACTTTCTTAAAGTGTTGAATTAATATCAAAAAAATATTTTATTTACCAGGACTAAAAACATATTTAAGCCAAAAAATAAATAATCATAATATTTCATTCTTTAAAATTATAAGAACAATGTCTCCAACAAAAAAAAAAAAGTGTTGGGAATAATTATGACTCTTACCCAACTCAACTCAACTCAATGGGTCCCTTTTCCTGGTCCCACACACAGTCACTCCATAATTTCCTTTTTCATTGGATTCTATAAATAACGAACAACCAAAGAATTTTATGCAATTCATATAAATCTAGAGTAATTTAATTTGAAACAAAAATACACACTAAATTTCCAATGGGTAGCAGTAGCAAAAAGTTTGAGAGTTGGGAGTGTATGATGAGCAGGTGTTGTGGGAACTTATCTCCTCAGCCACACTATCCATCCATGACGAGGTTCCCGAAAGGAACCTCGCCTGAATTAACGAAAGGGTCGGAAATTGCTAAAGTTGTTTTCTTTGTCACAGAAATGACGTGCGCTGCCTGTGCTGGATCCGTCGAGAAAGCCGTTAAGCGGTTACCGGGGATTCGAGACGCCGTCGTTGATGTCTTGAATGATAAAGCCCAGGTTCTTTACTATCCTCCTTTGGTTAATGTAAGTAGTTCTCTTCTATTCTGTTTTAAATTTGAATAGGTTATCTTCTTTGGTTAATTAATTTGGCTTTTCTTTCTTTTTCTTTTTTTTCTTTAGTTCTTGCCTTTTCATGATTTAACATAAACAGTTTGTATATACTCCTATGCGAAATCGTGGCTTTATTAGTGCTCTTTAATTGGATGGATGTTCATTTGTGGGAGTCTATTAATTAATTTTCTTATTTAATATTTTTTTCTAATAAAATTAAAAAATTATAACGTAAAATCTTTCTTGTTGAGAAAAGAAGTCTCACATTACCTAGGATAAGAGCTATGATAGTTTTTATAAGGCCTTAGGCAACCCTCTCCTTGTGAGCTAGCTTTTGAGGAGAGTTATGCCTATATCATTTCTAAGATAGCATCAGAGCTTATCAAAAAAAAAACAGGGCAAAATAAAAAAAGAATTCAAGAAAAAAAAAGAGCACAAAGTCCAGGAAAAAAAAGAGACCTGAGACAGATGCCTAAAAAAACTTGAAAAACAAAAGACCCATTAAAAAAAAGGGAAGTCACAACTAGGCTAAGAAAAAACTAGTTAGACTTGAGGAGGAGTGTTGGGAGAAATAGTCTCACGTTGCCTAGCTATGATAGTCTTTATAAGATCTTAGACAACCCTTCCCTCTTGAGCTAGCTTTTGAGGAGAGTTAGGCCTATGTCATTTCTAAGATGGTATCCGAGCTTTTCCAAAGAAAAAAAAATATAAGGCAAAATAAAAAATTCAAGCAAAAAAAAAGGAGCACAAAGTCCATAAAAAAAAAAAGACATGAGACATATGCCCATAACTTCAAAATAAAAATAAAATAAAAAATCATTAAAAAAAAGCAAGTCACAACTAGACTAAAAAAAAGGTCAGTTAGACTCGAGGGGGAGTGTTGGGAGAAAAAATCTCACATTGCTTAAAATAAAAGCTATGATAGTCATTATAAGGCCTTAAACAACTCTCTCCTCCTAAAATAACTTTTGAGGAAAGTTAGACTTTTGTTATTTCTGAGATTTCTTTTCCTAACCTCTAGTCAAATAATTTTATAGTCAAAGAATTGAATTAGTTGTCTTCCTGATTGTTTTAGAGAACGAATTGAGAAACAGTGAAGATTAGATCAAATGAAAATAAAAGATGGATATAAAAATATGAGTATGTAAAGTAATCTGTCTTATTCTACATTTTTTTTTACCTTTTACTTAATGAAATGGGGGAACAAAATAAAATATAGGTCTTATTATCCCAACCTGTTAGTAATATTCATTCCTTTATTAGAGGAAAATGTTTTTTTTATAACTATTTTTTTTACACTCATATTACATCTATATTAAAATAATAATATTTCTTTTTTATTAAAAAAAGAAAAATACAAAAAACATGTAAATAATTAAAATATTAAAGGTGTAAGAAAAAAGAGTGTAAAAAAATTAACACTCTTCAAAAGACCTCTTTGAATATTTTGTTTATGTTTAATATTTTGCTATTCGACTAGAAATCCAATTAGAACGTCTAAGAAGTTCTAATTGAATTGTTTTGTCAACGGTATTAGCGCAAAATTCTTTTTTTACCCTGTGCTAGCGATTCCACTATTATTATAGTTATACTAGAAAAAAAAGAGTTTAAGAACCAAAAAAGTAAGTTGTTATCAACTTTTGGTCATTTTTCATAGAAAGAAAATATCGTCTTTTTAAAATGTCTATTATCACTTATTTTTAAGTATTTTATTAATTTAAAAATATATTTTTCAACTAATTAAGTTAAAGTATCACAACTTAAATATTATTGAAGTATTAAATAGGAGTGGACGGCGTAAAGAAGTGATAATAGTCCCACCATTTTTTATGACGTAACTACTATTTTTTACTTACAAACTTGACACAATCCCTATAATGTAATTTGGTTGGTTGAGTGTAAATATGGGAGTTGGGACATACTAATACATCTTTGTGCGTCACAAGGTTTAATTTTTGTCTTGTACTTCCATTGAAAAAAACTAAATCCGACTCCTACCATTATTTCTAAATAGTTAGGTCATTTAAATCTATTGATATATCATGTAAAAAAAAATTATTGATATATAAAAATTTAAAATCGTGATCGTGCGCATATTAAATATTTTGTTAAGAGAAACTATATCTATTTCGATAATCTCTTTACTTTGAAGGAACTAAATTTTAATTGCCTTAAAAATATTCTTAATACACACAAATGAAAGGTATTATTTTTGTCGGTAAAATATTTAACTACTAAATAAAAAAGTTCTTTCAGTATGCAATAAAAATGATAAGGATTGAATTTAAGAATGGGGAGTGATATTACCATTCTAATAATTGATATTGTCACTCTTGTTTTCTTTTTTTCTGTGTAAAAAAACAAAGCAATGGAAATTTTTAAATGGAACTGTCAATATCAATATAGGAGTGACAATATCAATTTCCTTTAAGAATTCGTATAATTAAAATAGTAAAATAAAAAAGCTTAAGTAATTATTTTAAATATGTTGATTTATGCGAAGAGTTTGTAGTTCAAGTGACATAAGGATGGACTCTTAAATTTTAATGAGAGGGGTTCAATTTTCAATAAGGTAAATTTAGGAGTAAAAATAATGTAGAGTGAGTATGTATGTTTGACCGATAAAAAAATAAAAAATAAATTGACCTACTAAACGAATTAATTGATCGTAGGCTCTATATAATCATCATTTATATTTATTTCTGGCACACTCAAGTTAAATCGTATCATCAATTTAATAATGATATATAATTAAGCATTGTAAATAATGTACGATCATTGTTTAGCTAGCAATATAGCATAGTGGTCGCAATTGAGATTCACCATTATTAATTAATAATTAATTAATATTATGTATATATACTTTTTATATTGCGTCTCTGTAAGCAATAATTGGATTATATATACACAGTGATATTCACATGCAAGATGAGTGATAGAATCATAACTTTTTTTTTGTTACGTAGGTCGTAGGTGTACGTTTGCTTTTCCACTTTTGTTTTTCTCATGAAAATGAAATAAGGGTTACGTGGAAAAATAATAAGGGCTTAGCTGGTTTGTTACCTATTTTTAAAAATAGTTTTTTTTAAAAAAAAATTAGAAAATTAAAAAATATTGGTTTGATTGCCTAGATTTTAAAAACAGTTTTTGGGATAAACATGTATTTTTCAATTTTAAAAACGAAATTTTGTAAACATCTAAATTTTGTTTTAATTTTTAATTATTTAAATTTGCATATTAATTTATATTAAAACTCAATTATTTATTTAAAAAATAATTCTTAAAAGAAAAATTGAATAAAACAGATCAGACTCTAACAGTGTGCTTGTTTTATAAGATGCTTCCGTGTTGATTTTGAGTCACACTTAGCTATTCATGGAAATGGAACAATTGTGAAAATAGGAGGGAAAATTGATTTGTTTATCTTTGTAAAAAATTTTATTAAAATATTTAGTTTTTGTCCCTACAATTTTTATTACTTTTAATTTTATTCTAAACTTTATTAATTTTTTTTTATATTCTGATTCTTTTTTTGGATAACCTAAAAAATTATATTATCACGAGTGCAAAAAGTACTCAAGCAAATAATACAATCAAACTTTCAAGACGGACAATCACACTTAAATAGTCACTCATAATGAATCAAGAAATAATAGTTATAATATATTTTGATTCTTACTAAGTTAGCTAGTTTTTATGGAAAAATGACGGAAAAAAAATTACAGGGAAAAAATATAATTGAACAAATAATTTTAGGAACCATAATAAAAAAAGAGTTTTATATGTCTAAAAATATATTTAGCTATGCTTTATCCCCATTGTACTGTTATCAACACATATTTTTTGTGGTTAATATATATACTATTAATTACTAATCCACTTGTGAACGATTGTGCAATTTGTTTTCCCTTTATTTTTTGGGGTTTTAAGTGGTGATAAATAGTAATAGGTCTTTTTAGTTTGTATTTTAATTTTTTTTGTTTTTTATTCTATTTTTTAATTTTTATAAAAAAATAAAAATGTTAAAAATAGAAATATTTTTAGCATTTTTATTATAATTTTTTTTAAAAACAAACAATAAAAATGTAAACAGACCTAATTAACGTCTCTTCAGTATCACTTTTTATTAGAAGAAATATATGAGATGATAATATATATATATATATATATATATATATATATATATATATATATATATATATATATATATATATATATTGAGATCCTTTGACACCAGGTGTAAGTCTAAAGACTTACACCAAATCTCAACCATTCAAATCACTTAATCCAATGATCAACAAAAGGCCACGTTTTGTGCTGAAAATTAAATTTTAGAGCGCGTGAGTTGAATGATTCACTTTCTGATGCATTCTTCTCTCTCATAATAAAGTGTGCTGTGTTGAATTTTCTTTCCAATACATTTTTTTTATTTTTCATTTTTCTTGTGGGCCACCAAGTACTCACACTACACTTCAGAGACTTCCCAACCAATTCCAATCCTACCTCACTTCCTTTTCTTTTTACGAAAAATACTAGTACTTGTTTTCTTAATTTAGTTTTGTTGAGTAAAATATTCATTTAATTTTTGTAATACCAAAAAAATGTGTCTAAAATTAATATTAAATAATCAATTTAGTTCATTAAATTTGAAAATTAATTATTTAGAGGTTTAAATATGATTTTGGTTCCTGAAAAAATAGAATGACTTTGGTTTTAGTCCCTAACAAAATTTTTTTTGCATTTAGTCCTAAACAAAAAAAGAATTTCTTTTAGTCCCTAAAAAATTTGGTTTTGGTCCTTATGTTATTTTATTTTTTTGCATTTAGTCCCTACTATAAGGAGCAAAAGCAAGAAAAAAAATAATTTAGGGACGAAAAACAAAATAATTGTTACTTGATTAAGTCTCATCTTTCTTTTTCTCTTCAAATTTGTGATTTTAGATTCCAATACTACAGTGTTCTTAACTTTGAAAAAATAATTTAGCTGAGTAATAAGGATCCTACTTCCTAGCTCACTGTATTTTCGATTCATCATAAACTAATCATTATATTATGTAGTATAAGAAATTTTAACAGGTCTGAATGCCAAATTTTTGTGATCACTACAATAATAAAAACTACAAATGATATGTTTAGTAGCATCATCAAATCTTAGAACTCTTTAACGATTAAAACAAAAAAGAAAAGAAATTAAAGCTAGTTCTAAATTTGTTCTTCACTGCATCATTATGTTTGACTCTCCAACAAATTGTGCCAAGAATATTTTCATTTAATAATCAACCTGTAATAATAAAAAGCATTAAGTAAATTAAATGTCAAATTAATTTCAAATAGAAAAAATATAATTTCAACTTCATACCTTCAGTTCAACTATGTTGATTGCAGATTAATCACTTATCTTTTTGCTTGCAACTTCTTTTATTATGACCATGTTGTCCACAAAGTTGACATGCTCTTCTTTTAACCAATGTTTTATTCACTGACAATTCTAAACCACTTTTAATCCTTCCGGATTGAGACTCCTTCATAGCATCCTTTTTTCTTCCTTTAGTTTGTGACATAAGTGGATCCCTAATAATTGATTCAAGGGATTCACTTGCCTCCACAGAAATCATCTCATTTTCATTTTGCATTTCAGAATCCATTTCTAAAGCCTTTTTCAATGTTTGCTCCAAGTCAGATGATATGAGCATGTATAACTTCTCAGACTTTTTAGCAAGATCAGACAACAAACTTACTTGCTTATGCACATGCATACCTTGCAAAGTTGTTGTACTGTTATTATCAAATGCAGAATTTGCTCTATTTTGTTCATATTCAATGCCTTTATTGGCATCTTTTGTCCAGCGTTGCAAAATATAATTACTTGGAATTTCCACTATGTTTTTTTCTTGAAAAATCTTCAAGATATGTCTACATAGCAGTCCCAAGAATTCAAAAAGCTGGCAATCACACTTTGCTTCCTTTGTCTCAAGATCTATGTAAACAATGAAAGAGTCGCGAGAATCAAAACCGTTGGATACCTTGTATGTGTAATGTGATCCCTTTTTATCAATTTTCTCCTTTTTGAACTGATTAATCTTCACAAATTCTTCATGAAACTTCCAAAAAAAAATTTTGGTATAAATCGAAGCAGCATGCTCCTCAATCATTGACTTATTATGCAACAGTCGTGACCGGTGTCTTGATTCAAAATCTTCTTTTCTTTCTTTCTCATAACGACTATCCTTGCTTTGTCAATGATATATAGAACTTTTACAAAAAAACTTTAACACCAAATCAATTTAAAAATATAAAAATAAGTTAAAAGCTCACAAAAAAAAAAAATTGTTCAAAAAAATGCTCAAGATCAAACGTAACAATCCAATGGTTACATGCATGCCTGCCATCATATATGTACATGTATATATTCATATATATATATCACACTGTAAATTTAAAGAAATCTAATAATGAGGGGAAAAAAAGAATATTAAAATAGTATATGCAATGTTTCCCAAATTCTAAGTTTGGGTACCACAAGTGTCACCATGTTCACAGTAAGAAGTAAAAAATATTTAATAAATTCAAATAGGAAAAGAAATTTAGAGATAGCTAACCTGCTCTTTTAGCTTTTCATCAACAGAGATAATTTTTTTTCACCTCAATCTATCACAACAAAACGACTTCTGCGACGTACCAAATAATTTTCGATGTACAGAGAAAAAAGAACTTCGGATAAAAAGAAATCTTAGACTATCTTCAAAAACTAAACAAAGGTATAAGAAATGGAGAAAAAGAACCCAACAGTTTTACTAATCATCAGTCTAAAGCAAGAAGTGCATGAGAGAGAAAAGCCTTTCCTTTTAGTATTCTAGTCGTACAACTGGCCCACAAGAAAAATGAAAAATAAAAAAATGTATTGAAAAGAGAATACAACACAGCACACTTTATTATGAGAGAGAAGAATGCATCAGAGAGTGAATCACTCAACTCACGCGCTCCAAAATTTAATTTTCAGCACAAAAACGTGACCTTTTGTTGATCATTGGATTAAGTGATTTGAATGGTTGAGATTTGGTGTAAGTCTATAGACAAAGACTTACACCTGGTGTCAAAGGATCTCAACTCTATATATATATATATATGGGTCATCTAATGAGAACACTAAACATGTAAGAACATAGAACAATGAACCATATAACCATGCATTTATAATGAGAGAGAATATTTTAATACATGATTATATGGTCGAGATTCATAGTTCTATATTTTCATATGTTTAATATTCTCACTAGATACGTTGCTTCATATATATATATATATATATATTTATTTGTAGCATCACGTATGCCCGATCATCAGACAGGAAAACTTTTTTGGCTGATAATTGTTAATGGCTGTCGTTGTTACACTTTTTATTGATATGCTCCACTTTCTTCCTGTAGCCATTCATCTGATTTTCAGAAATATAATAAAGCATGTCACATTATCAACATTTAATTTATTAGCCACTTTTCTTAAGATATTATAATATAATAGCTAGTATTATCTATTTTTATTATATACTTTACAATTTATATTATATCATGACAAATTAGGATTTTAGCGATTGAAATAATAATGATCATACCATTGCATTGCAAGTTTATTTATTTGAAGATAAAATAAGAGCATTACAACTGGAAGCAATATATGTTCTTTTTTTCTGATTGGGTTGAGCTTTTCCAGTCTCCTCCTCCATATATAAATTAGAATTTAGTTTGCTTCTCAAGAATAAAAGAAAAAAGTTCTCATACTTTATGAGAATAAATTAATCTTTTATTTTATTGTCTTCTTTAAAAGATCAGACTTTACTTTATAAGGATTACATTCTTTATTTTCACGCTAAAAATAACTTTTAGTTAGTAGATAAACGAAGATTAATTATTTTATACATAACTATTAATATATTTAAAAGACATAATTATCATTTATCTTTGGTTTGTTTGCGGTGAAAATGGAAAGAAAAAAAATGAGAAGAGAGAAAATAGGTAGAAAACACAACTTTCTTTCGTTTGGTTTGTGAGAGAAAATAGGGAAAAAATGTCAAATCAAACATGGATCCCACCAGAGAATTTTTCTCTTCAAAATAGAGAGAAAGTTGATGCTATGAAAGTGAATATCCACTATTCATGAGTCCAACACATATTTTCTCTCATTTTTCTCTTCATTTTTTTTAAACCAAAACACTTATTTTTTTCTTATCTTTTTCTCACTTTTTTTTCTCTCTCTACTTTTTTTTCTTTACACTTTGTTTTTTTCATATTTTCTCATCTTAAACCAAAGAAAGGTTAAAGATATATATATTGAAATTTTTACAGGTGGAGACAATACGCGAGGCTATAGAAGATGCAGGATTCGAAGCCAAATCAATTATGGAATCATCACACTCACACTCCATTATTAACGACACCACCTCCTCCTTTCAAATCTCCCGAATCCACATAAAACCCATTACCTGCACTTCTTCTTCCTCCACACTCGAATCTTCTCTCCAATCCCTCCCTGGGGTCCACATGACACGTGTCTCCTTATCAACGGAAGAAGCAGAAATCCGTTACGATCCCAACGTCATCACCTACAATCGTCTCATACAAGCCATTCATGAAACCGGTTTCCAACCTACACTAGTAAGCACAGGGGAACACATTAGCAAAATTGAATTCAAAATTGAAGGCACAAAAAACGAACAATCCTTCATCGCCATTGAAAATTCTCTCAAATCGCTACCCGGTGTTGAAACCATAGACATTTTTCCAGAAATTAACAAAGTTTCACTAACTTATAAACCCTATTTCACAGGACCTAGAACCTTCATCCAAGTGATAGAATCTTCTGGATCTGGATGTTTCAGAGCAGAGATTTTCCCAAATGATCGAGGAACAGAAGCGCATAAACAAGAAGAAATTAATCGGTACTTCAGATTGTTCATATGGAGCTTAGCTTTCACGATTCCGGTATTTTTTACATCTATGGTTTTTATGTACATACCTGGATTTAAGCATGTTTTGGAAATCAAAATTGTGAACATGCTTAACATTGGATTACTCTTGAGATGGGAGTTTTCTACGCCGGTTCAGTTCATCATAGGAAGGAGATTTTACATCGGTTCATATAAATCTCTGCGAAAAGGTTCTGCTAATATGGATGTGTTGATAGCTTTAGGAACAAACTCAGCTTATTTTTACTCTGTTTATGTGGTTTTAAGAGCTGCTTTCTCTAGGAACAATAATTTCAAAGGGAGTGATTTCTTTGAGACTAGTTCTATGCTCATTTCGTTTATTTTGCTTGGAAAGTATCTGGAAGTGTTGGCTAAAGGAAAAACGTCGCAGGCGATTGCGAAACTCATGGATTTAACCCCGGAGACAGCGACTCTGCTGACTCGAGACGATGAAGGAAATGTATTTGCTGAAGAATTAATGGATTGCAGGTTGATACAGAGGAATGATGTGATTAAGATTGTTCCGGGCGCGAAAGTGGCATGTGATGGGTTTGTGATTTCGGGGCAGAGTCATGTGAATGAGAGTATGATAACCGGAGAAGCAAGACCTGTGGCTAAGAGGAAAGGAGATTTGGTGATTGGAGGAACTGTGAATGAGAATGGAGTTTTGCATGTGAAGGTGACAAGGGTTGGATCTGAAAGTGCTCTGTCTCAGATTGTGAGACTTGTTGAGTCTGCTCAGATGGCTAAAGCTCCTGTTCAGAAACTTGCTGACCATATTTCTAAATATTTTGTACCTCTAGTAAGCCTCACTCCATAGTAATTACTTTTTGTTATTTTATGCTTCTGTGTAAGAGGTGGAAATTTGTGAAGAAAGAATTATGCTAGAAAGAAAGGAGAAAGGAGAGAAGTATGAGAGAAAATAGAAGGAAAATTAGTGTCCGTTTAAATTAGCTTATTTTAAATAAATAATTGTTTATTTTTATAAGTCCTGCGAGAGAGTATTTAAAAAATAAATGATTATTTTTTTTAAAATAATCGTTTTCAAACATATTCTTAATACATTTAATTTAATTAATGGAAAACTGAAAAAAATTGATTTTAATTGTATTAACTAATTTGTCCTTATTTAGAAAAACATGTCTCTACTTAAAATGATAAATAAAAAGTGCAATGGGGAAAATATCCCTCCAAAAGTTGTATTTTATTATTATTTTGAAAAAAAGTATTTAAAAGGACCTACCATTATATTTTCTTTCCTTTTCTTTTGTGGTGTGCGAACCAAACAATGAAACTTCACTTTCCCATTTAAGTTCTATCCATTAAAATTCTTTCCTTCCTAATTCTATAGAATCAAACTTCACTTTCATTTTTGTTTCTATCTAGTGTTACTAAAGTGCAACATTATTTTATTTTGCTTCGTTTTTTTTCTGAAATTTGTATAGAAAATAGTTGAAATAATTAGTTTTTTTTATACACATTTTAGATAAAATGAAACAAATAAAACATGTTAATATTTTTATATTTATTTATGAAAATGGAAAATAAAATAAGAAATGAAAATATAAACCAAAAACTAAGGTAGGTCCTCCTAAACATTATGAAGTAAATTAAGTGTTCTAGCAAGAACACATTTAAGAAGCATTTTTGTAACAATTTATTAAAACGGACAACGAAAATGCAAACTAAACATATCCTCAACTTCAATTTAACCAAGTATAAGTTACAAAGCAAAATAAGTGATCAGGAACACATTTAGGGAAGCAAATTTTTTTAGCTTCCATTCAAAGTTCTTTATAAGAATCTTAAACTAACAACACCAATGTGTTTGAGTGATTGGAATTTCTTTTCATCCATGCTTTATGTTTTTTATGCAGGTCATTATCCTTTCTATTTCAACATGGATTTCCTGGTTTCTAGCTGGGAAATTACATGCATATCCAAAATCTTGGATACCATCCTCTATGAACAGCTTTGAACTTGCACTTCAGTTTGGGATCTCAGTCATGGTCATAGCTTGCCCTTGTGCTTTAGGCCTAGCCACTCCTACAGCTGTCATGGTTGGTACTGGTGTTGGTGCAACTCAAGGTGTCTTGATCAAAGGAGGGCATGCATTAGAAAGTGCACACAAGGTAAGTGAATGGGGCAATATTCAAATTGTTCTGTTATCATTTTAATAGAGTGAAAATAGTAACATAGCCTAGTCTCTAAAATTGCATGCTATTTTCACATTAGTCATTAATTATTAATTATTAAACTAAAGAAATTCTATAGTTCCCAAACTTGAAATTTCTTGAGCTTATTAGTCCTATTATCTCTAGTTTCTTATTTCTGTTCACATAAGGATGAATATAGTATAATTTGATCTGCATTTCGAATCGGCATGGATAAACATTTATAGTATAACTTCCATATTCAAAGTTTTTTAGTGTTTTTATACCACGTTGGAGATTTCTCTCAATTTGTAATCCAATACAGTTTTGTTGGGTTTGTCTTATGTTGTCAATTCTTTTTTCTTAGAACAATTGGGACATCGTTGATTTGAACCAAAAACCTCAACCGTAAAGTAAATTATATTTTGGAATTTCAATAGGGACAAATGTATTTGACACATTGCAAGTTTAGGAACTAATATGACAATTTTTTTCTAGTTCAGGACTAATGTAAAAGCGGTTTGAAAGTT
Source organism: Cyamopsis tetragonoloba (assembly GCA_037177725.1). NCBI lineage: Eukaryota > Viridiplantae > Streptophyta > Magnoliopsida > Fabales > Fabaceae > Cyamopsis > Cyamopsis tetragonoloba. Next base: position 34,048,537 of record CM074120.1, on the reverse strand, counting down.
GGAGGACTAAGTTAGATATTCATTCAGTTTTAGTATTCTTTGTAATGGGAAATTCACTCACAGGTCACAATTTGCAATTTAACAGGTAAACTGCATTGTGTTTGATAAGACAGGGACTCTCACAGTTGGAAAACCAGTGGTTGTAACTACAAAACTCTTCAAAAAGATGTCACTTCAAGATTTCTATGAATTCACTGCTGCAGCAGAGGCAAGCTTTCTTGATCTATTGATCAACACAATTTGCCTCTAGAATAACATTAACAGATAATTCTTATGGTTATACATTTTTTATCTATATTATTAGGTGAATAGTGAACATCCTATAGCTAAAGCCATTGTTGAGCACGCCAAGAAGATCATCACAGAAGATGAAAACAACAATCATCCGTGGCCAGAAGCATGCGATTTTGTCTCAATTTCAGGCCATGGAGTAAAAGCAGTTGTTCTTGACAAGGAAATAATGGTTGGAAATAAGAAATTGATGGTGGATCACAACATAATAATTTCTGTGGAAGTTGAAGAAATGCTAGCAGAAGCTGAAAGCATGGCCCAAACAGGGATTTTAGTGTCATTGGATGGAGAAATTGTGGGAGTTTTGGCTGTTTCTGATCCATTGAAACCTGATGCAAGAGAAGTTGTTTCAATTCTGAAATCAATGAGAATCAGGAGCATTATGGTGACTGGTGATAATTGGGGTACTGCAAATTCCATTGCTAGACAAGCTGGGATTGAAACTGTTATGGCTGAGGCTCAACCTGAGGCTAAAGCCACTAAAGTTAAAGATTTGCAGGTAAACACAATATCTTGCTTTCAAATGATTTCTCTGTATTATTTCCTCTCCATATCAATAATCTATTCCTACTCATAAGGCAGCATCATTTAAAAGTTTTCTATGGTGCTTTTCATGAGGCATTCAATTTAATGATTTTTGTGAAGCACTTGTTATGAGTTTTCTTATTAAATATTTTGACTATTAATATTTCTTTATTGCAATTCCTAAACACATTAATTAAGGAAAGATAAATTAATATATCATAGATTTTTTTATGGGATCAAGACCTTATGTATCACCTTTTTGAACTAAATCATGTGTCACTAATTAAAGTTGTCCCTTTACACTTAAAATATCCAAATTACATCTCAATTTTTAAATGATATGAATGAATAAATATGATTGGAATTAATGACAATCTGGAATTTAAATTATTTACCATTTTGATCTTTTACTTCGTAGTTACAGAACATTTTAATCCTGACTTTTTAAAATGTCTGAATTAGTCCCTGACTCTACACTTCTTGAGTTGTTTTAGTCCCCGATTTTAAGTGACACTAGCAAAATGCTTACATGATATGTTGAGTGCCTATATAGTATGTTAATTGACACTTAGGAGTCCACGTAAGCGACAAAATAACATTGTTTTACTTAATTTCGAAATAAGTAACTCAATTAGTCTCTTAAATCACTTACAAAATAACCCAAATTTAAGCCTTAAAACCCTGCGTAACTTTGGAGATAAAGCAAAATAACATTGTTTGGTTGTTTACATGGACTCATATGTGATAAATAATGAGTCATATAAGCACTTAACGTGTCACATGGGCAACTCGTCAATGTCACTTAATGACAGGGACTAAAGTGACTTATAAAGAGCAAAGTCAGGGACTAATTCAAGCATTTTAAAAAGTCAGAGACTATAATGTCACGTAACTACAAAGTGAAGAACCAAAATGTTACGTCACACAAAAAAATTTGTATATAATTACATATTTCTTCAATAATTACTATTTACATTAGAAATCATAATTTAAAGTGTGTTTAGATTAGTTTATTTTGTAAAAATAAACGATTATCTTTTGCTGTTTCAAAACATGCACTTAATGTAGTGCAGTTATCAAGACTCGCATTTAGAACCGTCAGAGCTGTGAAATTGAACAATTCAAATTTATTACTATTAATATATCAATTGAACAACTCACGGTCAACTAACTGAGATATTTTGAGGGATAAAAACATACTATTTTAACTTATAATATTCAAATAATGTGTACAACAACTCTACATGGTAAAGAAATTATAAAAAATAAAAATGTAGTCAAAATTTTAATCCCTATATTATCAGTTCACACCCATACCCAATTTAATATTTTAATATTTAATTCTAAATTAATGTTGTGGTAGGCTTCTGGGTACACAGTGGCAATGGTGGGTGATGGAATAAACGATTCACCAGCACTTGTGGCAGCTGATGTAGGAATGGCCATAGGAGCAGGAACAGACATAGCTATTGAAGCTGCTGACATTGTTCTCATGAAGAGCAATTTGGAAGATATAATTATTGCAATTGATCTTTCTAAGAAAACTTTCTCTCGTATTCGTTTGAACTACGTTTGGGCTTTGGGTTACAATCTTCTAGCCATCCCAATTGCCGCCGGCATTCTTTTCCCGTCCACTAGATTCCGGTTGCCGCCGTGGATCGCCAGAGCTGCCATGGCTGCCTCTTCTGTTAGTGTTGTTTGCTCCTCTCTGTTGTTGAAGAATTATAAGAGATCGTTGAAGTTGAATAACTTGGACATAAATAGTATTAAGATTGAATGATCATTTATGAAAATTTAATATGCACACCACTATTCTCGTTCAAATCCATTTACAATCTGATTAAGCTATTTTTTAAGAATAAAAAAAGATAAAAAAATAAAAAAAAGACAACAAAAGTCATGATTAACAATCACAATACTAGTTGTATGTATTAATCATTGCTCCATTTTTGTTGTTGTAACATGTAATCAAATCAAAAATTAGAATCAACCAAATTTGTCACAATTAATACAACTAATAGATAATTGGATCGATAAAGGGATATCTTTGATACACACCAAAAAAAAATTCAAAAACTAGGATAGAGTTTACAAAAAAGAGTAGTGTTATATGTATCACTACTATTCTTTATACATCCTACTACGAGTAATGATACGTTAATAATTTTTCTTTTATAAAACTAGATACTAGATATGTCCAAAAGTACTGAATAAGTATAAAATGTATATAAAGTATTTTCGATTTTTTTTTTAAAAGTATCTGGAATTTAATATCGATACTTTTTAAATTTTATTATCACTCTTATTTTAAACTTTTTGCTTTCTATGTTTCTAAATTATTCTTATTTTTAGACTATTATTATTTATTAGTATTTGATGTTTGGATTAAGACTTTTTAATATGTTAAATTGATAATCAAGAGTAAGGTTGTTTATAATATTCATTATTTGTGTTTTGGAGTAACAAATGTCACTTCATTGTGATTGGTTATTGCCATAAATAAAAGGGATTAATAGTTTTACAAAATTATAGATTCTAGATGTGTCTCGAAGCCAATTTATTAAATACTCTATAGACTATTGGCAATTTGAAATAAATGTCATTCATAATAAATAAAAATCATTGTTTATGAGAAAGTAGAGTTCATTTATTTTCGTCTCCTTCACCGACCTTTCGTCTCTGCAAATTGTCACACCCGATCACTAGATATAGTGTCACTTTGGGTTACGTGGTGCTTGCCGTAATTAAGCGTAAGTAACATGTTTTTCAAAATTTTAAGAACATAGACTCGAATAAGTTTTTTTTTTCGTTTATAGGAAAGTAATATAGTCGGAGATCAAACCCTGTACCTACACACGCATGTCTCCATGCACTCCCCAATTAAGCTCCATGAATGGGATAGACGATAAGATAATTTATAAATATTTATTTTAATTTTTAGTTAAAAATTAAACCAAAATTAATCATAGTTGATCAATTTGGTTTAAGAAATTATGAAAAAAAATATTTCCCTAATAATAGCAATTGACAATAAATTTAGTCCCTAAATATTTTTTAAAAAAAATACTATCCAAATTTAACAGCCGTTAATCAATTTAGTCTACCGAACACATCGAATATGTTGGTCTAGTGGCGGGGAAGTGAAGCTTTGAGTAGCAGCTACTTGGTTCGAACTCACTTTCACCTATAAAAATAAATTAGTCTATGGAACTATAAAAATACATCAACTCAGTCATTAAATTTGAGTACCAACTAAGTACATCAACGCTCATAAAAACTAATATAATATAATTAAAGTATTAGTTGTGAGTGACAAAGCAACAATGGACCCTCGTATTCTACTATTCACTAGTACATATTGCAGTTTTAGCAACATTTGAAAAATGCTACAAAACCCTAGAAAAATGTCGCCTATTAATATTAGCTGCATTTTTGCAAGTGTAGTATCTAACCTATGTCGCAAAATGTCATCAACAACATTTTTCTATAACTTTGGCCACATTTTAATAAATGTTACTTTACAATCTTTTACTTACATTTTTCTAGCAATTAACAACAATTTTATAAAATGTAACCAAAAGCTAAAAATACCGCTAAACATAATTTTCGCAACATTTTAAAAATTTTATTCATCTATAAAAGGGTTGCCTAAAGGTATTATTAACAACATTTTTTTTAAAATGCAAGTAGTTATAAAAGAAGTGTTGCAAAAGATAATTTGACATTTTCAATATTTCAAAATTTATGAATACACTAAAAACAATAAAAATCTAAATAAAAATACATTTAGAAATAATTTAAAAAATATCATTTATTAAATTATAAAATAATACATATGACAAAGGTTTACAATATAATCATTATTCTTTACTAGCAATGAGCTTCAAAAAAAAAAAAAAAAAGACCAAAGTTAAACCTAATTTCACTATTATACAATCATCTCTAGCTAGTATCATATACATTTACATTTACAAGAACAAATTAATACAATTAAAAATCTATCAAATAAGATAAATTTAGCATAGACTTGATTGACTCCCATAACTTGTAAACAACAAAAATTGAAGAGCAAGTTAAGAACAAAGACAATAAAGATATTTGCATATATATAAAAGTTGTTGGGTCAGCTTGCACAAACTCAAGAAGAGGTCAGTGTTGGAATTGTGAGTTTGCTTCACTCTTCCAACGTCAATCTGTTTCATTGCTTCACTTGCTGGCTCAAGTGGCTAGTATAATGAATGCATTAATAAAAGAAAAAAAAAATATCTTTGTTTTAACTCTGTTTTTGGTCCTTGCATGCAAACACAATAAAATTCTACCTATGACACAATATCTTTATTAAATTATCTGATTTTTTTAAAAAATAATATGTTATTTACCATGAAGTTTTTAGCTAAATTTACATAAATTTTTATGAAAACGGATATTTTAAATTTTTAAAATTATTTGATTTTTTTGAAAATAATTTATTGTTCACCATGAAGTTTCTAGCATAATTTACACAATTTTTTTATATTTTTAAAATTACAACATTTGTTTCTAGAAATTGTGTACTAAATACATATAAATCTGGTGTTTTTTAATTTAAATATGAGAATATGTTTTTTAAATTTATCAAATTATTTTATTTTTTTTAAAAATAATGTGTTGTTCGCCATGAAGTTTCTAGATTAATTTCATCATTTTTCAAATTTTTAGAATTACAATATTTTTTCTAGAAATCGTGTACTATTACTTGAAAAATAAGATGTTTTATATTTTAAAAATGAAAAAGGATATTTTAAATTTATTAAATTATTTTGATTATTTTAAAATAATGTATTTTTTTCCATTTAGTTTCTAGCTTAATTTACACAACTTTTAATATTTATAAAATTGCAACATTTGTTTCTAAAATTATGTACCATACACTTGAAAATATGATGTTTTTTACTTTAAAAATAAAAACTCATATTTTAAATTTATTAAATTCAATGATTTTTTTGAAATAACAATGTATTGTTCATTAAGAGATTTCTAGCTTAATTTATTTTTTTAAAATTTTTAAACTTGTAACATTTGTTTCTAGATATTGTGTACTATACACTTGAAAAATAGGGTGATTTTAACTTTAAAAATAAAAATGAATATTTTAAATTTATTAAATTTAATGAATTTTTTGAAAAAACAATATATCGCTCATTAAGAGGTTTCTAGCTAAATTTTTATAAAAATAAATTTTTAAAATTGCAACATTTGTTTCTAGAAATTGTGTACTATACACTTGAAAAATAGGGTGTTTTTTATTTTAAATGAAAATGAATATTTTAAATTTATTAAATTATTTGATTTTTTGAAAATAATGTATATTTTACCAGGAAGTTTCTATCTTAATTTACACAATTTTTTATATTTTTAAAATTTCAACAGTTGTTTCTAGAATTAGTGTACTATAAATTTAAAAAATATGAGGTTTTTTAATTTAAATTTATCAAATTATCTGATTTTTTAAAAAATAATGTGTTTTTTATCATGAAGTTTCTAAATTAATTTACCTAAATTTTCAAAATTTTTAAATTGAATTTTTTTAAAAAAAAATCGTGTACTATACACTTGAAAAATATGGTGTTTTTAACTTTAAAAATGAAAACAGATATTTTAAATTTATTAAAATATTTGGATTTTTTAAAATAACGTCTTGTTCACCATGAAGTTTTTAGCTTAATTTATACATTTTTTTTGTATTTTTAAAATTGCAACATTTGTTTTTAGAAACTGTGTATTATACACTTGAAAAATAAGATATTTTTTACTTTAAAAATGAAAACGCATATTTTAAAATTATTTAATTATCTGATTTTTTAAAAAAAACAGTTTATTGTTCTCGAAGAGGTTTGTAGCTTAATTTAAATTATTAAATTATATAAATAAAAAGGAATAATATAAATTTATTAAATTATTTTATTTTTTGAAAATAATGTATTGTTCACATGAAGTTTCTACCTTAATTTGCACAATTTTTTATATTTTTGAAATTGCAACACTTGAAAAATAGGGTGTTTTTTTACTTTAAAAATAAAAATGAATATTTTAAATTTGTTAAATTATTTGATTTTTTTTAAAACAATGTAATTTTCACCAAGTAGTTTCTAGCTTAATTTCCAAATTTTTTGATATGTTTCAAATAGAAGCATTTGTTTCTAAAAATTGTGTACTATACATTGAAAAATACGGTGTTTTTTACTTTAAAAATGAAAACGCATTTTTAAAATTTATTAAATTTAATGATTTTTTTGAAATTTTTTTTTATTAAGAGGTTTTTAGCTCAATTTTAAAAAAATTAAATTTTTAAAATTGCAGCATTTGTTTCTATAAATTGTGTATTATACACTTGAAAAATAGGATATTTTTTACTCTAAAAATGAAAACGAATATTTTAAATTTATTTAATTATCTGATTTTTTTAAAAAACAGTGTATTGTTCTCGAAGAGGTTTCTACCTTAATTTAAATAATTTTTTATATTTTTAAAATTACAATATTTTTTTTTAGAAATGGTGTACTATACACTTGAAAAATAGAGTGTTTTTTACTTTTAAAATAAAAAGGAATAATATAAATTTATTAAATTATTTTATTTTTTGAAAATAATGTATTGTTCACCATAAAGTTTCTACCTTAATTTACACAATTTTTTATATTTTTGAAATTGCAACACTTGAAAAATAGGGTATTTTTTTACTTTAAAAATGAAAATGAATATTTTAAATTTATTAAATTATTTGATTTTTTTTAAAACAATGTAATTTTCACCAAGTAGTTTTTAGCTTAATTTTCAAATTTTTTGATATGTTTCAAATAGAAGCATTTGTTTCTAAAAATTGTGTACTATAAATTGAAAAATAGGGTGTTTTTTACTTTAAAAATGAAAACGCATATTTAAAATTTATTAAATTTAATGATTTTTTTGAAATTTTTTTTTTATTAAGAGGTTTTTAGCTCAATTTAAAAAAAAATTAAATTTTTAAAATTGCAGTATTTGTTTCTATAAATTGTGTATTATACACTTGAAAAATATGATATTTTTTACTCTAAAAATAAAAACGAATATTTTAAATTTATTTAATTATCTGATTTTTTTAAAAAACAGTGTATTGTTCTCGAAGAGGTTTCTACCTTAATTTAAATAATTTTTTATATCTTTAAAATTACAATATTTTTTTCTAGAAATGGTGTACTATACACTTGAAAAATAGGGTGTTTTTTACTTTTAAAATAAAAAGGAATAATATAAATTTATTAAATTATTTTATTTTTTAAAAATAATGTATTGTTCACCATGAAGTTTCTACCTTAATTTACACAATGCACCCTCCCTCACCTAACCTAAGGACTACGCTCTTACCATGCACCCTCCCTCACCTAACCACACCCCCTCACCTATATACCTCACTCTCTCACCCACACAACACAAAATCGCAAAAAAAAAACTTAATTGATTAAAATGAGAAAGAGAAGGAGTTGGCGAAAGGGAGAAGAAGTGGTGGTGATCACTACTTCCGGTGGTTGCATGGTGGCTTCCGGTTGCCGCCGGAGCAGTTGAAAAAAATGATCCACGCGTTGGGAACTCCAATTCTACCGGTTTAGAATCTTCCACGGTGGAATTTAGAGATTGAGTTTAGAGCTCCAATTCTAAGGTAACTCAAATTTTAAAACCCAATTAGAATTAGGTGATGTTGCCTATTAAATAATGACTTAGTCACTTGATTTGTGATATTTGATGAGTTTTCATGCTTGTTTATGTGAAATTGATATGAATTTGATTGAAGAATTGGATTTTGCCTAGGTAACCAAATTGTCCTGAAGTTTCGAAATTCATATCTCTGGATTCCCTTGATGAATGGGCTTGAAATTTTGTATGGTGATTATTTTATGTTTGAAGAGTTTCAGAATAACATTTCATGATTTTTGAAGGTCTACACGAATTTTGGTGAATTTTTAAATGAACTATGTTCATCCTGGGAAAACTGTTGAATCCGAAAATGAATTTCGTGAGTGTATTTCTCTCTGGTTACTTTGAATTTCGAAGTGAAATTTTGTCTGGTGATACCTGGGTGTGTTATATACCTTGTGTTAAATTTTCACAATTTTTAGGTTTAGTTTTGATTTTATATCAATTTCTGAAGTAGTTGTGCTCATCCTTTGGATGTTGCTGGAATCCAGCTAAAATAAGGAGATTCCAGAATTTACTGCAACTTATAACCATTGAATTTTAATGTTAAATTTTTTATGATAAATCTTTGGTGTGTTGGTCATATCCTGTTAAAGTTTTGTGATTTTTGGACAAGTATTGGATTGAATAAAAATTTTACAATGAGATCTGTCCTGTTTTACAATTTCTGGATTGGGTCCATTTAGTCTGAATGTTAATGCTTGATTTGAGTCAGTATATTATGGAATTTGATTTTAACTTCTCTAACAAAGTTTTATGAAATTATGTTAGCTTTCTAATGGCACTTGTTTCACTCAATTTCAATTAGTCTAGCTCTAGTTATTGCAAAATTATCCAGGTAGTATTCAACTGAGATACCAAACCAAAACAGCTGGATTTAGCAAGGCATAACTAGGCCTACGAAAATCCGTTTTGGGTGAAACTTGTGGCTATGGAAAGAGGATCAAGTGTATTTTATTATTGTGTATTTTCATAATTTTTGAATGAGTAGATTTAATTCAGATTTTAAAATAGTATAATATGTTATACTGAAATTCTGTTTTAGAATCTTATACTTGAATAACTCAATTGGTGGATTGAAAAATGGATTGAATCAATATGAAATTGATAATTAAACTTGTTGAAGTAAAAGAGAAAGTTTGAATGGATAACTTCAATGTTAAAAGAAAGAATAATTAAAGCTATCGAGTAAAGGTAGCATTGAGGACCTCTTCGGAGGGGAAGGGATCTATTGAGTAAGAATAGACCCAGAAGTCCTCTAAGGAGGCAGAAAAGGCATCAAACTCTGGATGGGGACGTTTGTCCAGGGTGTAGTGAGCTCACAAATAGTGCAGGTGATGCATGCACAAGGAGATTCTCCAGTGCACTGGGTTCCCATTATAAAAGACATGAAAGAAATAAGAAATAAATGAAAAATATAACTCATGATATTGAAAATGTATGATGAGTGTTATTGTGAAATGTATATTGTTTATGTGAATTTTGTAAAATGGTTGAGTTCAAGATGACTCACATGATGAGTAAGGTTATGTGACTCTACTTGAAACGTGCCATTTACATTTTTATGCTATATGTGAATGTCGATTGTATATTTGGGGAGCTTTCCAGTTAGACTGGCTGCAATACTGATTTAAAATGTTTTTAGTTAGACCGGGGGTTACTCGGTTATATGTTTTACATATAACTGACGGTGTCAGTATTGCAGGTAGCCAGAGATTTTGGAGCTAAAGCAAGGGATGAGGAAAAGCTATAGGAATTCCTTAGAAGTAGCCATACATGGCGAAATTAAGATTTTTATTCAGATGTTATATTGTTCAACTGTATAGGAAATTATAAATTAATAAAAGAATGTTTCTGCTTGTATTTTAAATGAAACCAAGTAGTAAATTTTGGTAGTTTCAAGAATAATTTTAAGTATCAAATTTTTTTAAAGGTAATATTTTTCGTAACTACTCTTTACAAAAATTAGGGTGTTACATTTTTTACTTTAAAAATGAAACAAAAATTTTAAATTTATTAAATTTAATTATTCTTTTGAAAGAACAATGTATTGTTCATGAAGAGGTTTCTAGCCTAATTTTAAAAAAATTTAAATTTTTAAAACTGCAACATTTGTTTCTAGAAATTGTGTACTATATACTTGAAAAATAGGGTATTTTTTACTTTAAAAATGAAAACTAATATTTTAAATTTATTAAATTTAATGATTTTTATGAAAAAAACAATGTATTGTTAACAAGGAGGTTTCTCGCTTAATTTAAAAAAAAATTAAATTTTTAAAACTGCAACATTTGTTTTTAGAAGTTGTATATTATACACTTGATAAGTAGGGTGTTTTTAACTTTAAAAATAAAAATAAATATTTTAAATTTATTAAATTTAATGATTATTTTGAAAGAACAATGTACTGTTCATTAAGGGATTTCTAGCTTAATTTTAAAAAAATTTAAATTTTTTAAATTGTAACATTTGTTTATAAAAATCATGTATTATGCACTTGAAAAATAGGGTGTTTTTTTTACTTTAAAAATGAAAACCCATAATTTAAATTTATTAAATTATTTGATTTTTTTAAAAACAATGTATTGTTCACCATGTAGGTTCTAGCTTAATTTAAACAATTTTTGATATTTTTCAAATAGCAGCATTTGTTTCTAGAAATTGTATACTATACACTTGAAAAATAGGATATTTTTACTTTAAAAATGAAAATGATTATTTTGAAAGAACAATGTGTTGTTCATTAAGAGGTTTCTAGCTTAATTTTTTTAAAAAAAAAATTAAAATTGCAACATTTGTTTCTAGAAATCGTGTACTATACACTTGAAAATATAGGTTGTTTTTTTTCTTTAAAAATGAAAATGCATAATTTAAATTTATTAAATTATTTGATATTTTTGAAAACAATGTATTATTCATCATGTAGTTTCTTGCTTAATTTTAACAATTTTTGATATTTTTCAAATAGCAACATTTGTTTGTAGAAATTGTGTACTATCACTTGAAAAATAGGATATTTTTTACTTTAAAAATGAAAACGCATATTTTAAATTTATTAAATTTGTAACATTCCAAATTTCTAATTGCCTAGAACAAATTATTTATATTCACAAACTCATTCTTAAGGGGCTACTTTAGAAGAGATAATGAATTAGGGAAACTAAAATAGTAGGAAGCAAATATGATTAGGAAGGAAAGTACCCATTTTAGTCATTAGACTAAAATTGACTTGTTAAGTCCTTAATAAGAAGTTATAGTTTAGTCTCTAGGATTCGTTTATAAATTCTAAAAAGTTCTTAGATGAACTTATGGACTAAAATTTAAATCTTATAAACTTAAACGAAGGATTTAAAAGCAAAGTGAGAAGAATTGATAGAGTAAAATACCCAAACCCCCTATTTACCCTCTCATTTTCAGCCCATAAAACACAATACTCCTTCTCTCTAGTTTTTCATCCCCTCATCAAACCCTCTTCTAATTTTTTGATCAATCTCATCATGGAAGTTCAATTTCATGATGTTTTCTTAAGAAATCATCATCACCAAGTCATAAGGAAGGTAATTCTTCTCTTTAAATGAACATGCAAGTCCCTCACTTCCTCCCTCATTCTCGCCCCACTGTCCCTCACACACACTTGGACTCATCTTCTCCATCTTTGTAATGCCACCAATTTCATGCCACATTCTTCATCAATCTCTTCTGTTTGGAGCTTGGAGTGAAGCATTTGCAATTTAGAGAAGCCATTAAGTACATAGGTAAGACATGCAAACCAATTTCTCCATTTTTGGTCTAGCCCCCATTTCTAATATGCAAGCTTGAAAAAGGATTCCCATAGATGCTAATGGCTTGCATTGTGAACATTAGGAGCCAACAAGTTATTTGGGGTGAGATTAGGGTTCTTGGAGATATTGAAGAATCAAGGGTTTTTTTGGAGTTCAACTTGAAGAAGGTAACCCCACTAAACTCCAATTGTAGTGATTAGAGTTTGGAAATTTTAGGTGGATAGGGATTTAGAACTTGTATGTGTGGAAATGTAGTATTCTAAGTTGACTCTTGTAGGTTTGGTATGAAATGGGGATATGTAAGAATATGAGTTTGATTTAGGTTCAATTGAGTACATGTTGTGAATATGCATGATAAATTGATGATTTTGAGCTTGGATTATATAGATGAGATCAATTTAGGTTGCATGTGTGTATATTTGTATAAATGCATGTGGTTTGGTTGAGATGCTCATGTGTATGTTTGAATTATTGTATTGCATTTGTGATGATTTGTAAAAGCCTGATTGGTTTCCTTGTTTTTGTAAGTTGAATATGGGTGAAGAAGGTGCATGTTTAGGTATATGAATTGAGTTTAGCATGATGTCATTTTGAATTGGGGAATTGAGATGGGAATTGAAGGAATTGCTTTTGAATGTGAAGGTAAGATGTAAACAAAAGCTTAATTCCTTGTTTTCATGATCTCTTGCAATATTTGTTTCTAGAAATCATGTACTATACACATGAAAAATATGGTGTTTTTTACTTTAAAATTGAAAACGAATACTCAAAATTTATTAAATTTAATGATTATTTTGAAAGAACAATGTATTGTTTATTAAGAGGTTTCTAGCTTAATTTTTAGAAAATTTAAATTTTTAAAATTGCGACATTTGTTTCTAGAAATTGTGTACTATACACTTGAAAAAAAAAGTATTTTTTACTTTAAAAATGAAAACAAATATTTTAAATTTATTAAATTTAATGATTTTTTTAAAAAAAACAATGTATTGATAATTAGAAGGTTTCTCGCTTAATTTAAAAAAAAAATTAAATTTATAAAATTACAACATTTGTTTCTAGAAATTGTGTACTATACACTTGAAAAATAGTGTTTTTTTTTCTTTAAAAATGAAAACGCATAATTTAAATTTATTAAATTATTTGATTTTTTTTTAAAACAATGTATTGTTCACCATGTAGCTTCTAGCATAATTTAAACAATTTTTGATATTTTTCAAATAACAACATTTGTTTCTAGAAATTGTGTACTATACAAAATAGGGTATTTTTTACTTTAAAAATGAAAACGCATATTTTAAATTTTTTAAATTTAATTATTTTGAAAAAGTAATGTATTGTTCATTAAGAGGTTTCTAGAAATTGTGTACTATATACTTGAAAAAAGGGTGTTTTTTACTTTTAAAATGAAAACGAATATTTTAAATTTATTAAATTATTTGATTTTTTTTAAAACAATGTATTGTTCACCAAGAAGTTTCTAGCTTAATTTACACAATTTTTATATTTTTTAAAATTTCAACATTTGTTTCCAGAATTAGTGCACTATACATTTGAAAAATATGATTTTTTTTAATTTAAATATGAAAATTTGTTTTTTTAAATTTATTAAATTATCTGATTTTTTTTAAAATAATGTGTTGTTTACCATGAAATTTCTAGATTAATTTACCTAAATTTTAAAAAATTTTAAATTGCAAAAAGTTTTATAAAAATCGTGTATTACACTTGAAAAATAAGGTGTTTTTTACTTTAAAAATGAAAATGGATATTTTTAATTTATTAAATTATTTGATTTTTTTTAAAACAATGTATTGTTCACGATAAAGTTTCTAGCTTAATTTACACAATTTTTTTATATTTTTAAAATTGCAGCATTTATTTCTAGAAATTGTGTATTATACACTTGAAAAATAGGGTATTTTTTACTTTAAAAATGAAACATATATTTTAAAATTATTTAATTATCTAATTTTTTTTAAAACAGTGTATTGTTCACGAAGAGGTATCTAGCTTAATTTACACAATTATTTATATGTTTAAAATTACAAAAAAATTTTAGAAATTGTGTACTATACACTTAAAACATAGGCTCTTTTTTATTTTAAAAATGAAAAGTAATAATTTAAATTAACAAAAAGTATTTGATTTTTTGAACAATGTATTGTTCGCCATGAAGTTTCTACCATAATATACACAATTTTTTATATTTTTAAAATTGCAACATTTGTTCCTAAAAATCATGTACTATACACTTGAAAAATTGGGTGTTTTTCAATTTAAAAATGAAAAACAATATTTTAAATTTATTAAATTTAACGATTATTTTGAAAGAACAATGTATTGTTCATTCAGAGGTTTCTAACTTAATTTTAAAAAAGAAATTAGATTTTTAAAATTACAACATCTGTTTCTAGAAAACGTGTACTATACACTTGAAAAACATGATATTTTTTTTCTTTAAAAATGAAATTGCATAATTTAACTTTATTAAATTATTTGATTTACTTGAAAACAATGTATTGTTCACCATGTAACTTCTAACTTAATTTAAACAATTTTTGATATTTTCCAAATTGCAGCATTTATTTGTAGAAATTGTGTACTATAAACATGAAAGAACAATGTATTGTTCATTAAGTGGTTTCTAGCTTAATTTAAAAAAATTTAATATTTTAAAATTGCATTTGTTTCTAGATATCGTGTACTATACAATTGAAAAATATGGTGTTTTTTCTTTAAAAATGAAAACGCATAAGTTAAATTTATAAAATTATTTGAAAACTAGTCATTGTTCACCAGGTAGTTTCTAGCTTAATTTAAACAATTTTTGATATTTTTCAAACAGCAGCATTTGTTTCTAGAAATTACGTGTTATACACTTGAAAAATAAGGTGTTTTTTACTTTAAAAATAAAAGCACATATTTTAAATTTATTAAATTTAATAATTTTTTTGAAAAAAAAAATATATTTTTCATTAAGAGGTTTCTAGACTAATTTAAAAAAATTTAATTTTTAAAATTGTAACATTTGTTTGTAGAAATTGTGTACTATACACTTGAATAATATGGTGTTTTTTACTTTTAAAATGAAAATGAATATTTTAAATTTATTAAATCATTTGATTTTTTTGAAAACAATATATTGTTCACCAGGAAGTTTCTAGCTTAATTTACACAATTTTCATATTTTTAAAATTTCAACATTTGTTTCTAGAATTAGTGTACTATACATTTTAAAAATAGGATGTTTTTTAATTTAAATATGAAAATTTGTGTTTTAAATTTATTAAATTATCTGATTTTTTAAAAAATATGTGTTGTTTACCATGAAATTTCTAGATTAATTTACCTAAATTTTAAAAAAATTTAAATTGCAAAATTTTTTCTAAAAATTGTGTATTATACACTTGAAAAATAGAGTGTTTTTTAGTTTAAAAATGAAAATAGATATTTTTAATTTATTAAATTATTTGATTTTTTTGAAAATAATATATTGTTCACCATAAAGTTTCTAGCTTAATTTACACATTTTTTTATATTTTTAACATTGCAGCATTTGTTTCTAGAAATTGTGTATTATACACTTGAAAAATAGGGTGTTTTTTATTTTAAAAATGAAAACTAATATTTTAAAATTATTTAATTATTTGATTTTTTTTTCAAAACGGTGTATTGTTCACGAAGAGGTTTCTAGCTTAATTTACACAATTTTTCATATGTTTAAAATTACAATGTTTTTTTTATAGAAATTGTGTACTATACACTTAAAAAATAGGCTCTTTTTTTCTTTAAAAATGAAAAGTAATAATTTAAATTAATAAAATTATTTGATGTTTTGAAAACAATGCATTGTTCGCCATGATGTTTCTACCTTAATATACACAATTTTTTATATTTTTAAAATTGCAACATTTGTTTCCAAAAATCGTAAACTATATACAGTTGGAAAATATGGTGTTTTTTACTTTAAAAATAAAAACAAAAATTTTAATTTTATAAAATTTAATGATTATTTTGAAAAAACAATGTATTGTTCATTAAAAGGTTTCTAGCTTAATTGTTTTAAAAAAAATTAAATTTTTAAAATATCAACATTTGTTTCTAGAAATCGTATACTATACATTTGAAAAATAAGGTGTTTTTTTCCTTTAAAAATGAAAACGCACAATCGTGTACTATACATTGTTTTCAAAAAATTAAATAATTTAATAAATTTAAAATATTCTTTTTTATTTTTAAAGTAAAAAACACCATATTTTCAAGTGTATATAGTACACAATTTCTAGAAAGAATTTTGTAACTTTAAAAATTTTAAAAATTATGTAAATTAATCTAGAAACTTCATTGTGAAAAATAAATTATTTTAAAAAAAAAATAATTTGATAAATTTAAATAACACATTTTCATATTTCAATTAAAAAAGTACACGATTTCCAAAAATAAATGTTACAATTTTAAAAATATAAAAAAAATGTGTAAATTAATCTAGAAACTTCATGGTGAAAAATACATTATTTTTTTAAAAAAATAATATAATAAATTTAAAATATGCGTTTTCATTTTTAAAGTAAAAAACAAAATATTTTTCAAGTGTATAGTACACGATTTCGACAAATGTTGAAATTTTAAAAATATAAAAAAATTGTGCAAATTAAGCTAGAAACTTCGTGGTGAACAATATATTATTTTCAAAAAAATAAAATAATTAATAAATTTAAAATATGTGTTTTCATTTTTAAAGTAAAAAACTCCCTATTTTTCGAGTGTATAGTACACAATTTCTAGAAACCAATGTTTCAATTTTGAAAATATAAAAATTTGTGTAAATTAAGCAAGAAACTTCAAGATGAACAATACATTGTTTTCAAAAAAATTAAATAAATTAATAAATTTAAAATATTTGTTTTCATTATTAAAGTAAAAACCACTTTATTTTTCAAGTGTATAATACACGATTTCTAGTAAAAAATATTTTCATTTTAACAAGTACTTCAACTCAAAATCATAGTCTTTCAGGAATTCCATCCATCGCTTCTGGCTCATGTTAAGATCCTTCTGATTGAACAAGTACTTCAAACTTTTGTGGTCATTGAACACTTTAAATGTGACTCCGTACAAATAATGTCTCCAAACTTTCAACGCAAAGAATATCGCGGCTAACTCCAAGTCATGCATTGGATAATTTTCTTCATGCGGTCGCAACTGTCGGGAAGTGTAAGCAACTGCCTATCCTTCTTGCATAAGTACACATCCCAAACCTTGCTTAGACGCATCAGAATACACTTGAAAATTCTTGGTCGGATCAGGAATTATCAACACCGGCGCAGCTTTGGTTTCAACAATTGAAAGCTGTCTTCGCACTTTGCATCCCACACAAATGGAACACCCTTCCATGTTAACTTTGTCAAGGGAATGGCAATGTGAGAGAATCCCTTGATGAATCGCCGGTAATATCCTGCAATTCCCAAAAAACTTGGGATTTATGTGGCATTGGTTGGTCTTTCCCATTTCATCACAGCTTCAACTTTGCTTGGGTTCACAGCCACACCATCTTTTTTAATTACATGGCCTAGAAATTGAACTTCTTCTAACCAAAAATCACACTTATCTAACTTGGCATACAATTGCTTCTCTCTGAGTATTCCTAGCACCAATCTTAAGTGTTCTTCATGTTCTTCAGCAGTCTTGGAGTAGATGAGGATATTGTCAATGAAGACCACCACAAATTTGTCCAAGTAAGGTCGGAAGATGCGGTTCATATTATCCATAAAAATAGCAGGTGCATTTGTCAATCCGAACGGCATCACTAAATACTCATAATGACCATATCGCGTCCTGAAGGCAATCTAAAGAATATCCTCAGGCTTGATTCTGATCTGATGATATCCTGACCGAAGATCAATCTTTGAAAATATCTTGGCTCCCCCTAACTGATCAAGTAAATCATCAATCCACGGCAAAGTATACTTATTCTTCACTGTCAGCTTATTCAGGTCTCTGTAATCTACACACAGCCGCAATTTCCCATCTTTCTTCTTGACAAGCAATACCGGGGCTCCCCACGGCAAAGCGCTCGGTCTAATAAATTGCTTCTGCATCATTTCTTCAATCTGGCGCTTTACTTCGGCCAACTCCAACGGTGCCATTCGGTATGGTGCCTTAGAGACAGGCCCAGCTCCTGGAATTAGCTCAATCGAGAACTCTACTTCCCTTTCGGGTGGCAAGGATTCTATCTCTTCGGGAAATACATCTGGAAAGTCTCGGACTATAGGGAGAAAATCAACACTCATCGATTTCTTAACATCACTTACACAAACAACCAGATACCTTGGACCATCATCATACACAGATAAATTATGGAGATCAAAAGTAGGATGATGCGTACAGTATATCTCCAAGCCTCGGTCTGGAATATGCACGGTTTTGGTGGCACAGTCGATCTTGACTTTGTGAGCTTTGAGCCAGTCCATGCCCAATATCACATCTAACCCCTTCATCGGTAAGCAGTACAAGTCTAAACAGAAAGTCTTGCCTTGAAAGTCTAGGAATACTGGGGAACATATAGTTGTTGTACAGATCTTCTTTTCAGAGGGAGTAGACACTATCACTTCATAGGGTAGTTTAGACATAGGAAAATAAATTCTCTTTGCACAACCTACTGATATAAATGAGTGAGTTGCACCAGAATCAAACAGAATATTAACATGTTTTGCTTTTATTAAACCTGTATCTTGGATAAGATTTTTGGAATGGTCAACCTCCTCTACATTCAGTGTATATACCCGGTCTCTCACTTGATTCATCTTCTTGTCCTCCCCTGCTGGCTTCTGATCTTTATTTGGGTATTGCCAGTTGATATGTCCGGGCTGGTGGCACGTAAAACAAACTCTCTGGTGTTTGTAGCATTCTCCTTTATGAGGCTTCCCGCAGGTTTAACATTTCGGAACAGTTCCCTTGTCTTTGTTTTCTACTTCCTTACCCTTTCCTCCCTTTGAGCTTCCTTCCTCCCTCTTACGCTTCCATACCAGTTGTCTACTAGCCGCCACTGCGGCCAAGAACTGTTCAGCAAGCTGACATGCCTGAATCAAAGTATGATACTCCCAGATTTGCTGAGTAATCACCAAGTTTCTAACCTCCGGTCTAAGGCCTTGCTCAAACCTCTTGGACTTCCATGCCTCATCGGGTTGATTCTGAAGATTGTTCAAGAATCGGGCTAAGCTTTCAAATCTGGCAACATATTCATCCACGGTCATATCACCCTGCTGTAGAGTAAGAAATTCTATTTCCTTCTGATCCTTCACATTAGAAGGAAAATACTTGTTCAAAAACAGAGTCTTAAACTCCTCCCAAGTCATATGGCCTCTCGTTGCCTCCATGTGTTCTCCATGTCACTTCCACCACTGAGACGCTTCTCCTCTAAGTCTATAAGTGGCCAGTTTTACCTTGTCCTGATCGCCGGATCTGGTCACTCGAAAGATTTCCTCTAACTGGTTTAACCACTCCTCCGCTACCATAGGATCTCTTCCCCCAGAGAAAGTGGGTGGATCATGTCTTCGAAAACTCTGATAACGGTCCTCCCGACCTTGTGCCTCCATCATCCGAGTCATGGTGTGGGATTCAAATCATGTGTCCCCCAAATCATGTCCCCAATTATGTTCTACCAATAGAATATTGCCACGTCATTAAAAAAATTATTAGGAAATTAAAGATTATAATTAAATGAAATATTTTTAATGACGTGGCGATTTTCTATTGGTGGGACATAATTGGGGACATGATTTGGGGACACATGATTTGAATCCCATGGTATGTGCCATTTGTTGTATCAACAGAGAATCGTTCAGAGTTGGTGTCGCATTGGCGTTAGAACGAGGTCTACCAGGGTGTCTTCCTGCCATGCCTTCTTGCATACAACGCACCACACTGAGTTGATCAGGCTCAATATAATGAATCATATACATTCAACATCTCAGGTTAAGACAGGACTTATCTCTCTGGACTTTAATCTAAGTTAAATATCAGATACCATAGTCTGAATTATTCTCGCAAAGTTAGGGACTGAAACAGTACATCACTCTATATGAATTATATACTAAAATAGTCCCTGACTTTGTATTTTATAAGTCAGTTTAGTCCCTCGCGAAATCAATCATTTTAGTCCCTGACTTTCACTATTATTGGCTATTTTAGTCCCTGACTTTCACTACATCATTCATTTTAGTCCCTGACTTTTCAGGGACTAAAATGAATGATTATATAATTTAGGGACTAAAGTGACCTGTAAAATATAAAGTCAGGGACTAAAATGAATTATTCTCGCAAAGTTAGGGACTGAAACGTACATCACTCATATACATATATATATATATATACACACACACACACATAAGGTGTTTATTTATTTACAAGCCAAAGAGATTAGCGAGTCCATCTAGGTAACCATACAACAAATCTAACAGCTACCTAAGTATAACAAAATGCAGCTACTAAGGTCTCCTTAAGCGCTGACGCCCTCTAAGTCTGTATCACCTGCAATACGATAACCGTCAGTTATATGAACGACATATAACTGAGTAACCATCGGTATTTGAAAATTGTTTATACAGTATCGCAGTCAGTCTAACTGGAAAATGCCACAAATCATTCCTAAACAAACATACACACAACAAGTACAGACTATCAAACACATAGATATGTATGCATGATCATTTTCCATTTCATTTCTTTCTTCTTTTATCGGAAACCCGGTGCATGCGGGAGTCCACCATGTGCGTGACAATAGCACTATAGAGCTCTCTGCAAACCCTGGTAAGCGTCCCTAGCCAGAGTCTATGCCTCACCTCAAATAGAGGTCTGCAAGAACTAATACCCTTCCGGTACTAGCTCCCAATTATTTCTCCTTCTCAGAGTCATCACCCATTACAGGTCTACAAGAACTATTACCCCTTTCGGTAATAGTCCCCAATCATTTTCATTTCCACTTTTCCTATCAGATACATTACACGTTCTCATGCATAGCACATTCATTTGCATTTCATAATCAATCAGACAAGAGTTCCCATAGCATAATATTCAAACACATTCATCCTATGTTTGGATATTATACGTCGTAAGTGTTATACTCAAATATCTATTTGAATATGGTCTTCCATATTCAGATACCTATTTTATTTCATACTAACTCTGGACTTATACTTTTAAAATAGTTTAACAATCTATCCAGAGTCAACTTATCAATTTTACCACGTTATAATCTGGAAACCCTTGTCTGTTACATATACTTCATCATTTCAAATTCATATGCATGCATCAGTTGTTTGCATATTCAAACCATACAGCATCATGCAATCATATCATACAACGTCATGTTAACATATCAAATAACATCAAGCATAATCCTATCTCAACCAATTTCTAACATATTATGTATAGTCCCTAATCACATATTCCTAACATTTTGTAGTGTCATAGATTTGGAGTTTTAGGGTTACCTGGAACTTCCCTGAATCTTTTTTCTCCTTTCCTTCCGACTTTAAACCTCTTACTCCGGTTCCTTTGCTGTAGCTGTCTCTGAATCTGAATCAATCGTTGGAACCTTTTAGTCTTATGAGGTGTAAGTCATAAGGAGTTGTGACATAGTTTGTTCGGGACAGAGGTATTAAGAGTGTGAAGAGCGAGGAATCTGAAGAACAACCAGTTTTGGAGACAAGGCACCCCTATTTATAGACTTTGGGGTCCATATTCGAATATATATTCAAATATAAGGCTCATGTATTCAGTTCCTCACTTTCATATTCGAATATTACTGTGCATATTCGAATACTATTCGAATATTGACATGCCTATTCGAATATTATTCGAATATGACAGTTCATATTCAAATATTCATGTTATCTTTGTTCCTCTTTTGATCTTTCTACTTACAACTAATCCTTCTTTCCTTTTCTTTGTAAATTGTAACTAAGTCTCTTAAGTCATAAGTCTCTTTTATGGATTTTCGGGATGTTACATGAACAATACATTTTTTTGAAAAAAAAAATCAAATAATTTAATAAATTTAAAATATGTATTTTCATTTTTAAAGTAAAAAACACCTTATTTTTCAAGTGTATAGTACACAATTTCTAGAAACAAATGTTGCAATTTTAAAAATATAAAAAATTGTGTAAATTAAGCTAGAAACTTCATGGTGATCAATACATTGTTTTCAAAAAAATCATCTAAATTTATTAAAATTAAAATATTTTTTTTATTTTTAAAGTAAAAAACACCCTATTTTTCAAATGTATAGTAAACGATTTCTATGAAAAAGTTGTAATTTAAAATTTTTTAAAAAATATGTAAATTAATCTATAAACTTCATGGGAAAAAACACAATATTTTTAAAAAATCAAATAATTTGATAAGTTTAAAAAACACATTTTCATAGAGTGATGTACCGTTTCAGTCCCTAACTTTGCGAGAATAATTCACTTTAATCCCTGACTTTCTGTGGATAGGTCACTTTAGTCGCTGACTTTATATTTTACAGGTCACTTTAGTCCTTGAATTATATGATCATTCATTTTAGTCCTTGAAAATCAGGGACTAAAATGAATGATGTAGTAAAAGTCAAGGACTAAAATGACCAATAATAGTGAAAGTCAAGGACTAAAATGACTGATTTCGTGAGGGACTAAACTGAATGATAAAATACAAAGTCGGGGACTATTTTAGTATATAATTCCATTTTCATATTTAAATTAAAAAACATCATATTTTACTTGTGTATAGTACACAATTTCTAGAAACAAATGTTGCAATTTTAAAATATAATTTTTTTTTATAAATTAAGCTAGAAACTTCTTGGTGAACAATACATTGTTTTCAAAAAATCAAATAATTTAATAAATTTAAAATATTCGTTTTTATTTTTCAACACCTTATTTTCAAGTGTATAGTACACGATTTCTAGAAAGAATTTGGTAACTTTGAAAATTTTAAAAATTATTTAAATTAATCTAGAAACTTCATTTTGAACAACACATTATTTTCAAAAAATAAAATAATTTGATAAATTTAAAAAACACATTTTCACATTTCAATTAAAAAAGTATACGATTTCCAGAAACCAATGTTACAATTTTAAAAATATAAAAAATTGCGTAAATTAAGCTAGAAACTCCATGTTGAACAATACATTATTTTTAAAATAATCAAATAATTTAATAAATTTAAAATAAGCGTTTTTACTTTTAAAGTAAAAAAACATCATATTTTTCAAGTGTATAGTACATGATTTCTAGAAATTGCAATTTTAAAAATATAAAAAATTATGTAAAATAAGATAGAAACCTCATGGTGAACAATACATTGTTTTCATAAATAATCAAATACTTTAATAAATTTAAAATATGTATTTTTATTTTTAAAGTAAAAAACACCCTATTTTCAAGTATATAGTATACGATTTCTAAAAAAAATTTATAATTTTAAAAATATGTAAATTAATCTAGAAACTTCATTATGAACAAACATTTTGATAAATTTAAAAAACACATTTTCATATTTCAATTAAAAAAAGTACGTGATTTCTAGAAACAAATGTTACAATTTTAAAAATATAAAAAAATTGTGTAAATTAAGCTAGAAACTCCATGGTAAAAAATATATTGTTTTAAAAAAATCAAATAATTTAATAAATTTAAAATAATCTTTTTCATTTTCAAAGTAAAAAACACCATATTTTTCAAGTGTATAGTACATTCTTTCTACAAAAAAAATATTGTAATTTTAAAAAGAGTGATGTACCGTTTCAGTCCCTAACTTTACGAGAATAATTCACTTTAGTCCCTGACTTTGTGCGAATAAGTCACTTTAGTCCCTCACTTTATATTGTACATGTCACTTTAGTCCCTGAATTATATGATCATTCATTTTAGTCCCTGAAAGTGAGGGACTAAAATGAATGATATAGTGAAAGTCAGGGACTAAAGTGACCAATAATAGTGAAAGTCGGGGACTAAAATGACTGATTTCGTGAGGGATTAAACTGATTGATAAAATACAAAGTCAGGGACTATTTTAGTATATAATTCTTTTAAAAATTAAAAAAATTGTGTAAAATAAGCTAGAAACCTAATGGTGAGCAATACATTGTTTTAAAAAAAATCAAACAATTTAATAAATTTAAAATATGCGTTTAAATTTTTTAAGTAAAAAAACTCAATTTTTCTAGTGTATGGTACACGATTTTGAGAAACAAATGTTGCAATTTTAAAAACTTAAAAAATCTCGTAAGTTTAGCTAGAAACTTCATGGTAAACAGTACATTATTTTTTAAAAATACCAAACATTTTAATAAATTTAAAATATTCATTTTCATTTTTGAAGTAAAAAACACCCTATTTTTCTAGTGTATAGTACACTATTTGTAGAAACAAATGTTACGTTGCAATTTTAAAATCATAAAAAAAATTTAAATTAAGCTAGAAACTTCATAGTGAATAATACATTATTTTAAAAAAATTAATAATTTAATAAATTTAAAATATGCGTTTTCGTTTTTAAAGTAAAAAAAAAACTTATTTTTTAAGTGTATAATACACGATTTCTAGAAACAAATGTTACAATTTTGAAAATATAAAAATTGTGTAAAATAAGCTAGAAACTTCATGGTGAACAATACATTATTTTCAAAAAAATAAAATAATTAAATAAATTTACAATATGCATTTTCATTTTTAAAGTAAAAAAAATCCTATTTTTCAAGTGTATAGTACAAAATTTCTAGAAACAAATGTTGCAATTTTGAAAATATACAAAATTGTGTAAATTAAGCTAGAAACTTCACGTGAACAATACATTAATTTCAAAAAATTAAATAATTTAATAAATTTAAAATATTTCATTTCACTATTAAAGTAAAAAACATGCTATTTTTCAAGTGTATAATACTCGATTTCTAGAAAAAATGTTTTCATTTTAAAAATTTGAAAAATTATATAAATTAATCTAGAAATTTTACGGTGAACAACACATTATTTTTTTAAAAAAATCAAATAATTTGATAAATTGAAAAACACATTTTTATATTTAAATTAAAAAACACCCTATTTTATGTTTAAAAAGCTTTTCACTCATTAAATTGAAGTCGATAGATCAAAGATTAAAATTAAAAGTTTTTAAATTGTATGAAATTTTATATGATTAATCTATTAACTAAGAATTTTCATTTCAACGGTTAGATCTCTGCGAGATTCAATGACCGCAACGAATTATTAAGCGGAATAACTCTTTCAACACTTACTAAAGTCCCCTATGAGTTGATCATCAATTCATCATGGAGTCCTGCATTCAGAATATGAAATGTTTCTTCAGAATGCCTCTTTCCTTCCATGATCGGATGTTTATAGTCTGTTTACATTTATATTTCTTGTTTTCATTGTGTGTTTTTATAAACAGTTATAATATATAATTATTATCTTGTTTATACTTTATTTTCAGATTTTTATATTTATATAGTATACATTGAAAATAATTAAAAATAACCAAAATTTATTTTGATTTTTGTGTTAAATATCTCTTTTCCTCCTTTATATACTAAACACAACAATTTTTTTTTATTTTCTCTCTTATTTTGGACTAAATGCCAATATATAAAATAAAAAATAAAAGTAAAAAATAAAAATACAATGTAAATGAACTAGGGCCTCTTTGATTTGCATTTTTATTTTCTATTTTTATTTTTTATTTTTATTTTGGTTCACTTTTTTTAAAATTTATAAAGAAAATATTAAAAATGTTAGAAATAAGAAAATCATGTTTCTAGCCATTTTTTCGTTTTTCCTATACGTTTTTTTATAAAAGAATAAAACTAAATGAAAAAAGAAAAGGAAAACACAAATCAAATGAGAGGATCCGTTTATTCTAGGAGTAAATGTTGAATGACGTACTCCGTTACATTAACATGTTATATTAGTATGGTTAACAGTACTACGCCCGACACAACTGGTAAGAACCATTATTTTCTATTTAAAAAATTATATATATATATATATATATATATATATATATATATATATAATAACATACATGACTCAATACAAATATAGCATTTTGCTTTATTTTTATTTTAAATGTTTGTTATTTAAATAGATATATCAATACATTTTCTACTCTTTGAACGTTAAAATGTAACAATTTTATTTTAAAACAAAATAAATTAAATATATATCATAAACTAATTTATACCCTTGCATTGCATAGGTCACAACACTAGAGAAAAGAAAATTAGAATATTTTCATTGTTTTAAATTATTTTTGATTCTTATTAATTGTGATTTTTTTCATCCATATTTTTTTTCTTCTTTTGTCAAATCAAAATGATTATAATGTTTCTTTAAAATAAAAAAATTATAATTCTGAATTCTCAAATTGAAGATATTTGAATGCATTATTTTGTATACAAATACACAATTACTAAGATTTAAATATTTATATATACATTGTTAACTTAATATTAAACAAACTTATGCCACTTAATCAGAATAACATAACGTTCTAAAAAACACACAATACATATACATATAATAACTTCTTCAAAATGAATAAGATTAGTGTCATCTAATAATGATCTAATTAGATTAGTGTTATCCAAATGAATTTGTCCCTGTGGAAGTATCTAGATCCGCATGGTTTCAAAATGTGCATAGGAATATTTCACAAAAAAGTATTTAGTTTAATTCTTGCAAAAGCTATTTCTTTAAGATCGGAGAAGATTTACTCACCTCCTGGATGGTGAAATTCCCCTTTCACAGTTGAAAGAGAAAAAGAAAAAAAAAGGTGGTTAATAGAGGTGCTCAAAACAAAAAAAAAAACAAAAAACAAAAACAAAGAGGAGGTGGTCAGAACCAACCCTAATGCAACAAATCAAAATTATCAAGCCAAAAAACTGAGAAAAATGAAAAAAAAAAATTTATTGTACTAGAGTGAATTTTAACACCTCTTTTTACACTACAAGAATTTTTCATATTAGTTACGCAAAAATTTGTAGCTAATGACCACAAGTGTAGGACACCACAATACAACCAATATCTTAATATAACCCAATTCCTTAAGACAATATGTATATGAGTCCATCCACTTATAAACCATCTAACTTGCTCCTAACTATCCAATGTGGGACTTTGATTCATTATGGACTTCATATCTAATTAGTAGTTAATTTAGTAGTTAATCCGTAGCTATATTTGATAGCTAATTAGTAGCGGTAGCTAATTAGTGACCAAGAAAATTAGCTAGGAAATTTTATTTAGTAGCTAATTGGTAGCTATTTAGATACAAGTTAGTTATGATATTTTTTGGTAGCTATATTTCATAGCTAATTAGAAGCTAATTTGGTAGCTAATTAGTATTAGTTACGAATTTTTTTAGTAGCTAATCTATAGCTATTTAGATATAAATTAGCTATGAATAGAAATCGATAGCTATATTTTGTAGCTAATATTAAATTTTCTTGTAGTGTTAGAAAAATTGATTCAAACCAAATTTCTATGCAAATATATAATTTTATTATTAAATTACTATAGGAATAAGAAGAAAAAAATTAAAATGCTCTATCACTTTATTTTTACCATTCAAAATAATCCTGACTTATAAGAATAAGTAAAATAGTCCTTAACTTTATCTTCCATCATTTAAAATGGTATTTGCTGTTAACATACATTAACAAACTTATGATGTGACATATTAAATGTCACATTGAAATCCCAAAAAGGCGTTATATAAGCAAGTGAACGAAAATCAAGTGTATTGATCTCGACAAAGTTAAAAAAATAGTAATTTTTGTTCATATTCACTCCTCTACCTCCATGCTTTTGGGCAACCAACTCACTCTTCTTTCTTCATTTTGGTCTTAAAATTCTTAATTTCGGTTCACTTACTAATTCAACGTTGTTTTGGGCTTTCATAACATGTCACATCGTGACTCTGTTAGTGTGTGTTAACGACAGTAACCATTTTGAATGACAAAAGATAAAATCAAACCAATATATTTATTCTTATAAGTCAGAGACCATTTTGAATAATGATGACAAGGTCTGGGACCATTTTGGTCATTTATTCTTTTTTTTTCAATTTTAACCCTTAGAATTAATATATGTTTCCACTTAAAATTTAAGTTACTTACTATAAATTAGGGGTATAATATACAAGAACTCCTAATCATTTCCTTAATTTTTGTGCATTACTTTAAACGACTACCATAAAAAAATGGAGGGAGTAACCTTTATTATAAACCATAATAGTAGTAATTATAAATGAGTCTTGATAAACAATGCCCTTAGGGTACTTGTTAAGATTACTGGAATTAAAAAAATTATCATGTGCATATTATTCTGTCTCTCGAAAATACAAAAAAAAACTATATTTTCTAATATATTTTTATTATATTTAACTCTTTAAATAATATCTTCACCGTATTAAATATAATTTGTAGGATTTTTTTTAACCTGTGCAATATTACACATGATAAGAAACTAAAGAAAAAAGGTTTTTATGAAGAAAATTAAAACTTTAATGAGACTATATACAACATATAATAAATGCTATATTTTTTTATTTTCTTTAATTTTTTAATCTGTACAGATAAGCAGAAGCTAATACGTAGTGAGTAACACAATACTGTACTACAATGGGGGATAAACAGTCCCATTTGAGAGGGAGATTCATTTTCTGATTTTTCACCCATCATCACCATTTTATTTTATTGGCTGCCTGAATATATATCTTCTGACTTAGACAAACGTAGTTGAAAGCTGCGTGAGGGAAGAAAAAGCCATAGTTAATTTATTAATGTGAGTCTGGAAAAATATGGAGGAGTGAGGACTATGGCGTGGGTTGAAATAAATGCAGGCAACGCCTTTGCATAGTCAATTATGGAACCCATGATTCGTAGCCCAAATTAGATGAGCAATACCATGCTGCAATAAAGGGCGGCGTAATCTACCATCACAACCTCCACTACTTTTTTTTAAGGCAGATTTTAACATATACCACATTCTAAGTGATATACGATATACTATATGAAAAAATACATAATTTATTATTATTTTAAACATTTTCGATTGAGTTTTGTATACATTTTTTCATGTGATATACCGTATACCACTTAGAACGTGATGTATGTTAAAATACGTCTTTTTATAATAACAGTAGATTGAACCTTCTATTCATATATGCATGTCTCTATGCTCATCAAGTGAACTATGTAATAGAGACACTCTTGCTCTAGCTAGTTTTTTTTTTTTGTTCATAGGAAAGTAGTACAACTAGGGATCGAAGCTCATACTCACACACGCATGTCTCTATGCGCTCATCAACTAAACTACATGAGTGAGACACTCTAACTAGCTTTGAGCTCAAATAGTTCTATTTTACTTTGGCTCAATTATTATTTTAGTCCGTTAAGTTTATATTATAGATTTCAATTTGATTAGGTAACTTTAAAAAGAGTTAACTTTCGTCCCTTTTAAACCACTTTAATCGTCTTCATCGATTCTTTTAACAAATTTAACGAATCTGAGATTAACATGGTCAAACTTCGTCATCATTCATATCCATGGCTTAAATTATTTTAAATAACGATTTAGATTAATTTTGATGAAATTTTTTTTTTTAAAAAAAAAAAGAAGAGAAAGATCATGTTTCTTTCTTCTTGTGTCTTCCTAGAACCAAACACGAATGTAGAGCCAAACCCCAAGCGCAGAACCATTAATGCAAAACCAAACACGAACACAAAACCTAGAACTAGATGCAAAAGCAAAATCAAATACTCCCTCCGTTTCTATTTATAAGTCACATAAAACCTAATATAAATTTAAGGGATCAAAATATCAATTTAGGCTTTTATTTTCAATAATTATATTTTCATATTTTCTTTCTCATGCATCATATTTAAAATGTATTTGAATGAGTTAATATACAGATTATTAAAATAGTTTATAAGTCCTAAAAAATTGTTTTTAGTTCATTTTCATAAATATCTTAAAACAGGTTATCAGAATAATTTTTTTAAAAATTATTCAAATAAGTTTAATAATTTATCTATAAATAAACTCTTTTTAAAAAAATTATTAAATAAATACTTAATTAAATTGAGTTTTCAAAAACATCACATTTAATGGTCTTTATTTTGTATTTATGTTTTCTTCTCTTTTTGATACATATCTCTTTTTTTAACCTCTCTTGCTCTATGAAGCATCGACATTTCTCTCGTGTCGACGTATCGAACATTTATCTGATATTGATATCCGTACGACAAGTTTTCGACACCTTTTTACCGATGTCTAACAAAAAAAAGTTTTTTATCGGCTCTATACTTTGAGCCAACACCTGTGTACGACTCGACACTTGTGACTCAAAACTTACAAAACACTCTTCATAATTTGTGTTCATTTTCTTTTAAATATCCTATATCAAATAAAGTAAAAAAATATATATATAATTAAGAAAAATTTGTAGCTTATATTGTAACTACCTCTTAGTATTTTTTGGGTGTTAGAAATTTAAATATATAAATTTAAAAAGACATGAAGCTTAAGTGGTAAAAAAGATAAAATGCTTACATTAGGTTAAATTAATTGGTCCTTATTTTCGCAACTCATATTTGTTTGTCCCTATATAAAAAACTACACTATCATTTTAATCTCTATATGAGTCTTCATTTTCGCTTTAGTCTCTACCGTTATATTTCTGTTGGTCCTTGTTATTAACTATTGTAAATCTCACAGCTCCACCACCATAATCACCATAGGAACCGTCATTGCAAGCTCAACAACCTTCTACTTCTAGCTCCCACTATCTCGATGAGCCTTCGCCGGTCGGTTTTCATTCTTTATACCTTTGTGAATGCCTGTTAGTTTGACTTCTCCTCTACTCAAAAACCCTGCATTGTCACTGCTACCGCCACCATGAAAGCCATCATTCATCCTCCCTCCTTTTTAGAATTCCGTCATAGTGGTTTTGGTGGTGGAGCTACACGATTAAGAGTAGTTAACGAAGAGAACAATAGAAATATGACAACAGCTACTAAAACAAAAGAAAAAAGATTTTTGTTCTTACGTTTTTCATACTCACGGTTACTTACGTTAAAATATCTGGTTACATTTGTAGAAGTTTTGTTGAATTTTTATTTTTACGTTGTAACCACATATTTTCACACGTGTAACCACCAAATCCGAAAAAACACTATAACTAAAAAATAACTAATGTAACCACTTTTTTCAGCGTACCTAAGCAATAGACACTATAACAAAAAAAATAATCAATGTAACTATTTTTTTTAAAATATGTAACCAATGAGTATATTGAGTACAGAAAATCTTGAGTACAAAAATCAAGATTCAAAACAAAAACAAAATTAAAATGAATGTTTTTTATAAGGACTAAAACCAAAATTACTTAAGTATTGAGACTAAAATATTAATTTAACCTATAAATTATAATGAAACCGAGCACAGGGAAGCAAAACCATAGTGTGTTGAGTGAAACAAAACTAGAAAAACGCAAAGGACCAGTCTCAGCCTGAAGCCTTTGTCTCTTGCACCATCCTGCATTGGAGACAGTGCCTCTCTCTCTCTCTCCACTTGGTGCTTGTGTTCTTGGACTCACTCCCATTTCCCATTCCTTCTTCCACCATTACTACCACCCTCTCTATTTTCTAACTTCCCTCCACTTCTTTAACTTCTCTTTTTGGTTTTGGCTCTTCAACAAACATAAGGTATTCCTCAGAAGCCTCTGTTTTAACTCACAGCACCATTTCACTTCACACTCCCCTATCTTAACAATACTCCTCATTTCCTATTTCCCTCTTCATTTTTCAAGATTATTTTCTTTTCATTTACTGTTATTAGTAATAGAACAACAAAGTTGCTCTACCAACAAATTGGTTCCGTAGATATAGCAGAGAGATCACAGAAGTAAGTACAATTTCTAGAAACAATTTTTTTTTTTTGTACACACAGCTAGGATTCTGTGATTTTTTCGCCTCAAAAGAAACTAGTCTTCCAATGTCGAAAAAAGAGTTGTTCAATCAATTTAATGACATTGAGGTTGAGTTTTGACCTTTGGGACTTTTTCTTAGATTTTCTTTTGTTTATGCAACTCTTATTTTCCTATCTATTTAACTTTTTTTTTTAAGTTAATCAACAGTAGTATTACATTTTTTTTTTTTTTTTTAAATCATCGTGCAAGATGTTGCTGCTTATTGACTAATTTAAAAATGTGTGAGACGAGTTCATTTACCTGCACAAAGCTCATGTGTGTGAGCCGTGTTTAATGGATCACTAACTTGGAGCTAAAAAAGTGTCACAGCCACATGCTCATTTCTTTAAATGCGTGTAGATAAATATATGCTTTTACGAGGAGTTTTGCACATGATCACCCCTATGTATTTTATTTCAATTAATAATATATGAACAGGAAAATAAATGTTCACCCATATTTATCTTGCTTTCTCTCATTATTTTTGTTTGATTTTGGTTCTGCTACTCACCGACTCTTCTGCTTCTGATTTCTAGTGGATTTGCACTCCTCATTGAAAAGGACAAAGAAAAGATCTTCTTCAACCTTTTACTACTCGTTTAGATCTTCTGCAGTTCTCTCCTCTTGAAGGTGATAGTTTAACTGTATTATTGCTTTTATTATATCTTCCTCTTTTTGTTTCTATAATTCTACTACAACTGATGTTTGCCACTGAGATTTTGTTTTATCAACATTAAATATATTTTATTGTTTGCCACTAATGTTAGCTTTGTACCTTAATAAAATTTGCAAACTTGCTAGCTTATCACTTCTCAGTTCATTAGTTCTGTATGTTTCCTGCAAATTTTTCTAAACATAATTTTTCTCAGTTGGATAAATCTTTTTGTGTGATGATATATGTATTAAGTTTTTATATATTCATCTGATTTGTTGATTTTGAAATTAGTCCTTCCTTATGGCTAAGATGTTGATCAATATTATGTTGTTGATTAAGGTTTTCTTTGTGGTGTGGATCATATATATAGATGTATGCATTTGTATTATGATATTTGACACACTTCTTAGTCTGAGGTTGAATAATCTAAATCTTCACAAACACAGAATATACATAAATATGCATCTAGTATTCTTAGTTGTTTCTCAAACTTTTTGATTAATCTCTTTGCAGGTATCTACAGTTATCATCAAAATCTCAATTGGAAATAGAAACTCAATTTCCACAAAATGATGAACAACTTGAAGTTAGGGGTTGATGTGGTTGGTGCTCACAACCTGTTACCAAAAGATGGACAAGGTTCATCCAATGCCTTTGTGGAACTCTACTTCGACAGACAAAAGTTCCGAACGACGATCAAAGAGAAGGATCTTAACCCGGTTTGGAACGAGAGCTTCTACTTCAACATCTCCGATCCTGCGAATCTTCATTACCTCACTCTTGATGCCTATGTCCAGAGCCATTCCAGGGCTACTAACTCTATTTCCTTCCTTGGAAAGGTTAGTCTCACTGGAACTTCTTTTGTCCCTTATTCTGATGCAGTTGTATTGCACTATCCGTTGGAAAAGCGCGGTATTTTTTCGCGTGTTAGAGGGGAGATTGGCCTTAAAGTTTACATCACTGATGATCCAACCATAAAATCCTCAATGCCAACTCCTGCTGCTGAGTCTATCCAACCAAATAATCATCCTGGCTCAACACATGCAGAAGTTCACGCGCCTTCAAGCGCAATCGCGAACAGTTTGTCACATGAAAAGGCTGAGGCAAGACACACATTTCATCATCTCCCTAACACAAATCACCACAGGCACCAACACCATTCAACTGGCTTTGCAGATACTCATTATGTACCGAAGCACGAAGCTGATGAAATGAAATCTGAACCTCAACCTATGAAACTAGTACGGATGCACTCTGCTGCATCAGTTCAACCGGTTGATTATATGCTTAAAGAAACAAGCCCTTTTCTCGGCGGAGGAAGAGTCGTTGGTGGTCGTGTTATTCGCAAGGACAAGACTTCAAGTACCTATGATCTTGTGGAAAGAATGTACTTTCTGTATGTAAGAGTCGTTAAGGCTCGCGAGCTTCCCGGTAAGGATCTTACCGGGAGTCTCGATCCATTTGTTGAGGTGAGAATTGGAAACTACAAAGGAATTACCAAACATTTTGATAAGAATCAGCATCCTGAGTGGAATCAAGTGTTTGCATTTTCGAAAGAAAAAATGCAGGCTTCAGTACTAGAAGTTGTGATCAAGGACAAGGATTTAATCAAAGATGATTTTGTAGGCCTTGTGAGGTTTGACATCAATGAGGTTCCTTTAAGAGTGCCACCAGATAGTCCTTTGGCGCCAGAATGGTACCGGCTCGAGGATAAGAAAGGCGAAAAGATCAAAGGCGAGTTAATGCTTGCTGTCTGGATTGGAACTCAAGCTGATGAGGCATTTTCTGATGCTTGGCATTCTGATGCAGCTACACCAGTTGACAGTACACCTGCTGCTTCTACTGTGATAAGATCAAAGGTTTATCATTCGCCGAGGTTATGGTATGTTCGTGTTAATGTCGTGGAGGCGCAAGACTTGGTTCCTACAGAGAAAAACCGTTTTCCTGATGTGTATGTGAAGGTGCAGAATGGAAACCAGGTGTTGAAAACCAAGACAGTTCCAGCCAGGACGCTGAACGCGCTCTGGAATGAAGATCTTGTGTTTGTGGCGGCCGAGCCTTTCGAAGATCATCTGGTTATTTCTGTTGAGGATCGTGTTGCTCCGGGAAAAGATGAGATCATTGGGAGGGTCATCATACCGCTGAACTCGGTCGAGAGGCGCGCTGATGATAGAATTGTTCATTCTAGATGGTTCAATTTGGAAAAACCAATTGCTGTGGATGTAGATCAGTTGAAGAAAGAAAAGTTCTCTAGCAGAATTCAGCTCCGGTTATGTTTAGATGGAGGATACCATGTTCTTGACGAGTCTACTCATTACAGCAGCGATCTTCGCCCCACGGCGAAGCAACTATGGAGGCCACCAATTGGAGTCTTAGAACTTGGAGTGCTCAATGCTGTAGGACTCCACCCTATGAAATCGCGCGAAAGTAGAGGCACATCAGATACATACTGTGTAGCAAAATATGGACATAAATGGGTCAGAACAAGAACAATTGTTGATAACTTGAATCCAAAATACAATGAGCAATACACTTGGGAGGTTTTTGATCAAGCCACAGTTCTTACAGTAGGTGTGTTTGACAACAGCCAGATAGGTGAAAAGGGTAGTCCTTCAAAAGACTTGAAAATTGGTAAAGTCAGAATCAGAATCTCAACTCTTGAAACTGGCAGGATTTACACTCACTCATATCCATTACTAGTTCTTCACCCAACTGGTGTTAAGAAAATGGGAGAACTTCACTTGGCAATAAGGTTTTCATGCACTTCTTTCTCCAACATGCTTTATTTATACTCAAAGCCACTTCTTCCAAAGATGCACTATGTGAGGCCTTTCTCAGTTATGCAGCTTGACATGCTGCGTCACCAAGCGGTGAACATAGTCGCGGCTAGGCTCGGCCGAGCAGAGCCACCACTCCGGAAAGAAGTGGTGGAATACATGTCAGATGTGGACTCACACCTATGGAGTATGCGGAGAAGCAAGGCGAATTTCTTCCGTTTGATGACAGTTTTCTCTGGTTTATTCGCGGTTGGGAAGTGGTTTACTGATATCTGCATGTGGAGAAATCCTGTTACAACTGTTCTGGTTCATGTCCTGTTCCTAATGCTAGTTTGTTTCCCTGAGTTGATCCTTCCAACTGTTTTCCTCTACATGTTTCTGATAGGAGTTTGGAACTTCAGGTACCGGGCTAGGTACCCTCCTCACATGAACACAAGAATATCACAAGCAGAAGCAGTGCATCCGGACGAGTTGGATGAGGAGTTTGACACTTTTCCGACGAGTAGAAGCCCGGATGTCGTGAGAATGAGGTACGATCGTTTGAGGAGCGTGGCCGGAAGAATTCAAACGGTTGTTGGCGATTTGGCTAGCCAGGGAGAGAGGATTCAGGCATTGTTGAGTTGGAGAGATCCGCGTGCTACCGCTATCTTCATTACATTCTGTCTTGTGTCCGCGCTGGTGTTGTATGTTACTCCTTTTCAAGCTGTAGCTGCTTTGGCTGGATTCTATGTCATGAGGCATCCGAGATTTCGCCATAGGCTGCCCTCGGCGCCTATCAACTTCTTCCGTCGCCTGCCTGCTAGAACAGACTGCATGTTGTAGAGTTGCTTTGTAGTGTAAGTGATGTTCCAAACCAGTTTTTCAGCTTTTTTTGTGATGGTTTATGCAGTTTACTTGTTTCTTTTATGTAATGCTGTAATTTGTATTGTTTTCTAGCTAGCTTGAACAGAAGAGGACCTTGAATTTGTATGTGGATTTCTTTCTTAGCTGCAAATCAATGGTGGACTAGAATCCTCTTCTTTCTAATTTTTGGTTCAATAGTAGAGTATAAAATTGCCAAGTTGAGTTGAGTGTGTTTCATGCGTCATGATTTTTGGATTACCAGATGAAAAGTTGTTAACTCAACCGAAAGGGCTCTGAACCCGGTTGAATGAAAGGATCATTTTCATCTTGTTGGAGCAGAAACTAATTTGACACAATTTTGGTGTTAACAGCAGAAATCCAAACAGACCTGCAAAAAGTCAGACACCTAAAACCTTTTTTCTTTCCTGGATGAACAACTTTTCCCCTTCTCCCTCTCTTCTAAGAGACTCATCAAAATGGCTTCAAGACTTAACAATAATATATGTGGCCTGATTCTCTGCAATTTTTTATCAATTGAAATTAAGTGCACCCGTTAAGTTGGTTTGATGACTAAGGGAATACATTCTGGCGTATAAAAGAAAAAAAATTTAAGTTAAGGGCTTTTTTTAAGTCTCAAGATATTGACTACATGTTTAAAAATTCAGATCAAGACTGTAATAAAGTTACCCAATTGTGTTCAAAACATTAATTTTAAGATAATTTTATTCTCTAGTCAACGGTTTTTTCCCTTAAAAAGAAACTGGTTGAAAATATGGAAAGGACTTTTGAAAGAAATCTAAGATCAGGTTCCCCTCTTTGAGATGATGAATTGAATGTTAATTATTAAATGCATGTTTGTTGCTAAATAGTAAATCTGACAAAAACGCCATATGAGCTATATGATTTCTTCCGGTTTTAGTCTGTTTTTCATTTTGATTTCATTAATTAACTATTCAACTATGTCTTGCCTTGTGTTTTTCTATGCATTATGAATGTTAATTAAGTTGTTAACTACCACTAGATTTCTATAATTTAAAAATATTAACAACCACTTAAAGATAGCAACCTATAAACAATATGGTATCTAGGAGCACGACCTTACAACAAAACAAATAATTTTGCCCAAAACAAATCTTGACGTGCACATCTTCATTTAATAATTTAATAAAATGAAAATCACTACGTGCTTGCATGAAAAGTATTAGGTGAGAAAATTATGATGATTAGCTTTTCTGTGCTAGAAAAACCAGAAGTGATCCTAACTCTTAGCATTGTTCTCAATCACAAAATGGCTTTGTCTGTATCCAGAAAAAGATCATCAAAATCATCCAAAAAACTAAAAGCTGAACAATCTTTTTTCAGCTTGATTACAATCCTATACAACTTACTCAGAAAAATTTCTGCAGTAGTTTTCTTTCTAATCCTTATCTACATCTGGTCTTCCATCTCCGCCGTCGTAACCGGAAACATCTTTCATGTTTGCTTCTCTACGAGGAAGCTCAATAGCCTCTATTGTCTTTCTGCAGGTATTCAGGGGCGGATCTACGTATACATTATTATATTTGTGTTTCTATTTATCATAAGTCGTATATTCTTTAATATTATATCAAATATGTGTATGTTGCTATCATAGTTAAATTTTTTTAATAACTATATGAGAACACTATCCAAAAGGTATATCATGGTGAATTTTTTATACTTTGAACAATTTTTCAATAGTACAAATTTTTATCGGTATCTTATCCTCACAACTTAAAATTTCTGGATCTGTTACTCTATAGGTACTCGTCCGTCCTTTGAAAGCCAAACTTCCGTGATCAACAACAGTTCTATTACCCCTGCAATTGAGGGTACTACAAGTAAGTTTGAAGAAACCCTAAATGTGGTTAGAAGTGATAGAGATGAAGAAAGTGTAAATGCCATCAAAGTCATTGAAGAACAATTGCAAGTTCATAGATCATGGAGGTCAGAAAAAAACTATGAAACTTGCAATGGAAGAGGAATATATGTGTATGATTTGCCATCTAAGTTCAACAAAGACTTAGTGGGTCAATGTGGTGACATGGTTCCATGGCAAGATTTTTGTAGATATTTCAGCAATGTGGGGCTAGGTGAGCCAATAGTAAAATTTGGTAAAGGATGGTATAAAACTCATCAATACTCACTTGAACTCATTTTTCATTCAAGGGTTTTAAGGCATCCTTGTAGGGTTCATGATCCAAATGAAGCAAAACTCTTCTATGTTCCATTCTATGGTGGTTTAGATATCCTTAGATGGCATTTCAAGAATGTGTCAAATGATGTGAAAGATTCTTTGGGTTTGGAATTAGTGAAATGGCTTGAGAGACAGAGATATTGGCAGAGGAATTCTGGCAAGGATCATGTGTTTGTGTTGGGAAAAATCTCATGGGATTTTCGGAGAACTAACGAATCTCCCTGGGGTACTAGGTTGTTAGAGCTCGACAAAATGCAAAAACCAATTAAGCTTTTAATTGAAAGGCAACCTTGGCATGCGAATGACATTGGAATTCCTCATCCGAGTTTCTTCCACCCGCATTTGGATAATGATATAATTTCCTGGCAACTGAAAATCATTCGGTCGAATCGAAAGAATCTTGTCAGTTTTGCTGGTGCAGCAAGAGCTGATGCTGAGGATCACATAAGATCAATAATAATTGACCAATGCACTTCAAATGGTAAATGCCACTTTTTGAATTGTAGTTATGTCAAGTGTGATGAGCCAGAGCCAATTATAGAACTTTTTGTGGAATCTGAGTTCTGCTTGCAACCTCCAGGTGATAGTCCAACAAGAAAATCTGTTTTCGATTCGCTCGTATCGGGTTGTATTCCAGTTCTTTTTGATCCATTCACAGCTTATTACCAATATCCTTGGCATTTGCCTAAGGATCATGATAATTATTCTGTGTTTATGGACAAAAAAGAAGTGAGAAAAATGAACTTGAATGTTGTGGAAAGGCTAGAAAATGTTTCATCAAGAGAGAGGGAAAATATGAGGAGGTATATTGTGTACGAACTGTTACCTGGATTAGTGTATGGAGATTATAATTCTGAGCTTGAGAAATTTCAGGATGCATTTGCCATTACAATGAATAATTTGCTTGAGAGGGTTAGCACACTGGATGAAGCATTCAAGGATTGACATTTGACTTAGTTCTTCTGTTTATTTTCTTTGATATGTTCATTGCACTATATTATTATTTTTTTCTCTGTTACTAACAATAGTTGTAAGTTGTAACGATCCTTTATCAAAGTTAAAGTGAGACAGTAATGAATTACTTTGTTATTAATTAATTGGATTAATCTAAATTCAAGCTCATTTTTCTTAAACTGTGACAATCACAATTTACAGCTACCCTCACATGGCTATTTCCTAGCCAAAAGAACAAAGAAAATGAAAATCAGATACTATGGATATGGAAAAATAAACAATAATGATGCTGCTTCGTCGTCGTTTTCCAGTTGAAATCATATGGAACATGTTTTTTATACACTCCAATGGAATATTAAGAATCTAACATTGCATATTCATATACCATATGACCCTTAATCTAGAAGCTTGTAATCAAGTATATGTCTGCTTCTTCTCTTGACCAATTTGGATGCGAATATTAACTTTGTAATCTATGACGCCTTCACATGCAGCCATATATATATGTTTTCACATGCCGTTCACACCTATTTTTTATTTGTTTAATTTTTTTTTTGGCAAATAATTAATTATTTTTATAATTAAAGAATTGATTATGTTTTAAGTGATTATCATAAGAATCAAAAGTCATATATGTTTGGCTACAATAGAAATAAATAGATTTTTTGCTTATTTTGAGAAGCACAAATAAATTGACTAAAAATTTTTATAATTATTTTTTTTATTAAAATAAGTACTTATTTTATAAAATAAGCTGAAACAAACGAGTTCTTAGATTTTTTTACGTGAATCAAGGTATTCCGCGCCTAAGTGAAGACTAACCTCTATTAGAGATTAATCAGGTATCTCTCAGTTTGATTCTGCTCAATTAGAATTTACTTGAATCAAACTTAGTCGAGTTTGTCATAAAAAAAAATTAGTTTTAAGTTTGACTCGTTTAAAATTCACAAATTATTTAATTCAGGTTACAAGTTGTAGTTTTTGTCTTTCTAAAATTACTATTTACTTTAGTTGTAGTTTCGTAATGAAATTTATTTTAAATTGTTAATATCTATTTTAAACACTTTATTTCTTGTAATGAAAAATGTAATACACAATACTATTCATAGAATCTAATGTCACTTTCATTCATCGCGTTTCTCCCGGTGTTAGAGCTCATTTGTGCTATAATAAAAATTTCAAGAAATTGAAAATTTAGGGTTTTTAAATATTTTTAATTCGGAAAAAACAATTAGAAATGTAGTGTTCTTATGAAAGGTTTTGGTGTGCGTTCACGTAGTTACACGTATGCTACACAGGCTAGTTAACGGAATTAGTAACAGAGCTAATGTCAAGAACTAAAATTTCAACGGCATAAAAATATAGAAATTAAAATCAAATAGAGAGAATAAAACCTAAATGAAATATAAGAAAAAAATGTATTTAAAACCTAAATTAAAAAATGGAGGGGAAAAACGGAGGAAATCGACCACGTTTGTTAAACGTTACGGATGACGCAAACTTACGGAGCGAACGAACGATGAGAAGCGGAGACACTTGGTCAAAATGCTTCCCAGCCACGCGTGCACGTGTGAAGCCTCCACGTGTGAATCGGATTTACGCGGAGAGAAGAACGCTATAAAATCTCGATTGCCCTTGCAAAGTAGTATTCGTATCTTCATCTTCTTCAGTGGGATTCGCTTCTCTTTCTGCTCCGATTCCAATTCTCGATCAAAATCACACAATGGCAAGCCAATCAAACGTTAAATCAGTTCATGATTTCACCGTTAAGGTATGTTAATTGCCTTGCTTACATGTATATTTTCCACTAATTTAATTTCTCTCCTTTAATTTTACTATAATCATCTTATGATCGCAGGATGCTAGGGGAAACGACGTTAATCTCGGTGATTACAAAGGAAAAGTGCTTCTCATTGTTAATGTTGCCTCTCAATGGTACTGTTACTATACATTCTTTCTCTCCTTCGATTTTCTTTATATTGTTCTTATCAAGTACTTCAGCTGAATAGTCTGCTCTGCTCCATCGCATTCGACTACATGTTAATTATGCTTGACCTATTGTAATTTCATGTTAAATTGCATGTTTTATGGTTTATACTATAGTAAACTCCCAATTATCAGACTTTTTTTTAGTCCTTAAAATTTAATCAAGAACGAATTTGGAATTTTTAACATCTCATGTACTGAAATGTCTGAACCCTACAATTTAGGGGTTTACTCGTTTTAGACTGGTATTGATATTAGTGTGATTTCATATCCAATGAACTCCAGTTTTTTTTGGGGAAAATAAAAGGAACAGTTATTCAGTCTTGCATGTTAATAAATTCGAGAGCTTAACACTTTGTTTGGTTTAGGAGAGAAATAGGTAAGAAAGAAAAAAAGAAAAGAAAAAAGAGAGAATAGAAATTGAGTTGAAATAGAGAACAGAAGATCACATTTGCCCTTCATAACTTTTTCTTGTTAGAGTATGCCATTCCATGTGTTTTTCATTTTCTGATGTTTAACATACATTTGATGCAGTGGGTTGACTAATTCTAACTACACAGAGCTGAATCAGTTGTATGAGAAATACAAAGACAAAGGTCTGCTTTTGTCATCTCTTCTTTAGATTTATTCATATTTTCCTTCTGATTAATTAATTAATCATGGATCATGGATAAGAATCCTAAGTTAAATTTTAAGATTATGCAGTTCATACCGGGGTTACCCTCTTAATTTCTAAATTACGTGGTTTAATTTTTGTACGCAGAGCTTGAAATTCTGGCATTCCCGTGCAACCAATTTGGGGCACAGGAGCCAGGAACGAATGAAGAGATAGTAGAGTTTGCTTGTACTCGCTTCAAAGCTGAGTTCCCCATTTTCGACAAGGTGATCCACCTTAATTTCCTCTCCTCATTTTCACTCCCATCCCAAGTAATTTTGATTTTATGTCTGTTTAACTGGTAGAATTAAGCAAGAATAGGAATAATATAAAAATAAGCAGGGAATTATTCTCTTTTAAGTAAAAAAATAAAGCTAAGAAAAGTGTGAATTTGGATCAAGTTTCTCCTTA
Organism: Cyamopsis tetragonoloba; assembly: GCA_037177725.1. Lineage (NCBI taxonomy): Eukaryota > Viridiplantae > Streptophyta > Magnoliopsida > Fabales > Fabaceae > Cyamopsis > Cyamopsis tetragonoloba. The sequence goes on along the minus strand of CM074120.1, from coordinate 34,005,708 downwards.
TTTTATTTGACCTGCGAATAGCAGTAGTGAGAACTATGGATTGCACCCTGTGTTCATACACTGATATCTGAAATACCATAAATACTTACTCAAATTATGTCTGGATAATGTTTTTGATTAACTTAGGTGGATGTTAATGGCGACAATGCTGCTCCACTGTACAAGTTTCTGAAATCAAGCAAAGGTGGACTTTTTGGGGATAACATAAAATGGAACTTTTCCAAATTCCTTGTTGATAAGGATGGAAATGTTGTTGAACGTTATGCACCCACAACATCTCCTCTTAGCATTGAGGTATGTCCAATGGCATAGCACCAATAAATAATCTTTGCTTTTCTTCACTTGCTTGAAACTATTTACAATTACGCTGATAAAATGTTTCTCGTGTTGATATCTGCAGAAAGACATAAAGAAACTGCTGGATGCATGAATGATTGGAGGAAGCACCAAATGAATAATGATTACTTGATTAGAAGAGTATTATCATGAATTGGAGATGTATTGCAAATTTCCTCTGTATTTATACCAAAACAGTTGCTCCTGGCCGGCTGTAACTCTAAAGTACGTGTTCATCTTTATAGAATTGTATCTCTTTTTTCCATATAAAAGCCAAACTAGCCTAGTTGTGTTCTGGGCTCTGAGCCTTTGACTTCAGAGAAATTGTGAGGTTTTTCCACCAATTATTCAGCGTACATCATCTGTAATATTGTAGTCTTTGTTTAAGAGGAGAGATGTATTTATACCTTGTGAGTTGACATTAATTTTTAACTGTATTCGAATGTTTTCTTAATATCTGACGTACAATCACTGTACGATTTTACTGTCAAGGTTGTCCATTTTATTTAATCTGTTGTTTCATATTATCTCATTTGCTTTTTGCTCATCATCTCTGTCATGCGTTGAAGGTGAAGTGTATTTCTATGTTGGAACCGGAAGAAAGCAAATTTTATCCGTTTATTTAATCAAAGTAAGCATAAACATGCTACATAATGTTAGAAAATTTCTAAGAGGAAGAGGGATAAAAATTATGTACAGATAAATGAGGAAGGACGACATAACAGCGCTTTAAATTTCAAGAATTAAATTGATGATACACATTGGACCAAAACCAATCGTTGGGATTTCCGTCTATGCGATGCCATATAGCAACTTCTCCATTAATAATATAGAGGGAGACACTTGGTTCCTTAAGTTTTTAAAGGGTGTTCTATTAGTCTTGAGACTCAGTTCACGTAGGTCCCTGACACTGAGACTGCGATCCGAGCTATTAATTTAAGATTAACGATGTTAAGATTTTAAACTAAATTGAACCTTTTCAAAAAACATATGAACTAAATAAAACTTTTTAAAAAAACACATTGACTAAATTGAACTTTTAATAGTAAATACAATGACATATTTGAATGATAGTTTAAAATGTCTAGGATTAATATGAATTAAAGTTAATTGTGTCAATTGTATACTAAGGTCGTGTACTAAAAATAAATAATTGACTTCAATATAAGGAATTAATGTGAACCTTCACTAAAGTCAAGTAAGAATGTGAACTACTCTCACATTATTCTCTTTATATTTGGATTTGCTATTGCCATTCTTTTGAATTTTTTTAAATAATATTTATGTATTAAGAGATAACACAGATGTTGTAAGATGAGCTCAACGAAAAAAAAAATAATTACTTAAAAAGTATATTTAAAATTAAAAAATATTTAGGATTTTTTTTTTTGAGACAATACTACAATAGCCCCACCATTTATATTTTCCTTTTGATTAATTTCAATTATGTCCATCTCATACTCATTTTTAATGATTTGATTCTCAACTTAAAGAGCGTAAAAAGTATACTCTTTGCTTTAGCCTATAAAGTACGAATTTTTTATAATTGAAAACATATCGATATCAAACAATATACAATATAAATAATTTATATTCTATAGTTATTTATTTGAATTTAGGAACTTATAATTATATTCTTTATTATAAATATTTTTAATTAAAATGAAACGTTAAGATTTGTATAATTTTAATTAAGAACTTATAATTATATTTTTTATTCATATATTTTAATAAATAATTTTTTTTATAGTTTTCAATGTAACGTAGAAACTTGTTATATTTGGTAAAAATCACATTAACTTCCTCAACAAGAAGTAACTAATAATTACGATAAATTGAAGTTGTTAAATTTTTTCATGTATAATTAAACACATGTAGGATATTTGCGTGCCAATGCATCGCAAAACTGCAAAACATAACTACTAAACATATGTCATTGTTCCACTAACAAAACAAAAAAAGACTTTAAACTCCTAAGCAATCGATATACGAGTACCATCAGTTAAGAACGCCTCCATAACCATCACGCCTTCGAAGCCCAACAGCCTACTTAAAACTCTATCCCAAATGCAATTTTATAACAAAAAGAAAACTAACCACACATTACAAATTTAATATAAATAACTTGTATTTCTCATTTAGTTGTACTTCCAACATTCAGTTCTCATAAATCTATACTTCAAAACATAAATCTAAGACAAAATGGACAATAAGACCTCAAATATCAAGATTCTTAAAATGCAAGCTCTTTCCATTCTCCAGACGCCTCACACATTCCTCAACTCTAATGGCTTTGATCCCCTTCGTGCAATAGATGAACCAAATGTTGTTGTTGAACAAGTAATTGATAATGTTGTAGAACAAAACTTTGACGAACAAGAGTTTAGTTTTGCTGATACCGAATCGCCACAAGCACTTGTCTTTGCTAATGAGATCTTCGACAATGGCATCGTCAAACCAACCATCCACACTTTCAATTATTGTCTTCTTTTAACAAATGCAAAATATGACACCAACATGCCTATCCAACCACCCTTAAAGAAGATCATCATTGAGCAACACAATGATTTTTTCGTGAAATCGAATGATTTGACAAAAGGCACACAATATGAAGCAAGACAAAAACCAACTACGCTAGTGGTGGAACCTTTGTATGATATATGTGAAAAGAGCAATACAACTATGTCCTCAAAACAATGGAGATTCCAACCAAACTTAAAGCTACAATGCAACAATGACTATAAGGACACGGTGATGTCATTGAAACCTACAATAACGCCGAGGTACAATGAGGAAAAAGAAGAAGACATCATTGTTAAGAAAGAAAAAATTGGAAAGCGCAAAACATCATCGTCATCTTATGAGAAGCTTTACTTGATGAATAAAATGAGAAATGAGAGCAATAAATGAAAACCATTGTTGCCTTATAGAAAAGATTTGGTTAGTATCTTTAGTAATGTGAACGGTTTCAGGAAGAATTTTCGCTATTTTTAATATTCTACACCCCATTTTTCTTTGATATATTAGAGGGGTATTATATATATATATATAATCTTTGATATATTAGAGGGGTATTATATATATATATATATATATATATATATATATATATATATATCATGTGAATGCTTGAGATATAATTGGTAGATGTCATATAACTAGTTTTGAGGTTTTACTAAAATCAAAATCCAGAGATATTTTTTTGCTCTTGATAACATCCAAGAGTTTGTATTTCACGGGATAAAAATGTGACTCATGTATTTATTAGCAAGACAATATATATAGTTTGGCATGTGTAAGTATAAAATAAGAAATTTGTGTTTATAAATTGTGGTATGTACATCTCATAAAATTTTCAGAACGAAAATATAGAAAACACTAAGTGACGATATCTTTCAACATCGCCAAAAGCGCTATGTTTGTTTTGGCGTTTAACGCTCTTTCTAATACCTAAGAAGCTTCAATCACATACTTCAATGTCTCTAACGTGAAAGCAAAAATATATTGCGATTGCATTGCGTTGAGCTCAAATGTTTACACAAACACGTACGAGATAGTTAGGCTAAAATAGAATTGTTCTTAAAAAAAAAAAAAAAATTGCATAACCTTAAGGTAAAAATATTTAGTGTTCGTCTTGAGGCAACATCAAACATTAATCCATTTACATTATAATATCTACCTATCTATCTATAATACTACCAATTGGTCTCCATTCGGAAGAAAGATTTGCTTTGTGTCTTCTTGTGCAATGAATTCTCCAATATACTTCTCTTAACTTTCTTTCATAGAAACTTTCATTTTAAATTTTACTTTTAAAATTTTCACCAACATTAATTTTGAAATTCTGACAGAAATTTTTATTCCAATCACTCCACAATTGGATTAAATCAATTTTTAAATTCTAACCTATTAATCTGCGTATGAAACTAATTTTAGTTTAAGATGAAATATATATTATTATAATATATACAAAGTCAATATAATTTCACATTTGTAATTCATATATTTAATTAAACATATGAAGCAGGTAAAATTCTTTCGACTAAACAAGCTGAAAATCAAAGACTTTAATTTGTTCATTAAAAATATTGATGATATTTAAACTCTAAGAACAAAATTTAATAAAATGTATTTTTCATTAAAAATGGCTAGATGAAAACTTAAATATAAACATATTAATATTAATATACGGGATTTATCTAGTGAGAGGAGTGTATTTTTATGTGAGAGTGATGGGGACTAGTCTCAGCCTTTAGATCAAAATGGATGGCTGAGATCAGAATGTTCATTAAAATGGTCACATGCATCAGCGCTCACCAAATAAAAAACCACAAACCCTGTTATCGTACTATTTTCAGCTTGGCATTCATGCTATGGAGAAGGGCCAAAACAATGCAGGCAGCGACAGGGTAGAGCAGCAACGGCGCAAAGACACGCAATTGTGTTCTGGCAGCTGAGAAGGGGTTCATACTGTGTTGATGTTCGTGACCCAAACGCCACGTTGTTCGTGGCGGCACGAGTTTAGTAATTGGTGGTAGCAACAATTTTGGTGTACAAATGCTTGTTGGTTTTATTGCAAATTAGATATGCCTTTTGATTCTGAGACAAAATCAGAACTCCCTGCCTCTTTGGTTCTTTTGCTCTGATTCTGAGAAAAAATCAGAACCTCCACCTCTTTGGTTCATTGATTCATCTTCCCTCAATATCATCATATATTAAAAGAAAAAGCAAAGAATGATTGAAAAATGAGAAAAACGTGGAGTTATGGTTTGATTGTTGAAAATTTTAAAACTACATAACCCAATCTCCTCCCCTTACTCGTTTCACAATCATTCTATTCTTTTGTTCAATTAATTAAAGTTGCTTTTTCACAATCTTGTTGCTGACATGATGGTGGTGGTACTAAAACAAACAATGCCCTCAGTGATGATAAGTTTGGGAAGACATGTATCGTTTTAATCTTAGCCAATGGATTTGATCTAAAGGCAATATAGTAATTCATTTTTAAAACATTATCCAGTGCAACTGCACACATACTAGTTTCATACCTAGTATGAATTCAATGTACTAAACAAGAATTGAGAAGTTAGTCAGACGTGAGAATAGAAATAGTATATGGAGGGAAGGGACTAAAATTCATAACTGGTGATAAACCCGGCACATCATAGTATACATGATAAATATTTGAGAGCTAGTACAAGCAGGGAACTGGTGTTGAAAGAAAGATGCCTTTTTAAACTGGAACCCTAGAAATGTCATGTGGTAGTCAAAGTTGGAACCAACATGAACTAGACCTCACTCAACATAAAGATATTCTATCCACTAAATCTTGACCTTTTAGCTTGCATGTTTTTGAATAAGTTAAGATTGTCACTTAACCCTGAAATGATCCATCTTTTACACCATAGGTTAGTACTAACTTGTTACCCATCAATGAGGATAGCAAGAAGAGTCACTGCTCACAAATTCAGTTCATTTACAACAACAGATATATATACAAAACTGACATGTCTCTTCTAGAATATTTTTCAGCCGCGCATCAAGTCAATACCAGTGTGTGGGTGCGCAGTTTTCGAATCTACTGACCTTGATCCAGGCCAAATGCCTGTTGCAGAAGAAGAGGTGTAGTTTTGATTAGGAGGCACGCTGGAAGGGGAACCTAACTTATCACTACTCTGAGGTTCAGAACTGTTGTCTTTTGCACTGGTCCCTTGCTTAGTCTTCGACTTAGATCCACCATATACAAAACTGCATACTACCACCTGTACAAAACAAAGTCTCATTTTTTGTGAGAAGAAACTTGAATCTAAAGCATTCTAAGATGAACAAGAAAGTACCCTCTGGCCTCCGTAAGGTATCATCTAATAAGACTTACTTTCATTTTTTTTAAACCATTTATTACTTGAGTGGTGATTCACAATACAACTTCATTCAACCAAAAAATAATTTATTTTTTTTCAATGGAGTTGAAAGTTACAAGGGTGAATAGCAGCTCTATGAGAATAATTTTTGTTATTACTTTTTTCCTTATTAGTAGTGATTCACATACAACTACTATTCAATATTTCATAATACAACTTACAACTTCATTCAATATGAAAAGTACAAAAGGTTGAATGAAGTTGTAAGTGTGAATAATACAACAATAACAATGAGAACAAGAAGCCTTTTCCCACAAGGTAGGGTCGGCTACATGGATCAACCAATGCCATTGTACTCGGTCAAAAACCAAACTTTCTGAGATATCATTAATACTAATAGTTGTATGAAAATAATTTTGTTTCCTTATTTCAGTTATTTGGCTATACCAAATACTTTGACCATATTACAATTTTCAAACACACCATTCAGAGGAAGATAAAAATGGTATATTATATAATCTTTCGAGAAAATTAATATCAACTAAATTTAAATACTTTTACTAGTACTTGTAATTTGGTTAACAATGCCATATAATAAGCACAGGAATGAGTAACTAATTACTGAACATCTCTATCTTCTCCACTGCCTACACTGCATTCAAAAAATTGGTTAACTTATTGTTCTAGACTTCTAGCATACGATCATTACACGAATGGGGATATAAGAAGAATAAGAATGACTAGTACTAAAAGGAAGCCTAGATTTCAGGGTAATTAAGAATGTACCTGCACTGGGCTTGCAGAAACAAGCCTAGCAACGCCACCGCCAATTACATGACCTTCAGGACTAGAAAGGGAAACGCTTATCCCACCTGTTCTATTGCGAGGTCCACCATCTTCAGCAACCAAATAAGAACCAGACAAGCATAATATTTGAAATCGGCCCTGCAAAAGATAAGAAAAAAGATGTTATAATTGCGTTGCAAGAATCAACAATTTTGGGCACTTCAAGAAGCAAGCATTAGCCGCTGCAGAAAGTTAGAGTATTTCAGACATTACAATGTCACAATTACTGAAATGAATAGCATTAACCTTCTATGTTCTTTAACAGTACAGAACTACAAGATAATCAATTAACTTGCTACATTATAAACTTATTACAAAACTAGAAACATTTAAAAATATAGAGCAGTAGTGTGAATGATACTTATAACGTTGAAACCTCTATCAGTGGAGGTAAGTAGTGTTTAGTTCCCTAACCTCATAATTTGCACTGACACTTGTAGAAGCTGGCTGGCGTAGAGTGACGGAAGAAACTGTCCCAGTTCCCGACAAGATGCATAGGGCCCTTGGTCTCTGCTGTGAAAATGACAACAACTTTGCAACGATGTCCTGAAAAAGGAATAAAATAAAACCGATCAGTAAAGCAAGTAAGCAACTTCTTAATTAATGTGAAACAGCAAATTAGTAATAATCTAGAAGGTTTGTGCATTGAATAAGACAACTATGCATATTATCTGAAAGCAAAAATTTAAATTAAGGGCATGTTAGGAAAAAATTATTTTCTAACATACGTTGGATAGTTATATTTTGTACTTAAAAAAACTTATGATTATTCTTTTAACACAGGAAAAAGCTTTTTGTCCTTGAGCTAAATATTAGACATTATTTCAAAAAGCTTCAAAATACTTTTCACAGTTTAAAATTATCTTAAAAATCGCTTCTGTGAAACATCTTAAAAATCGATTTTTTTCACAGCTTATTTTCACAATTAATTTCAGTTAATCCAAACACACTCTAAGATGTTTCATTAAGTATAATCAGTTAATCATGAAATCATCAACAACATTTATGAGTGAAGTAATCTTCTAAAATTTATGTTATAGACAATAGTGCAACTATTCCATCCTCATGTACAGTCAGTGATTTCCAATTATATATACCATACATTAAACAAACCATACATGAGGCTGGCATATCAAGAATGGTAAAATAAAATTATCATACATATCCTGAGCAAAAATGGAGAAGCCCACCATACACATATTTAAAGAAATAAAAAAATGAAAAAAAAAAAAACAAAAAACTCTACTGAATACTGATGCTTTTCTGTTGCATTTTGGAAGCATATGGAGTATGGAAAATTGATCGGAACTTCCCTCAACTTCAAGTCACAGAAAGGAACTTTTCTTAGTTGGATAAGGGGCTACTAAATTCAAAAATATACCGCATAAGCAAACCAAAATTTCAGTTGTACCCTGATTAGCTACATTCAACATAATTATATTCAGGATTGAGAAAAAGGAAGCATAAAAGAACTAAACAAATAAGTGCATCAAAACCCATATCTCCTAAATGGAAGCGAATAATTACCTCCCCAGCTTCAATAGTGACAACATGAGGTGAAAAAGCCAGTCCTGCAGAGCTGTTCATCCATTCACCTAGGAAGAGGAAAACAGAAAATGTTTAAAGTACGATAGTTAACATCAAAGCAAAATAGATAATAGCATTTTTGGTTAACTACTGAGAGTTACCGTTAAAAAAAGAAAAAGAAGAAGAAGAAAACACCAGAAAGGGAAGCAAAAAGGCAAAACTCCCTCTAATTTTCATGGTTCTAAACTATTTTCTTTTCCAGGATGGGAGTAACTTTGTAGGCCAGAAAAATTAACCTGGACAGCTAAGTAATTAAATTTTGCAGCCTGTACACAAGATCAACATCAGAAAGTATGATGATGGATACTTGTTTTATTCCTAAATTACTCTTTTTTTGCCAAAAATATTTTATCTAAAGATCTCTCAGAAAGACTGAAAAAAAAAAAAGTGAATGTCTCTCTAATTCTCCAAAATGGGTAAAAACCAAACCAGCACCACAGTTTAACCCGCCCTATACATATCCAGGAGATCCATGTATTACAATCTTATGATTTATGACTAATAAGTAAGTAACCATATCAGAAGAAACTACACTACTGAATAAACCTGGACCTCCCCTAAAACAACAATAATGGAAAAGAATAGAAAAAAATTCTAAACAAATAAAACCAAAAGAAAAGAAAGAAATATAATTAACCAGTTTAAACTACAAAGAATCTAGGGATGGAAAAATAACAGTGAAATGAACGCACAACCATCCACAGCTTTTCTACAGTGCATTATAAAAGTTGGCAAAACAGAAAATTTAAAATCAAATATAGAAGCTAATCAGAAATTTAACTGGTTATCTATTTTTCTATACACCAAATCTCGAAAATTAGATTTTATCAACCTCATAGTGTATCATACTTGTACATATATTCATGTACTCTTGCAACCTCTAAACCATTATACAGTCTGGTCTTGAAAGGTTTTAGTTGTGTTCCTTTATTCTCCAAAGTTTTTCGCTTTTCGTTAATACAAATTGGTCCCTAATAAGAGATGAACTTGCAAGCAAGTTGATAACTACGGGCCCAAAAGATCTTTTGGGACCAAAGCAATTCAATATTTTTTAGGTACCAAAGCAATTCAATATTTTTTAGGTACCAAAGTACCAAACTACATACTTTCTCATCAACAATTATAGCTCGAAGCTCGAAAGTTTTCTCAGCAGAATAATCAACGCTGAATAATATACCTAGAGAGGCTAGCTGTTGCTTCCTTCCACTTCCAGGGGGGCGTCCTCTACGGCGTTTCTCGGAAGGAGTGGTTGAACCAGGGGCAGAATCAGCAGTGGCAGACATTGGAGAGAGCCTCAAAGAAACTGGCCCCGATCCATCAGGAGCATACTTACGCGGCCTCCCTCTTTTCTTTTTCACAGGCTCCCCTGTAGAAGGTACTACAACTCCAGAAACAGGAGAGGAACCTGTGCTAATTCCTTGGCTAAACCCGGCTCGAGGAGGCTCTACCAAAAATGTAGAACCAGTAGAGCCATCCCTCACATTTGACAAAGCTCTGAACCCAGTTGGTCCTTGAAACCCTCCACTCTGTGTTCCAGGTCCTAACCCACTAAACCCTCCTCTATGTAAGTAATATGGAGCTGAACCACCAGAAAATGCCATAGCTTCTCTCCCATCCATGCATTTACTAATAAATTTCTGAACTGTTATAGATACGATAACTTTCCTTCCTCACCCCCTTGAATCTTTTCACTGTAGTTTTTTTTTTGGGTGGTGAACACTAGAGCTAATTTCTTCAACTAAGAAACTAGATGAAGATATGAACACAGTGGTTCAGCTAATTACTCTTCTCTTACTGGTATAAAGCAAAAAAACTTAGTTTAATAATGAAAAAAGGAGATCCAAAACCCAGTAGCTCTAGATATTCAGTAAACAAGCTCAGAGATTATGTCAAGTGAATGCTAAAAAGGGTTTTGCAAGGGATTTTTAAAAAAATCACTACGAAAAAGGAAGAGATGCGAATGCAGAAGCAGAGAGAAAAAAAACAGGAAATAGTTTTAGAGCTCGAACAGAATCGCCATTGAAAATCCGTGACATAGCTTAGTGAGGGAAAATGTAGAAAAACCAGAAGCTTAGGTTGAAGACAGAAAATTCAAAATAGGAAGGCGGCAGCTCCGGATTCATGTCTGTAACACATTGATGAACCAAAACCCTAGAGTTTCAAATCTAGGGTTTTCACGGAAGAATGCAATGCAAGAGGAAGAAAAGGAAAAACAAAAACAGACAACGAGTGGGACTTCAACTGGGACTTAGGTGAGAAGGAAAATTTAAAATAATATTATTTTCTGAAAAAAAAAAAAGTAGTAAGTTTTTGAATTAAAGTGACGGAAGCGCGTGTGAAAAAGAAAGAGATAGTCCCTCGGGTCTTAAATGCTGGGCACTTTTAATTGAATCACCGAAATTAAGGAGTGAAGTTATTTCATTAAATTTATTTTAAAATAAAACTTTTTTTTAATTATACTCCTAAAATAAATATCCACCCAACAAACTCCATTAATAAATGCTTATTTCTCTCCTCTTTTCAATTTGTCTTTATTTTTTTTATCAAATTTTCTCTCTCATATTATTTAATTTTCTTGGGAGTACTTGCTACATGGGAAACATTGAATATTGAATAATGCTGAAGGGTAAGATTGTAACTTTCTAATAATTGTAATAGGTGGTGACTTACATTTTGAACCAAAAAATTTTGTAGTTGGTAACCTACATTTAGGACCAGAGAGAGTAGGTACCAGTAATAATATTAGGAGAGATTCAACAAAAAAAAATAATAATAATAGGAGTAATATGGAAAATGATTCATGTACTCTCTCCGATTTTAAATATAAGCAAATTTTTTCACAATATTATGTTTTTAAATATAAGCAAAACTAACTAGGTTCACTTGCATTTAATAAAAACTTTTCTATTATACCCTCCACTCAATTCACTCTCTCATCTATTATAGTGGTTTTGAAAAGAGAGATAATAACTTAATGAATAGTAATTTAGAAAAATAAATTGACTTTTTGATAGATTTAAAAAATTAAATGAGGCTAACTAATTTTTTTAAAGAGTGTGAGTTAGGTGATTTTTGCTTATAATCGAAAACGGAGGGAGTACCTCCATCATTTATCTACACTTATTTTATAATATTTTTTTTTATTCAACAACCGAAAATTAAACTTGAATATCTACATAGTATGTTTTTATATGCTCACCAATTAAATTATATGAGATTTTTTTATTTATTACATCATATCTAGTATTTTAAATGTTTTAATATTTATTTATTATTTTCCTATACAATTCTAAAAGGCTATAACTCAAAATTGAGTTGTTTATTAATCATTACAATAAATTTTAGTGTATAACTATGAGTTTATACAATTTATACAACTCATAGTTATTTAGTTATATCAAATCACTTTTTTCCTTTTTTATTTCTTAACAAAAATATTAAAAACAATAAAGTTGTATAAATTGTACAAAACCCAAACATTGTTGTAACCATTATTCAATATATATTGACAGTGTAGGTATGGTGGAGAGTGGTGAGAGTGGAAGAATTTGACCGAAAATGGCTAAAAATAAAAAAGAAATGGAAAGGTAGGAAGAAATGAAGAGTGAAGAGGGAAAGACTGATGGGAACAGAGAATAGTGGTGTTGAGTTGGAGGGACAGTGTGACCCTACCAAAGTACCAAATGTCCTTTTTAGATACCCCACTGTTATTTGTTTGGGTGAAAATAGGAGAGAAAGTGAGTAGAAAATATGAAAGGTTGTATGGTTTGTATTTTTATTTTCTGTTTTTTGAAATTTTACAAAGGAAAATTGAAAATGCTGAAAACAGAAATTTTCTGTTTTTAGCATTTTCAGTTTTTTCTTTGTAAAAGTTCACAAAACAGAAAACAAATTGAAAACAGAAAATGAAAATGCAAACCAAACAACGACTAATTTTCTCTTGTTTTGTTTGTAAGAGAAAATGAGGGAGAAATGTCAAATCAAGCATGTGTCCTACCAGAAAATTTTTCTCTCCAAAATGAAAAAAAAGTTGATGTTGTGAGAGTGAATGTCCACTATTCCTGAGTCCCACACATATTTTTTCTCATCTTTCTTTCTTTATATTCTCTTTCTTCATATTTTCTTTTCTAAAACCAAACAAAGAGTCGGGGCAATCGACCCTTTGGTTTTGATATACTTTTTTTCTCCCTCTGGTCCTTTATATAAGACACCTTTTAGAAGGTTTTCATGTCATTTTTATAAGATATTTTATAGTTTTCATAATGTATTTATTGTTTCTTTTCTTTATTACTCCTATTAATTGTATTGACTATTTTTACTCCTTATTGTAATTGGTTAACACATTATTTAATGAAAGGTAAAAATGGTATCTCATCCACTTTTTGAGAAAACCTATAAAGTTAACTATACTCAACTACTTTTCTTAATCTGTGTAATTCGATTGAAAACGTCTTATAAATAGGATGGGAGGAAGTATTTCATATCTCATAAGGCTCTTAATTAATTTTTATATTTTATTTTTATTATTTAGTGTTTTAACTTTTTTTATTTTATTTTAGCCCTTTCACGTTAATTTCGCAGTTAGTGTTTAAGGTTCTTTATTCTTCTTCTCACTCAATGCAATCCACTATTGCAGCCCCACCAACCACTAGAGACTATGGATATTCATCTTTTTTCACCCTTTTCTATTTTTCCTAGACCTGTGAAAGTGAGCAAAACCGACTCACACGAGTTAGCTCACCATGAGTTAAAATATTTTTTAATTCACACAGATTGGCTCACATGAATTGTGAGCCAGAATTTCTTTAACCCAATCCAACCCACCACGGGTTGCGGGTTAAACGGGCTGACTCACCAAAAATTATTTTTATTAAAAGAAAATCATAAAAAAAAATAAAGCAAAAAAATGCAATTTTTATTTTAAAAAATCCTAACAAACACTCTAACTTAAAAAAATATAATATAAAACACATAAAAAAGAACAATTTTAAAAAATAAAAAGAAAAAAAATATAAACATTTAAATTAAATTTTGTTATTTTTTTATGTTTTACTAATTTTTATCTTTTTTTTAATATGGAAAAATGAAAAAAAAACATTCAAACTCGCGGGCCAACCCATGAGCCAACTCGCAAGCCAACCCCACGAGCCAACTCGCGAGCCAACCCGGCTTAAACCCGTGTGAGTTGTGGATTAAATGGGTTGAGTTAAGTGAGTTGTAATTTAAAGCGAGCTGAATTTTTCTCAACCCAACCCGACTCCAACCCATGGTGAGCCGAGTTGGCTCACAAGTTGTAACTCATATTGCCAGCTCTAATTTTTCCTCCTCCTCCTCATGGGCATGGCATTCATCACCTTCAATTAGAAACTATACAATCATTTATAATTTGAAAGTAAGAAACAATCTTCTTCTCATATGCCAAAATGCTAAATTTATTTCAAATTTTGTTGCATCAAAGCAAAAGGAGAAATAATTTCTTTCTTCTTCTTTTTCATCCTTTTATTTTGTTTAGCATTTATTTCCAATTTTGTTGCATCAAAGCAAAAGGAGAAATATTTTCTTTCTTCTTATTCCTCTTTCTTCTTCTTTTTCATCCTTTTATTTTGTTTTAGGGTTGAAAAATAAAAATAAAGGAGATCTAGAATGATGGCTTAATGTTGCGTTGAAAAAAGAAGAGGAGAAGGAGAGTGAAAAGGAAAAAGAGGATGGAAAGGAGAAAGAGAAGGCAAAGAGAAATAATAATATGTTGTTTTAGCATAAAATGACCAAAATTAGGGGGAAAAAAAGTAAATTAAAAATCGAACATATAAAAATAAAAGACTTAAGTTGTATGTTAGTCTTTTATCAATAAGGTATTATAAAGATTTTTTTTTAATGGCGTCGTAAAGATTGATAACACTGATTTCGTTTCTACCAATTAAATATTTTAGATAATTACGCATATTATCCTTGAGATGCAACTAAAATGTACTTTACTTTATTTTTGAAATAAAATTATACTCCTAGGTCCTCGCCATATTTTTCTCAACAACTGTAGTAGTTGCTAACAAAATATTCTCCTTCGCAAATAAGGGGGAAAAAGGTAAGCTGGCCTAACAGGCGTCTATGGCTTGGCCTATTTAAAGCCTGGCCTGACCTAACCTGTTTAATAAAGAGGCTAGGTTTAGACTTTTTAAAAAGCCTATTTAAGAAGTGATGTACCGTTTCAGTCCCTAACTTTGCGAGAATAATTCACTTTAATCCATGACTTTGTGCGGATAGGTCACTTTAGTCCCTGACTTTATATTTTACAGGTCACTTTAGTCCTTGAATTATATGATCATTCATTTAGTCCCTGAAAAGACTAAAATGAATGATGTAGTGAAAGTCAGGGACTAAAATGACCAATAATAGTGAAAGTCAGGGACTGCAATGACTGATTTCGCGAGGGACTAAATTGAATGATAAAATACAAAGTCAGGGACTATTTTAGTATATAATTCCCTATTTATTTAAGTAAAAAGGCTAGGTAAGCCTAATAGGCCGGCCTATTAAATCTTAATATATATTATAAATTTTATAAATATAAATAAAATATTATTTTTTTCAAAAATCAATATATATATATATATAATAAATTTTATAAATTTAAATACAATAAATTTTTTAATATGTTTATAAATTAGGCTTATTTAGAGGGGTTGTTAAAAAGATTTATTAGTGGCTTATTGGCATATTTAATATAAAATTGTTGGCTTTTTTAGAGATCATAGGACAAAGTATGCCTACTAATAGGCTTTCAGGCCTTATAGGCTTTCAAATAGGCTAGACTTAGCCTGAAAAATGAGCTTATGTAGATGAGATTAGCACCATCCTTATTGGGAGTGACACCATCCTTTTTAGTATATAAATTTATGATTCTTACATATAAAAATGATGGTGTCACTCCCAATAGAAATGGTGCTATTAGGCTTAATTCCATCAATTATAAAACAGGCCTGACTTGTTTACCCAAACCTTGCTTTACCTCTAGATTTTTTCAACATTATTTTGTTTTTTAATTGTCCTGATTAGGACTAAAATAATATTTTTTTTTCAAATGATATTACGATTGAATTAAAATATATAGGTTTCGAAAAAATTACCTAAATTTATTTAACTTAATTACAATAAGTTTTATTTTACCAGATTAATATGAACATCAACTCATAGGTTATAGTGTTCTTATCTAACCTATAGTGTTTTAAACTATATATCATTTAATCTATTTTTTATTAAAATAATTTATAACTTTTATCTAATTATATTAATTAAATATATTTTATAGTAAAATGTATTTAAAAAATCTGAGTATTTTTTTTATAAATAAAAAGTTATAAATATTTTTTTTTCAATGTTGTGCAAAAATTTAACATAACACTAAGTACTTTTAAAATATTTAAGAAAACTATTTTAAAATATTTAAGAAAACTAATTTAAAATATTTAAGAAAATTATTATACTTTTATTTTTACAATAATATCAACATTTCAAGCATGTCTTAAGAGGAAATTTTAGTAAAGCTATCAAATCAAGTTGGCTCATTCTAGTCGTGTAGCTTAGTTGATGAGCGCACAGAAATATGCGTGTGTAGGTACATAGTTCGATTCCCAATTATACTACTTTTTATAAAAAAAAAAAATCAAATCAGTTCAAAATTAGTGAATATTTAAATTTTAGATTGGGGATTAGTGATTGATAAATCCTTTTTTATTAATAAAAATGAAAGCAAGTGGTTCGTTAGAAGTAACTCATCATAGGTGATTAATTAATTTATGCACACATAATTTTTTCTGAAAAAGAACCAATTGTATTGATCATTTAATATTTAGACTAAGCTAAATAAAATTTAAACTATACCATAATTTTTAAAACTCAATGTCAATGACACACTATATGCTAAATATTTAAGGTTCAATAGAATTAAGGGTTAGTCTTTTAAAATTATTTATTTTAATTCAATCATAATTTTATTTGTCAAAATTCTTTTTACTTCTATTTAGGGTAATTTTAAAAACAAATTTACTTAAAAAAATCTAGAGGATAGTCATTTGAAGAGGAGAGTATTCAATTTGCATCTATTAACAATGTTAAGAAAAACATATATGAAAGTGCAATTTAATCATGCCTCAAGCATATGTGTCAATTACCTAAACATTTTTTTATATACACAGTCAAATTCAATGTCTATTAGTGTGTTTAATGAACTTAATATTTACTAACTAACGGACTAAATATTTATTAATTAAACCAAATTTTGTTTGTTTCAAATTTGATTCTGGATATTCTTTTTATTAATAATTAAAAAAATACTATATTGTTAGTTTTGCTTTGCGGTTATTTTCTAATTTGAAATTTCAAAGTCATAATTTATGGAAAAACTATATGAGAAGATCCTTTGTCCAAACTAAAAAAATATTTCTATTAATATTATTATTAAAGTAAAAAACAATATACTATTTTATTGCTTGTATGAAATTCTTCTATAGATAAAAACTTGAACAATATTTGCAATATACTTTCATTCAAATATTAACAACATATATTTTAATATTTCTACAGTAGAAATGATTTTTTATAGTATTAAATTTTGACATACCTTTACCTTTATAAACATTTATCAATTTCAATTGTGTTTTACATATTTGATTTTTATAAAAAGAAAGAAAAATAAATACAAACTTTCACGTAATAAAATTGTGTTTGAAATTGTTATGAACTAGATGGAAATAAAAAGAATAACAAAAAGATATTACTAATTGATAGAAATAGAAAGATAGATTAATAGAAATAACAAGGAACTATCAATAAAAAGCCAGAACTATCAATAAAGACCCAGAACTATCACTTTATACAACTGCTTTCATACAATTCTAATGAAAACAAGGTGTGTATAAAGTTGAATCAGGGGGTATCGTCATTCCCTATGACCCTATCCATCGCTCATTCTTATCTATCCTGATCTGACGGTTAATATCTCTTGGATCACCGGTGCTCTTAAACTGGAGGGGAGCACTGTTAACAACCCATTTCAATAATGATATATTACCCTCTAAGAGAAATCCTATTCATATACAAAATTAAGGCTCCCTATAACTATGAAATTGTATCAGAGACACTTTTTGACACATTAATTTAAAATGTTCGTAATTGGGTTTTTCTCTTCCATCCTTCTTATCCTCACCAGTCACCACCCTCCCTCGCCCCCGTTTATTATCCAACTTCTATGATTATCTCTCATTCATACCCTTAATTATAATTATGTGTTGTCCATCAATTGGTTTGTCTATTGGCCCATAGTCAGAAATCATGAAGATTTTTTTTTTTTGATGCAATGAACAATTCATTTTGTTGCATAACTTGCCTGCTCTTTCTCCTCTACCTGTGTTGTTTGTTACAATTGCTGTTGTTCTATGCGTTCTAAAGGTTTTCGTTTTCTCTTCCTCTCTTTCGTCTTCTTCGCATTATATACATTTCTTTTACTCCTTTTCCTTTCCTTTTCGTATTTCTCCTTTCCTTTCATCCTTGCGCCTTCTAATCTTTTTCTGTCTTCTAGTGCAAGCTACATTATTAAGAGTCTTGAACCAATGCCATCAGTTTCTTTTTTCTGTTAACAAAATCCAGGTATCCCTGTAAAATACAAGTAAATAGATTAGAAGTTTGACTCAAGAAAAAAAGTAGATGAAAAATAATCCTAGTTATTAGCTGCCAGACATACAACCTAGAAATCAAACAACTATACACACAATTACGTCAGGGGTTTATTCTTAACTAGACATACAACCTAGAATACAAAGAACTATACACACAATTATGTCAAGGGGTTTATAATAATGAATTAATGCAAAACAAATACAAAGTATATTATGTCAAGAAGTTCATTGCTTCTTCCATAATAAGTAAAATGAGAAGAGTTGAGTTGCATAGTTGTAGAATAGTAGATTGCGTCAAGAAGCTGACAGAAGAACCTGAAGTATGAACTTACCTGCAGTATTCCTGTAGCAGCGAACTTGTCTAGTATAGTCTTGGAATGAACTGGATGATTCAAATTCAAAGGCTTTAATAGCGAATCAACATTCTGTAAAAAAGATTTAGTGTAATAAGTTGGATGAAATAGATACTCTTTAGATATACCGTCCTTAAAATAAACATTTAACATAAATGTGGTAGTCATGTTGGAAATATTTGACTTAAAAGTTAAAACAGATATGAATTCATCAAGTTTCATAATAGCAATTATGTAAATCCACCTTTGACGTGAAACACTCATTCCAATATGTATACTGTACACCTTCAAGCATCTTGGTTCTACAGAGTTCATCAACAAATACCTTCACTCGTCCAGCCTGGAAATTATACGAGTATTATGTGTGAGTATGGGGAAAACTAGAGTACATAGTTCACGTATGGTCAGAGAAATGAGACACACATCAGAAGACACCCGATGTTTGTCAAAAGGGAGGCCAATGACAAATCCCTTCAGAGAATAGTTAGAGATCTGCATAAAAACAGCTCAAGTAGTTATTGCAGGGTTTAGAAGTGATGTAACTCAAATCATTGAGAATTGAACCAGTAATTATAAATGATAAGGGAAGTATCATATACACATGAACATCACATTATTAATTCTATTATGAAAGAATAAACTAATGGTACAGAATAACTAACATGAAAGTACAACATGACTAATGTGAAAATTTAGAATACTAATGGTTAGTCATCTTATAGGCTATAAGGTGATTTTGCATGTGACTATACTTGAGAGAAAAAGAAACGGAAAGGGAAAAAAAATTGTCACAAGAAAAGCCTGAATCGTGTCCCAATTTTAGCTAAAAATTGCTTGCAACATTAAAGGAATAGACACTTTTCCAACTTCATTTTAAACAGATGTTAATATTGCATTAGTATGACAGTAAGACTTGCAAATTGCAATACCCGTAACATTACAGCATAATTAGTAAGAGACGGGAATAATCATCCAATGGCCTGAAGTTGAAATGCCTAAGTTGAAAACCTTTAGTTCTCCCATAGTGCCATAACAAATTAAAAAAATCAAATAAAGAAACCAGAACCTCACGAAATTTAAAATATCAAACCATCAACCATGGAAGTAGGGATGCAGAGAATAACTATAAAACTGGTTGTAAGGCATATTATAAGTTTTCACAATGAAAAAGTACAGACAGTGACAATGTTAATTTCTCATTACAATCAAACAAGAGCGTCAACTCAACTAACACATTTTACAAATATATAATTTTGAATGGAATAAAACAAGCTCACCAGACTATCAAAATCAGAAGCCATTAAATTAATTCGTGTCTTCTTCCGAACCAAAACACTGGCATTAAACATAACAAGTCGTCTAAGCATTCGCGTCATAAAAAGAAAATACATCCAAATTAGTAATGGGGGATGTGTCGTATCCTTGGAACCTGAGAGGTGAAGCAATTTTGTTATCAAAGTCAGAAAGGGCGACGCCAACATACTTATTACCAACGTCCAACCCAAGCAGCCTTCCTCTCTTGTCGCTTGTTTTCACCAAGTCTTGAAACAAGTGCAAGGGCTTCACGTACCTCATCTCTACCAATAAAATAATGCTGCAAATTTGGATAAATAAAACCCTGAGCAGATGAACTAACTAACTGAAATCAATTGCTTTGTTTTGATCAATATCATCAAACTCAGCTTAAACATCAACTCGACTTCGGATACTAGGTCAGAGACTCAACTAGTGAACCACTGGTCGAATATATATAAAAGGTGACGATAAAAGTCATCAGAGAAGCATTCCACACAGTTTTGCAAGTTCAAAACATAAATCTATTAAATTATACACTGCTACAGTGCTTATGTTTGCAATTCTTAGTTATGCAACTTGTAACCTCACCTGGATCACATTCACACTCACATTCACACTCAAAACCATTTTCACCCACTCAAATTTCTTTCTTCCCTATCTTCTTTTTCTAACTCAGGTCATCAATTGTCAACTTCAATCTCACTCTGTCATGTCCTAAGAGTGTAAGACCGTCTCAAAAACAAGAGAACCGAATTTTTGAGTGGAAATGAAGAGGAAATACCAAAAACAATAAAATCTTCTTCGATGTGGGTTCTGCAAGGTGACCCACGATTCTGTGAGCGGCGGTCAGAGGAGCTTGCTTCAGGTGCGGGATCCGGTTAGTGGCTCAACACGGTGGGGCTGTCATTCGTCGCAGACTTGTAGTTTCGAGAAGGAAAGAAGGAAGGAAGCATGAGGAGGGTTTGGGAGATGGGAAAGAAAACGTGCGAAGGGTTTGTCTGTCTGGGAATTTAGCCCAATTTTATAAATTTTTTTAATTATTTTATAATTAAAACTATAATGTAGAAATAAATTTTTATTTGGATGTTACCAAAAAAAATTGATTGAGAATTTAGTCCTTATTTATTAATTTTTATAATTTTAGTTTTAATTGTTTTATAATTAAAATATAATGTAGAAATAAAATTTTGATTGAGATTGCGGCCTTTATTTATTAATTTTTTAATTTGAGTTTTAATTTGTAATTAAAATTATAATATAGAAATAAAATTCAACAATAAAAAAAAGATTTGCTGTGAGAAAACTCGTACATAACAACCAATGAGGGTGGAAACCTAATCAACTATCGTAACTATGTGATTACCGTTGATTTTTCCTCCAACGTTCACAAGTAATCTTAATATTAAGCTTTTTTTTAATCTTATCTTAATCTTATATTATTTTAATTTTTATCTTAATTTTAATAATATAAAAGCAAATGAGGTCAAAAAAGGAGAAAAATTTGAAGTATAATTCGTAGTAATCACGTAAAAATCATGTAGTGAATCATAGTATAAACAGATAACGAAGAATAAAAAAAAACGAAAGATAAGGCTAACAACGGAAAACAGGACCAGAACAACCTATTAGTTTTTATTTTTCCCAACATAGGTAAAGTTGATGAGTACGAAGAAAAAGATTTTCAACTATTTTTTAACTAATTTTTTTATTTATTTACGATTATTTTTTATTTTTATTTAAAACATCATTATCGGTATTTATTTAAATTTAATCAAAATAATTAAATAGCAACAACAATATCTAATGTGTGTCGACAATAATGATTAAAAATCGTTGTTTGAACCCCTACTACACAAGTTTGATTTATAGTACCTTCATTCTTGAGAAGGCTTTTAGCCTTCACTATATCCAAACACTCACTTTCACAATTTCCTATTTTAAAAAAAAATAGTAATGACAATTAAGTCACCTCAAATTTTAACGTTAACAATTTTAAAATAAATATCTCTAATCGATGTCAAATTAAGTTTGCATATATGTAGGTGTTGAAGTAAATTAATGGCATATGTAATTCTCTTCTAATTCTTATAATTTTTTTTCTCAAACAAATTTAATAGCTAAATTGACCAAATTTTGGCAGTGAATTTTGCTGGAAGAGGGCAAAAAATACATGTTATTTATGAAATTTTAAGTGTATAATTGAGACGCTATAAAGAATATAAATTATAGTCATAATTTTTAGATGTGACCATATTTATTATGTATGTCCAATTTTCATTGGACACACATAAACTTAAGTGCATTATAAATTTTCTCACGCCCCGATCATGAATTATTTATTGCACTTGAGTTATATACTACATCATATTTTTCGTTTAATCCTTATAATGATTTTGTGGGTTTTATTTTGAATTATAAATGAATTAATTGAAATTAGAATGTATATATATATAGTGTAGACCATCGATTGGTCTTTTCAAGATTTGTTTATCACCAATAAGTGAAAAAAGGCTAATCGACTTAATAGGGGTATATGACCGGGGTCTATTTATAGTCTGACATGGCCTAACAAGTTAAATTTTAATATATATTATAAATTTTATAAATAAAAATAAAATATTATGTTTTTTTCAAAAAATAAAATATATATAATAAATTTTATAAATGTAAACACAATAAATTTTAGAATAATCATTTGGTAGATAATATATTCAATCTGATGAGAAAAAATATATTCAATCTATGTATTTAAATATTTTTCAAGAAAACGAATTTAAGATAATATACATTATATTAAAATTAATTAGATACCTTAACTTATTTAAGGGACAAATATGCAATATTAAAAATCGTGCTTGTAAAGAAGGGTTAAGCTAAGAGCAAAAAAAAGAGCAATTCATCATTTCATTTAAGCCTTCTAATTTTAAGACACTCGAACAGATTACATTGAAGATTATATGTAATTTTAGAGGTAATATATGATCTAATATTATTTGGCTGATTAACACATAACATATATTTGTGATCATTATTGTGTATGATATGTAATAGCATTTAATAAATTATTATTGGTTAAATGCGATAAATTTTTGTTTGGTTGAATGTGAAATAATTAAATTAGATTTATTTGAAGCTTGTTAAAAATGCCTATTTGGTAGCTTGTTCTATTTAAAATATAATTGTTAGCTTTTTTAGAAACCTTAAAACAAAGTAAACCTATAAATAGACTTTCAAGCTTAACTTGAAAAATGAGCCTATAATAAGTTAAGCTTATCGGTTTAGCCAAAACCTAGCCTGGCCTTTTTCCACCCCTAATCACCAATTTAGTTCCTTAAAGATTTTTGTCAACGAATTAGTCCCTTTAAAGATTTTTTAAGTGTATTTTGAGAGCCAAATTTGATGGTGTTTAAAGAGACTAATTTGATAGTATTATAAATCTTTAAAGACTATTTTGATGACAAAAATCTAAAAGACCAAATTATTGACTGATAAATCTTTAAAGTAGCAAATTAATGTTTTTCTCTGTTCTATAGAAAGAAAGTAATGAGAAGAGTATAGAGGAGGTGATTACACGTGACAATTTTTGTCCTTATTATAAAACGTATTTGTATATTATATATTTGTGTGTATTCTTATTCTTATACTGTACACAAGCATTTATAATGAAAATATTAAATTTTATTACTTAATTATCCCCTAAAAATTATTTTAAAATTACTAAAAAATAAATTTTACAATCTTAAATATTAAATATACAACATGAATACTCATCATGAAATTAAAAATATTTAAATTCTTTATACAAACAGTAAATTTCATTAGTTGTATTGGAAAAAAAAAACAAAATAAATGTACTTATATCCATACACCCATAAAAAAAATACAATACGAATTAATTTATCTATCTATATAAAATAAGATTTATTAGGATAATAAATACTCAAAATAAATGACACCAATGATGAGGTTGACAAAGCAACAAATAACATTACAAATAAATTATATTTTCTCATAGAAAATTATATATTGTATTGTCAGGAGTAGTATATCTCCAAAGAGGTGGTTAATTCTTACTCTAGAGTAGAATGAGAAATTTGCGAACTATAGTAAATATGTAGTCTAAATGAAGTAATCAGTCAAATTCCTCAATTAAAATAATTTATAATACATTTTATTCCATAGTTGACTTCTATATTATTTAGAATGAAAGAAATACTTTTTCAAACAAATCTCATCTCATAATTATGACTATTATAATAGTATCAGAAAAATTACTCATGCAACACACCGACCTTATAACTAGGTATGTAATTGAAGTTTAGGCGACCGTTCTTGAAGTCACCTGGTCCACTCAGTCCTTTTTTTTTCAAGTAACAGAATCGTATTAAAACTTACATAAGATACCATTATCTTTTTCGTGAGGACCTCTTGACAGAATTAGCTATGCATGTTTTGTAATTGATTGATATAAAATATGAATGAATGATTCTTACCACTATCATATCCAATGTCCATAAAACCTAACTGAATTCTATCAAAATCCTATCTACTTTCTTCAGCTGCATACAACTAATCTTTTCTACATTAACTCACACCATCTTCAACCTAATAATTTCAAATGGTGTGACAAGCAAATGACAAGGAATCAAAAAGCGAAATATCACATATGATGGATTGAAAATGACAGAGATGACACCTTAAGAATCAATTGAATCAATTTAATGACCAATAGCTACCTACTGTGCGTAATTATCGTTGTATGCATAGAAACGGGGAAAGAATTCGAAGCTCAATACGTTTCTTAGCAGCTCTTCTGAAAGGCTTTCGATTTTGCCATCTTAGAGATTCTATCCCATTCGAATACCTAAAATTACTACTATCTTGATTCGTCGTTGCTATCATCGTGCTAGGGAGAGCTGGAACGTCTCTCTTCTGTTTCTTTCTAGGGTTTGTATGTCTGGGAGATGGCGTTTTAGGTTCCTCAAATTTACCAGTTGTTGATCTGCAGAGCATAAAAGATCATCACCAAAAAATGAACAAATAAAGAAACAAAATTTAGAACCATTCCTTTAGTGGCCTAGTTGATTTATGACATTTATCAATAGACACAAGGAATGGGGATTACACATTATACATAAAATATTATAAAACTCATCCAAGTGTTGCTGGACAGCACTCAACTCAATTTAGAACTTACACTAACGAATGGCAACTTAAAACTAATAAATTTATTAAAGGTGTTCCAATTCCTGTAATGTTGCAACAGGATGTATTTCCTGTCGGCTCGAAAAATATTCAAAAATACTTGCAAAAAGGTAATATTTTGTAAATATGGAAAGAAAACAATCAAAAGCCAAAATGCAAACATACAAATGCTACTCTCGAACTAAACTAATATGTCCGGTGGTGGTGAATACCCTGAGAATAGACCCAAAAAAAAAAAGAAAACTGACCTGTCATGGTTTGTAGGCAATCCTTCTGAAGACGGGAAACAAGCAGGACAAATGTAGATCTCTTGTGTGCATGGTAATTTCATGCAATCAAAGTGATACCACTCACTACAATGATAACAGGCAATCATCCTTTGTGGATCAAAAGGCTTTCGACAAATGCAATAAAGCATACATCGAGCTCTTAGTATCTGTTGTGAACAAAAAAAAAGTTCTTCATTAGCATCATGCCAAAACCAAATGATAATTTCTTAACTTTAACAACACAGCAATGGTAATTGGTTTACCCTGATTTCCTCGTTTACATCAACAGGCAAGTTTTCACCTTCCACCACAAGTTCATGTACTTTATCTAGGCTGAGTTCCCTGGAATCATTAGCTACCTGTCCACGATACTAAAATATTAAAAACCTAGCAGGCAGAGGATGATGCATCATAAAATATAAATAAACAAATAAATAAGAACCTTTTTGGCTAGTTCTACCCACTGCAAACTCAAGCAATTCACATTTGTAAGTTTCAGCATATAGCGATCTTCAGCTGATATTTCCTTAGCCAGTCCCTGCCATGTACTTCAACATTTCAGTAAGCTCAAATGTAGTTTATTATCAACTAAAAAAAAACGAAGAAAGTGAATAATAAGTAAAAGTAACTGAAATAAACAGGGGGACAGGCTATGCCATTCTTACAATGCACGCACAAAAACATGTAAACCTAGCCAAAAGCTCAAAAGCATATACCTCTTTCAGATGCTTCTTAATCTGTTGAATAGTGGGCTTCCGCACACCATTTAACAATCTACTGACTTGAATTTTCCACAAGGTTTTTGCGAAAGCAAGCTCAAGTTCACAATCATCATGCTCATCATAGACATCAGCTACTTTGCTAGCCTATATAACAAAACTTCAATAAGCAAATTCAACTCAATTGTAACAACCATGCATTCCAGTATACTGAAATGAGAACAAGAATTTTCTATAATATACGCAAATTATGCATCAATGTCAAAGATATAGAGAATGCATACCCAAGAATATGTACAACATTTTAATTAGGGGCTGATAAAAACAAATAATTAACGTGCCTTTATAGCAATGGTCAATTTTTCAGAGATGACGCTAATATCACCATAAACATTAGCTGATGCAAGGATCAGTAACTCTTTCAAGCATGATTTGCACGCAAGGGCTTTCTCAACAAGTTGGTTCAAAGCATCTCTTTCATCAATCCTGCACATACAAGATACACCAAACATGAATTACAATTTTTACCAATAATCACAAATCCTCAGAGAAGATGAAGTCCATGTCTCTTAAAGAACACCAGCTGAATCCCACCCTTTAACAATACTAAAAGGAATAATGAGAAAACTATGTAAAGATTAAAGAACTGTATTACATCTAATTAAGTGAGAGCAGCAGTTTGCAGATGTTAGAAATAATTTTTTTTTGCAATAGCCATGTAGGCATGTAACATAGAGAAGACGTTTAGCTTCATTAATCCACTAATCCCATTATCATTCAGTCATTTCCTTCAATGTAAATAGCACTATTTATTTATTTCTCTTGTGATCATTGATGAATATAAATCCATCTGCCGAGTGTTTAGATCACTCAAGCACTTCCATCAAAACTGTTTTGAGCAAAAATTGGTTTGGAGAATTGATTGGAAACGTTCACTACTAATGCAAAGTGCTGAAGCAGTGAAGCCTGTTTTCCGAAAATAAAATGTACTAAGCCCCATTTGGCGATGCTGGTGCTTTTTGAAAGCAAGAGCTAAGTTAGCTATGATGTTTTCAAGCATGCTCCTAAAGAGTGCTGCAGGTAATTCAAGAAGCAAGCCAGAAGATGTTTCACAAATACATTGCGACTATATTGTTCAAAAAATAATAATTTCTTTTGAACTTTGACATTTATCATTTTTTCTATTTTAAAAATTGTATCTGAGTACCTTATAATATTTACTTCTACTTTGTAATAGTTAGGTATGCTGTAGTTGTAGACAAGGATTTAAAGTGAATGGCATTACCATGAACAGAAATGCTCAGCATCAGATAGAAGTTCAATAAGAGCTTTCAATTCAATGCGCTTTTTCCCAAACCTCTGCATAAAGCACAACAATAGGTGGACAAGTGAGCTTTTGAAAGGGAAAAAAAATGGTGGGCTACCTCTAAACTGACACCATATCCTACCAGGAGTGCACCCGCATTCTGATAACAGGATTCATCCTTCAAAAGTTCACAATAAGGGCATGTGAAGTCTGCAAGGCCTGTGTCTTCTGCCTTTAGTCCAACACAACGCAAATGATAGCTGTCCATATAAAATACAGAACAAATAAACCAACTTAAATTCTAAATAATGAAACAAAGGAACAGAAACAACAGTCAAAATTTCCTTCGTCTGCAAATAGTAGGATTATATATTATATATTAAAGTGACCAGAATAAATAAAGATCACAGGCTATTGTCTTATATACTTTTCAGAGCGATGAAACTGCTATTATTAGAAACAAGTTCTTTACCAGTCCATACAAGTAGAGCACGTTAAGAATTCCTGATCTTTGCAATCAATAAAGCAGCAGATGCATAGGTTTTGATCCTTAAGATCTTTGCCATATATGAACAATGATCTATCTAGAGTCTGTTTTATCTGAAAAATATCAAACAAGGTCCTCAGTATATGTAATACGCAAATGGGGTCATGAAAAGGAAAATACTTCACAATTAAAACCTTCTCCAGCGCATGGAGCAATGAATTCCCAGTTTGGACTGCAGTTCCAATTTTATCCATGCATCTTTTCTTCCAATTTTCCACCTTCTCAACTTCAGATAAAATCAAATCCAGTTCCGAGCAACTGAAGGCAACGGTATCTCCAAGTTCCTGAATGTAAGCAAATAATGTCAGTGATATGCAAAGTGGCCAGTGACATTCAAGTCCTGCTAAAAAAAAAAAAGACAAATGAGCAATGGATTCGCCACAGTTTTGAAGGCTTTCATCTTTTTTAATCTGAATTTTCACAACTGATAGTGAGCCACATATCCCTTGATCCTATAAACATACTTAAAATTAAAACAAAACAATGAAATGTTCAAACAGAAAAATCTGAAAGTTAAAAGTCAGAAGATAAAAAGGAAACCAACACAACACAAAGTAAAATGTGGGAAAATGAAGAAATGAAAGCTACTTTTTTACAAATGACACAGCAGCATTCCTATCCATAATAGAAAATTATAGCTATGTAATGCAGCCGAAGACAGTATATTACTTTTGTTCCTATATATAAGCACCTAAAACAAAATCACATAGATTAAGAATAGTGCTAACAATAAGAAATTGGATTGTAGTATTTAGAAAAATAATGATGTATTTTCAAATTTACCCTTATTTAAAGTCAAACTCCACTACTTAAAACATTTAAAACTAAACTCAAATACCCTTGTTGAAAGTTTCACATCGACTAAAGATATGGTATATATGTGGTGTAACAATCTTCCTCCTACGAGCTAGCATAGAGTATATAAGTGGTGTGTGACAATATTCCTCCTACGAGCTAGCATAGGGTATATAAGTGGTGTTTGACAATATTCCTCCTACGAGCTAGCTTTTCGGGGTGAGTTAGCCTTAAACTTATCAGAGTCTATCATAGATCAATTATTGGGCCATCCATGAGGGGTGTGTTGAAAGTCCCACATTATTGGGCACCTGTATTTGTCCACACTCCAAATGTCCAATCTTGGGCATGAGGAGGCGTGTTGAAAGTCCCACATTGACTAGAGATATGGCCACAATAGGATATATAAGTGGTGCGACAATCCTCCTCCTATGAGTTAGCTTTTGGGAGTGAATTAGGCTCAAACCCAAATTTAAGAACACTCATTAATAAGGGTTATGTTAGAATATGTGAAATATATTAAAATATCTAATTATATCATATCATTAGATAATCTTTTAGGATTAGTTTCCTTATTAATCAATATCTCTTAGAATCCCTTGGGATTAGTTTTCCTATCTATTTCCCTAATTACTAATCATATTTTATTTATTACTTTATTTAGTCTAGAATTATTAGTATAAATAGAGAGCATTGCTTGATCATAATACACCACATTGTAACTATCTTTCTTAGTATCAATACAAAGTTTTATTCTCTTTTATTATTTGTTGTCTTTCTCCTTCTCCTAGTACCTAAAACCCTTTAAAGTTAACCGGGTAAATTCTAAAAAAATAATAATAAATGCTTCTAGTTTTTAGAGTAGATGCTTATAAAAAGGAACATCAACCTTTTGATTTCAGGTGCTTTGATATAGGAACAGAGGTAGTATCGATCAAGAACACGACAATATGCACAATACCACCTACTCATTCACAATTTACCTTGAGCTGCAATATTGATGACCAAGATCGTTCCCTTGAATCTAGACCAAAAAATTGATGCACTTGCTCTTGCCATAACCTAAAGCAGAAATAAAACACAAGCAAGCATGTCAAATTTTTAAAACGCAAATTCTTCGAAAAGCACACGTCTTCATCCAATCAGTCAACAGAGTAGTAGACATGCAATCTGTTCTTGACCAATATGGCACCCATCATGTTGCTCTGGTGGCTAACGAGCTTAGCTTAAGTAGCAGCTCCTCAACTCGAACCCCATGTCGACATATTTGGCTTATTAAAAAAAAAAAATTCCTGACCAATATGACTTATACACGATAGACTTAGTTCAAAAAGCAATTTTTGAATGCATATAATTAAATTGAGAATGGCAATGGTTTTATTGAAAGGTTATAAAAGAAAGTACAAAACCTAAATATCCAGTATTCTAATTGAAAACCTTTAATGAAGACCTAACAACAATGAGACTTACTTATGTTTTCCAATAGCTTCTTCAAGTTGAGAATTTACTGCTGGAAAGGTCATATTAATAGTCTGCAAATAGAAGTTGCAAATGTAAGTTGTATATAATTAAGAAAACAGTGGAAGGTTTTCTCCCAAACTTTGTCTCCATAGTTTCCCTAATGTCCTTAACTAATCAATAAAGATGACGGTGTAAATTTAATTAAATAATTAAAATTGCATAGTAAACTTAGTTGAGAAAAAAACATCATATCTTCTACAGAAATAGGTATTTTATAACAAGGAAAAATACATCTTGGAAGGAAAAAACACATGAAACAAGAAGTAAAATAATATCAAGAATACAACAAAATTGTCCAGTCTCTGCATATCAGTAACAGAAACTCCATACAAACAGTCATGATCAAATCAGCAGAAAGAAACCATAAAAACAATCCTATTACATATCATGTTAGAGGCCAATTTTTGGCCTAACAGCACACAAGGAAAAAAAATTATCCTTTTTTATTTAAAAAAGTGGAAAAGAAGTGAAGTAAAATTGGCAACAGAATAGGATATGTCCCCAAACAGAACAGGTTGAAAAGCCATATAGAAAGCCTCAGGATTACCAGTACCTGATAATCAGTAAGGATATCTTGAACTTCAGTCAACTTCCATCTTCTTGAACTGCAAGGTCTGGAAATCCCCTCTAATGCTCTCCTAAGCCATTCAACTCCATCAACCAGTACTTTCAACAGAAAACCAGAAGCATCGGAATGAGAAAGGCCTTCTGCAACCTCCAAAACATCCTACATAATTATCAAATATCTCTCATAAATATCAGTGAGAACCATCTCTTTTAAAAATAAAAGAAGAAAGTCAATGAGAAGAAGAAAAATAATTACAGGGGAAGATAAGGAAGCCTCCTAAACAAAAGAACCAAGTTAAAAAAAAAAAAAAAAAGAGAGAGAAATTAAATGGAACAAAATTGCTCAATCCCTCGACATATCATTAGTGAAACCTCATTAGAAGGGGCTTGTGCTTTACACCAAATAAATTCTACGTGCCTGATCTTATATCCCAATTCCCAAATTAAGGGAAAAAATCTTAAAGAAAAAAGTAAAGAAAATTTGACTACAGAGCAACAAAGTACGATTATAACAATTAAACTTTGTCATTGATTTGCAATTGAATTGCAATAGATGGTAAGGTGACATGATATGAGCGTAAAACCAATTATACGATAACACATCCTGATGAATGAGGTTATAAAACCAGTGTGAAAAGATCTACTTAATACTATTATCTTATTAAATTATCAAAATTAGGCAGAGAGTGGATTAGTTGAGCGTTGACCAGGCCAATTTGGAAGAAACATATGCATGACAAAAGGCATCACGGTCAAACAAATAAAGAGTGGTGGGGCAGGAAAGCGCACAGTTAAATGAATGGAAGTTGAGAAAAAACAACTTCTAAAGTGCAATACCAGGAAGGATAAACTGACTGAAGGGAAATAGTAACCTCTAAAGGAGGAGGGTGATTGCAGAATGTTAGTGCTTTTATGCACCATTGCAGTGTAGAACAAGATGCTTGAAGTTTTGAGATCTCGTTGAAGTCAAAACCAAGAGATACGCCTGACGCTATGGTAGATTGAATTCTTGCAACCAAACCTTCCACTTCAAACATTAAACCGCTGCTTATTCCATGCAAAGAGTTGTCAGATTCAAACAAGCACTGAGCATCATCTAATAGAGAACATGCTTCATTCTCCCATGTTTTGCAGTTCTTCAAAACTAATTCAAGCATCGCTATTTCTTCACAAGATATTTTAAGATGCTTCGATTGAGAAACCAACATCTAAAAGAAGAGAATCAAACAGTCACATTGCAAGTGATCATATTTTCAGCAGAGGTAAACAATAAAGAAACAAGACAAAACATGAACCTGCAAGTTCTCAAGTTTCCACTCAGAATTTGAACCACAATTAGAAGAGACTAAATACGGTGCCGCATTCCTTAGCCAGGATTGAGCTTCCGATAATGCATCTCTGATATTATCAAATGAAGGAAGAACAACAAATATGTTTTCTGAAGTTCTGTCAAAAACAACCAAAAGCAAAAATTACTGTGAGCCAGAATAATCTCATTTATGTTGATACACAAAAAATTTCAAGCATTGTCGGACCTGATCATGTCCTCAAAGTCAGAAATACGAGCCTCATGTGAAAGAATCTCTCTAGCCCTTTCCTCCCAAGGCATAGCAACAGAAAGCACATGAGATAAATAGACAAACTGTTTCTCTCCATCAATTTGTAGCCTGATAGAATCAATGACAAAATCAAGTAGTTGAACTAAATAAAATGCCTAATGATATGTCGTTCAGATGAGGAAGAGTAAAAAATTACATAGTGGCTTCTTTCAACAATTGCTGAATGAATTCCAGAGGCATCTTAGAATCATGTGCCTGTACCAATTTCACATAATTTCAATCAATTTTCAAGGTTACAATGCAATAATTGCTAGAGCACCTAACATAACAAAGTTAATTAGCCACTGCATACCACAGAGAGAGTAAGAAAAGGTGGGAGAACAGCTTTAGTACAAAGTACAAACAATGACTTACCTTTAAAGCCTTTTCCCGGCAATATGTTTTCTTCAGTTCAATCTCAACTAACGGCAACTCATCAACTGCAAAATATAAATCAAACCTTGGAGCACTGTAAATTAACAAGAAGAAAATAAACAAATGCACGGGCCTTCAAAACATCTCAACATCATAAACCTGCAACAATCAACAGCACCTTGAATTTTCAAAGATAAACCTTCTTCAAAAATGCTCTTCAATTCATCAACTGCATTATGTTGATCTTCCAGCTCATGAACTCTCCCTAAAACATCATTAAATTGAGAAACCCATGAAATAGCATCCGAATAGTATTGCCTCAGAAGCTTCAACTCAGGTACGTCAACCGTAAAATTGTCCCAATCTTTAAGTAGCAAACCAACATTCTGCAGATTTCCTTAGTTAATAAAGCTTTGCTTTTAAGCCATCACAAAATTAAAAGAGGAAAAGAAGATAGAAAACACAACCTTGAGATTCATAGGACCTTCTAGCATATCATGACACTGAGCACTGCAAGATTCAGCTTGACTTAATAGATTATGAAGTACATCTATCTCTGGGAGTTGAACTTGAACATCTGCAATCTATTGAAACCATAAATTTCATATTACTTTCAAACTATGTGACTCACTAATGCACAAAATGCGTGTCTGTGTATGACAAAAATTACCCACGAAGAATAATTATGACGTTAAAACAAATGTTACATTGAACAAAAAACAATTGCATTTTTTTCCAAAGAACTCATTAAAAACGAAAGGATACATACAAAAACATGACAATGAGAAACAGCTCTAGAAGATAAATGAATGCAATTAGCTAAATTAATTCCATACATTAGTAATAACAACTATTTTCCCCTGTTATTTGATAATAGATAATTATCCACGTGTCACACATGAACTTAAGATTTTTCTTTCACATTTAGTAGCATAATTACGGACATAGTGACATACAGCAGGAAGAAAGTTCACAAGTTACCTCTGATTTTAACTTGTAAAGAACATCAACATCCAAGGCAGCAGGATGTCTTGCTGAGATGCACTTTCTAGCGCTATCTAGCCATGCCTGGTGGATCTCAAAGAAAGAAATCACTTTAGCAAAATGACAAAATAAACTAATGCATAAACCAACAAGCTTAAACCCTAGACTAGAGTACAGCATAACAGCATAAGCACATAAACTAGGGTAATTAAGAACATGAGCCGATACTCAAGATCATACTTAGGAATATAGGTTCTTAAACTCGGGCTTGGGCCTAAATAAACCCTATAAGATAGCTCATCAAAGAAGGACTGTCACGGCTTTATATACTATATCATGGCCATATTCCTAGCCAATATGAAACTCAACATCTTAATACACCCCTCCTCTCATGCCTGAGACTGGACATCTGGTGCCTAAAATTTGCAGGAGAACACATGCGTGTAGCCTACATCGAGACTAGTATGATTCAAAAAGCCCAAACACAAAAGCTAACTCATGAGTGGAGGACGGTCATGCCTTCAAATACTATATCATGGTCATACTCCTAGTCTCCTAGCTGACGTGAACTTAGAAGATGCATAAAATTAGTTTTTCCAACTCATTAATTAGCCCCTCATCTTCTGAAAATTAAATGTCCATTTTATTTTATTTTTTATGTTTGCCATATGGTATTTTGCATTCACTAGATTTATAGAGATTGGAAGGCAATGTTGATATTGTTTCCCTCCTTTTGTTCTTACATTTTGTATGTTCTGTTGTTACGGATATGATTTCGTTTCCTACACACAATTCTATTTATATTGTAAGGCAGAGAATGAATAAAATCCTCCCAGCACAAACTTTTAGCTTTCCTAACCACCATCGTGATTTAGGAATTTATCTTTGACAGCTACCAAAATTGAGACAGCGAGGCTGAGTAAACAACACAATGCAAATCAAGTTTAATTGACACCGATGAAGACCGGACACCTGAAAATTTGATAAGTACCAGTGTCTTACATGCATCCAATACTAGTATGCACACAATTTGCTTAGATGCAAGTGCTGAAAAACTCTAAGGATGTGTTTCGGTGAGACGGTGAGTGCTTGAAGAATTGATTTCAGTTAAAATTAAGTTGATGTGAAGTGGTTTATGTTTGGAAATATTTATACTAAAA
This sequence comes from Cyamopsis tetragonoloba, assembly GCA_037177725.1. Taxonomy (NCBI): domain Eukaryota; kingdom Viridiplantae; phylum Streptophyta; class Magnoliopsida; order Fabales; family Fabaceae; genus Cyamopsis; species Cyamopsis tetragonoloba. Next base: position 33,970,712 of record CM074120.1, on the reverse strand, counting down.
GCAGGTTTGTCATAAAAACAGGTATAAAATTCTCTGCTCAGCGGAAAAGCTCCATAAAAGTCGCTTCTACTAAAATCACATTTGATTATGATTTTCCCATTTGGAACTTTTACCAACATATTACCAAGCCTGTAAAAACATCCAAAATCAATTTTAGCCACTTCAAACATGTGTTTGGTTATGCAAAAGCAGAACGAAACACACGCTAAGTTTTTTTTTTATCATTTCACATGAACTGGGGGAAATAAGTGTCATGTTCATGGGAGAAAGAATATATTTTGTGGGCACAGGAAAGATATGTAACTAAGGTTCTTTGTTAGGATCGAGTATTTTAGTTGTAAATTGTAATCATCATCCCTTGACATGGTTATGCACTAAAGAGAAATAACCAATATCTCTACATATATTGTGACCTATGTCAAATATGTTTTTAATTCCAATTAACGTATCTAGGACATATTGAATCTTGAATAGAAAGAAGATCCTGTACCTCAGTATCCATGACATATTCTCTATCTAGGGTTCATAGATGGTCTTGAGAGAGAGATAAACTGCAGAAAAGGAATAGTTACCCCCAATGGGACAACCAATGTGGTTCTCTTATTGAAAATGACAAAAAGTGTACAAGTATACAATAGATCCCCTGAATACCAGTCCAAACCCCCAAACTGACTTAACATCCAAAAGTGAACGCAATTAGTCTATTCTTTGCTTATTTCTTCTAGTGTACACCGTACACTTTCCACCATTTTATTTTCTCAGGATGGGGCCTAACACAAGGTCATCTTAGGTAGTGTTTGGTAGATGAACAAAACAGAACAGAATGGAACAAGATGAAACAGAACCAAATGAATACTGTGTTAGTTGACCATAGAACACAACAGGACCATATGTCCTAATTTACATTTAGTGTTGATTCAAATATAGAAAACACAGTGTATAACACATATATAACTTTACTTGATACAATATATAAAATTAAATAAAAAATAAAATGGTACATTTTTTTAATATTTTCTTAAAAAAATTTATGAGCATAATTAAATAATAATTTTAAAATTTATTAATTTTTATATTAATATTTTATGAAAATATTTTTAAATTATTAAATACAAAATTCTTACACGAAATATAATTATTAAATATACTTTTAAAAGTGATTATTAAATATAATTTATGTTTAATATATTTTTATTATATAAATTTTTCAAAAAAAATAATTTTCAAAATTTATTTTTGATCAAATAAAAACTAACGTAAGGTTTAAGGAATTTAAACATATATTAGTTTATCAATAGAAAATGACTAATTGAAAATAATAATAATCCTTTTTCTGTGTGTTCTGTTCTGTTATCTTCCATTCCACCCTTTTCAGTGGAACCACCACAAGTGTTCTGCTCATGTGCCTTAGTTTCATGTTCTATTCCTCTTGACTGATATGTCAAACATAGAACAGTCCTCAGTGTCATGTTCTGTTCAAACAAGTCTGTCAAATGCTACCATAGTGTTCCAACTTCCAATTCATGAGCATACATCACTTCTGATCCTTGGATCTGAAGTCCCACAGGCTTCTAACCAAAAGTCTATTGACTTCCACCAACTTGTTCCAATCATTGGATTCACTGCACTTCTGATGTTCCAACTCAAGATCTTCATGATTACGTTTAGCTAAATCCTCCTATCTCTCTGGCCATGATACTTCACTACCATCTTCATAACATCAGTATAAACAATATCAACTAGCATATAGATTGAATTCGGGGATGACAATCTTGGTCGTCTCTCTTATTACCAGTTAAAGCTATGCACTTCAAGATTATTTTCATTATGGACAACAACTAAACCAGCAGTGGCGACTTTCTTGCTGAATTTTAACTTCATTCTTATGAAACCATAAACATCGTGTTCAAGAAAATTTACTTATGTCCTGTTTTAAGTCTCACAAAAATCTAAAAATAGAAAACAGGAAAAAACCAAATGCAGTCTCTATCCTGAGAACAAATACAGGTCATTCCTTTTTCTTTTCCCCTCTTTGAGAGGGGGTTCAAGGCTCAGTAGGATGTGTAAAATAATGGAGGGAAAGATGGTTTCTTCCTACAATTTTAAGTGAATGACAAACACATTCTGATCAAAATGTATTAACAGGACCCTAAACTTCTGAATAAAAAAACCATTGTGGAAAGGAAAATAGAAGTTTCAAAATATAAACAATATAAATCGAAGATTAAGCATAGAACAACAAAGCGTCAAACTATCATATGCAGCAACACCTACCTTGGTTGAAAAAATTTTCCCTTCTAATTTCTTGCTCTCTTTCACGTAGATGGGAAAGCCAGAGGCTCTGGAGTATAGAAGTTCCAACTCAGACATCTGGAATAAACAATATTTTAATTGAATTGAATGGACTGGAAGGAAGAATCAAAATGTCAACAAACGTCATTGTAATTAGCAAGAATGTAAATTCTTATAGATATATTTACAATCAATATAGCAATATAAAGCTATAAATAAAAAACGTGTTAAGTATAGGAAAAACTACCTTTGAACACATCGACAAAACAGAATCAATCTCCTTAATTAACAACCTTGCTTCTACTGCATATTCCTGCATCAACATAAATTAACTGCTAGCTGTCATTATCAATCACTAACTAATTGTAGCTAACTTGTATATATCCAATATTAAGAAATGCACCTTCAATTTATGATAACGAGGCTCATTGCATGGTGCAGGATTAAATCTCAGTAACTCTTCAACAGATTCTAAATCAACTTTCTTGACACTGGAGTCCTGCCGACACAACCATGACTCGATTTTTGTTAAGCAATCTCTTATGCCTTCAGCCCACTTCTGAGCTTCAACCAAATTCTTTACCATATCCCGAACCTACATCCCAAAATGAAGCAGAACTTAGTTCAGGGCAGTACAGAATGTTTTCAACGGACTACATTCAAAAGCAACTAGAACTCACAGAATCCATCTCAGAACCAGCCCAAAGAAATTGTTCAGCTTTCTTTAATGCATTAACAAATGCATCACTCAAAAAGACGTTCTGAAGAACAGTACTAGATTGCAGGATCCACTCTGTAGCAAGTTGAGCAAAAGTAATGGATCCGCCTTTTACCTACACGCATCCAGAAGCCTCAGAACTCAGAAGGCAATAGTAAGTATTTTGAAAATGCAAATTGACAATTGACAATACGATACAATACAATGGGTATCTTAAAAATTTTCATTTTTCATAAAATAAAAAACAGCATGCCACTTCCAGGAGAGCAGCACATCAAACAAATAAAGGCACAAAATATTACGAGCCCGTTTGGATAAGCATATGGGAGCTTCTCTACTTCAGCAATTATATTATGTAGAATTGGTTTTGGGTTTTAATATTAGGAAAGCTTTTATTAAACTAGAAGTGTTTATGGAGAAGATAACTCCAATAGATTTTAAAATAGTTGAGATAGGAAAGCTTATCTAAGAAGCTGATTTTAAAATTTATGTAAAAGCAACTTATGACATTAGAGTTGCTATGACAATTTCAACTCCTATAAACACTTTTTGGAAAGCTCACCCAAACGAGCACCATTTTTTTCTTATTGCAAAAAGATAAGTAAATCTAACTATTCTCTACTAGAAGTAATATTAAAATTTCATAAAACTGGTGAGGAGCATTCAAAAGGGATGTGTGTACATATATATGACCTTTTTGGTCAAAGCACTTAGACACGAAGAGTGCCTTCTTACACTTCTACACTCAGATTTGTCCTCAGAGGTATATTTGTCCATAGAAAATGCCAAGTCATACAATTCTGCAAGCGAATGACGATATAGAAGACGTATTTTTTTTGTTTTGCACTCACAAAGGTGTTCCCAATGCTGCACAAAAGAAAACTAAATTCAGTCAAACAAAAAAACAGCATCTGCAAGGGAAAACAAACCAAGACTCAGATCTCCCAACCACAATAATAATATCAATATTACAAATAGTCAAATACCTTCCATAATTTCATCTGGACTAAAATTTCTAATCATAGTTGACACATGAATTGACTGGGAAAGATTATAAAATACAGTAGTGATTGGTAACTGTAGCCTACAACCCATCTACAACCAGTTTTGTGGTTAAATACAAAGAAATATGTGGTTAAATTAGTACATGAATTGGTTAATTGTTACCTAGTAATTTAACCACACTTTTCTTCACTTTTAAGTTTTAACCATCTATATGTACACCCAATTTTATGGTTAAATGCGAAGAAATATGTGGTTAAACTAGTACATGAATTGGTTAATCGTTACCTAGTAATTTACCCACATTTTTCTTCACTTTTAACCATGTATAAAATATGGTTAAATTACTACGTAATAATTAACCGATTCATGTACTACTTTAACCACATATTTCTTTGTATTTAACCACAAAACTGGTTGTAGATGGGTTGTATGCTACAGTGTTGTACACAACATTTTTCTATAAAATATAAATCCAAATTATGTCCAAACGAATAAACAACCGTTAGGTACAAATACTGTGCAAAATTTATTTAGTATTACATTTGGAACTGAGAGAGAGAGAGAGAGATGAAAACAAGTGGGAAAACAAAAAATGAAAAACCAATAGGACGAAGCCAGACGTGTAATATCATAATCAACTAACCTACTTAGGTAAATCCAGACAACAATACTTATCCTCCTCATATATGTCATGCAATAACACAATTATACCCCCTGATCAGAACTCAAAATTTGCAAGAACTAAGAACACAAACAGAATCACAGAATATACTCTACTTTGGGCAGGTCAGTTTTCTGATAGTTCAATACATTGACACTTGACACAGCACAAAAGGAAGAATACTAAAGAGAGCTAACTTCAATTGAGTCATGAGTGGCCTTCTTAAAGGTACTTATTAATCTACTGGGTCCCTCCATTCTTAAGTTGAAACTAATAAGTTCAATGATTCGGCGAAGAAACAGGATACATGCTTTCACAGTGCTGATTATATTCGTTCTCTTCAGCTTTGTCATTGATGCAACTGTTGAATATGAATGCTTGACGGCAACAAAACACGTTATCAATACGTCAATCACACTCATTTACCTCCAGACACACAAAAGATGATGGCCTGCAACTGCACACCACAGCAGAGAGATACAGATATTGCTGGCAAATAATGCATGCTGGATCCTAAGAAAGACAGCAGTAAATACAATCAGGAAAAACAGAAGTAATGAATCTCATTTATATTATCATGGTGGTTAAAGAACAAACCATACCTCTTCAGTTCCCACATACTGGGGACATTTTCGAGGACCCAAGCGAGAAGATTTAACAACACCATTTTTCCAAAGTTTTTCTCTCCAAGATTTTTCTTTATCTGATATTCTCAACAATTCCTTCTTCAAATAATACGATGTTCTGCTATCAACATCACCATACTGACAACAATGAAAATCATTACATAAGGGAGTAAACAACACTAGTTAACGACCAAAACTAAACATGAAGAAGTACTAGTGCACTGTTGAAGCATACATTATCGGAAGTCTATATTTTGCTGTTTTCTTATGGTTCTCACAAAGTATTTGACCATCTTCAGAGCCTCTCATAGCTAAAAATGCATGTGTCCCCATTCTCCACCCCCTCCCCCGAAAGAAAGCACAGATAAGGAAGACAAATAAAAAACTCAGGCCAAGAGTAGTTTAGTTTCCTGGACTTCACTCACATGTTGCATATCTCAAGTATAAGGGCCGTTTGGTACTTTAACTAGCTAAAAATGCATGTGTCCCCATTCTCCACCCCCTCCCCCGAAAGAAAGCAGAGATAAGGAAGACAAATAAAAAACTCAGGCCAAGAGTAGTTTAGTTTCCTGGACTTCACTCACATGTTGCATATCTCAGGTATAAGGGCCGTTTGGTACTTTAACTAGTTTCCTTGTTTTAAGTTTCAGTCTATATTTTCCATTGTAATTACAGAAATTCTACCAAGTTTTCATTTCATTCCCTGTTGTACAAATTTTATGAGGGATGTGATTAAAATTGTAGATTGCTTCACAAAATTTTGAACAAAGACACAGATAAAAACACAAGCTGGTATTATTGTAATTATAAAGATAAAGAAAACATATCAACTCAAAATGAAAATAAAAAATAAACCAAAAAGTCCTCCAGTTTTTAATCTCACCAAGACATTATTATTATTATTGTTATTATTGTTATTATTATTATTAATAATTATTATAATTATTATTTGTTAGAATATGCAGTAGAATATTCCCTTTGTATTTGTCACAAAAGCAGAATAATCTCACCAAAAACGTAGTGTTCAGATGCATTGTATATGTATATGCAGTAGAATAATCTCACCAAATACGTAGTGTTCAGATGCATTGTATATGTTAATATTAATTAGAATAGATATTATTCTTTAACTCTGTAATATTGTATTTATGTACAGCGATTCTATTCACAATATAAATAGAGACTTGGGTGATCAATATTCAATAGTATTATATTAAAACAAAAGTCAGTACATGTGCAAACCTGGGCTACCACACAAAGAAGTTCCTCATGAGACAAGACAGCAGTTTTGTGATAGCGCTGATAGAGATCAGCTCCAAAAGCACCATATGGTAGCCAGTCAGCAGGAGCAAAATTGACTGCCTCAGCACAATTGAAACCTGACAACCCAAACAAATCATACAAACCTTGACATTAGTTTGTATTTAAGATGGTAATATTTAGTAGAGATAAATCGCGATTGCATACCTAGATTGAAACCTCCATGGTAAGATCTGGGGAAGGTGATAACAAAATTACCGGGCTCCTGGAGAATATCAACAAAGAAAAGAAACACACAAATATTAAATATTAATATTAAATATATACACACAGAAGACATTGACATGCAAATGCTGTAGTACATTGCATTGATTTTCAAGAAAACATGCATGGAGGTAGTGAAAAGGACATATCACAAGTGTGAACCGCATATGAACTTGAAATTAAAATCATAATAACTTTTTAAGTTCAATAAACCCCTAGATAATAAATTTGAGTGCTCATTCTTGACAATGGTATAGCTAACGTGCCTTGCTCATTTCCCAATGAGTCATGTGGCTTCTTTCGAATCAAGTACAACTTTTTAAATTGCTTTATTCCATTTCACATAATAACACCCAAAAAAATGTTATTGAAATCTTTTCTTATAATATGATCACTTCTAAGTATTTTCATATTACATACAAACTCATCCAATTTTAAAATTTTAAAATTCCAATTGTAATAGCAAAAGAATCTTTCCAAATAATATCACCAACTAATAGAACTTTAAAATTTAAAATTTTAACTGCTGAACTAAAATTTTGAAACCACCCAAGTTATATTAAAAGAGTCCACTTATTGTAGAATGCTGACTCATTTTCTATAGATGTCACAATTTACAACAACTTTGCCCATTTGCCTTCAAATTTCATTATTTCAATGAAATTGTGCATTTATAATAGCAAATTAAAAAACTTCACCAATAATAAACCAGGTATATGAAACCTGAAGTATGCTGTAGACGGGAACTCCATTTTCTTGCAAGACAGATGGGTTTAACATCGTAACAAGCTGAAAAAGCAGATCAGGTTGTGCGTCAAAAAGATCAGGAAGACTGCTCCTCATCACCTGCAAAGAAAAGAAGTAGCCCACTTTATCATTATCAACTAATATATGTCCGTTCACATAGGTAAGAAGTTTCATTACTGACAAGTCCTTAAAACAGATATTTTAGAAAACTGCCAGTATTTGAGAACTATACAGATAAATATGGTCCCAAAGATCAACAGAGATTCTAAGATTTCGGATTTTAATGTGGGAATATAATACATAACATCTAATAAAGAAATAAATTGAAATTGAAATTGAAATAAAATGAAATACAGGTTAATCCTGCCAAAAACAAGATCAAATGAAAAACCATAATCACCTTGTAACTTCTAGCAGTGATAATCAAAAAATTAATCTGATTGAAAATTTTAGGGCCGGTTCGGTTTGCATTTCCATTTCCTGATTTCGGGAATTTTACAAAGGAAAAACTTAAAATGCTGAAAATATAATTTTTTCCTTTGTAAAATTTCCAAAAACAGGAAACAGAATGAAAACAGAAAATGAAAACAGGAAATGGAAATGCAAACCAAACATGCCTTATTTATTATGAAAACCTAAATGTTTAATAGTTTTACACTAGGCACAACTACATTCTATTTCAAAAGAAAACCATTAAGTAAAAATTATTAAATTATTATGATAATATGGCTCTCCAAATTTAATAATCCCGATAAATAAGTTTGTTTACAAAATTGCAACTTCAATATTATTTTAAAACTATGTAAAATAGAATAATGACTATCAATCGTCACCTTAAAACAATGATAAAAAAATCTCTCTACACTGCATACTACTCTATTTCCATAAATTTGTTATTTGAAAAAAGTTGGCCAACAATGTCACGGTTAGCTTAGTATTCCACCTCTGCACTAGTTCATATCCTTTTTCAATTAAAAAAAATATATGATTTCAACGAATGAGGTGAGTCATGTAGAAAACACTGTGACTGCATATATCTGAGCTCAAAGACACTTGAAGCACTACACAGGAAAGTAAACAGGCTCTAATTGCAAGTATCATCAAATAAGTTTGACTGATTCCTATGGAAATCTTCAATCCCGCAAGTGCGAGGATAGAAGCAGCAGCAGAATTATAATTCAGTTAACGGTACTATGAAAATATGGGCAGAAGAAATAATAGTGTATAGATATAACAACAATCCAAGACCTACCTTCTCAAAAGAGCTGGCTTGACTACCAGGAACACTGTACCAGCACTTTGGCTCTCCCCTGGAACAACATGGAAATCAGAACAAAACTTGCAAAGCAGAAGAAATGAAGTGAAGCAGGTAGCACACTAGAATCCAAATATAATTTTAAAAATCCAAGATTACAAAACAGATTGCACATGCTAGTAGGCATTGTTATCAAACTCGAGATGTTATGTTACCTAAGATCAGGATTCAAGGGCGGTGAAAGATGTAAATCGTGAGATTGTAAAACGGATAGTAAGACCTACTATAAATATAAAAGCATATTTTAATATAAAAATACAACCATATAATTAATTAATATTAATATATGTATTAAGACCAGTGAAATTTAAGAATGTAGATATTTTTTTAAGATGTTTCAGTATTAATAATTTTATTTATTTATTTGGGTCTAGAAATCTTAATTTATAAACTTATTATAACGAAAAAATACAGAAAGTGAACTGGACAGAAAGCCCAATCCACAGTCGTATTATTTCAAATAAGAGTCCAAAAAAAAAAGCCAGATTTGTGGGCTTGAGAAACATAGAAAAATAAAATAAAATAAAATAGAAAGCTGAAATTTACTATTTCAGTTATCAGTATCAGTTGGCTTGGCTCTAGCAGAACTGAACAGACCAAAGAAGAGTATCAACAAAACTCGAATAGGCGTCAGAGACCAGGGAGAAGAACAGCATTGCGAAGAACCAAGTCACACAAACACCTTTCAGAGAACCCAATCGCATGGACAGCCTCCAAAGAGTCCAGTCAGCAGTCAAGTTTGAAAGGAGAACATCATATCAGAGACAGAGAAAGGGCTGAGGTCAAAGGGAGAGGGCCGAGGTTCAAAAGGGTATCTTCAGCTTGGCAATCTCTTAGTTCAGAAAATTTGGGTTTCCGTCTGGGGAAAAAGTGAATCCAAGCCGCAACCTGGATTTCTCCAAACTCGGCATGGCACGGCATGCCTCCAATCCTACAAGCTGCATGGCGACCCTACTCTGATTCTACGGAGTTACAATTCTACACAAAACACAACACAGCTAGGGGCCAAAAACTCGTAGGGTCATGTGGTGCAGTAAGATCACATTTTTGACAACATTGGTTGAGATGCCACGCCACCACTCAAGGATAATTAAAATCAAAGAATTACAGAGAGAACAAAATTCCAGATTCATGAAACATCCGGTGTGCAAATAAATTTAGTGAAGCACAGTTAAGGAATGGGCATATAGAGGCCCCTAGATAAGTGATAAGAAATTTCTGAGCTTCCCAAAAGAAAAAATGCAGCATAACCTAGACGGTATAATTTCACATTAAAATGAACAAGCAATACAGAGTTAAACAAGTATCATGTATTTCTGAAGAGGAGAGAACTGTCTAAAACTAAATCTCGAGCTGACATGGATACAAGGATATCATTGAAAACCATCTGTTTCTTTCTTCTTTTTTGGAATTAAACATCAATGTTGACCACTTGATTGAATGAAGGTAACAGGTGATAATTAGATTATTCACTTTCCTGTAGCCATAAAACTTTGGCAGACTGTATTTTATGTATGTAGCAACTAAAAAGTGATGCTCAAAAAAATAAGTTATAAGGAATCACTCCAATGCCAAGCAAATGGGAGAAAGGGTTTCAGGCAGAAAAATTAAAGGACCATTACTGGCCATTCATTTTCAAACTAACATGGCATGTAAGAGAGTTCTATTGATCCAAAGTGTTGCTAGAAAGCTTCTTGTTTTTTTATGGGGGATATTTCATAGATTTTTAATTCTCCATGTTTCTTTTCATAATGTTTTGCTATTGAATCAGCAAGTTTAAGTGGTACGGCAGAAGTATAGATGATAAACAAGTTCAATACAGTTGAGTTTTCTCTAACACAACGATATCTTGCTCAAGTGATCATGTTATTGATTATTATTCATAGAGCATGTTTGCCTTATAAAGTGCAGGGATTCCAACTTTAAACCGCCTTCAATTATCCTATTTACATACAGAAAAAAGACTAGCACATAACACCTTGGAGAAAAGGTTCTGTTTAATTTCTACATTTATTTTTTGAAAATCAAACAGTAGTAAAATTAGAGCCAGAATAAATAAATTAGAGCATACCAGTGTAGATAATTCATCGAGTAAAAGCAGTGATCTTCAAAATGCCAGCAAAAGGACGAGAACAGCATCCCAATATAAAGCCAGGGTACCATAACTCCAGTGATATTGTGATGAACAGCTCGGAGCATTGATCCTTTCAACTTAGGCAAGTTATTAAGATTCCATGGGTTAGTTGAGTATTCTTGCCAATCCTTGTCATCAATAGATTGTAGTTTCTGATCAGTTACACGTGGGAAACCACTACCATAGATGGATGTATCCAAGTCATTTCCATACATTACCTCAACTTCACCAACCAATCCCTCTACAATCTCCCAAAACTTTTTCTCGATTTGCACCCTTGAAACAGGCCCCTGTCCAAACCATCTCCTCCTTGACCGGTCTGCCATGCGTTTAAAAGCTTCCAATGAATAATGTTTCCCAGGCACAAAACCAAAGCTGTCCCTATCAGAATTCAAGCAGCTAAAACAATACCAGTTTCCAGGGGGGATTTGCTTCAGTGGTGGGGAAAGGCAATAAATATGCCAGCCCTTATCGCACCTGTCACACAAAAGCATGACTTCCCCATGCAAACCACTTTTGCATTGCTCACAAATCTGATCGTGTTCTTCTTCCTGCACTTTACAATCCTTACCTTTCAAACAATCTTCACTCCGCTGATGCCTCTTGGATACCGAAGATTGTACCCCTTGATCACTCTTACAGTCCTCGTCCACACCCTTCCTACAACTCTGAGACGCAGCTTGATTCATCCGGTTGTAGAAATTCTCGTAATCATATAAATGCTCTCGGTACAACTGACATATCACATGCTTAGCACAGTCTGAAGTCTTCCCAGCTGACCTTACAAACCGAGCAACATCACCCCATTTCTTTCCATCAACAACCTTATCATATCCGCCAAACCGCTTCACTGCATTGAATAGCTTACACAAGTCCAACTCCTCTCCCTCAAACACAACCCTCTTCTTAGACTTCTTACTACAGTGATCCTGCAAAAACCTAGAGTAATCCAACTCAAAAGTCTTGGAATCACAAGCAGCAGGACGTGCCTGGAGCTTGTGAATGGCCTGTGTTTTAGTAGGGAAAGTGAAAGAATCCAGATCCAAAGCAAAAGGGGGTTTCCAACCCTTTGGAGGCACAATTTTACAAATCCCATAAGGTTCAGCTTCAGGTCTAATCTTGTAAATAAACTCTAAAGGATCCTTGAATTCATCCTCAGTTGGATAATAAACAGGTCCCGCTGGAACACTCGAAGAACCACAAGATGCAACACTCAAACTTGGCCCTACAACACCTTTCTCAACAGCCCTAGGTTTACCCTTCCCCATTTCTACTCTTTACTCTACACTATTGAGCACCACAAATTCATGAATGTGAAAGATTAATAGTAGAGAGCAGTTGCAGTTTAGTTACCTTTTTCGTGAAGTGAAGTGAAGTCAAGGAGACGAAGATGGTGGTTAGACTCAGATTTTTGGATAATAAACAAAAGTGCAATCTTCTTCCTTTTTTTTTTTTCCTTTTCTGTCTTTCTGTAATTTCGTCTGTTATTAAATAGCTTACTCTGCCGTATCTCGGTGGAAAGCTTTCTTTGGAGAAAAGATAACAATCAACGCGATGGTTCGGTTAGGCTTGTACAAGTAAGGCCCAGTCACAGAAACGGAAATGCCAAAATCTGCTTTTTGCACCACCCTTTGCTATTTGCCCTATCTGAAAAAAAAAGAAAAAATTTATATAAAAATAAATAAATAAATATTTGAGTCTCAGGCCAAAAAATAATGATACGAGTCTTGGCCAAAAACAAAAAATTATATGGGTCTCTTTTTGAGATATCAACCGTCAGAAATAGTAACTAATTCTCTTTTTTAAATTGAGCTCACATAAAATTATTATTAGGTGACTACAAAATGTCGCTCAATTTTTACTAGAATAAGATTGAACTCTCATGATTAATTTCATAGTTATTTTGATTTTGAAAAAGAATATAGTATAACAAATTGTATTTTGACAAAAGAAAAATGCCTAGAAGAGCTAAAGAGCTACGTTACCACGGGTACTAGGGAGGAGAAAATACGCTTAGTAAAATTTGATTTCGAGACGCTTAGGCGATAATTGTGCCAAATTACCATCTAAATTGACTTTACAGGTTCATACAATGTTTGTTTCTTTGCACATCATCTATTATATTTATTATATATATTATTTATGAAGCATCCACATCTTTCTCAATTGTTGCGCGGCGTGTGTGACATACGTCGGACACGGTCACATTTTTAACATCTATCTAGATGTATTTAATAAAAAAATTATTTTTTATCGGCTCGACATTTCAAGGCAATACCTCTATTTTGCTAGAAACTCATAAACTGACACATATGTATAGCATGCCCGACACTTTCGAAACACTTTTCGTAATTTTTTTTCGTAAAAAATTACTTTAAATACTATATGTCAAATAAAATTGTAAAGCTTAACAAGATATTTTGGAAAAATGAATAGTTTATCAACTTATATTTTTTCGCTATGTTATCCTGATAATTTTTATATTATATATTTTTTCTAATATACTCCATCTATTTTGAAATATTAGTCACTTTTACTTCTAAAATATTACTCTCTTTAAAATACCAAGATAACATTTATTGCTATTTTTCCAAATCTATCCTTCATTTACTCATTTATAGTCATTAATAAAGAGTAACACTCTTAAAATTTTCAACTTTCAAAAAAGAGATAATATTATCTTACTAGCATTAACTTTTGATGAGAGATGACAGTTTCTCTCTCCTTTTTATCTCTCTCCTTCTCCCTTCATGTATATATTTGGTTTTGATTTGTACAGTATTACAGTGTAGATCTCCTTTACCGGTTTTTTGTATTAGTAAAATCTATGCTGGTGTTAAAAGCTATTTTGTGATGATAAAGGTTAAATTTTTGGGGTCCTAGATGAAGCTACAAGGAATCGACATGCCAAGTTTCATCTAGAAGATCCAGAAATCTTATTTAGCTTCCGATGAGGTTTAGTAAGGTATGTATTGGCCAGATCTGAAGTTGGAGATGTTTTTGAAGGAACAAAATTGACCAGATCTGCGTTCGGAGTCGTAGTTGGAGACACTTATTGATCAGATCCTATTGCAGAAAAAAGATTTCATCAGATCTAGATTTGGATGCTCAATCTTCGTTGATGTGCAAGCTTCCAAACGGCTATAAAAACTCTGATTTCCATCTCTTCCAGTGAGTGAATCTAATTTTAGTGATTGTATCTTTGATTTTGTTGCATCACTGGTTGATCTACTATATCTCAAGTTATTCCCTCTACCTTTTAGTTTCACCGTGCTAAAATTGAGCAGATGAGAATTTCCTTGTTGTTTATGTTATGAGGCTTTTGCCTTTGTGCATGAATGAATGAATTCTCCGGTTGGCCAAAAAAAGAAAAAATCAAGAATAAATATAATAAAATATTTCTACAAAGATTTTCTATCATTTTTCTTTTGTTAAATTTATCATATGGTCCCTACACCTTAACTCGTTTTCGTTTTAATATCTATGTTTAAAAACCATTTTTTAGTCCTCATATATGTCTCTATTAATTAAATTAATCCCTACACTCATTCTTTCGTTAGTCCTTATACATTTTAATTTAAAAATTAAATAAAACAAATACTGATATGACAAGAGTAAAAAGAAGAATATAGGAGCTAAAAAAGAATCAATCCAAACAAAGGAAAACGTATATATGTATAGAGACTAAATCATATAGTTAATAAAAATATAAGAATTAAAAAGAATAACATAATGAGTCCATATATGCATCGTTGATTGAGTCACAAATGTTTCCTTAATCACATACGATTAGATTAATGTCGTTAGCATCTAAACTGATAACAAGTCGGGGAATAACCTCAAAAACAGTTAGCATGTGTAATGACTAAAATAAATACTTTTTAAGGTATAGTGACAGAAATGAAAACAAATGACTTTTATTTTTGTCATTTAGGGCCAATTTATTTAAATACAAAAATAATTGTTTCTGATAATAGATAGAATATTGATTTTTTTTAATTGATTATTGTGAAATCAAAAATTATTTATATTTAGTTGAAATAAAAATTCTATCTTTTACTACTTTTGATTATTTTAAGAAGTACAAACAAATATACTAAAAATTCATAAAAATATTTTTTCATTAAAATAAGTGCTTAATTTTTACAAATAGATTATTAATTTAGTCCCTAATGACTTGAAAAAAGTGGTTATATTAATTTTTTTTTGTTACAGTATTTTTTCGGATTTGATGGTTACACATGTAGAAATACGTGATTACAACGTAAAAATAAAAATTCAACAAAACTTCTACGTGTGTAACCAGATATTTTAACGTATGTAACCATGAGTATAAAGTAAGTACAAAAAACGTGAGTACGAAAATCTTTTTTCTTTTTAAAATGTTAAGTGATCAAAATGATGGACGAAGATGAAAGTAGAACTAAAATGAAGATGTGAATTTAGTCAAAAAATGAAAGAAGAGAAACCTGATCATTTGTTGATTCTATTTAGATCTCTTAGTTTTGTTACGTATATTTTACATCGTTTCATTTATGATACACAAACTTATATTTTTATGGTTCCTTCTACCATACATCACGTTCCAAATGGTGTATGGTACACCACATAATAAAATGTATACAAAAAATGTTCAATATAATAATAAATCATATATTTTATGTGTATGCATACCTATTTGATCTTTTTTCTTTTAAACGGGCTATAATCAATTAAATATAATTTCATAACTTGTGTATGATACACCACTTTAAAATTGGTAAATGTTAAAATCCACCTATAACGGGTTTAAAAAACTTAATAATTAACAAATATAAATAAAAAAAAGGTGTATAAAATGATACATTTAATTTAAAACTGCATGTAGTTCATATTTTTTTTATTGGTATATAATACACCACTTTAAAAATGGTGTATCATAAAATCCACCTATTTTTATAAACAAATCCAAATTGAAGTTTTTTAAACAAAACTCTAAAATCTATTTGAATCATTCTTAAAATGTTTAGCGATCAAAATGATAGATGAAAATAAAAGTAGAACTAAAATGAAGATGTGAATTTAGTTAAAGAATGAAAGAAAAGAAACCAAAGAGCCAAAAAAGAAAGAAAGAAAAGAAACCTAACCATTCGTTAATTTTATTTAGATCTATTGATTTTTGTTACGTATATCTTATGTCGTTTCATTTATTATACACAAACTCATATTTTTATAAATAAATTCAATAGATAAAAATATATGATATGACATTTGAAGTAATTTTTTTTTAATTATCAAATCAATGGTTAAAAGTGTTGTGAACTATGTTGTGAATTAACACAAACTAAAGAGAATATAAAATAAAGTAAAGAGAAGACAAGAGTAGAGAGGAAGAGAGAATATTGTTTCATCATTACAATAGAGTCCTATTTATAGGCATGTATCACACACCTTAGGAGACAATACACATAATGAGGAGTCAATACACATAATGGGTAATAACATTAAGAGTTACAAAGAAATGCTTAGGATCCCTTTGTAGCATAGGATCCCTTGGTGAACTTGAAGGTGGATATCCATTTTATAACTTATTCATAACACTCCCCCTTGGATGTCCATGACTTTAGAATGTGTCTCGTTAAAACCTTACTAAGAAAAACTCAGTGGGAAAAACCTTAGTGAAGGAAAAAGAGTACATCATTCTTTTAAAATGTCATCAGATACTGTCTCATTAAAAACCTTGCAAGGAAAAACCCAATGGGATAAAAACCTTAGCGAAGGGAAAAAGAGTACAGTCAATATTAATTTCTCCCCCTCATTTAGACCTTCGTTTCTAAGACAACGAAGTCCAATCTTTCTTACTAGTGGTTCAAAAACTTTAGTTGGCAACGACTTTATAAAGAGGTCTGCCAAGTTGTCACATGAGCGAATTTTCTCAACCTTTATTTCACCATCCTTTATAAGATCATGAGAATAAAAGAATTTTGGTGAAATGTGTTTTTTCTATCTCTCTTGATATAACCTTCTTTCATCTGGGAAATACATGCAGCATTATCTTCGTATAAAATCGTTGGAGTCAATATTCCGGAAGACAAACCACAAGTGTCTTGCACATGTTAAATCACAGATCTCAACCAAACACATTCTCGACTCGCTTCATGTAATGCTATAAGTTCCGCATGATTGGAAGATGTGGATCCTTCAGTTTGTTTCGTGGATCGCCATGAAATGGCTGTACCACCATGTGTAAACAAGTCTCCTGTCTGTGAACGACCTTGATGAGGGTCAGACTTATATCCAGCATCTGCATAGCCAATTAAGTTTGACTTAGACTTATTCGAGAAAAATAAACCCATATCCATTGTACCTTTAAGGTAGCGAAGTATGTGCTTAACACCATTCCAATGCCTTCTTGTAGGACAAGAACTATATCTTGCTAGTAAATTAACAGCAAATGCTATATCAGGTCGAGTATGACTAGCAAGGTACATTAGTGCCCCAATTGCTCTAAGATAAGGTACTTCAGGACCAAGTAGTTCTTCATCATTTTCTCGAGGTCTAAAAGGGTCTTTGTTCACATCAAGTGACCTTACAACCATTGGGGTGCTCAATGGATGTGATTTGTCCATATAAAATCGTTTTAATACCTTTGCTCTATAAGCCTTTTGATGCATTAAAATTCCATCATTCAAATGTTCAAGCTGTAATCCAAGACAAAACTTTGTCTTTTCCAAATCCTTTATCTCAAATTCATCCTTTAAGCAATTTGCAGCTTTTGGAACCTCTTCAAGAGTCCCAATAATATTTATATCATCAACATATACAGCAATTATGACAAATTCTTTGCCAGAACTTTTTATAAAAATACATGAACAAACTGGGTCATTCTTATATCCTTTCTTCAATAGATATTGATTAAGGCGATTATATCACATACGTCCAGATTGCTTTAGTCCATAAAGAGATTTATTCAATTTAATTGAATAATTCTCTCAAGAACTTGACTTATATGCTTCAGGCAAATGAAATCCTTCAGGGAGTTTCATATAAATATCATTTTCAAGTGAGCCATACAAATACGCCGTAACAACATCCATTAGGCGTAAATTAAGCTTTTCGCGTACTGCTAAACTGATTAAGTACCGAAAAGTAGTTGCATCCACCACAGGCGAGTATGTTTGCTCAAAATCAATACTAGGTCTTTGTGAAAAACCTTGAGCAACAAGTCGTGCTTTGTATCTCACAATTTCACCTTTTTCATTCCTTTTCCGCACAAAAACCCATTTGTATCCAACCGGCTTTACGCCTTCGGGTGTGCGTACCACAGGACCAAAAACTTTGCGTTTTTCAAGCGAGTTCAGTTCTGCTTTCATTGCATCTTTCCACTTTGGCCAATCATTTCTTTGTGCACATTCTTTAACAGATTTCGGTTCTTGATCCTCATCATCATTTATTGATTCAAGCGCTATTTTGAATGCAAAAATATCATCAACTTCAATTTCATGTCGATTCCATTGTATTCCATCCATGACATAATTTATTGAGATCTCAGTATTTTCAATAATTTCAGGTACCTGAGTTTCTTTTGAAATTGAAATATCAATTATGTCCGAGGATTCTTCAGGAACGTCTATGTCCTCAATTCGACCATCTTCTTTCTTATTTCTTTTTCTTTTCCGAGGATTTTTATCTTTGGAACCAATGGGTCTGCCACGTTTCATTTTGGCTTCAGACTCATTTGCAACTTTAGATTGCCCAACAGGGACATCAATCTTTATTGGAGTATTAGCAGCTGGCACATATGATTTAGTTACTCCTTTTGGGTCAGTAAATGCATTTGGTAATTTGTTAACCAAACTTTGCAAATAAATTATCTTTTGAACTTCTAGTTCACATTGTTTTGTACGAGGATCAAGATGAGATAAAGATAATTCATGCCAACTTATCTTTTTATCCAACTGCTTAGTTTCTCCCCCTAATGTTGGGAAAACAGATTCATCAAAATGGCAATCAGCAAAACGAGCTGTGAATAAATCTCCCGTCAATGGCTCAAGATATTTTATTATGGACGGAGATTCATAGCCAATATATATTCCCAACCTCCTTTGAGGACCCATCTTTGTGCGTTGTGGTGGAGCAATTGGAACATATACCGCACTTCCAAATATTCTTAGATGGGAAATATTTGGTTCCTGACCAAAAACCAATTGTAAAAGGGAGTACTCATGATAACTTGTAGGCCTGATGCGAACAAGTGCTGCTGCATGCAAGATTGCATGTCCCCAAGCAGAAACGGGAAGTTTTGATCTCATTAGCAATGATCTTGCAATTAATTTTAGACGCTTGATGAATGATTCTGCAAGCCCATTTTGAGTATGAACATGTGCTACAGGATGTTCAACATCAATTCCAATTGACATACAATAGTCATTGAAAGCTTGAGATGTAAATTCACCAGCATTATCAAGGCGAATTTTCTTAATTGGATAATCAGAAAAATGTGCTCTCAAACGAATTAGTTGAGCTAGTAATCTCGCAAACGCCTGGTTGCGAGTGGACAATAAGCAAACATGTAACCATCTAGTTGACGCATCAATCAAAACCAAAAAGTATCTAAATGGTCCACATGATGGATGTATAAGTCCACAAATATCACCTTGAATGCGTTCTAAAAAATTGAGAGATTCACTTCCAATTTTTGTAGGTGATGGTCAAATAATTAATTTTCCTTGAGAACAAGCAGCACATAGGAAATTATTCGATTGAAGAATTTGCTGGCTCTTCAAATTGTGCCCACAAGAGTTTTTAATTATTTTTCGCATCATAATTGATCCAGGATGGCCTAATCGTTCATGCCAAGTAACAAATGCACTTTTTTCCGTAAACTTCTGGTTTACTATAGCATTTGTTTCTATTGTACTAATTTTTGTGTAGTACAAACCGGAGGAAAATGAAGGTAATTTTTCCAATATACATTTCTTATTTGAAATGTTCTGAGTGATGTAAAGACACTCAATATTTCCTTCATTTGTTGTCTCAATATGATATCCATTTTTGCGAATATCCTTAAAACTCAATAGATTTCTTTGAGACTTTGGAGAATATAAGGCACTCTCAATGTGCAATTTTGTTCCTCCAGGTAACAAAATATTAGCTCTTCCGGAGCCTTCAATTATATTTGCACTACTAACATTGGCGTCTTGCATCATTAAATTATAAAAATACTTCTTATTTTTAAGAATAGTATGCGTTGTTACGCTGTCTGCAAGACATATATCTCCATTATGGATGCGGTCACCCATTCTTCATAAAATAAAATAAGATTGAATTAACGAGTAAACACAACTAAAAATAACAATAAATAATAAATTGAAATTAAAACCCAAAATTTTATTGCTTCCATAGAAATTGAGAAATACATCAAAGAAAAATTAAAAAAAACTAGAAATACATAAAAATTCACTAACATGAAAATAAAAACATTTTATTTTTGGACACTTCCATCTCCAATAAGGTGGTCAATTTTTCCTTCTGAATGAGCAAAGAAATCACCAATTTCCAAGTGAGTAACATCCATTTGACCATCATCAAAATCATCATCATCTATACCAGCAAAATTAGTCTCTATTCCTTTCCCTTTATTTTTAAGGGACTCTTGGTATAGATGATGCTTTGGTGTACGGCAAAGACGAGCCCAATGGCCTTGGCTACCACAACGATGACAAACATTTTTTGTATGCTCGCTTTTCACACCCTTTGCCTTTTTATTCTTTCCACTATTTTTTCACTTCTGGTGGGAAAATATAGAATTATTACCACGACCATAACCACGCCCACGTCCACGTCCACGACCATTATTTCGGCCGCGACCACGACCATTATTTTGTCCTTGGTCATGTGATGCAACATTCACTTCTGGGAATGGAGCAGTTCCAGTTGGACGAGACTCATGATTTTTCATCAATAGCTCATTATTTTGTTCAGCAACAAGAAGGCAAGAAATTAATTCAGA
The DNA here is from genome assembly GCA_037177725.1 of Cyamopsis tetragonoloba. NCBI lineage: Eukaryota > Viridiplantae > Streptophyta > Magnoliopsida > Fabales > Fabaceae > Cyamopsis > Cyamopsis tetragonoloba. Next base: position 33,949,699 of record CM074120.1, on the reverse strand, counting down.
ATATTTTTTAAAACCTTTTTCACGATATTGTTGCTGCAAGACCACATTGGATGCATGAAAAGTAGAGAATGTTTTCTCTAACATATTACTTTCTGTGACCGTTTCTCCGCATAATTACAATTTAGAAGTGATTCTAAATAGTGCAGAGTTATAATCGCTTACATTCTTAAAATCTTGTAAGCGTAAGTGCATCCATTCATATCGAGCTGTTGGAAGAATTACGGTCTTTTGGTGGTCATACCTTTCCTTCAAATTAATTCAGAATATTTTTTAAAACCTTTTTCACGATATTGTTGCTGCAAGACCACATTGGATGCATGAAAAGTAGAGAATGTTTTCTCTAACATATTACTTTCTGTGACCGTTTCTCCGCATAATTACAATTTAGAAGTGATTCTAAATAGTGCAGAGTTATAATCGCTTACATTCTTAAAATCTTGTAAGCGTAAGTGCATCCATTCATATCGAGCTGTTGGAAGAATTACGGTCTTTTGGTGGTCATACCTTTCCTTCAAATTTTTCCAAAGAACCGAAGGATCTTTCACAGGTACTCATTTTTGAGTCCCTCATGGAGGTGGTGACGAAGGAAGATCATGGCTTTAGCTTTATCTTGACTAGATGTTTTGTTTCCTTCTTTGATTGTGTCACCAAGACCTTTTGCATCTAAATGAATTTCTGCATCTAGTATCCATGACAAATAATTCTTTCCAGAGATGTCAAGTGCCACAAACTCAAGATTGGTAAGATTCGACATTCTGAGTATTAAAAAAAACAAGTTTAGAAAATTATTATGAATATATAACATATATTCTTCAAATATTAAATACGATAGTGATATTTTCACTTTTAATTAGTATTGAAAGAAATTCATAACCAAAATATATTTTAAATGGAATAATTGAAATAATATCATTTAATAGAATTTAGAATTTGAATAATAAACCAAACATAAATATAATTGGAATAACATATTTAAATATTCAGCAACTAATCATAAATTTACCATTCAATTTTATTAGTCATCCACTGAGACAATTCTAACGGCCAGTTCGGAGACAAGTATAGCATATTTTAAATAGTTAAAAACATAAAACAAATTTGCTAGAATATAAATGTTAGAGACAAAAAGTAGAAGTAAAAAAAAAAGCCGGAGCGCGATAGACTAGTCAAGACCGGCTTGAGAAGGAAGAGAGAGTTAAGGTTAGATTCTAGAAATTAAAAGTTTAGAAGTTAAGCCGTTCTTACTCTAGATCCCAACATACCTTTTCACCAGAGCTTTCGTGCTGATAACGTGTTGTGAACTAACACAAACTAAAGAGAATATAAAATAAAGTAAAGAGAAGACAAGAGTAGAGAGGAAGAGAGAATATTGTTCATTGTATTTTATCATTACAATACACATAATGAGGAGTCAATACACATAATAGGTAATAACATTAGGAGTTACAAAGAAATGCTTAGGATCCCTTTGTAGCATAGGATCCCTTGGTGAACTTGAAGGTGGACATCCATTTTATAACTTATTCATAACAAAAAGCCATTTGTATATAAATGCACAAATTTTTACTTATACACTTTAAGTGAAACCATCTTACATGTACCTTTGTTTATAACATCTTATAAAATAAAGACATCATATTGAACACTATATATATAGTAGACTATAACATCTTAGAAAGTTATATGCAAATATTCTCATCATTTGCATCAAACTGTTAATTATTTTCAGATTATTAGTAGCAACGCTCTCTAAACACTGGATCAATGTTCTTCCTCCACTTGTTGTTATACATCTCCAATAACTTATCAGCTGGTGTTAAACCTGCATTTAGTCCCATATGGATGAAAAAAATTAAGGGTGTCAAATTTGCTCATCATATACCATGTTTGCAAGTTCAAATATTACTCCCATTTCAAAAGAATTTAATTCTTTTTTTTTTTATTGAGTATCCTCTCACCATATTATTAAAGATAAAAATCTAATCTCTCGGATGTAAACAAACATGCCCTCTCAAGTGATATGCTTTATATAAGATTCAAAGTGTAATTGTTCTAAATGTCTTCCGGTGTTTTGAAAACCGAACACAACCGGCTAATTCGGATTAGTCTAACCGAGAACCAAACCCAAAACCAGTTTGATTATGTTGTAAACAAACATGCCCTCTCAAGTGATATGCTTTATATAAGATTCAAAGTGTAATTATTCTAAGTGACTTCGAGTGTTTTGAAAACCAAACAGAATCAGCCGGTTCGGATTAGTCTAACCAGGAACCAAATCCAAATTGAACTCTCTTAAAATAGGGTTTGAAACCAGAAAACCGAACAAAACAGGTAAAATGTGCACGAACTTTGACCTTAAGCATCAAACTAGTTTCTTCAAATATACGCAAAAAATACAGGAAAATACACTACTAAGTATTGAACCTATGACTTATCCAACATTCCCACACACAGCCACCCAGACAGCAGCACTTTTAGTCTTTTGGTGTGCTGTAATTTATATGTATCATTAATAACATCAAATGATAAATTAAATTAATTTATGACTTTAGAAAATCACGTAACACTATATTAAATTTACGAATAATATATTAATCGATGTGTATATATATAAACTGGTTCAATTAGAGTCTAACGATAGTTGAACCAATAAACCTTCAACTAGTGATTCCAATGATTTAATGGTCGGTCCGCATTTCAAAATATTAATATTTTCATATTATTTGAGCAAAGTCACTATAAGGCTTTAATAATTTATAACAAGGATAAAGAACAAAAGTAAGAAAACTAGACTTTACTATCTGTGATATAATGGAATTAAGTTCTTAAATCTTAAGAGGCACGTGATTTTCACTTTTATATATGTTTTCCTTGTCTCAAACCAAGATCAACAAATGATATTAATACTTAATTAGTTAATTACCTGTTTTAACCACTTCCTTTAATGGATCCAGAAAAACAGATTCATTTAAGCATCTTCTGTCCAAGCCATCCTTCAAAATGATACATGCTTGATTTAATTCCAAACTTCCACATATATAATAAAATTAGCATCAAATTTAACTATATTTAAGTCACCTTTGCCCACTTCAACACATTTTCAGCAACATGTTGCAGTGTTCTACCTTGAAATGGAGTTCTTAAACCACTTATTGGAACCTAAATACATAAACAGCATGCATTAGATCCTAATTCAGATTTCAGAGAAAAGGTGCAGAACAACAACTAACTAACAACATTTGATTTTGGAATGATATTTTTCATTACCATATTCCTTAAATTTTGTCTATCTTCAGGGGTCCAATCAGCAATCATATCCAGAACATTGTGTAGTGAAACCTCATCATATAATAGACCTACCTGACACACATATATTGGAAAGAAAGATAGTTACCATAGAATGTAATGAAATTAATTAGTTGGATATTTGTTAAATTGAACAATATATAAAATCAAAAATCACAGATTAGTTACAGACTTATAGTGTAAACACTTTTCATAAGTAGTGCTCGTGCTAACACATAGAAATTACTTTTTAAACTTTTACGCGTGTTATGAAACAAAATCAATGGTTATAATTTGTTACTGTACACATCCTGAACACGTTCAACCGCGGTAAAAAGAAGCATAAACAAACACACACTGATATAACAGATCAATTGAAAATTTACCCAAAAAGCTGGAAGAGCACATAACATGTCCAAAGGTCCCCCATCAGCACCCCTCATTTCCATGTATCTCTTAAGCCTAACCTGCACAAAATTTTATATTTGGCAAACTTAGCGCACAACATTTAGAGATAATATTCAAAATTATCAATTTTGTTTAATGGAAATTTGTCTGAACCTCAGGAAATATGGTTGTAAGATGATTTTCCCAGTCACTGAGTGTTGGAACCTGACCTGGAATTGCAGGTAACTTACCTGCCATGAAATCCTGCACATTCATAAATCATTCATTATGTGATTAAACAATGCAGAAGAAAAAGAACAAGAAAAATAGCATTAGTGGAATGACAGTGAGGAATTTGAGAGATAAGAATGGAAGATAACCCTGAATGACAAACCGCCACAATCAATATACTTGTTTCTTCTATAAACAAACATCATTGGTACATCAAGGGCGTAATCAACATATTGTTCAAACCTATAAGATCATCAGAAAACAAACATAAAGTAATTGTCATTATAATAGATTTCACCTTTTTTACAGGTTAAAATAGATATTTCTTAGCAGTTCAGTTTGAAGCGTTAAGAACTAAGAAAGGAAGGTGTTTCTAAAACACTAAGTTCTATCTTTCTTAGGGGTTATGAGAAAAGAAACGCTAAGAAAGAACCTCTTAAGAAAAAGATGAAGCAGCTATTATTTCAAATAACAACTAGAAAAGATCTTTCTTTCTTAATGGTTAAAACTTTAATAGGTATGATATAACCTTTTTTTAAGGGTTAAAAAATACTTTTCTTAGAGTTTTAAGAACTAGGGAGCCAGACCACTAAGACTGGTCTTAGTGGTTATCTTAGACACGCGATTTTCAAATTTATTTAAAATATGAACGTACCCAAAAGTGTCATGAAAAACAAAGGGAAGCATGCCGGTGCGACGTTTGTCAACTTGATCCACCTTATAGCTGTTTGCAACACCCTAAACAAAGTTGAATGCAGAAACAAATATTTGCACATTAAGGTGAACAATGATTCAAACAAATCTAAACCTTCTTATGCTGAGATGACCATTAGGAATTCCTTCAGTGAAAGGCGAATTTGCGAATAAGGCCGCTGCTAACTGGTTTAATTTTTATACAAGTTAGATTAGATTAGATTAGATTAGATTGAATATGAATCGCGAAAAAAATTCAGTAACATTAGAACGAAACAGAATTCCTCACAGGTTGCAACGCGAGGCTTGCGCGCATTTTCTTGATCATGTCTGCTTCAGAACTAAAATCCAGGTTCACCTAAACACACATTGAAGTTTGATCTGTTATTTCAAATTGGAAGCATTAATTTTACTGAGAAGAGATGAATTAATTTGCCAAAGTATCTAGCTTATAAAAATAATAATTTGATTTCTTCTTGACTATAACCAGTAATTGAAGCATGAAATTAAAATATATCTCACCTGAACAGAGCATGTCATTAACAATGGTTCAATCCCAGGTAAAGCATTTTGATTGAAGTAATTATGCATAATGTTATATCGTACCTGCAAGAACTCAATATAAATATGTTAACAATTGAGAAAGTGAAACCAAATATTAAAGTTGTCACAATGGATGATAATATTAACCAATATTAGGTAGAGTTTGAATTCAACATGGTTAGTTAGTAGTGGCTTGAGATAATTATGCTGTAAAAACTTGAATAAATGAAGTGTTCAGCAGAAAAATGATTTAATTGCATTTTTATACAAGTTTAAACTTTTTCCTTTTAATTTTATAATTTTAGTACCCAAATTTTCAAAATTTGCAAATATCTTTTGTTTTTTTGAAGTGTATGCTAGCTGACCAAAATTTCGAAATTAAAATATGACTAGAGGTACCAAAATTATGTAAAATACAAATTTGAGGGATTAAAACCACAATTAAATCAAAAAGAAATTGGTTCATCAGTGACGACGACGACGACAACAACAACCCTTATCACACTAGATAAAATCAGTAAATGGATCAAACGACGTCATTGTGCAAAGCAACTATTTGAAATGTGAGTAAATTTATGATAACACTGTAATTTTAGTTCAATTTTTTTTTCTTTTTTATTGTTTTTGGGACAAATCTTAGTTCAAAATTCTGAATTAAAATTAATTTTTTATATAATTCAAAGTGTATTTATAGGAATTCAAATCGAGAAGCTACTACTTAAAACTTCACTTTTATGCCACTAAACCAACCTATTGAATTTGAATTAAGTGAATATTACCTTAGGCACTTGAGGTATGTCTTCCAATTTCCATTTAGGTTGGAAACCTAATCCCAAAAATCCAATTCCCATTTCCTCTGCTACAGTTTTAGCCTATAAGAAACAACACATAATAAATTGTGATGTACTTCTCAGTATCAAATACAAAAATTTAAATAAAAAAATAAATAAATTGCACATATACTAACCTGATAAAGATGAGAATTGATCTCATCACAAGTTTGGTGCAATGTTTTGAGAGGCCTACCACTAAGCTCAACTTGACCACCAGGCTCTAATGATATACTTTGCTTTTCCTAGAGCAGAATTTCCTTTAATTTGCTTTCAAATATAGTTTCTTGCAAATAAAAATTATTCAAGTGCAATTTCTACTTACAGCAAATTCCAAACCCAAATTACAGTCTACTAAGGCATAGATTTTCATAGATATTTTTTTTTAAAAAAAAAACAACAAATGATTTTTATAGGACTTACCTTTTTGAGTCCTATGACATTGTCTCCTTCCATGATTTTATCCCAATCAAACCTCTCAGCAATGCCATTGAGTAAAGCTGATATTTGTTTGTATTTAATTGGGCGTAGAGTTTCAAATTCAAAGCCAAACTTCTCATGCTCTGTACCTATTCTGCAGAGACCATAGGTAAATCAAGTAAATATATATAAAATTAAATTTAGATCCTCTCATTTTTTTTTTCCGATGTTTCTCATGTTATGGGAAAAACTGACACAACAAAAAATTTTAATTAATAATGATGAAATGATAATAAATTTTATTATAATTTTATTATATTTATCTCTCGTGTAACATAAAAAACAAAATAGCTAAACACAAAAAAAAGAAATAAATCCTATATAATTTTATTTATTTGTTAAACTTTAGACACAATATTAATTAATGAATTAAAATCTCTTGTATCACTTTCAAATGTTAAGTTTTCTTTCCACAAATAAAAATTGTCTATATCATTTAGATATTACAACTTTAAATTTTTATTTAAATTACACTTCAATTCTTAAATAAAATGGACAACATATATATAACTAGTAAAATATAAACTTGTGGTAAAAAATCTTTTGAACCTAAAAATAGTAGTTATTATTGAATAGAATGTTGTAACAACAAAGGTAGACAAATTTAGATTGGTGAAACAGAAACTTAGATGCAGTTTAATTTTTCATTAGTAAAATTTAATCTACTTCAACACAAATTTGGTGAAAATATTTTGAGTTAAAAATTAATTTATTTTAACAGCTATTAGATATTTTTATTTAAAAGTATATTTGATAAATTAAATATTATTTAGATATAAGTAAAAATGTTTTGTGCTACTAGAAATAAATTAAAATTACTCTAAAATCAAGATTGTTTAACTCAAAAAAGACGTCAAACTTTTTACCATAAAACCGATTTTAAAAGAGAGTTTAATTGTAACTCAATTGAGTTAATTTATGCAAACTAAAAAAATTAAATTACTTTTAACACTTTATATTATATACATTATAAAACACTTTGTTCACTGAAAACAAACACATACTTGATACTTAACACATGAAAGCGATAGATATATAGGTATTGAATAAACAGTTTTTTTTAAAATGTACGATATATTATTGCACAGGTTAAATATTTTAAAGGAAAAATTTTTATAAAAAAAGACAAAAATTAATTGAGTTTTGTAAACATGTATTTATTATTTATATTTTTTATTTTTTATTTTGCAATTCTTATCATATACAACTATTACATAGGTTAAAAAAATCTTAATAAAAATGGCATAACTTGGCAAAAAGAGAAGAAGAGTAGAATAATTTAGTTTAATTAATTCACCTCCACATTTGTTTGGGCTTGCAACCAGAAACAAAATAATTAATGAGATCATCTTTTGTTAAAGGTTCTGTGGCCATAACAGGAGCTTCTATTGCTGGCCCGGTTGCAACAATGACTCTGTGTCCTCGTCCGCATCTGATTCCTGCTCTCTCTTTGTACAAATTAAAGTTATTAAACTCATAATGTGGAGAACTAATATTGCAAAAAGAAGACAAATTAAAAGGGTTTCCTTCCCTTTGGGTTGACTCCATTTTCCCCAAAACCATAGAACTTGGTGTCCATTTCAGGTAAAGGTGTCCCATTTTGCCACACTGAAATAACATTATAAATTAAACCATCATTTTTCTCTTTGATTTGCTAAAATTTTTCCACTATATAGAGTTCTTATTATCATTTAAGAGTTTTTATAATTTAGTGTGTAACTTTATGAAAATTACTTTTCTGCCCTCAACTTTTAAAATCATTCATATTATAATAGTTGACAACCTTGATCCTCAATTTTATATAAATGCCATTTAAATTTATATTAGTTAAACAAACAAAAGAACTAAAGATGAAGTGAATTAAACTCATTAAAAGTTTTAAAAATAAAAACTAAAATAAAATAACTTTGCAAAATCCATAATAAATGTAATCTATTAATTCTTGTGAGAGACATGCTATACAATATACATGTAATGCTACAACTTACATTAGTATATATAGCTCCCACATTGATTACTACTTGCTAATTAACACCAAAAATGCTATAACCAGGGTTAAGTACATCATTTAAAAAATGAGGTGTAACTTACATTTTTTAATAACATGACTAAATCTCAGTATTTTTCTGTAATTTTTTATTTGTTCACTAATGCAAAGAAATAATATTATTTAAAATTCTTAAGTAATATAATTGTATTTTTATCGATTTTATACTTATACATAATATATAATTGCACTAGTGATTAATAATCTATTATTAAATCAATGGAATTAAGAGAATTAAAAAGTATTATAAATTTTCAAAATTATTTTTAATAAAAACATAATAATAATTACATCTTTTAAAAATGTGTACTTTATTTTTAAGTGAACGAATAAATAATAATAAAATAAATAATATGCTAATTATAATTTATGTTTGTATTCTTTAATTAATAAGTATATAAGGATATGTGTAAATATTTTAGTTTAATTTTGATTATTATACTTTTTTATGACAAAAAGTATATACTTGCATTGATACGAATAAATGATTTAAAAAAATTGTTTGAATCATATAATTTAATTAATGAATACACAAAAATATGTATATGTGAATATTCAAATTTAATTTCCGGTTAACATAATTTTCTATTAAAAAAAGATAGTTTAAGAGGATTGCAATAATTGGAAAATAGAAGTTACCAAAAAGAGAAATGGAGTAGATATGGCTGAAAGTTGATAGGCAGAAACGGAAACAAGCGGAAAAAGGAAAAAGGCAAGAAGATTATAGTTATAACTGATTTTTTGAATTTGGTTCTAATAAAAATCTGTGAGTATATATAGTGTGGATGGTTTAGTCGTGGTTGTGTGACACGTGTCAATAGAATGACACGTCAGTTTGTAATCCAGCTTATGTCACCTTACCTTGACAAGTGTTACGCTCCTCTTGCTCTCGAATACAGCTGAATAACCTATTATGTCGGTTTTCGGTGATAAATCACGAATTTAAATAATGCATGGATATTGCTCATCGGTGATCAAATTAAAGACATCTTAAAGTGGTGGTAACCTTCTCTTTTCAATGAGTAATAAAAAACCTTCATCTATTTGGTAGTTAAACAAAATAAAATATAGCAAAAAGAATAAAATAGAATAGAATGTTTATTACGTTTAATAATAATATAACAAAATATGTTATATATCTTATTTTATGTTTAATGTTTGTTAAAATAAACAAAACGTTATATGTAATACATATATAATTCTAAACATAAAAAATAAAAAAATAAAATGAAATAGTTTTTTAATATATTTTTTTATTTTTATTATATTTATATAATAATTTTCAAATTTATTAATTTTCAAATTTTTATGAAAATATTTTTATTTTATTAAATAAAAAATTCTTAAAAAAACATAATTATTAAATATAACTCTAAAAATAATTATAAAACATAAATTACGTTGAAAATAATTTTGTTGTTATATAAATTTTCAAGAAATTTTATTTTTAAAAATATTTTTTTATCAAATAAAAAATATTGAATTAAAAAAAATTATACACGTATTAAAAAAATGATTCATTGAGATTAATAATAATTATTCTATTATGTTTTTTTTTCTCTTTGGTCCATCATTTTTTGTGGAACTAAAATGTTCCATCTTTTGGTTTGGTGTTCTATTCTGGCACACTTTATAGATGTACCAAATACAGAATAATACTCCAGTGTCATGTTCCGTCCTATTTAGATATGTCTACCAAACACTTCCTGAGTCTTTTACGTGTAAAACTCTCTTTTTAATATCACTTATAAATTTCCTTTTTTAACTATTTTTTTTTATCACATATCTTATAACATTACAATTTTTTTCTTCCTTTTATTTTCTTTTTTTTGATAGTTTTTGTTTTCTTTTTATATATGTCTTTTATTTTCTTGCTAACATCACCTCTCTTTCATAATTGACAAATGCGTGTATTCTACTAGCAGAGCTGAAATTTTATTTTATAATAATTTATAAAATTTATGATAGCAATGATTTACATACACCTTATTTTGAGGTATATCTGTAATATAAAAAAGAAAAGGAAGAAAGAAAAAATGAGAAATGTGTTAAGCAATATCTTTTTGGACGCTGTGTTAAGCAATTTGGAGTGAAGGAAAAAATAGCAAAAGGATGGTTCAAATAGTATTCATTCAGAACTAAATAAGGAAGCCCAATTATTCGCAGCCCAAAATTTTATCCACCTTTCAATTGACCCAAACCTAAATTAACCCATTCCTCAATAATCCTCTTCCCCGCCACCCCAATAATCTCAATTCTCAACCGTTGCTCGACGAAATTCACCATAGACGAAGGCGATGGGGAAGAAAGGTGAAGGAAAAAGAAACCGTAATTCGGAACGCGGATCTCAGAATCCTTTATCACTGAGGGAAGAAGCCACCGGAAAAATTCAAACGAAGGCAGCTTCAACCACCAAATCAACATTGAGAATCGAACACTTGAAAAACCTAGCAGTTTGGGCAACTACGAACCCTCTGATACCGTCTTTAGGTGCATTCTATGGCCAGCATTTGGCTTCTCTGCAAGAATCCTCTGGAGTAGCTCCTGATCCTTCTTTAATCACTTGCCAAAGGTACGCTTGCTTTTAATCTTTCTTAATGATTTTTTTTCTATATGCATAGTTATATTTGTGTTTCAATGCGTTATTTAAGTTAGTTTAGAAATTCTCAATTTAATTGAATTTGAAGACTCCAACGAAAAATTCAATCCAATTTGTAAAACTTGGTGATGGTTGCTGCATTGTTTTTTCTAGTTGTGATATTTTTACATGCTATAAGAATTAGGAAAGGAAGATAGACAGAAAGCAAAAATGAGGTGTAGAGGTGACGTAAGAGATAGGAAGTGTAGTAGTATAAAGCCAAATTATTACTACTTTCATACTATAACTTATTTTTATTTCAATTTCGTCCTCAATTTAATAAAAGTCTCAATGAGTTCTGACTTTTTGTTTTGTGTCAATTTTAACTATTGAAGATATCCAAAGCGACGTCATTTTTATAACTTTCCATTAGTCATTTAAAGGAGTTATCGAAAAACAAAATTGAAACAAAACGAGAAGTTATAGGTCCAATGTGAAACTTCTATTAGTCAGAGAAAAAAATTAAAAAAGTTAGAGGACGAAAGTAGTAATTTGGTCAATAGTATAGTTGTTCGGTTTTTCCCCTGCCTGTGCTTCTATATGCTATTAGTATTTTGTACTTGTTTAATTTCTAGATGGTTTTAGTTTGTAAGTTGTTCTGCTTATTTACCATAAATCTATTAACTCTTTTAGATGTTAATCTTAGCATCCGTAGATGCTTGTCCATAGTTGCAGTACTTGGTGATCTTTCTGCTTATAATGTAATTTGATAGAATTGAATAACATGCTTCAAGTTGTTTTCTAAGGGCCAATTGAATGATTTAGCTCTTGGTTATGTAAAATGAAAAAGTAAGAGTGTATCCAGCTTTGATTGAATTAAAATAGCTCTTAACTTTGACTAACTTTTAAATCAAGTATATATAGACTCTTACTTTCTCACTCACTCTAAAGGAGTTTGAAAATAGCATTTATTTGGATTTGTTTGTATATATCTAATCAGATACACTTCCTAGGCTGTCTTTAAACAGTTGATAATACTTGGAAGTTTCATAGGATTCCACTTAAAGTATCTGATCATCATTTGAATGCTATGCAGATGTGAATCTGTTCTTCATCCTGGTTTTAATTCAACCGTGCGAATCCAGAAGAATAGGTCAAAGGTCAGGCATAAGCACAAGAAATCTGGTAATAACATCACTCAAAACAGCGTGGTGTACAAGTGCCATTTCTGTTTGCATCAGAATCTGAAGAGAGGGACCCCTAAGGGATATCTTAAAGGAATATGCCCATCAAAAGATAAATCATTGTTAGCATCAACACCCAAGTCAAAACCGATCATACATGACTCTTCAAGATTAGAGAAAGACATTGTAAACAAAGATGAAGCCAATCAAATAGATGTGTTTCCTTCAAAAGTTGTAGCTAAGAATGTTTCAGGCATGGATGACTGTCTGGCAACTCCGCCAGCTTCAACTACAACAACCTCATTAGAAGGGAAGAAGAGAAAGACAATTTGTTTGACATCTAAGAAAGAAAATGAAGCTTCAACCGTGTCTGCAAAAGTAGAAGCAGCAAAATCTGTGAGCACAGCAGCTAGCAAAAGACGAAGAAAATCTTGGACTAGTTTGAAGGAAATTGCTCAGAACAACGAGCATGATAAAAGTCGATTTGCTAATTTGATAGTCCCATTCTTTTTGTAAGTATATACATATACATATACATACATGTTAAATTGAATTGAATTGTATTTCTTTTTAGATTATGCCTAAGGCTTTCTTTTTTCTTTGCTGATTACACCTCCAACCTATTTGTTGTTTTCACTGTTTTTGATGCTCTGTTGGTTTTGTTCTGCTGTATGAATATAGTTTTTTTTTTTTTCTTTGATAAATGCATGAATATAGTTTGTTGAGCAGTAATAGTTTCTTGAGACTCGCTGAGTGACACAGTGTTGTGATGTATTTAACGTACTCCGTTTTAATGAATTTTGAATGTGATTCCCTCTTTTTGTGGCTAATTAGTGAATAAATAAATAAGTTGTTCAAAAAAAAATAAAATTAGTGAATAAATAAAATGCTTTGAACCATTTAAGAAGAGGTATCAATTAACGGGAAATAGCTCCATTTAAATAAATATTTAACTTCTAAATGTATTTTTTAATAAAAGAGAACTTCTTAAAAAGTGTCAAATATTTTGAATGAACTGTATTTTTGGTATGTTTCCATTCAATATATACAAGTAGTTAAATTTGCTTATATATAAAATTTGCTTCTTAAGTTCTCTGGCGGATACTCCATCCAGCCACTCTCTAGTAGCATCTCAGCACCAAATTGGAGATGAATAGGCAAATCTAATGGCCACAATTTGTAGCAAAGTTGCTGGTCCCTCTAGCGTCGGAGGGAATCTTCAAGTAGAGATCACAAAGGGTAGGATCTAAGTATGGTATTAAAGTACTCGTTTTTATATACGCGTCTTAAATAAAATACTTGTACATAGCTTCTAGATAGCTTGGAGGGGCCGTGGCCTGGCCTGTTTAAGGCCTAGTTCGGCCTGGCTTGTTTATTTAAAAGGTTAGGCTTAGGACCTTAGGTTTTTTTAAAAGTCTTTTTAAATAAATAGAGTAGACTCAGGCTTTTAAAAAAGTCGATTAGGTTTGACAGGCCAACCTGTTGATATATAAAAATAAATATATAATAATAAATATATAATTAAATTATATATAATATTATATATAAAATAATAATAATAATTAAATTTTTATTATCATTTTAGAAAATATATGTACAGAGATAAGGCAACAACAAGATGTAATTTTTGGGACTATGATTTTTGGGACTATGATTTATGATTTATTAACTAAACAATATAAAAGGAAACACTAATATCAAATTAAAATAGAAACTAAGGGGTATATTGATTTAGGATTTTAAAAGACTTTATAGGATTTTTATGACTTTTAAGAATCCTGCAATAATTTCATGAATTTTTAAGTCAGGATTTTAATTGATTTGTATCATAAACTTTGCGGGACTTTGTGGACTTTATAGACTCTGCAAGACTTCATGAAGTTCTTACATATGATAAGAATTTAAGATTCTTTTGTATACATTTAAATTTAAAAAAGAGTAAAACACACAAAAATAATTTAAAAAAAGTTAGGATAAATAAAAGTAAAAATAATCCAGTTATTAGTTAATTCACCATAATATTATGCCCTCTTAAATAGCGTTCATCCACATATTCATAGCTATATTAGTCCTCTAAGCATTATCGTCTTCTCGTTCTTACTCTTGGGTTTGAATAATGGACTAAATATTATAGTCTTCATTAATCGGCAATGTTGAAGATGAAGACTCTTCCACCGATTCGTTTGATGTTTTTGGCTCATAGTGATTTGATCTCTATGATTGATGCATAATGTTATTATCTTTGGGAGTAATCATTTTGATTTGGCTGGTATTTTACTTTAATTAAGATGAGGTTTCTTGGTCACGCATAGTTTTCAATTAACTTTTTGGGCAGATGAAGGAAATATCAGATTTGGCATGACCTTCTTTATTCCTTAAATAAAATTCTTGGTTTTAATTTTTTTTTTTTAGAAAAAAACTGTTTTTCAATTTTTCTTTAACAAAAGTATGCTGCTTGATTATAATTTTAATACATTTTTTTATTTTAAAAAAATCAGTCTAATTTTTGTTTTAAAGAAAAATAGATATCTAAAGAATATGTTAAAACAAGACACACACGAAAAGAGAGAAGGGAGAAAGAAAAACAAAAAATGTAATAAGTAATGTCAAAAAAAAAATGAAGAGCTAGAGTTAGAGAAAAAAAGATATAGACAAGTTATAAGACTTATTTTTACAAGTAAATAAATAGTAAGTGTGTGTTTGGTACAAGTAGCTTGTAGCTTATTTAGGAGCTTATAACTTATAGCTTATGAGTAAGTAGAGGTGTTTAGTAACAACTAGCTTGTAGTTTATATAAGCTAAAGCTAGCTTATGAAAAGCTACTTCATGTAGCTTATAGCTTATGAAAAGTAGCTTTCAATAATTTTTTTCTATTTTACCCTCCAGTCATTTACTACATGTTTACTCTATCAAATAATTTATTACATGTAATTATTACTTGTCCTTTTAAGTCATTTAACAAATATAAGCTACCTAATAAGCTAATTTTACCAAACACCTCTACTCAATTATAAGTCACAAGCTACAAGCTATAAGCCATAAGCTACAAGCTATAAGCTATAAGTCATAAGCTACAAGCTATAAGCTATAAGCTATAAGTCATAAACTACAAGCTATAAGCTATAAGTCATAAGCTACAAGCTATAAGCTAGTTTTACCAAACAGAGCTTGATACTTACAATTTCATCACCACCGCAAGAAGCAATGACAATTTTGGTTATCTCATCAAAATAGTGCTTCGTCTTATTGTAAGTTGGTTCATCATCATATATAAGATAAAATATTGTGTTAGAGACAATGAATCCCTTCTGAAAAAATAACAATGATTTTCAGTTTGTCATCAGGTTCTGTATTTGATACCACTTTGTGCAACTCATCTTCTTTTTCTAAAGAGGATAATGCATCTCTCTTATAAAGTTGAATGGTGATTTTTGTGTAATTAATAACTAACACATTTTAAAGGTCTTCTGATGTTTTTCTTTTTGGGAATAATAGACAATACACATTATTGTCTTCAAGCCACGTCAAACTAGACAAGGTGCTTGTTAGATAATGAAACACTTAAAAAGTTACGTTCAAAAATTCTTTCAATTTGGGTGTGATTGTTTGATGAATTTAGTATTTATAGATATTACTAAAAAGTGATTCAAAATCCATCTAATAAAAAAATCCCTTAAAATCCTTATATTTTTTAATATCTATAAATTGTTTTTAAGTTCTAAAAAATCTGATTAAATAACAACATATTTTTTATCTAGAACAAGTCTTTTAAAATCACCTACAATTGTAAACTAATACCCTCTTAAGTCTTCCTAAACACTAAAAAAAAATATTTCTACACATTTTTAAAAGATAAGGTGTTACATTTTAATTTCCGAGCGAAAATTATGCGGTACGTTTTGAAAAAACCGCGTGGCGAGGAAAGTAGCAAGACGAGTGACACTGACATGCATATATAAGTAACGAAAGTTGACCCACACACCCTGTTGGGCGAGTTTTATATTGTTGAAAACGAGAAGGTGGGAATCGTAATCGTCGTGACAGTAATTGAAACCATTTTGCTGCTCAGACTCAGAGGAAAATGGTGAATCGACGCTTTTCTCAGGTGGCTACTAGCGACGACGAAGACGATCAGGAGCAGCAACCGCAACCGACGGAGCGGAAGCGGAAGAGGATGAAGCTTCTCGACGACGATAGCGACGAAGACGAGGGCAACCACCAGACGGAAGGGGACGACAAAAAAACCACCGCGAATGAAGATGACGAATCGGAACCGTCTCAGCAGTTGGATGACGCTAGGCCCATTGGCGATCCCCTTAGGGTTTCTGGAAAAGGCCGAGGCAGGAAGAAGCATTTCGATTCATTCGAGTTCGACGGCAATCAATACACTCTTGTAAGTTTCTCAATTCTTCAGCATTTCATGTTTTAGTTAGCTACCACACCTTGTTATCAATTTCTCATTCTGGATTCTGCAGGAGGACCCGGTGCTTCTTGTCCCTGAGGAAAAATCCCAGAAGCCATATGTCGCAATTATTAAGGTATTTCTCTGATTCACTTCTGTTATCACCTCATTCTGATCAACAATTATCAAGTTCAATTAGATTTTTCTGGAGGCTAGGGTTTTGTTCCCCTTATCAAGACTTTTTTTATTGTGCTGAATTGACATTACAAAGGGTTTTCTGGTTCTTCTGTCAGGACATCACACAGTCTTTGAACGGAAACATAATGGTGACGGGGCAGTGGTTTTATCGTCCCGAAGAAGCTGAGAAAAAAGGTGGTGGAACCTGGCAATCAAGTGATACGAGGGAGCTTTTTTATAGTTTCCACCGTGACGAGGTTCCAGCAGAATCTGTTATGCACAAGTGCATAGTGCATTTTGTTCACAAAGAAAAACAACTTCCAAACCGTAAGCAGCATCCTGGGTTTATTGTACAAAAGGTGTATGATACTGTGGCAAGAAAGCTCTGGAAGCTAACTGATAAAGATTATGAGAACTGTAAACAGCAAGAAATTGATGACCTTGTTCAGAAAACAGTGCAACGCATGGGTGAACTACCTGACATTGAGCCCAAAAAAACCCATGCTGGTCAGGAGGACACAGTGAAAAATAAAAGAAGCTTAAGGAAAAGGAGCATTTCACCAGATGATGCTTCAAGGGAGGAGGAAGGAACTCCCAAGAGTGACCAGCCTTCAAAGAATCCAACCCTTGGGAGTTGTGTAACTAATGCATCGGAGTATTACCGTATATTGGTCAAATTCAATGTACTAACTGGAGACACACACCGTGATAGGTGGTTGGAGATCTTACTTCAACGTATTCGGTACATGTGTATTTCTGATGACATCATAGAAAGGGACAAAGGGCTGGGAAATGTCAGTTCTGATGAAATCAACAATAGGAGCAATAATAGTTCAGAATTAGCAAATGACTTGAAAGAAAAAGTTCAGAAGGTACAGCTAGTCCATATTATTAGCCTATTAGGCCCTATTAGGCCACTACCAATTTTTGTATGTTTTTTCGTTGTGTTATTTCTCTTTTTCTTAGATACGTATATGTTATGTTTTCTGTCTCTCTTTCCTTCCCTGCTCTGCAGAGTTCCAATTCGTTTATCTGGCCAGACACTGCTGTTCCAGCCATAGTTGCACTCGAAAAAGCTTCACATGATGCTCTTTCATCAGATTCTCAGAAGTATAACCAGAAATTACGATCATTAGCTTATAATCTCAAGGTCTGAAGCTGCCTTCTGCATATTTAAATGATATACTTGAAGTAATTATTTTATTATTTTATGCTAGTGATTCAAAGCATTACACATTGCTGCTACATGTTGTTGTTGGTGTTGTTATCTATTAATATTAATATCTAGGAGGTTTAAAGCATGAACTTTATGTAAATAATGAAGAAGTGATAACTTGGAAGGTTTGATGATCGCAAATAATGTTGCATTCTAAGTATCATGTGTTCAAAACGCACTATACAGATGTTTTAGACTTTTAGTGCTACTAATTTCTTATCTGAGTTCTGATCATGGAAAAGAAAGAGAAAAACCAGCTAGCTGTAACAATGATTATAGTTTTCTTAATCTCTTATCCATGTTCTTTACCATCATTTTATCAATGGTCTTGTGATATTTTTGGCTGGAGAAGTCCATGCGAAACTGTGAATGTCTTTGTATGTGATCTGCTGCGATAAATATAATGATGAGTTCATTATATTATTCTGTATTTTCTTTATGCTCTTTGCAGATCAATGCATTACTTGCAAGCCGTCTATTAAATGGAGAGTTGGAACCTTCAAAAATACTAACTATGAGTCCGAATGAATTAAAGGTATGATTTGTGTCCCTATTTTTTGAAAAACATTAGTGGTACTTTTAAGCTGTTGCTACTTGTGATCAATGATGAATTTGTTTCTGGACTTTCTACTTCTATTTTCTGATTTAAGCCAGCGACATCTGTTTTTCTTTACCTGTGAAATTCTATATCTCAATTTTTCTATAGTACTCCCCATCATATTCTGCTCATTTGCCTTTTATCTTCTCTTTATCCTGATAAAAGAAAAGAATATACTTTTGGCTTGGATTTTATCAAAGTTGCCTGTTGATTGTGTGGTTTTTTGTGGTCATCTACTAAGAGCCATCTGGATATTCTCTACTTCAACTTCTATATTACATTGGAGTAGTGTTTGATTTAGTCCATAGAAAAGCTCTTAACTGACTATAAATCTTTATGGAGATGCTAGTTCAAATAACTTTTGGAAAATTTGAGATAAAGAAACTTATTTGAAAAGCTGTTCTTTGAAATTTATTTCAAAGCGACTTATGACATTAGGATTTCTACAACAAATTTTATTTTTATATGCATTTCTTGAGTAGTTAATTCAACTAGGTTCTAAATACATGTCTATGAAACTTTAGGAGGGTTTGACTGCGGAGGAAACAAACAAAAAGGAGCCTGATGAGTCTCAACATATGCAAGTAATTTTCGCCATTACTGTTATATTATCCTTTGTGTTAAGATATCTGCTGACTTCAGCTTACCCACCCCTGAATCAGATGACAGATGCCCGCTGCAAAATCTGCAAGGAATTTAAAGTTTGCTTGAGTGAGATTTTCAAAACTGGACCTAATGATCGATATCTGGTTTGTATATTTTTTTTGTACTTAATCTAGATAGTTCAAAAATGTGTCCAGCACTTCTATTGCTTGGTTTGATTGCTTGCTTCTTTGCCTTTTCAGCTGGAATGTCTTTCCTGTGGACACAACTGGTATTCCTTCCGAGATGAGTTGTCTATGCTAACTATATATGCTTCAGATTCAAAGAAAAGCATAGGCACAGCGCCATCGGCCGCTGCGAAATCTGAAGATGATCAGGGGAAGCTGGTGAACCCCCATGAATCTGAAAACTCAGCCAATGAGGCTGCATAGTGTTCAGACTTAGCTTAAAGGTTTTATTTTGGGGCTGAAAGTAGCAAAAGATTGTGCATGTATAGTTCTCTTGTGGCTGAAAGTAGCAGAAGATTGTTTGTGCATTTATAGCAAAAGCTTGAATATTTGCTTAAAAGAAGGCTGGTTTTGTACATTACTCTAAAGTGAAACTAACTGGATGTTACCCCATAGGCTTAGACAATCATAGCAGTAAATTTCTGGGTTTAACTCTGATTTATGATTACTTGAAAACCAATCTTGCTTGAGTTCACTGATGTCCTCTACTTGCAAATGGACAAATTTATATCTCGGAATTGCACAAAATTGAGCTCCACGCCATCTAGAGTTACCCCCATCCAAGCAACACGTAACTATGGTTTATTAATCCATGGGTAATGAAAAAGCAAACTCCACTAAAACCAGCAAACTAGCGAGGCGAGGAGTAGACATAGACATAGAGATTAAAATTAATATATAAAAAATTAATCAAAAATTAAAATTTAAGAGTGACATGGGTAAAGTTATTTCCCAAGAGAATGTTTTGTAGTGTTAAATATATTTATAATTAACATATTTAAGAATTTTTTTTATCTTTTTATAAGGAAAAAAAATTATGGAGGAAAAATTTTACAATTTCAAAAGTTAGAGTGATATGGGTAAATTTATTCTCTAAGAGAATGCTTTTTGTAAGAATTGAGCTAACAACCTCTTGGTGAAGTGGGTATCTTTGTACATATTTTCAAACAATTGGATTTAACACGCCACCATAAGATTAAATCCATTTGAGCAAAAAATTTGAAATTTGATTAAGCAAGTGTCAAATAATAATCTAAGTTAATTAAATATTTTTGAATTTATCAGTTGTTTTTTATTCATATAAATAATATTTGCATAAATTATTTCTAGGAAAATTAAAATGAGTGAACCACCATTTTAGGCCCTCAATTGTTCGTATTAGTCAAAGTACTTTGTCAATGATTATAGTCCTCCAAAGATTTAAAAGTCTACCAAATCAGTCCTCCATCATGAACCAATTTGATATATTTAAATCTTTGAAGGACTAATTTGGTATACTTACACATCTTTGGAGGACTAATTTGGTGACAAAGTTCTTTGGAGGACCAAATTGGTGACAAAGATGATCTTTTAGAGGACTAATTTAGCGACAAAATTCTTTAAAGGATTAAATTAGTGACAAGATAATTTTTGAGGGACTAAATTGATAGTTAACTCTTTTCTTAAATATACCCTTAACTAAAATATCTCTTTAATTAAGTTAATGAATTCCCATTAAAAATAGTGCACATTAGTTAATTGAACAACATAGCTAGTTAATTAATACGGGTGGTTAGTTAGAAGTAAAATATTTAATAAATATTTTTAGGGTCTTGTTAACAAATGCCCTAAAAAAGTTATTATAATTTTTAGGGTGGTTAGTTAATAAATAAGGACACTTATTAAGGTTACTATTATCAAAAGATGAATTATATGTGCTCTTATAATTTGGTGTTGGACTTAACTTACTCCCAAAAGCTAGCTTGTAGTGTAAGGATGACTACATCCTTATAAACTCAACAATGGTCATATCACTAGTTGATGTGAGACTTCTAACACGCCCCTCACGCCCAGAACTACAGCTGGAGCATGTACAAACACGAGTGGACAAATAAACGGGTGACTCAATAATATGGGACTAACAAACACCCAACAACAAACATGGGGCAACAAACGGATTTATGATAGGGTCTGATACCATCTTACAATTTGAGTTTGAGCCTTACTCACTCTCAAAACCCAAAAATTTGGGAGTGAGTTAGGCCCAAACCCAAAAATTGTAAGATGCCCTACTCAAATTGTAAGATAGTATCAGAGCCTATCTTAGATCCGTTTGTTGGGCCTCATGTTTGTTGTTGGTGTTTGTTAGTCCCGTATTGTTGGGCCACTCGTTTGTTTGTCCACCATTGTTTATCCACGCTCTAGCTGTGTAGTGCTGGGCTTAAGGGAGCGTGTTAGAAGTCCCACATCGACTAGTGATATGACTATTGTTGAGTTTATAAAGGTATGTCAATCCTTATCCTATAAGCTAGCTTTTGGGAGTGAGTTAGGCCCAAATCCAAATGGTAAGATGAGCATATTTTTTCGTCTCTCAAAAATATAAAATGCTACACTTTCCAACAATATTTTACTCTATTTGACTCATTAAAAAGTACCCTAAAGGTACTTATTAACATTTTTCCTATTTTTAAATAAACTCTCTGAGCTAAAGCTAGTAACAATAAATATAGATAAAATTATAAAAAATAATTAAGTTATCTTATTTTCCTAAAATAAGAGCTCTGAAGCTTGTAACTCAAGTGGTATAAGAAGGAACTCAAAGAACATGATTCGATTTTCGATAGAGTAAATTTAGAAGTAATACAGTATGGAGTGTGTATTTGACTGATAAAAGAATTTTTAAAATAAAAAAAAAAAGTAAACAATTCAAAAAAGTTAAAACATAGAAAAAAATAAAAAACTGAAAGAGTAGTAACCTAAATAAAGGGTGGAGCAGGAGCAGATCTGACTCTGAAATCTGAATTCGACGGTGCCGCATAATTCATAGTAATTGTGTTTAGCCAAACGTTAATAAGACATTTTTAAGAAATTAAATGTCATAAAAAATTGTTAATATATATGTATATATATATATATTATTTTATTTTAATTTTTAGAGATAAAATAACATACACTTATAATTATATTTTTAATTCTAATAATTTTAATAAGTGTTTTAAAAACATTCTTAAACTATATTTTTGTGTTTAATAAGTATTTCCTCCTTTCCTATTTAACTGTTCGAGAGAAAAAAAAATCTTGTTTTTATTTATGTGTTTATTTATATTTTCAATGTAACATTAATTATATTTTTATCAATTTTAACTTTATATTTAATTGAAGACTAATCAATGTCTCACTATCCAACCAATCAAATAATGAAAAATAAAAAGTATTATAAAAAATTCAAAATTTATTTTAAAAAAATTATAACAATTATTATATTTTTTAATATATGTGATTTTCTTTCTCTAATCTGTTATTTAATTATTAATTTCATGTTGATGGTATTGCGATCTGGATATGTTATGTGAGCTTGAGATAATGATTTTGTTTGGGACAATCACTCTTATTATTAACGGATCACCAAGAAACTCGGAGTTGAACTAAACTTTTCTTATTCCAAGATTACCCTTTACGCAAAGAGAGCAAAATATTTTCTCTTTATGTGGTTTTCCGTCTTTTCACTTTCTCGGATCACTACTGGTCCATCATGTACAGTGTCACACACATAAAGTAAAGGTAGAAAATAGAAAAGAGAAAACACGCAGTGGCAGCATATGATGATGGTGTTTCTTCAACATTGCTTTTCTTTAATAGAGACATCTAAACACAGCATTATTAGTTTCTTGTCTCTTCTTTCTCCTCTTACTCTGTCTTGAGCTGGGATTCTCTTAAGTTCTACTTGACTAAGTAGGAGAGAGAAAGACACAACATGAATGTTAGGAAAGAGAAAGACACATCATGAGTGTTGGTTTCTGTCTCACAGATTGAGATCAACGCTTCTCTCTCTTGCGTTTTGTATGTTCGGTTTTAAATCTGGTCCTAACCACGAAGTAAGTAAAAGTTTTGAAGGTCACATAAACTGTATCCGACCGTCTGTGGTCACTAAAACTGCATCCTGCCGTAATTGTGGTCCATATTGATCACATTTGGTCGTATTTAGCCACATTAAATACAAAGCGACTGCAATCGCAATTTAAAACCTTGGTTTTTAATAAGTTCGCTTTTTGGCTCAATTCCATTTATCATGCTTTGTTGCTTCTTCTTTGGCACTAGCAGTGAATTGAACTAAACTTGCTTTACTCTTTGAGATTTTCTGCTCAAGTTTTGAGATGATGAATTGATGATTGTCTTTTGATGCTGTTCGTTGGTTTTCGTCTACTTCTTCTTCACTCCACTTCTCCAAGATCTAATACAGTAGGTATTTTCCTTTTCCTTTAATTTTCTGCTGTTATTGTTTGGAATCAAAGTGAAATTTATTATTATTTTTTAGAATACAATATAATACTTAAACATTTCACTTTACGTAAATGTTTGGCGTTCTAGTGATCAGTGATCACTTTACTTAAACCTTTTTCTTTTGGGTGTTTGGAATCAAAGTTGTTATCATCAAATTTTTGCAATCCAGTCTCTAATTTTTTCACATCAAGGGTGAGATGGGCTACAATTGACATTGCAAAATTAGATGTTTTAGAAAATTGTTTAGGTTACTTTTCTTTTTCCTGTAGTTAGAATTAAATATGTGAAATATTATCAGTTTTTGCTACAATTATGATTTTCCATCTGTTCATCTTAAAAATTAGGAGCATCTATAATAGTTGAATATAATGTGAATTGGAAGTCCTTGCAATATTTATGAATTATGATATTTTTATACTGTATGAAAAACTCAAGCTGAGCTAAATATATCTACATTTGTTCACATTTTACTTCTAACTACATGATTTAAAGCTTGATAAATGACAAACCGAATACAATTGGAGTTTTCTCATGCAAAGAACTAATAATTTTTTGTATTTTTCTTTCCAACTTTTATTTTTAATAGTATTGCAGGTCTATAGATTTGTCAATAGGACAAGAGTTTGAGCCAGCAATACTGATCTCTCTTCTCATCAACATTGTTTGAATGTGAAGAAGATATGCAAAATTAGAAAACCCTCTGAGAAAGATTCTGTTTTGAAGCACAAAGAGGACTTTGCTGAGATCAAATTCGCTCGCTTTCTCAGTTCTTCACGAAGGAGCCTTCCCTGTAGATGTCATGAACTAAAAGGTGATGTAGAGAAAAAAAAAAAATGGGCAGGAAAAAGATAGAAATTTCATGTAGGAGTAGTGATGATGCCTCTATTTCGGATAGCATTGTTGATTCTTTATGTGGATCAGATGCTGAAGATTCAGATCACAGAATTTCAGTAATATCTCAGAATTCAAAGTTAACTTCTGTTTCAGATGGCTTTATTGAATTTTGCATGAATTCAGATGCTTGTGATGTAACTTCTAGTGCAGTAGAAGGGACAGTTTCTATAAATTCAAAGATTAGAAGTGGTTATGTTTCTAGTTCTCTGACTGATACTGATTCTCCTATTCAAAATGAGAAATTTACCATATTTCAAGAATCACTCTTTAAGGTGGAAGTCTCTCACTTTCAATCTCCATCAGAGAGTGACTTCTCATCAAGATCAAGTCCGAAAATCCGATTCGCCCCTATCAAGAAAAGGCTAAATCAATTCACAAAGTCAAAATACTTGACAAGCCCAGTGAGTTCTGTGCTGGAAACTATTCAGCTCGAATCTACCGGGACAAGAAACAGGACTTACCGGAAATCTTTGTTCAATGACTTCGCTAATGCGGCCGAGAATTTAGACAGTATTTCTGATTTTACCAATAGAGAGATCCAGCATTCAATTTTGTCATGTTCACCTGTTCATCTGCATGCTAATTTCAATTTAAAAAACAAACAAGGACTTCCATTTTTCGAGTTTAAGGTAAAGTGCCCTGAACTTTTCTTTGTGGTAAAGACATGGAGAACAGGAAATGCTTTGGATTTGGTATATACATTTCACTCCATTGATGAGAGAAAGAAGAAACAAGACTCATCAATGGTAGCACAGATGCTAGTTTCCTATGATTTATGTTCACAATTAGGAGGTGGAATATTTGATGATAATTCAATGGTGACAAAATTTGTGTTGTATGATCTTACACACTCAAGAAAAACAGTTTCACCTAAAAAAAAGTCCTACAGCAAGCAAGATGTTGTTAAAACTCGAAAAGCTTCGCGAGTAGGAGTGGAGGGAGAAACTTGCATGCTGGATGAGAAGATTCAGAAAATTGAAAACAAGCTTCAATCAGGCAATGTTGATTTTGACAACTCAAATTTTTATCCTTTGTCATCCGGAGAATTGCGTTCGAATCTTGAAATTGCTGCCATTGTTTTGCAAATTCCATTTTATAAGAGAGAAAGCTTGAAACACAACAGAGGGGACAAAGTAAATGCTAAATCATATTCCCAACTAGGTGATCTTTCTTCTGCAGTAGAGCAAAACAGAAAAAGCTTTCATGATCAGAAAGTCGCGGAACAGGTGAAGGTGGTGTTACCAACTGGGAACCATGGTTTGCCAAGTGAAGAAAGCAATGGTCCTTCATCATTACTTGATAGATGGAAACATGGTGGAGGTTGTGACTGTGGTGGTTGGGACATGGCCTGCTCCCTTCTTCTTTTAGGCAATTCTAGTATTCAATTTGCTGATAATCAACCTCTTATGAAGGAGCATCAATCACTAGAACTTTTCGCGCAGGTAAAGCTTTAGTTTCGCATATACACTTCGTACCTTAAGCAAGTGTTGGTTCAAAGGAGGGGAGGGGAGAGGCGAAAGGGGAAATAAATTCTCCGTTATTGTGTTTGCTTCGAATTGAGGGGATGGAAGAAGAGGAGAGAGGAAGAAGTTTTTTTGGGATTGTTTTGGATCCACGTTTAGACTATCTTAACGTGAAACCAAACACAGACTTAAGCTTTCAATCCACATGACACATGTTTCAAAGCAAAGTCAATGGTTGTGATTTTCAATTGCACACATCTCAAACCTTTTTAACAAAAGCAAATTTCTCTAGCTTCCTTTCAAAGTCCATTTGCAGTTATAAAAATCTTAAACAAACAGGCACTAAAATGGGTGCGACCGTTTGCTTTTCACAACACTGATCAAATCACATGAACATGTAGTTAGAAAAATACTGATGAGTTCTATTTCCATAAGTTTTTGGTGATTCAAATACTTTAATTTATGAAATTTTGATTGTGTGATCTTACCTTTTGGTGCATAGGGAACTAAAGAAAGTACACCAACCTTCAGCATGGCACTAGTTGAAGATGGCCATTATGCAGTTGATTTCCATGCAAAATTATCCCCTTTGCAAGCTTCCTCCATTTGTGTTGCCATTCTGCATGGCACCACAGCAACAATCCAACAACTATCTGAATGCAATTCACTGAAAATTCTTACTGAAGAGGAAATAGAGTTTTTCATCAAATCAATCAGAAAAGAAGAGAAGAAGACAGTGTCCAAGATTCACAAGGGAAATCAAATACCCATTGTGCTGAGCCCACCCTTTTCTCCTATTGCACAAGTATAAATTGAGCCCACCCTTTTCTCCTATTGCACAAGTATAAATTGTCCTACTTGGTAGAAAATGTGGTGTGGATATGAGAATTATACATTGTATTTGTAACACCATATATATTTAAATATTGTCTATATTGTAACATTTAGTTAGAGGGGAAGGGTAAAAAAAATAATGGAGGCTACAACTACCAGTGCTTTCTCTTCTTTTTGTATCAATATATGTTTCGAAATTAAGCCAATAAATCATGACTCTAAAAAGGAAAAAACGCCGTTGCCGGGGATCGAACCCGGGTCACCCGCGTGACAGGCGGGAATACTCACCACTATACTACAACGACTTGTTGTTTTGATTTCAAACTGCTGCCTTAATAAAGATAAGGAAAACATCACTAGTTAAAAAGAGGACGAAAAACTCAGGAACATTTGAAAATTGAAAACACAACGAATAGTACCAGCAAATCAACAACCATCACCTGTTATCCATTACATACACTGTTATACCATTTTTTGTAGTATTGAAAATTTTAACACTACATTTGTATTGGAATAAAAAAATAAGATGAAAACAAAGTATTAAAAACATAAACGAAAGGAATTTATATTTTCGACCACCCATGAGATTGGTCTAATAGTTTGTTGAGCGAAATTTTAAGTAATAACTCTTACCTTAAATTAAATGGGTGTAATTTGAGTTATTACAAAGCACAAAAATGCAAAAAATAAAATAAAATTATACTCTATTAAATTAAGGGACAAATTTCTTATTCTATGCACAACTTAAAAAAAGTCTAAAATACCCTGACCCACTACACTTGCGGTTTCTTTTCTCACTTTGAATATATATATATATATATATATATATATATATATATATATATATATAAATAAGAGTTAGGTTCAAATGACATCAATGTGTCAAATAAATGACAGCGTGCATAACTTTTTATTAACAATGAATTTCACCAATCCAACCGTTTAATTAAAAGTTTATATGACATAGAACAACTATGCAAAAATTCATACAATTTAAATATTTGTAGCTATGTAGTCTGCACAAGAAATTTACTTATATCTTAAAAATAATGTAGTAGACGTTTGAACAAAACATTCCTATAACGTATTAAATATTTTCTAAATTGTATGAATTTTTGCACAGTTGATCTACATGATATAAGCTTTCAATTTATCGGTTGTATCGACGAAATTCGTTGTTTATAAAAAATTACGCGCGGTGTCATTTACCTTAGTGTCGTTTGAACCCAACTCTATATATATATATATTGAAATCAAATATTATATTAAATTTAAATAAAAATGTAATTTAATAATTAATATTAGAAAAAAATATTATAATATTATTTGATAATATTTTTATTAATATAAATATTATATATATAAAGGATATTATAGTAAATTTTCTGGTATATTTGTTAGTCTGTTCATTAACTATCAAACGACATATAATACAAAAAATTATCCAATAATTTATTAAATTGTATTGTGCTATACTAATTTACTGTTCTTAGAAGTTCATCAAACACATCCTATATCTATCTATTGATTTAAGTGCTAGAGCACGAACCAAAGTTGTGTGCAAAAATAACTGCTCCAAGTTTTAAGCTTCATTTACCAAAATAAAATAAAATAAAAGTGATAAAGATTTAGCAGCTAAAGGAGATGATGCTTTTATACAGGTTGCTGAAGACAATAAAATTGAATCATCATCATCCCTTGCCACCAAACAGATAGATGCATCAACATTCCATTTGATATTTTTTTTTGTTACGATTTAAAACATAAAAAGTAATAACATAATTTAAAAGTATATTCAAAATTTTTTATTTACATAATATCTATAACAAGATTATGATATCCATTTATTATTGATAAATTTATTTTAGACATATAATTATTAAAAAAAAATTATGCAAAAAACTAGATGCGAATCAAAGCTTGAAGTTGTTAACTAGGTGACCGAACTTGTACAATAGAGTAATCTAAAATATCTACAATAATGGTGTGTACTAAATTAAAACATCAAATTGAAGAATTTCTAATAAAAATAGTATCAATATTGAAAAAAAAATACATACATAAAATTATAGTCATGTAATAGTCATGTTTAATGGCAAATTCTTTGTAATACTTCTTTGCATACAACATTTTTCGTTGAGGAACACAAGAATATTCATTCATTTGTTCTACTATCTGAAGGGTAGGCGCAAGAATTGCTCGATCTTCAAAAAGATTAGGATCATCAAGATTGTCAACTAAATTAGGATATGTGAATTCCATAATATCACTTATGGGGTCATCAGAATCCAAAATTAAAAGATCCTCTGGAATTTGAATATTAGATTCCCCATCACTATAATCTCCAACTTGACATTACCAACTGGCAATATCCAATCAGCAAATTCTTGAAAATCACCATGTGAATTGTCTTGTATGTCATATTTTAATCTCATATTCTTTGTTAATTCCAAAACTTCACAAAACTTCCACAACTTTGGAGAATTAATAAATGTCGTTACAACTCCAATTTTATCGGATTTAGAAATAATAGGCAATATTTGACGAAAATCTCCATCAAGAACAATTTTACCACCAAAAGGCTTATAATCATTCTTCACATCAACTATTTTCATGATATCTCTTACACTTCTATCAAAAGCCTCAATTGTCCATTTATGGATCATAGGAGCTTTATCCTATATAATAAGACTAGCCTGAAGAATCAAATCTGCCTTTAACCCGCTATGATCTATGCTACAAGTTGAATTTTAAGTCAACATTAAAGGGATAAAAAATCTAGAGTGAGCAGTTCTTCCTCCCGGCAAAAGAAGAGACGCAATTCCACTTGAAATAAAATTGATGACAACATTTTCCTCTGAACGGAACCTACTTGACAATGCTATCCAAATAATTCCACTTAGAGTTCTTGTATCTCTCCTCTCTCCTCTCATTTCCGCAGATTTCATAGCTGCTTGTGTTGGTAGCATGGCAACATACTTATATATATAGAAAATGACATGAAAACAAAATTTGGAGGTGGAGTTTAAATTACCTTGAAGTATTTGAAAATTGGTTTTCTAGAGGGAGAGGGCTTAGATTACCTCCAAGTTTTGGAAAATGGGTGTTTTGAAAAATTCAGAGGGAAGAGAGGATGGGTGGGAAAAATTCAGATGAAGGAAAAAAGTTGAGAGAAATGAGACAAAATTCAAACATAACCTATTCAATAGCTAGATGCATAAATCAGCCATTCTCACATTCACCCTCTGAACAGTGAGGAAATCCTGCAGCAACATAGGAAGATGAAGGGGTAAGAAAGTAAAATCACCCTGTGAACAGTAACCTCATTTTTTCCTCAAACGGATTTGGTAGTAATCTGATTTTATGTTTTTGGGTTGCGTTTACCAAAATTCTCTAAATTGGATTTATGTACTCTTTTGTCATCTTTGTTCACTCTGTTTTAGGGCTTCTATTAATTTTCAAAATATATTTAATATTAATTTATAATCTTGTATTAAATTTGTTTCTATATTTATTAAACCTGGATCATCTATTTTTCTGATGTATTTTTCAATTTTATTTTTTAATATTATTTTCCAATCTTTAATATCTTCTACTTCTATTAATTCTACAATTTTTGCTAGTTTAACACAGTTTATTTATCTATAATTTATTTTTCTGAATTTTTGTTATTTAAATTTTTTTTAACAATTTTAAGAGCCACAAGATTTAACCTTTAGCTTGATACCAATTTTTGGAACTTTATTTATTCTTTTAACTTCTTTTTCCACCTTTTGATAATATTCTTTTCTAATCTTACAAGAAGTTTAAATATCAATCTTCTTTTCAAATTTTCTTTCAGCTTTTGCTTTATTTTTCCAATTTTCAAGTTTTCCTTCATAACGACATATCTAATTTCTTATTTCATCTATACTTTTTGGTCTCTATTTTTCCATTTATACTACTAAAAATTTTAGATCTTCTTTATAATCATATAAATCTAGTAAGATAATTCCTTCTTGTATATCTAATTCATCAATTTTTCTTTTATAGAACGTTTTTGTTTCTTCTCTTATAGATAATCTTATTCTTTGTTCAAGGTTTTTTTTTTATCAACTTTTAATATCTTTTATTTTCTTTTTACATTTATTAATGAGTCTTTAATTTAATATCCCTAGGATGAGTAGCTATGGTTATTTCTCTAAATCCTAAAATATAATTAGGCATTTCTATTGAATTTACTCAGTAAGATATAATCCATATAAATTATCTTCTATCTATTTTGTTATTTTAAAATTTTTATCAAATGCTATATATGTCCTTTCTAGGTCAATGATTTTTAGGTAAAAAATTATTATTATTTTATCCTCAATCCATTCTCTTAATATTATTTCTTCGGTTAACTTATCTTGTGTTTGTTTGGGCAAGTCAAGTTTATAACAATAAAACCAATTTGAGATATCTTCACTCATGTTTCATCTTTTATCCTTCTTATTTTATTTGCTAGTTCTTTGATCAATTTATCATCATCTTTCTCTTCTAATTCTTTTGTTAAAGGTGGTTTAGGGATTATTCCCTTTTCTTTTTCTATAGAGTTTAGCCGAGAATCTAGTAATTCTTTCACTCTATTTCTTTCTATCTTGTATGGTTTTTCAAGATCTTAAATATAGTTGAGGAATACTTATATATTCCTTATTTTTTAATTCTATAGAATGATGTGAATTAGTTAAGGCGTAACTAATACAATATGTAAGACTGAAAATCTTATCTCCTTTTTGCATTAAATCCTTTCTCTCAAAATCATGACAAAAGTTTAATGATAAGTCAAGATTTTTTGTATTTAAGGGTACTCCTATATTAGGATATGCTGTAAATATGAGCTTCGTATAAGCTAGATTTCCTTCTACCATAATCATGATGGAATCTTTGATATCTTGAATTCTACTATCCATCAATACAACTTTTAATGGACTATTTATTCCTTCTTCAAAAGTGCTCTTAATAAGTATCTAGATTGCTCCTATATGAATATATTTTATTGAATATGTTTCCATAGTAAATAATATTCTTGATGGTTTGTCCTTTGAATAATTTTGTTAGATTTTCTAACTTTCCTTTTTTGAGTTTTAGATTTTCTCCTTCTTTTACGTTTAATTCTTCTTTTTGAATTTTTTTAAATCTGTTATTCTCTATTAACCACTATCTTGAGTTATTATCTTCTTCTTTATAATAATCAAGTCTTCAACAATAGACATGATGATAATTTGAATTCATATATGAGGTGTGTGTATTTTCGGATAATCTTTCTGAATTTGGCCCACGACTGCTTCTCATCTTTAAACTCTGATGGTTCTTTTAATGCTGCTTCTTTATAAGACAATGATCTTTTTATCATAATGATAACTTTATTTTTGAATATAGATATTTTATATATACCTCTCTGAGAGAGTATTCCTCAACATGCTCAACACATGAGACTTATGGTTTTCTCTACCGAGTTTCGCTCTTCCTTCTCCTCTACTAGGCACACATATTTATAATGGGTGAGGGCTTAAGTAATGACCCTTATGCCCCTACATTATTGGACTTATACATCATTACTGACTACATTTTTACATTATTGGATGCTAACGTCATGACTTAGGTCACTGCTCTATTATTGCATCTCAGGGCCAGCCCAACCAATTTTGAGGCCTAAAGTGAATTATTATAATGAGTCTTTTTTAAATTAATGATAATAAATATTTTTTAAATTATTAACATTATTGAAGAAACATCATATGCATTTTATTTAGGAGAAAAAAATATTTTATCAGAAAGAATGATAATTTTGTGTACTATAAAGTATTTAATATTTTAAAAATAAAAATATATTAAAATGAGGCTTTAATATATTAATAATCTTGTACATTTTTTGGGGCCTAAGGCAAGGGCTTGGCCGGTCTTACCCTTGGGCCGACCCTGTTGCATCTTCACTTTACTTCTGATCCACACAAAGTGAGCACATGTGATTCTTACTGTCTTGTGATAGCTGGCAAAGTAAGACTTTTGTCTGTAATGAGTAATCTATATTTTTCCTGTAGTAAAAATATGATATCCATTTTATCAAGTGTTCATATTCTCCTTATGCTATCTTCTCATTGTAACTTCATGTGATTATGGTGTCTTTGGACTTAAAATTTAGCATAATCCTCGTATCTTGATAATTTTTTTCGATTATATTATAACATATAATTGTTGAGCCCTATAATAATGTACATCAATTTTTGCTTCTGGATCTTGTTGGATTTCATCTGCTAATGGACATGATCCATTTGAAAAGCCTAATTGCATATATATTCTTGGTCTGATAAACATGGTTTGATAAACATGATCCTTCATAAAGACAATAACAACGAAATATTTTGATGAAAGTATTCTTAGTTTGGGCTTTGCAAAAACTTTTCAATTCTCTTAAATTTCCTAAGAGATATATCAATTCTACAAGGCCATACTGAACAACATGTCATAATTTTGACGGATTATATCCTGGTAGTATCACAATATTAGGTGCTGTTTTAGGCTTCCATATGGTATACCATGGTTGTCCATCATATTTATTCTTTTTTCAATTGAATGTTTCTTCAAGCAATTCAATGTATTTTTTTCAATCTGATTTTCTTTGGTCTTTTATCTGTTCTTTTAGTAATAGGGATTCTCATCTTATTTATCTCTGGTTAATTTTATTTCTCTATATGTCTTAAACTAATCATATCTTTTTGCTTTTTTAATTCTTCAAAGGAAATGCATCTTTTATATTTAATATGGATTGAAAGTTTTTCTTCATCAAGATCTTTATGGATGCCCCTTTTCTCTCTATTGAATACAACATAGACTTGTGTCATTTGTGCTTGTGTTGTTGCCTGCTTCATTTCTTCTGGAACATCAGTTTTTGGTTGACTTTCACTATTTAGGCCTATGATTGCAAAAATTCCCCAAATTGGGCTAATTTCCTCTTTTTTCCTAAAAAAAATAAATAAAAATATGAATGAAAGAGATAAAGAAACATTTAATAGAGATTTACAAAATGAAAAATTAAATTTAACATATAAAATAAATTTATTGGATAAAAGTATGCATCTTTTATATATATAAATTAAAATTAATATATAAAATAAAAGTATGCATCTTTTATATTTTCTAATAAATTTATTTTATATATTAATTGTAAATCTCTATTAAATGCTTCTTTATCTCCTTGATCCATACTTTTA
The DNA here is from genome assembly GCA_037177725.1 of Cyamopsis tetragonoloba. Classification (NCBI taxonomy): domain Eukaryota; kingdom Viridiplantae; phylum Streptophyta; class Magnoliopsida; order Fabales; family Fabaceae; genus Cyamopsis; species Cyamopsis tetragonoloba. The sequence goes on along the minus strand of CM074120.1, from coordinate 33,915,535 downwards.
TTTATTATTTTTAGGAAGAAAGAGGAAATTAGCTTCTTTTGCGAAATTTTTGCAATCATAGGCCTAAATAGTGAAAGTCAACAAAAAATTGATGTCATAAAAGAAATGAAGCAGGCAACAGCACAAGCACAAAGGACACAAGCCTATGTTGTATTCTATTGAGAGAAAAGGGGCCCATGAAAATCTTGATGAAGAAAAACTTCCAATCCATATTAAATATAAAAGATGCAATTCCTTTGAAGAAGCTGAAGAATTAAAAAAGCAAAAAGATATGATTAGTTTAAGACCTCAAACTAAGACAGATAAAGAAAGAGAATTAATCACAGAACATATCAATAAGATGAGAATCCCTATGACTAAAGAACAGAAAAAAGACCAAAGAAAATTAGATTGGGACAAATACATTGAATTGCTTGAATAAACATTCAATTGGAAAAAAATTAAATATGATGGAAAACCATGGTATACCATATGAAGGCCTAAAACAGGACCTAAGATTGTGACACTACCAAGATATAATCCGTTAAAATTATGGCATGTTCAGTATGGCCTTGTAAAATTGATATATCTCTCGGGAGATTTAAGAGAATTGGAAAGTTTCCTAGAAAACATCAGAAAAGCTATTCTAATTTGGAAAGAGCGCAAAGCCCAAACTAGGGATACTTTCATTAGAATCTTTAGTTGTTGACACTATTAAACAAATGTGGCAAGCGGTTTGGTTCACGACGATTTGACAAATTTGGATGTGCAGAAATAGGAAGATTTTTTATAACAAGGAATTATGTTTGGACACTACATGACAGCAAGTGAAACTCATGACTTGGTTTTGGTTGAAGGCCAAAGTAAAAGGTTTTTGTTATGCGTTCTCGAGTTGTGAATTAGCACTGCAGAGTTGTATGAGAATCTCTATATTGTAATTTTCATGTATCTCTAGGCTCGAGTTATTAGCAGCATGAAGCAACGCTCTTTTGCTTTGTGACTATGTTCTGATATTTTAATTGCACCTTTGGTGCTGATTTTAATATATTTTTCTGATTGATCAAAAAAAGAATCTTTAGTTGTTATTATCTTTATGAACGATCAATGTTTATCATACCAAGAACATATATGCAATTAGGCTTCTCAAATGGATCATGTCCATTAGAAGATAAATCCCAACCAGATCCAGAAGCAAAAAATGATAAACATTACTATAGGGCTCAACAATTTTATGTTATATATCTTAATCTTGAAAATATTTACCAAGATACGAGGTTTAAGCTAAATTTTAAGTCCAGAGACACCATAATCGCATCAAGTTACATTGAGAAGATAGCCGAAAGAGAATATGAACACTTGATAAAATGGATATTAAATGTTTACTGCATGAAAAATATAGATTACCCATTATAGACAAAAGTCTTACTTTGCCCACTGTTACAAGATAACCAGAATCACATGTGCTCAGTTTGTGTGAATCAGAAGCAAAGTGAAGATGCAATAATAGAGGAGTGACATAAGTCATGACGTTAGCATCCAATAATGTAAAAATGTAGTCAATAATGATGTAAGAGTCCAATAATGTAGGGGCATAAGGGTTATTAGTTAAGCCCTCACCCTAGTTGAGGAGAAGGCAGAGCGAAACTCAGTAGAGAAAACCATAAGTCTCATGTGTTAAACAGGTTGAGGGTGAGGTAATACTCTGGAGCCTCTGTCTATTCTTAGATTGTAATACTCTCTCAGAAAGATATATGTAAGATATCTATATTCAGAAATAAAATTATCTTTATGATAAAAAGATCATTGTCTTATAAAGAAGCCGTATTAAAAGAACTATCTGAGTCCACATACGAGAAGCGATCGTGGGCCAAAATCAGAAAGATTATGCAAAAAATACACACACCTCAGGTATGAATTCAAATTATCTTTCATGTCTATTGTGGAAGAACTCTATGAGTATTATAAAGAAGAAGATAATAACTCAAGAGAGTGGTTAATAGACCATAACAGATTTAGAAAAATCCAAAAAGAAGAACTAAACTTAAAAGAAGGAGAAAATCTAAAACTCAAAACAGGAGAGTTAGAAAATCTAACCAAATTATTTAGAGGACAAACCTTCCAGAATATTATTTACTATGGAAAAATATTTTATGAATCACCCATAGATATTTCAGAAACAGATGAAAAACATAACATAAAACTATTAAAAATAAAATAATAAAAGAAAAAATACAAAAGCTAAACCTGAAGAAAGATCTAAAATAAAATATATGAATTATATACTAAAATAGTATCTGACTTTGTATTTTATAAGTCAGTTTAGTCTCTCCTGAAATCAGTCATTTTAATCCCTGACTTTTTACTATTATTGGTTATTTTAGTCCCTGACTTCACTACATCAGTCATTTTAGTCCTTGAAAGTCCGGGACTAAAATGAATGTTTATATAATTCAGGGACTAAAGTGACCTGCAAAATGCAAAGTCAGGAACTAAAGTGACTTATCCGCACAAAGTCAGGGACTAAAGTGAATTAGTTTGACAAAATTAGGGACCGAATACTTGTTAAGAGTGCTTTTAGAGAAGGGAAAAAAAGTCCATTAAAAGTTGTATGGATAGATAGTAAAATCCAAGATATCAAAAATTCTATTATAGTACCATGGTTATGGTAGAAGGAAATCTAACTTATACAAAGTAGCATATCCTAATATAGGAGTACCCTTAGATACGAAAAAAATCTTACCTATCACTAAACTTTTGTCATGATTTTGAGAGAAATGATTTAATGGAAAAAGGAGATAAAATTTTCAGTCTTACATATTGTATTAGTTATGCCTTAACTAATTCACATCATCCTATAGATTTCAAAAATTATGAATATATAAGTATTCCTCAACTATTTTTTAGATCTTGAAAAACCATAAAAGATAGAGAGAAATAGAGTGAAAGAAAAGGGAATAATTCCTAAACAACCTTTAACAAAAGGAATAGAAGAGAAAGATTATGATAGACTGATCAAAGATCTAGCAAATGAAATAAGAAGAATATAATTCAATATAGAATAAAAGACAAAACAAGAGTGAAGATATCCCAAGTTGGTTTTATTGTTATAAAGTTGACTTGCCCAACAAATACAAGATAAGCTAGCAGAAGAAATAAGAAATAATTATAATATTAGGAGAATGGATTGAGGATGAAATAATAAGAATTTTTTACTTAGAAATCATTGACCTAGAAAAGACATATATAGCATTTGATGAAATTTTTAAAATACCATAATGATTATAAAATGATTTATATGAATTATATCTTACTGAGTAAATTCAGTAGAAATACCTAATTATATTTTAGGATTTAGAGAAATAACCATAACTACTCATCCTAGAGACATCAAAAGACTCATGAATAAATATAAAAAGAAATAAAATATCTTAATAATTGATAAAAAAAAACCTTGCACAAAGAATAAGATTATTTATAAGAGAATAAACAAAAACGTTCTATAAAAGAAAAATTGATGAATTAGATATACAAGAAGGGATTATCCTACTAAAAATTTTAGCAGTACAAATGAAAAAATACAGACTAAAAAGTATAAATGAAATAAGAAATTGGATATATAGCTGTGAAGGAGAACTTGGAAATTTTAAAAATAAAGCAAAAACTGAAAGAAAATTTGAAAAAAAATTGATATTTAAACTTTTTGTAAGATTAAAAAAGAATAATATGAAAAAGTGGAAAAGAAGTTAAAAGAATAAATAAAGGTTCAAAAATTGGTATCAGAACTAAAGGTTGAATGTGAAGCTTTTTAAATTGTTAAAAAAAATTCAGAAAAATGAATTATAAACAAGTAAACTGTTAGTAATAATTCAAAGAAAAATACTTGCATTAGTTATAGCTATAGATAAAAAGTTGTTAGTTAGTTGATATAAATAATACATATCAGTGTAACTTTCTTTTTTAGAACATACAATATACACTTCTTTTCTGTTCTTCATTCTGTTATTCTGTTCCTTTTCTGTTCCCTCCTCCAACAAACTGGTATCAAGAGCCTATCGATCCGGCGGCAGTGGCGGTCTATCATGGCAGGGAATAACGGTGGTGTTCCCGGCAATCTTCCGGTCCTCGACGGCAAAAATTGGGATCGGTGGAGTATCCAGATGAAGGTGCTTTTTGGCTTTCAGGAAGTCTTGGAGATCGTTGAATTTGGCTTTCCTGTGTTGAGTGTTGCTCCAACCGAGGCCCAGTGCGTTTCGCGAAAACAAGAAGAAGGATTGTAAAGCTCTCTTCTTCTTACATTAATGTGTTGATGCTGTGTTCTTTGAGAAGATCGCATCCGCTGCTAGTGCGAAGGAAGCTTGGGATAGCTTGGTGAAGGCTTGTTCAGGAGATGCCAAGACCAAGAAAGTGAAACTTGGTGAAACAATTACTAACCTTCTGGTGGTTGAGAAAATCATGTGTACTCTTGACTCCAAGATTTGACTACATTGTGGTGGCTATTGAGGAATCCAAAGATCTAACACTGATGCAGGTTGATGAGCTTCAGGCTTCGTTGGAAGCACATGAACAACGATTGAATGACAGAGCTGTTGACAAACTTGCTGATCAAGCCTTGCAGGTTCAGTACTACAAGTGAGGCTCTAGTGATATAGGCAAATCTCTGAAGTTACATCCTAAAGACAAGAGGGGGGAAGGGGAACAAGCATTGGCAGGGTGACAAAGAGCTGAGTAAAGATGGTTCTGAGCACTATGATTTACCAGAATCATCTAAACTCAGGAAGAAAAAGAACAAATGGCGCAAGAAGAAATTTGACAAGAGCAATGTTATAACTGTCATAAATTTGGTCATTTTGCAAGGGATAGCAGTGATTCTGATGACAACAGTGATTGTGATGAACCTGTTCTTCTGATTGCAACCACTGCTATTGAGTCCTGTTACTCAGACACTTGGTATCTTGATACTGGGTGTTCTAATCACATGACTAGCCGCAAAGAATGGCTTGTGGACCTTGATAACAGCAAGAAAGGTAGAGTAGGTTTTGCTGATGACAGAACTCTATGTTGGTAGCAGGTGTTGGCAACATAATGATCAAATGCAGAGATGGAAAGAGTGCAATAATCACAGATGTTCTGCTGGTTCCTGACATGAAGAGTAATCTTCTCAGCATGGGACAACTTCTAGAGAAGGGATTCTCTATGAAAATGCAAAGTGGTTGCTTGGAGGTCTTGGATCCAAATCAAAAGAAGATTATGAAGGCTCAGATCTCCAAGAATAGGACGTTCCAACTGCATATTGAAGTGGCCAGATCTCAATGCTTGTCTGCTGTGGTGGTTGAAGACAAGTCATGGCTTTGGCATCATAGGCTTGGACACCTAAACTTCAAAAGCTTGAAACTACTAGGATCAAAAGGTATGGTGAGTGGCCTTCCTGACATTTCAGTTCCTGAAATAGTGTGTGAGGACTGTATGCTAGGTAAGCATTCTAGAAGCTCTTTTAAATCAAGCATTCCTATGAAAGCAACTGCACTATTAGATTCAGTGTCTTCTGATGTGTGTGGTCCATTTGAGGTACCTTCAATAGGTGGAAATAGGTACTTTGTTTCCTTTGTTGATGAACTCAGCAGGATGGTGTGGATCTACCTAATCAAGAACAAAGCAGATGTTCTTTCGGTTTTTAGAACTTTCAAAGTTCTTGTTGAAAATCAAGCAGGTAGGAAGATCAAGAAACTTAGAACTGATGGAGGTGGAGAGTTTACATCTAGAGAATTTGAAGACCTTTGCAAACAGCATGGTGTGCTTCATGAAGTGACTGCTCCTTACACACCCCAACACAATGGACTTGCAGAAAGAAGGAATAGTTCCATACTCAATACTACAAGGAGCATGCTGAAGGGAAAGGTGCTTCCTAACTGGCTTTGGGGTGAAGCAGTGTCAACAGCTGTGTATCTACTTAACAGGTGTCCCACCAAAGCTCTAGAAGGCTGTGTTCCAGAAACAGTTTGAACAGGAAACAAACCAAGCATCTAGGATTTTTGGCTCCCTGTGTTACAACCATGTCCCTGACAGCAAGAGGAGGAAATTAGATGACAAAAGTGAACCAATGGTTCTAGTTAGTTATCATTCCACTGGAGCTTACAAATTATATGACCCTTCTGCTAAGAAAATTGTGATAAGCAGAGATGTGGTGTTTTGTGAAAAAGAAACATGGAACTGGTCCAAGGATCATGCTTCAGTTCAAAAGGCTAATGTCCCGGTTCCCTTGGATGATTCTGGAGAGGGTTGCAGTAATATGCACATTCAGGATCATCAAGAGTAAGGTCTGAACTCTATTAATTATGGAGAGGGTTGCAGTAATATGCACATTCAGGATTATCGTGCACAGAGCTCAAGACCTCAAAGAAGTAGACAAGTACCAAGCAGATTTGATGAGTTTGAGATTCTGCATGATGACAGCATCACTGAAGATGGAGACTTGGTGCACTTAGCTCTTCTAGCTGATGCAGAACCAACTGAATTTCAAGAAGCAGTGATGAAAAGTGAATGGAAAACAACCATGATAGAAGAACTGAAGAGCATTGAGAAGAATCACACATGGGAATTAGTAAGTCTACCTCCCAACAAGACTCTTATTGCTGTAAAGTGGGTGTTTAAAACAAAATATAAACCAAATGGAGAGATTGCCAAGCATAAGGCAAGACTTGTGGCTAAAGGGTTTCTGTAGAAAGAAGGCTTGGACTACACTGAAGTCTTTACACCAGTAGCAAGATTGGAAACTATCAGGATCGTGATAGCCCTTGCAAGCTGCAGAAAATGGGAATTGTTTCAGTTAGATGTTAAATCAGCATTTCTGAATGGTCCCTTAGAAGAAGAAGTCTTTGTGAGCCAGCCACCACGATTTGAGATAAAAGGAGCAGAACACAAGGTGTACAAGTTGCACAAGGCACTTTATGGGTTAAAGCAAGCTCCTAGAGCTTGGAACAAGAGGATAAATACATTTCTGGTCCAACTTGGCTTTCTCAAGAGTGCAGTAGAGTATGGAATTTATGTAAAGAGTGGTATTGGCAGCAGCATCATCATAGTATGCCTGTATGTCGATGATCTATTAATAACTAGAAGCAACTTGAAAGAAATTGAAGAATTCAAAGCCAAGTTGAATTCAGAATTTGACATGACAGACTTGGGAACTCTCTCTTACTTCCTCGGGATGGAATTTGTGCACTATGAACATGGAATTCTGATGCATCAGAGAAGGTATATCACAGAGATACTGAAAAAGTTCAATATGATCTGCTGCAACACAGCTTTAACACCAGTTGAAGCCAATCTAAAACTTGTGGTGAATGAACAAGAAAAAACAGTCAACAACACTTTGTTTAGGCAAATTGTTGGGTCTCTAAGGTTTGTTTGCAATACTAGACCAGATATTTCATTTGGTGTAGGCCTTGTGAGCAGATTTATGGAGACACCTAGACTATCCCACCTCACTGCTGCAAAGAGGATCCTAAGGTATCTCAAAGGTACTCTTAATTTGGGAATTCTGTTTTCCAGGAACACAAAGCTGCTGCAAGATGAACACATGCTGCTCGGGTATTCAGATTCAGATTGGAGTGGTGACAAGGTTGAAGGAAAAAGCACTCTTGGTTATCTATATAAATTCCTTGGAGTATCTTTCTCTTGGTGCTCAAAGAAGCAACCAGTAGTTGCACTATCAAGCTGTGAAGTAGAATACATTGCTGCATGCTATGTAGCTTGTCAAGGAAAATGGCTAAGGTCCCTTCTTGCTGACTTGAAGATCAACTTGAGAAAATCTCTGAGACTACTTGTAGACAACAAATCTACAATCAACTTGGTCAACAATCCGGTTGCACATGGAAGAAGCAAGCATATTGAAACCAGATTTCATTTTCTGTGAGAGCAAGTGAACGAAGGAAAGATGATGCTGGAATTCTGTCCATCTGAGATTCAAGTAGCAGATATCCTAACCAAAGGACTTGGTGTTGAGAGATTTCATGATATGAGAGAAATGCTAAATATTGTAACCTTTTAGTTTCTTTGAATTACGAGGGAATGTTAGTAATAATTCAAAGAAAAATACTTGCATTAGTTACTGCTGACAGCTATAGATAAAAAGTTGTTAGTTAGTTGATATAAATAATACATATCAGTGTAACTTTCTTTTTTAGAACATACAATATACACTTCTTCTTTTCTGTTCTTCATTCTGTTATTCTGTTCCTTTTCTGTTCCCTCCTCCAACATAAACTGTGTTAAACTAACCGAAATTGTAGAATTAATAAAAGTAAAAGATATTAAAAATTGAAAAATAATATTAAAAAATAGAATTGAAAAAAAATAAAAAAACCCAAGTTTTATAAATATAAAAACAAATTTAATACAAAATTATAAATTAATATTAAATACATTTCAAAAATTAATAGAAGTCCCATAAAAGAGTGAACAAAGATAATGAAAGAGTATGGAACCCATTAAAGAAGTTTCGTTAAAAGCACCTCAAAAAAACATAAAAGTTATATACTGTAACACCTGAGGACCCCAATGTTGCCCACTATTTGATCTGCATACACCAAAAAAAAAAAAAACCAGCCGAGGTATGTTGACGTGGGAAACAAGTTGCTGGCAAATTAATTTCAAGACATGGTAAAGTAAAACCCTAACCAATTCTCTAGTTTAAGCTTAAACAGAACATCATGGATCAAAAAAAAAAGAAGCTTAAACAGAACATCAAGAGAAAAGAAAACACTCAGTTTTTAATAAAATCAATGAATGGAAGTTCTTACTTACTTGAGAATCAATGAGTTAATCTCATAAATTCGCTTTCTGTTGCTTGTTTCCTAACTCTCACTCCAAAATTAAAGACCCTTTGTTTTCAGCTCTAAAAGTACTTGATCATGAAAATGTGATTTCTAGTGATCTAGATAAAGTGACAAAAAGCCACGGAGAATAAAATGTCACTGTAGTGAATAGTAATCTTTACTCACAGGTGGACCTTAAATTGTGGAGCAAGACTTGCTTAGACACTAGTCTAAAAATGAGCTGGTGGACACAACCAATCATATTGCAGCATTTAATAAAATATAATAAAATAATTGAAGTAGATATTAAATGTTTAAAAAAGCCAAAAAGACCTTATTCCTTGGACTTTTCAATCACGCCAACATACTGGAGAAGCAAAGAAAATTTCAGGCTCTGGAGCTTTCATTCTTTAACTCATTGTCTTCTATTTTTGCTCATCAATGGTCATTTGATGTTGATACTTATAGACACTGAATGCTTTTGAGTTCATATTTTAAGGGAGATATCATTTTCATCCTCTATATTATGTAGCCCCTGTTTTTTACTTCTTTCATTTTCTTTAATTGGTACGCTATCTTTCTCATTCATTTACAACTTTTATTAGTTAATCTCTTTAGTTGTATCATTCATTGTTTATTCTCATACACACAATATGATTATCATTTGTAAATGTCATTTTGATATTAGTTTCCCCAAATTTTTTTATTTTAGGGATCTCATGGAGAACAATGAATGTCAGCATGTTGAAATTGATGAACCCAAAGATATTTTTGTTGGACAACTTGTGAACAGCAAAGATGAGGCTTATAGTTTATATCAAGCACATGTCTTTAATGTTATGTTTGGTTGTGCCTTGCTATTTGATGAAACGACTACTTCTTTTAATTGGTTGTTTAAGGTGTTTTTAGAGAGTATGGGGAACCAACAACTGAAAACAATCTTTACAGATCAAGATACAGCTATGGCAAAAGTAATTGGACAAGTAATGCCAAATACTTCTCATCGATCGTGCTTATGGCATATAGCTAGAAATGCTCCTTCTCATTTGGGTGCTCTTAATTCTGACCATAGGTTTCAAAGTCTATTTCAAAAATGCATGAAAGGTTGTGATTCAAAAGAAGAATTTGAGAATACTTGGGAAGAGATGGTGAATAACTATAAGCTTCATGATCATGCATGGTTGAACAATATGTATAAAATACATCACAAGTGGAGTATTGCTTTTAGCAAAGATATATTTTCTGCTGATATCAAGTCCTCTCAAAGGAGTGAGAGTACAAATAGTGCTTTAGGTGACATTGTAGGCAAAACAACAAGTCTTACACATTTCTTTTCTATTTATTGGATATGCCCCATCATTTATTTTTCCTCAAACTTTTCTATTTATTGTTGGGATCATATCACCAAACTTAAAAGACCTTCTTAGCATTTTCTAAGTCAAAATAAGGCCCAATTTGATGTAAGTTGGTTGTCCAAAATTGTACCTTGGATTGATCAACTATGGACTTAATTTCTAGTTTTTGTTTAAGTTGTAATAAGGCTCAAATGTGGTGAAAATAAGATGACGCCATTAGGATGACATCATAGTCATATGCCCCACTTAGTGAAAATATTAGTAGCTTTAAAAAAAAATTGGGCCAAATGGTTCATGCTTTTTAGAACATTTTCATTCATTTCTAAAGGTAATATTTTTGGTAGTTTTAATGATTGTTTCTAAATTGCTATTTCTAGCCTTGTTTTCTTTTTTTTTAAAAAGTCTTGTGTTCTTGCTTAATTTGTAGCTTACCCAAATCCTTTGAAGCCTACCCTAGCCTTGCCTTATCACAAATTGGTGGTAATCTTTTTGTGACCTCTTCTTGAATTAATTAAGAACTTTTGAGAAGTCTAGAGTGGAAAAAGACAAGAGTGCACATTAGAGAAAAAACCATAAATTGAGTTATACACGAGGGATTCGAGTGTAAACACGTGAGAAGAGTGATGAGGTCCTTTATTATCTTGTTATCTTTTAATTTGTTTGTTCAAGATGGCAGAAGCGGAGGATACGACTTCTCTTGGATTCCAAATTGCGGCCCTCTTACAAGAATTACGAAGAATTTGAGGCTTATCAAAGGTATGCACTCTTTGTGTGTTTAGTCTTTCCTCAAGTGGTGTGATTCCTCTGGTTCCCATTCATTTTTCTTTCTTTCCTTTATCCAAAAATCTCAAAAAGAAGCAAAAACCTTAGCTCAATTTTGCCCAGAATTGCGCCACTATTAGCCTACCAAAATCATCTCATTTTCACCTTTAGTTCCATCATTTCCCTTCCAAAACAACCCAGAATTTTTCCTACTTTTAAACCATCTTTAAACCTTCCATTTAGCATCCCTAAATTCATTTTTCCTTGCCCAAAACTGCCCAGAATTTTCCCTTGTTTTATTCTTCATAAATCCATTCCATTGAGCCTAAAACCCAGCGCCCTATTTCTTCCTTCCTTGCGCCAATTTTCCTCAACCATTCTCAAGGTTTTTCGGCAATTTGAATCCTATACGGTCCACTTCCTTTCCCTTGCCATTAGGGATCATATCATTTGGCTTTTTCAAATAGCTCTGATTGAATTTGAGTAAAAATTCTGAGTTTATTTTATAAACTTGTGAGAGAGTGATTCTCTTGAAAGTTCTTGAGCGATTCAAGAGCTCTTGCCTTTATCAAAGGACTTTCCACCATCCTTTGTGTGTTGCCTTCACTAAGGGAGAGTGATTCTTCCTTCCACCTATCTTCATCATCTCTAATCTCATCTCCAAATTTAGAAAATTTCAGAAATTTTTAAATTCTGCCCAGCCACTAACTCGTGCCCATAACTCCAGTTTTACTCATCCAAATTGAGTGATTCTTGAACCAAAATCGAAGATCGAAACGAGATCTTTCACCTATTTTGGAATCACCTCAATCGGAGCTCTGTAACCTGAGATACGACCCGTTCCTTAACGCGTCTCATTTTCTATTTTTACCTTCTAAAACAGCCCTATCTCTATAATTCTATGTCTTATTGGGAAGAGTATCAACTCATGAGAACCCAACTATCTCCTTCCATGCATGAGAAAATCAAGGCGGTCTTCCCTCGCTCTCCTTCGATCTTCAAGTTGTTTTTTTCCCGGTTTCATCTTGAACTTCCCAGAGCCGAAGCTCTGATACCAAATAATACGAAAACAGACCGTCAAGGAATAGATTAGCTAGAAAATCTCTCCAAGGAGTTGAATCCTTTTTTGGCGCAAAAGGAAGCAATTGAAATGTTGTTTTGACAGAATTGGATAACAAATAAGAACAAGCTATAACATGCGCTATAGGGCTCCGATTTAGGTGGTTCAAAAAGGAGGTGAAAGATCTCGTTCTGAACAACAATTTTGGCTCAAGAATCACTCAATTTGGATGGGTAGAACTCGAGTTATAGCCACAAGATATTTTGGGCAGAAATGCTTGAATTCTAGAATTTCAAGAATTTAAAGATGATGAAGATAAGATGAATTTTGGGCTATTTAGCACGAAAATTCTGGGCAAGAAGGGAAAGAGTTCGGGCTCTTTTTATGAAGTTTTAATAAGAAATGAAAGGGGAATGGAAGGGAAACAAGTGAAATCACACCACTTGGGGAAGGCTAAACACACAAAGGGATGAAAATCCTTTGATAAACCAAATGAATTCTTGAATCACTCAAGAACCAAAAAGGAGAATCACTCTCACAAATTGTATTTTGAACATCAAACTCATGTTGTTTACAATGAAAATGGTGCATGTCTTATATAGCCTAAGGCCATGACTTTTGGTCTACATTAGTGGATGATTTAGTGGTCAACTAAAGACCACCACTACTTTTTCCACTATCTCTCAATTAAGATGACCACTAAGGCAACTAAAAAGTCATCTAAAATCCTCTTCGAAGTGGCACATATGCTATGTGATGTCATCCTAATGACATCATCTTTTTGTCACCTTATTTGGGATAAGAGGTTTATTACAACTTAAACAAAAACTATAAATTGAGCCCATTAGTTGATCAACACAAGACACAATTTTGAACAACCAACTTACATCAAATTGGGCCTTATTTTAACTTAGAAAACACTAACAAAAATCCCCTAGGAGTGGCGCCATTTTAGTCCTGTCTTGGCCCGGGATGCTCTTCACAATTTCAGGCTTCCCTTGCTGGACTAGTTCTTGTTCTGGGAAATGGGTCCTTTAAGCCCTCCAATTGGACATTTATTTTAGGGACTTAGAAAAGAGAAAAAGGAACAAGAAAAAGAAAGCAAGGAAATTTTGATTCTTATAGTTGTTTCTTCTTCTTTTGTTGAATTAAATTTACAGGAACTTGAGGAGGAATTTTCCAAAGAAACATCATCCAATAAGTTAACAAATTTGAAAATGAAGACTTTTGGTATTTTTTCTAGTGCTCCACGTTTTACTGAATTGTTAGGGTATTCATTATATAGTAAATAATTCCCTATTCGAAATTAAACCCGCATGGAAATGTATCAAGTGAGAGGTGAGAGTGTGAGAGGAGTTAATATCAACTATCAAATTATAATTAATGGTTAAGATTTGATTTAGGAAAAATAATCTCAACCATTTATGTATGACTGTGTGGTCATGATTAACTCCTCTTATCTCTCATATTCTCATTGGATATGCCCATATATATATATATATATATATATATATATATATATATATATATATATATATATATAACTTACTTCATTTAATAACTCTTTTGTGAATTTTAATTTTATAAATCCAAATTAAAATTTTTTATTTGATAAATTATCAGTATAAAGTTTAATTTGATTTTAAGAGTTTAGGTATTTCATCAATCTATTTTTATTTTATAAAGGATATGCCTTCTAAAATATATGTAAATGTTATAAGTAAGATGACATATAAAGATGCTTTAATTTTCTAAACATTCAGTATGCATTTATATTATCATAATAATATTCAATAATTCACATATTATGGTGGTGAAATTTGACATTTATATAGAGTAATTAAGTAGAATAATTATTTAACGTATATTTTTAAAGTACTTAGTTGCTCACTTTAACACACAAATCGTTTAAGCACACAAGTTTAATGGACCATCATAATCATAATTCACGTCTGCACTGCAAATTTTTTCTTTTACTGAATTTTTTAAAATGCAATTTTTAAGTAGTAATTATCTTAATAAAAAGATACAAAGAATTATATAAAACAATATTATTTTTGGGGTTTTTCTTTTAAACAGAAATCGAAATTTATTTAAAATTTAAATTTAAGCATAATAGTAAAAACAATTATTTTCAATTTATGTGGATACGCGTGGTTCACAAACTTTGTCCATTTAACTTCGAACAAATTATTTTTGGTTGGTGAATTTTGTTATTTAATTGGACTTCAATTTTGTTGATTTATATTCGCATTAGCCCATGAATCCGTGGACCATGATCTATATATCATGTATTATCTCCGTCCTATAAATAAAACCTTCTAAAAAATGCAAAAATTAACAAAGTTAATTAATTAATTAAATTCATTAAAATTGTCTGAATCACAAAGTGTGACACATCTCGTCTCTTAGTCACATAGGCAGGGATTTAATATTTTGTTGGCAGAATAGAGCGAATTATTTACTGTACAATGAATACTCTAACAGTTTTTATTAATTTCATGAGAAAAAAGTTATTATCTCATTTGTCTTTAAACTTATAAAAAATGGTTAAAAAAATAAAGATATTTTAATAAAAAAATAATTATGCATGAATTTTTTAAAATAGTCTTTTAATAAGAGATTAATTTTTTTTTGGAGAAGTGAAGTGTGATTTTTGAGTGTGTTTGGATTGACATCGAATCAAGTCAAATCACGTTAAGATAGATAAATTAATGGTTGAGATAAATTTGGCATATAAGCCGATGTAGATTCAATGAATGCAACAAAAAATAGTGTTGAAGTGATTTACGTTAATATGAATTCACTTCTATCCAAACAAGCACGGAATGGAGTGTAGTCTGGACTCTCGAAGCTGAGTCGTAGAACAGTAGTCTGCTTGGCTGCCGTGCCTTCACCGCATTTTTCCTTCCTCTATTTTTTTTAGTTATAGTAATAACAAATTTTGATGCAGTTTTTATTTTTGTCTTAATTCTCTTATAAATAAATGCATTATTAATATGAGTATACTATCATCAGTTTACTCTTTTGGTGTGTGCAGTCAAAACTAATCTCATCACCAGTTCACTATACATATATCATTATTATAATATTTATTAATTTTTTTATTAGTATTGATAATTTGATATGCTTTCTTCAACAAATAAAAAATAGTAATACGCATTTATTTATTTTATATTTTAATATTTTATCCAATGGATCAAAATCGAAAGTTGATTGTTGGAAGACGCAGCAGTGAAAGAGCCCTCTCTCTTTCTCTCTGTTTCCGTTTTCAACTATGAGTTGTTAATGGATTCCTAAATCTTGTTGAGAACGCATCCATGGCTTCGGAGAACACCTTCTGGATTGTTGTATTTTGTGCTGTAATTCTGCTTCTCCGTGATGTTCCTTCTGTCATCGCCGGCGACATAGTTCATGATGATTCAACTCCCAAGAAGCCTGGTTGCGAAAACCAGTTCGTTCTGGTATATCCACTCTATAAACTTCACTTCTTAGTTTAGGTCTTCCACGCTTTTCATTTTGTGGATTTCATTCATATCTTTTCCTTATAGTTTCTCCACGAGTAGTAGCAAGGTTATGAAACATCAAAATCGTAGTTTATAGCTTGTCCGATTAGACATTTGAGATCAAAGTTTGTTTTCTCACTATTTGTGAATTTTGAAGTTCAAGTGGCAATTGGCTTAACTGTTGTCAGGTAAAAGTGCAAACCTGGGTCAATGGTGTAGAGGATGCTGAATTTGTTGGTGTAGGTGCCAGATTTGGCAGAACCATTGTGTCTAAAGAGAAAAATGCTCGGCATACGCGCCTTGTTCTTTCAGATCCTCGAGATTGTTGCAGTCCTCCGAAGAATAAGGTTCTTTCTTCATATGCACATGTTATATACTTGCATGTTATAGTGTACTGTACTTTGGTCACAAGTGTAGCAATGTAGTATGCATGCGTTTGGATTTCTGTTGTCAAAACTGAGTGTGTACCAAACTGACTTTCGTTCATCCATATGAAAGTGAGGCTTCCGCCTAGTTTGGAACTTGCTTAATTGAATTTATGTTTATCCAACCATGAAAGTGCCTGCAGAAGAAAATGATTTTGTTTGTTTCAATGGAAATCCAAATACACTCTAAATGTTAGTAGTGCAACTGCCTTAACTTACATTAACTGTTAGATTGCGGGAGATGTCATCATGGTGGATCGAGGCAACTGCACATTCACAAAAAAGGCAAATTCTGCCCAAAATGCTAATGCTTCAGCCATCCTCATCATAAATAACCAAAAAGGTATTTCAATTTTGGTACTTGGAGGTGTTGCTTTGCTGTTATGTTTAGTGGGTCATTCCTAGTACAAACGTACGTACACTTTTGTTCCTATTTTCATGTGAATTTTGTTCCTCTGGTTTGCAGAACTTTACAAGATGGTTTGTGATCCTGATGAAACTGATCTAAACATACACATACCTGCTGTCATGCTCCCGCTAGATGCAGGTACAAGGCTGGAAAAAATGTTGATGAGTACTTCATCTGGTGAGCATCCTTTTTTTCCCAATTTCATAATGAGCTTAATGTCTGTTACTCATATTTCATGGATTTGCATTAGTTCCTAATATTTAATGCAGTTAGCTAAGCGGTGTTTATAACATCTTTACTGCTAATGTGCAGATTCTTTAATTGTACTACAACTACTATTTTGATTTTCCTTTCATTGGTGTGGTAGATGGATTCCTAATTTTAAGGTATGAGTTGCTTTCTAAAACTATTTGCCTTTTTGCAGTGTCAGTGCAGCTATACTCACCACTACGACCTGCTGTCGACATAGCAGAAGTATTTCTTTGGCTTATGGCAGTTCTTACCATACTGTGCGCATCATATTGGTCAGCATGGAGGGCCCGAGAATCAGCTATTGAACAGGATAAGCTATTAAAGGTCAGGTTTTTCTATTCTTTTAGTGTTTCCTTGAGCGAGATTCTCATTTGTTCTCTTAATATACTGTTGATCCTACTACTTACTTTCAACCCTTTTTTTTAATAGGATGCTTCAGATGAAATCCCAAACACTAAAGATGCAGGTGTTTCTGGAATTGTAAATATGAATGTGAAAGCAGCACTCCTTTTTGTTGTATTTGCTTCGTGTTTCCTGTTTATGCTTTACAAACAGATGTCGTCCTGGTTCATTAAGGTTTTGGTTGTTCTCTTCTGCATTGGTGGGGCAGAGGTATTAACTTCGGTTCCGTCAGTCTTAAGTTGTACTTTCATGTATATGAAGAAGAAAAATTGCACATCATTTCTTTGTGGAAAAAGAAGTTAATGGATTAATGTCTATCACATTACACAAATGCACTTTATGAAAACTTGTAGTTACCATGACCAAATTCGAGTTCTGTCTTCCCTGATTTTGCCATGATATGGTCTGCAAACCATCTCTAACTATCATTTTTTTCCTTGTATCTTCAGGGCTTGCAAACTTGCTTGGCTGCTCTTTTGTCAAGGTGTGATACATCATCTTTAATAGATAAATTATTTTCCAGAGGTTATGAATTTTTTGTCTTAGCATCATCTAGTAAGAATACCATTCTTTAATTTTGGAAACAATTCCAGTTTGATTATTCAAGTAGCTCTGATTGAAGTTATGGGGAGTTGAAATATATCTTATGACAAAATAATGAAAAAAATAATACATTCCATTGGTTGAGTTTCCTGCTTTATTACATAAATGGTTTGATGCCTTAAGCATTCATGTAATCATCACACCTTGTTGTTGAAATGCATGTTTCATCATTTATTGACAACTCTCAGACTAGAAATTCACAAATGCAAGTACATAAGCTGGATCTTTCTTGAACAACCACCAGAAGTTGTTCGTGATGTGATAAATTAACAACTGTGGCCTTCTAATATGAGCTTCTTTTTTGGCTCATAATCTGAAGAAGAGTATAGATAAGTGAAATTTATTGGTGGCTTATAAGAAACAATAAGCATTATTTTCTTTTCAGAAAGTAGTCAAGACTTAGCTTTATGTTTCTACGTTTTTTTTACCTATAGTTGGAGGAATGCCGATGGTGCATTTTTCCCATCTCTTCCTCCATTTCCCTGCATTTTTCTTTAATAACTGTAAGATGATTATACCAAGAAAAAACAAAGATGAAGAAATCTATCATCATCCTTGTATTCTCCTTAAGATATGTGAAAATAAATTTTAATATTTTATGGTTTTTTGGCATTCATAGTATTTCAGGCTTCAATGGCTTATTTTAATCTTTCAGTAATTTTTTGAGGATGGGGATATTATTTTAGATATGTGAAGTATAATGTGCTATCTCTCTATGTTTAAATGACATGAGAATTGATGATATCTTACTGGATTTTGATTTTTGTTGAAGGTGAATAAATTTTTTAACACTGAAATAATATAGGATCAGGATGCTGTAAATGTAATACCTTGTTGTACTCTTGTTTCCTAAAATTTGAGAGATTAATTTTCAAACCTGAGAGATTGAGGATGATGTTTTCTGGAATGCTTGACTTTCCACCCTTGTATCCTTTTTATGTCCTTTTTATCGGAAGTTGTCAATATTTTCCTACTTGATGTTAGGTTTGTTGAACTTGTGGAAGAAACTAATTTTGTTTTCCTGTGCAGGTGGTTCAAGCAAGCTGGTGAATCATACATTAAAGTACCTATCATAGGAGCCATATCATACCTGACTTTGGCTGTTTCTCCATTCTGTATAACTTTTGCCACTCTCTGGGCAGTTTATCGTAACGAATCCTTTGCCTGGATTGGTCAAGAAATACTTGTAAGGATATTTTCCTCCAGTATTAAATGCTTTTCCTCTCATCTTCATGCATATCATGTTTTTGTAGACACTCAAGGACTAAACGAAGCTTATTTCTTTCTTTGTTAATTTTTTAAGAGGGAGATCATGCATTTCTTATAATTTACTTGTGCTTTATATGTATATATTTGAAATGTGTGTTGGCATCTATGTTTAATTTGACTGCTTGCCACAAATGTGTGCTTGTGGTAAAAACAATGTTAATGTTTTTTATTGAATCTTCCTTCATAATGTAACTATTTCACTAAAAGCCTGTTCTGATGAGCTTCCTAACAAGTGCTTATAGGAGTATAATTTTCAAAGGCCATAAGTTATTTCTACGTACATCTCAAGTAGCTTGCGGAAAAGTTGAGATACAGGTTTATTTGAGCAGACCTTAAAATGTATATAGAAACAACTTATGACATTTATGTTTATACAACAAATTTTATTCTTGTAAGTACTTCTGGAGAATTGCATCCAAACTGGCTCTATAACTCAGCAAAACTTTACTAAGGATAATAAACTTCACAATTACTACTTACTAGATATATGATATGAAAATTTTGTTTACTTTTTATACCCTTCTGGAGAAGCTATTAAGTCAATGTAATTTTAACTGTTGTTTCTCTTTCGTTGGTTTCTAACAGGGAATTGCACTGATAATCACAGTGCTACAGATTGTACATGTGCCTAACCTCAAGGTAGTTATTTCGTGCTTAGACATTTATCATGCTGTGGCTTTGTGTCAAACATGTTAGAGTTATTCTTCAGTTCTGTTACTTTTCAGTTGTAGCCATTGTACAAAGCATTTCGATAATCACCTACTATCATAAGTTTTTTTATACGTCTTTTGTATGGAAGAACTGAAATAGCAACATATTCAATATGTTTGTGTATTGGTGTTGCATTGCTTCTATTCTTCACTCTTGCTTGTGTCATAAAACATTCACATTTGTACTTTGTCATGTTAGAGTCTATGTTGATATATTTGTCATAAGAAATATTCATTTATGAAAAATAAGGCACTCATGTTATATGATTTGATTGTTTCGTGAGTCAGGTTGGCACAGTTCTTCTAAGTTGTTCCTTCCTTTACGATCTCTTCTGGGTGTTTGTGTCGAAGAAGTTTTTCAAGGAAAGCGTGATGATTGTGGTTAGTATAATTATACTTCATTCTTAATCATGACAATCAGTAACACGTATGTAGTTACTAACTTTAAATTTTAATTTTACTTCCATGACTTGGCACAGGTTGCCCGAGGTGATAAAAGTGGAGCAGATGGTATTCCGATGTTATTGAAGTTCCCACGTATTTTCGATCCATGGGGTGGTTACAGCATTATAGGTTTTGGAGACATTCTTTTACCAGGAATGCTGGTGGCATTCTCACTCAGGTTTGTGTCTCTAGCATGACTTGAGTGTGTTTCCCCAAACGTAATTTTCAGTTTTAATAACGAAGGTGCTCAAATTTTATGTATTGGATTTTTGCTTTGAGAACAATAACTTGATAAAGGTATAGTGTGAAGGAATTTTGAGTTCTTAAAACAGAATTTTTCCTTGGCACCAAATGGACTATTGTAATTTGAGTAGCCCTCGCTTTAGTCCCTTAGCTTAGACTGTGTGCATTAGTTAGTTTAGTTTCGAAAAATCTAAATCCACATCTACTGGTAATTGAATACGCCCCCAACCAATGTATTCAATTTTTTATTTTTTTGAATGGAGAGGGTTGTTGGTTGTGAGCTGCATCATTAGTTGTGGCCAAATAACCACTCTTTTAGTTTTGACTTTACAAAGGCTTTATTTTTGTCCAATAACTTTTACAAATGTCATTCATGTTAGTCATTTCAAATATTATTGTTAGGTTTTTTGTCAATGATTTTTTATTTTATATAAAGTCAATTACTAAGTGAAGGTCTTCATAAATTCAATGGATTAAAATATAGTTTTTGTAAAATAAATGACTAAAATGACCGAACCTGTAATCTAAATTGAAGTGAGAGTTTTCTCATCATAATTTGTAATTCTATAAACAAATAAATGGAAGAGCAAATTGTTTGCTGCAGTATACATTTCTGGCTTTTCAGTTTTTGTAAATGTTTTTCTGATTAGTTCACGTTCTTGCAGGTACGATTGGCTGGCAAACAAGAAGCTTGTAACTGGATACTTCTTGTGGGCAATGTTTGCATATGGCTTCGGTGAGAATCAACTAGCAATTTCCAAACAATGGAAACACTATTTCATAACAAAAAAAGAAAAGAATTATCGACTTAGAATTGCATGATAATTGATTGGGCAAGTACATACATATTACTTGACTTTCTCCAAATTTTTACAGGTCTTCTAATTACATACGTGGCACTAAACTTGATGGATGGACATGGCCAACCTGCACTACTATACATCGTTCCATTTACTCTTGGTATGTTTTTTTTTTTCTTCGGAATAAAGACTTAAAATAATTTTTATCAAAGAACTAAAAAGTTGAACATCTGGGAAATTGCATGAAGGTTATTACTACACTCCCTCCATTCTGTGAGATTTTGTTGTTCTGTGTTTTTATACACAGATTAAGAAAACTTCAATTATGTAGCATGTTTTTTATTAAAATCCCTTCATTTATATCTTTAATAATTTCATTTATTCTACTAACATCTCAATTATTAGAAACCGTGAGACAAAGATACTTTTCAAACAAAATTCGAAAGCTAAAACAACAAAATAAGTGGAATGGAGGGAGTAATTAGTTTATATGTTCCGCAACCCACGTAGTGACAGTTCTATTTATGTGTCACGACGTGGGTTGCGGCATTATTGTTAGGTGCTGATAGCACCATGCATGAATGCAGGGACCTTGCTGACATTGGGGAAGAAGCGAGGAGATCTGAGGGTTTTGTGGACAAGAGGAGAACCAGAAAGACCTTGCCCACATATCAGACTCCAACAACACAGTGCAGAATTAAGCTCTGAATGATATTTATTATTTTTGTAATTTAATTAATTATACCTCTTTTCATATATTCGCTCTATGTAAAATGCATGCCTGTAATTGGGTCCAAAACCAATCCCCCTTTAAACGAATCAGGGGCTCCCACATATAATATATATAGAAATAGAAATGCTCTGAACTAGAATTGTAGAGTTTGTTTAGATAGTTTTACATCATAGAAAACCTCTACTTATCTCTTTATTATGTGCAGCCTGACTCTGTCTCACTGAGTCACTGTCATATTCATCTCACTTTACACACTTGTAATAATATACTATCAGACTCATTAATTAACTTTCCTGAAAAAAAAAACTATTAAATATAAATTGTTTTTTATTTATGTAAGGGTTTTACTATAAATTCACACAAATTTAGAAAAACTGTCACTAATTTTGAAGCATTGTTATTAAATATGATTTTTTGTAATACAATACATATTTGAAAAGTATAAGGGATAAAATGTACACTTTGAAAGTTTTGTAATAAATTGTACATAAAGCGAAGTACTTAGAGCTAAATTATAATGAACTCTTTAACTAGTATACCGCTGCTTGATGTTGATATTTTTGTTTGGTGAACTACAGTTGCTTGATATTATTAGAAGGAAGGTAGGTCTAATAGAAAGCAGTTTTTAACAGTTAGATTTAACGTTCTAATGGTGTTACATTTTGAAACATAATTTTTATTATTTAATTTTAAAGTCATTGAACTATGATAATCCAAACGAGAAAAAGGGACCTCAGTAAAAATTTGGAGTGGGAGCTAACGGTTGCATGTGAGTTTAGGCACAACGGTAGGGTATGGTGGCCCATGTCATGAGGGGTGATGAGCTGTCAAGCATAACATAAGTGCCTACTCTGTCTTTTGGTGGCGCTATTTGGCCCATATACAAATTTAGTATTTTTTTTTTATCAGCACAAATTTGGTGTAATAATATTATTAGTGACAGAACGAGAGAATTTAATCATGAACAATAATTAAGAAGATTATGGCTAAATGATACTCCTATGTTATTTAATTAAACAAGTATGTGGCTAACAAAAAGGGAGATTAATACAAAAATTCCACATAAAAAAATTACATTAAAATTCAACCTAGCTAATAGCTTGCTTGGTTAATTTATTTTTTTACTTTCAGTGACCATGGTTTTGTATCTCAATTCAAATTTTGACGGAAGCTACGAAGTTTTATTTTTTGTCAATAAAATTTTGTTTTGTTTATAATAGTACAAGTTAAAAGAAATAAGCTGAGGTGTTGCAAGAATTTGATTAGGACTCTCGAACCTACTAACGGAGAGAAAATCCCGGGTAATCACTGACAATTTCTAGTAAGAGACTTGCATGAATGTTGCTCACATGTGTATTACTATTTCTTTGGAATTAAATTCTTTCTAGTCACTTCTATTATCATAGAGAAAGAGAGTTTTTGACATCCAAAAAAAACGAAATAAATTCTTTTTCCTCTCAAACTTGAAGTGTTCTCTAAATTTCTTTCTACTAAGTGTATTTGATTTTATCTCACTCGAATTTAGTAAAAATAAATTTGAGTTGAAATTTACAACTAGTTAATGACTGATATTAGTCACATCAATTTGTTCTTTTTTCCTTTTTTTTTAAAAAAAATTAACGTTAATGTGAATTATAAATAAGATGTAAATAAATAGTGATAGGTAGAAATTTTTTTACATCCAAAAATACTTCTAATATCTTAGAAATCCAAACAACCCCTAACTATACTGTTGGTATTGGTAGAGGCTGTCAGTGTCAGTCACACTCCCAACGGTAACCAAACGGTCGTCTTGGTGATCACCTAACCTCGTGAGCTTTTACTTTCCTATACCGTTAAGGTTGATGACTTGGCATTTCTTTTAATTCGGCATTTCAATAAATACAAATTTCATATGAAATTCGTAATAATACATATGAAATTCATTTCACCTCCAACTTGTGTTGGATTATTATAAGGTTAAGAATTAATCTTGTCTGTATTACTTTACATGCTAATCTTATATAAATGTGTGTTTATTTTAAATTTGATTAGAATTAGGTGTAAAAAGCACATAAAATAAGAGATTATTAAAAGGAAAGATAAATTGTGATTTCTTATTATTTTTTTGATAAAGTAATTTCTTATTTTAATATCTTAATTTATGTATAAGGATATTATAATATTTTAACAAACATGTCTGTTATTGAGTTAGAGTTCGTTTGTTTAAACTTAACACTAATTGATTAATTTTATAAATAAAAAATTGATTGTTTTTTTAAGTGATTATCATAAGAATCAGAAATTATGTATGTTTGACTACAATAAAAATAATCATATTTTTTATTTTGAGAAATAGTTGTTTCTCAAAATAAACAAAAAAATCTGATTATTTTCTGATTCTAATTATTTTGAGAAGTATAAACAAACAAATTTAAAAATTTTATAATTATTTTTTTATTAAAATAAGTAATTTTTTTATTAAATAAACTAAAATAAATGAGCTCTTAATTTACATAGGTTATTAATCAAAATTTGAAAAAAAAGGAAAAAAAAAAAAGATAATCAAGGATCTCTTTTTGCATGTATTCAATTTTTTTGTTATCGGCGGGACTATACAAGAATTTGTGCATTGTTTGTTTATGTATTTATTTGGTGAGCGTGACTAGAGTAACTTTACTTTTGGAACGACTCACATGGCTCCAAACCAAACAGCTAATAACATCAAACGGCACAAAATTAAAATTTGAAAATAAAAAATAAAAAAGAAAATGAATTAACAGTCTGTTTGTCTGCCGCGGATAAGATAAGAACAACGGAAAGATACCAAACCAGAACCTGTCAACATCCTCTGGCCCTTACCAGAATAATCTTCCAACAACTATGCTTAAACATTGTTTAAACTTTTAATTATTTAATTAACCTTCAATGTCTTTCTTTTAATTTTTTAAGAAGAGTACCCTTAACTGACAACTAAAGATTAATCTTTTTAAAATATAGAATTTATTATAAAATAAATTTTGTTATTTAATAAAATTATTTTTACATATATAACTAAGATTCAAATTTCAACTAATATGATTAAAAAATTCAATTATCTATCAATTATGTTAAATTTTGTTAATAATTTATTTATTTTTTAGAGACCCTACTCAAAGCAAAAATAAAATTAGTAGTAAATCCGCACTTTAACTTTTAAATTGTATGGCTAGGGTATTTTAATAATTGATTTTATAAAATTTTAATTTGACATTTTAAGTTTAGAAATTTTATGAAAGTCTCCTAATTTTTTTTGCGATTTTAATTCTTCATAATTTTTCATCCTAATGCATTTATTTTTTTTTTCTTTTCTCATTCTTTTATTCTAACTCCAAAGAGAAAATATAATGCATCAACACAATTCATTAGAATTTGAGAAAAATTCTAGTATAGAGTACTCAAGATTAAACATTATGGGACCATGAGGACCAAAAGAACTTTAAAAACTAAAGGGAACTGGATTCATTAATCAATGTTGAAGAACTAAAAATATAATTAATGCTATTTTTTTAAAACAAAAATTTAAAAACAATTATGAATATTTGTTTTTAAAATTAATAAGAATGGTTTTATTTATGAAATCAATGAATAAAATAAAATTTAATTTGTGAGAGACAATGCTCTTATAAATTGTGAATAAAGCATTTATAATTAGAGTATTTATCGACAGAGGTTGAGACTAATCTCTTTCTTGAAGTTGAGTTCGAAAGAAACAATTGACAAATGATCACAAAATATCGCTTTAGGTGAACTACCACCGCACCACATTATATGGTTTCAATGAATTAGCATTTTTCTTTTTTTTTTTATGAAAAATGCTAAATCTTTGTACTAAAATTTCTTATTCACTAAATTTTGACAAGTATTTTCTATCTTTCACTAAATATTTAACATTCGTTAAAATTAAATAAATAAAAAAATTTATAAGATGATTTGATAGAAGAATTTAAATTTTTTTTTAATAAACAAATGGAGTAACAATACGTAATACTTAAAATCATGCACTAATACAATAATTTCAGTGAAGTTACATTACATTATTAGTACATCAGTATTAGTATATCACAACAACTAAAATGAGTTTTCTTCTAATTGAAAAGAAAGAAAAGAAAAGGTGCTGCTATTATTTGCCAGCAAAGCAAATAATGGACGTTGCCTTTATTTTTTCCACTTCCCACTATAAAAGCACCAATCTTGTGGACAGGAGTGAGTGATTATCTGCATTTAGAGACTCTGAGTTATCCTCATCTAGAAACAAAGAGAGAGTTCAAGAGAGATAGAGGTTCAACAATGGAGGGTAGAGAAGAAGATGTGAAGGTAGGAGCAAACAAATTCACAGAAAGGCAACCTATTGGCACAGCAGCACAAACAGACAAAGATTACAAGGAACCACCACCAGCTCCTCTCTTTGAGCCTGGAGAACTAAAATCATGGTCTTTTTACAGAGCAGGAATTGCAGAATTTGTTGCCACTTTCCTTTTTCTCTACATCACAGTGTTAACTGTGATGGGTGTTAACAGATCACCCTCCAAGTGTTCCTCTGTTGGAATTCAGGGAATTGCTTGGGCTTTTGGTGGTATGATCTTTGCCCTAGTTTACTGTACTGCTGGCATCTCTGGTGGTCACATCAATCCAGCTGTCACTTTTGGGCTCTTCCTTGCAAGGAAACTGTCCTTAACAAGGGCACTTTTTTACATTGTTATGCAGTGCCTTGGGGCTATTTGTGGTGCTGGTGTTGTGAAGGGTTTTGAGGGAAATTCTAGGTATGAGTTGTATAAAGGTGGTGCTAATGTTGTGAATCCTGGCTATACTAAGGGTGATGGACTTGGTGCTGAGATTGTTGGCACTTTTGTTCTTGTTTACACTGTTTTCTCAGCCACTGATGCCAAGAGAAATGCTAGAGACTCTCATGTTCCTGTAAGTTATCTTTCTTCTTTCTTCTCTATTTTTTTTTTCTATATAAGCAAAATTGTATTCAAATGGATTCTAGCTGAGGAGCTACTATTAAGTTGGTGCATTTTCTTTATATGTTGTTTATATTTGTTTTATTTTTTTAGTTTACAGTGCTTTCTACTTTTGTAGTGTTCAATTTTCAGCTAAAAATGTGTTATGAGGTAGGTTTATTGCATGTTTGTGGAAGATTACTCTGCAGAATAATTGTTTATTTTTTAATTATAAAAAAATGAATAATTTGTTTTGAATTAAGTTGAATCAAACTGAACATAGCTAGTCTAGGACAAGAATTCTCCATGGGAAACTACCTTGATCTGGAACATCCATATCACAGTTGGAACTTGGAAGTGTTTTCAGGACTAGAACCTAGATTTTGCTTGTTGGAAATTTTGTAGGGCATCTTTTTTTTCCCCCTCTTAGTGTTGTATGGATTATGTATTTTGAGATTCTATTCTAGAGAATTTAGAATGCTAGAAAATTTTAAACTTTAGGGGGAATTCATGACATGAAATTTAGTAATTCCAATTAACATAAGCAAGACATTCTCTTATAAGAAGTGAGTTTTTTCATTCTCAAACAATAGAACATTTTAAACACACTTAAAACTAGATTTCCCTTTTAACCTGACTTATCCAAAGACAAGGTTTCACATGAACACAAGGTTATGGATATCAACAAAGTGGATGAAATATGTATATATAATACTATTTTGTGGACTATGCTAATATTTGATGTGATCTTTTTTTTTTTTTTTTTGTATGATACAATTATAGATTTTGGCCCCTCTTCCCATCGGATTTGCTGTGTTCTTGGTCCACTTGGCCACCATTCCCATCACAGGAACAGGCATTAACCCAGCTAGGAGTCTTGGTGCTGCCATAATCTACAACAGAGACCATGCTTGGGATGACCATGTATGTAATTTTATTTCATTTCATTTTTTTTTTTCTCATTTTCTGGCTTCAAAGTTCATTTTTAACCTGCTTATAGTAAAATTAATTACTTTAAATTTGTGGATGTTTTACAGTGGATTTTCTGGGTTGGACCTTTCATTGGAGCTGCCCTTGCTGCTGTGTATCACCAGATTGTGATTCGAGCAATTCCTTTCAAGACAAGGGGTTGATGATCCCTTCATGAATCTGTGCTAGTTTTGAATTATCTACCTGGTGGTGTTGTTGTGTATTTGGCCCTTTGATATGGAATGTTCTATTTTATTTTAATCTATTATCATATGTATGTGTGTAAATTATGACCTGTAGTCACTACCCTACTTGTTTGTAAACTGAGACTACTTTTGATGCACTGGAGATTTTTTTAATGCTGTTGTGCAACTTATGCCTCATGCTTATGATTATTTTCTTTTCCCCTTTATTCCCTCTTCAAAGCACACTATAGATATTCTTCTCAAGAGTATCACCAAGATTAAACATCCAATAAAATATGGATAATGTCGATGGAAAGAATCGGCAAATGAAAGAAAGAAATCGGGACAGATAACAATGGTACGATGTTGGTTGAAAACAGATAGAAAAAAGAAATAATGTACTTTTTTCTTGTTCAGCTGGATTAAAAATGATTATTGATGTTTGAAAACAAATTTCGAAGGAGGGGAAGAAAAGAATCCAACTCAGAAGAAATAGTAAATTTCGAAGGATGAATATATCAAAAAAAAATTTATTGTAATGTCGTGCGACCTGAGAAGAAAAGGAAAGTATATGGAGTCAACCAACAAAACGAAAAAACTGCAACTCAGAAGGTTTAACTCTGTAAGTCTCTTTGACCCAAAATAAAGTTTAAAAAAAATAAAATTCATGACTCATTATTGCATTTGTGTAATTCTCCAGAAACAGCCAAAAGAAAGAAAAGATTTGCTGTTCCTTCACAATGATGCAACATGCAGGAATAATAAAGCTGTTAAAACATTCACATGATGCAGGAATAATAAAGGTCGTTACCACAATAACAACATCAAACAGGAAATCAAGATGATTGCTATAATTCAAGTTCAATTTAGTTCTAAATGTACAATAGGT
Source organism: Cyamopsis tetragonoloba (assembly GCA_037177725.1). Lineage (NCBI taxonomy): Eukaryota > Viridiplantae > Streptophyta > Magnoliopsida > Fabales > Fabaceae > Cyamopsis > Cyamopsis tetragonoloba. The sequence goes on along the minus strand of CM074120.1, from coordinate 33,886,769 downwards.
ATTTCTGTTTTTTCACTTCAGGCTTAAGCTGTCACCACTATTTTCAGTTATGTTGATCAAATACAACATAATGACAGCACCAAGGTTGCAAATGTACATTTCCCTAAGGTTCAAAAACAATGTTTTTCATGAGCCTAAGTCTCCTACGCATTATGCACCATCTTTGTGGTCTGTGTATACTTATGCTATATAGTACTAAATTAATCTGGTACTTATAAATTATCTAAGAGTACATATCTTACTGCACTAGCCTGAGAATAAAAATTCATAACTAGGGAGGGACATTTAGTCTTGAATGATCCCCGAAGAGCGGTTGAGTTAAATATGGTTTCCCATGATAAAGATCTCTTGAGTCTCTAAGGACAGCCCTCCTGTCATGGTTTCCAAAAGCATCATTATTAGATTTTATATCCAGGCGAGTATGTGGGCTTCGCGGAATTCCCCTAATTGGGTCAGGCTCCTGATAAAAAACATTTACATTTGAATAGAGACCAGTTTGAGGCCTTTGAATCACGCTGACATCTTCATATATTGGCAGCATTGTTTGATAAAATGGGACCGCACCACCACCACCAGAGCGCGGTGTAGACGAGCCAGATGCAGTATGAGGACTTGATATCGGAGAGGTCATTCTTGCACTCATATACATGGATCTAGGTGGCATGCATGGGCTCCTAGTAGGAGATACTGGACGGGAGATGTTTCTTGATGTATGAACATCACTGAAACCAAGAAACGGAAAAAAAATTAGTTTATTTTCTTTGACGGGGAGGGGGAGGAGGAGGGGGGAGAGAGATACCTTGATCCTGAACCAGTTCTCAAGTTTCTAGACAGATGTATACCAGCTGCTTCTGAGTCTAAGCCTAAACCATATTTTGCAGGTCCAATTGCCTACAATAATATTATAACAATGATAGGAACAAACTCAATAAAGCTGCCAAAATAAAAACAAAAATAAGAGACAGGTAAGCAAAACATGCATCCATGTATGTACCATGAATCAAGCATCTTGGTTTTCCAGCGACGTTTTTTCTTTTTGGTATCGAATTTGAGGATTCAGAGATTCAGACTACTTAATCTTTAAAACCATTATGCCAGAATATTTATTTCGAACACTTGCACAAATTTTGGCATGTTAAGAGCCAGAAACTAAGAGAAACAGTATTCATAAACATTTACAGTTGATTTTACCGGAGATCTCACAGCATTTGTAACAAGTCCATCATATGGATAAGCAGACGGAATGGATTTTTCCAGTGCAATATTATTAACAAATGGATGTGAAAGAAGATTAGCAGATGAGGGACGATGTAGCGGATTCCTTTGCAAGCAAAGCCTAACGAAATCTTTCCCGTCTTCTGATAGATGATCTGGGATTGGAGGAAGATCCTTGCTGTTCCCAATTTTAAACATAGCCGCAACCTAGCATGTAGTGTACATTAGAAGAAACAAAGAGAAGCAATCAACACTTTATACAAGCATGTGCTCCAACTAAGAGTTTCATGTATTTGTAAATTTGAATCACAACATAGATTTGAAATGAATATTGAATAGTATTCACAGTGTTCTTTAGTATGTTGCCAAAATTTCCTTACCCCTTCATATTGGCTCCAGGGTGGTTTTGTTGTAGCCATCTCAATAACGGTGCAGCCAAGGCTCCATATATCAACAGCAAGATTATAGCCTTTTGAATTTTTTATAACCTAGACAGTTAAAGCAGTATCAACAAGAATAATACCCAAAAAACATCAATAACAAAAGGTGAAAATTAAGAAAAATAATATTGACCTCAGGTGCCATCCAGTAAGGACTTCCTTTGAAAGATAAAGGACAGGGTTGACCGCTTATCTGCAATTTGTTCCAATTCAGCATGAAATATTAGAAGCCAATGCCTCATATTGAAGCGCAGACAGTATATTTAATTCAAGTCATTCAAATCAAGATATATTGTAAAACCTCTTACATGTTTTGCCATCCCAAAATCTGCCAATTTTACCCTCCCATTAGGATCCACCAATATGTTTGCCCCTTTAATGTCTCTGAGCAAGGTCCAGCAATTAGACAAGAGGAAGATAAGTTATCAACAATATTAATGATTAAGATGATAATTGAAACAGAACTTGAAGAAAGACAGTCAAACGATACTGATCGTCTATATGACTTACCTATGGACAGTGTTTTTAGTATGTAAATATGCAAGACCTAACAATATTTGCCTAGTGTAATTACGAATAGCAATTTCACCAAGCTGGCCATATTGTTGAAGCAACTTATAGATTGATCCACCAGAGACATACTCCAAGTATATATAAAGTTTGTCACCTACCTGTTTATATAAAGAACCATAAACCAGTAAACAATTTCCTTAAATGTATAGACCTGTGTCAACTTCAAAAATAAGTGTACTTCTCAAAAGTCAAACACAGTAGTCATGCGTAATTTTATAAACTTTAAGATCTCAATTGATGGCAAAAATTTGTAGAAGAAAGCATACAAATTTTGAACCATTATTAGAATGAAGCAAAGAGTTCAATAAATATACCGTCTCAGATCCATAATATTGGACTATATTTGGATGCCGCAGACGACTTAGCAATGCAATTTCCTGCAACATGCAACTGGTATGAGAGAAATGCACCAACCATGTATGTACATACATATATATATGCATGACAATCCAACCTTAAATCACGTGATATTATTCTAATAATCATGTATATCAAATTGAACATAATTTCTACATTTGAAAATATGTAGTCCAACAATAGAAATTTACTTATATGATAAATAGCATGCTATATGTTAAAATAAAGTATCACGATAAAGTATCAATTGTGTTTTTCTTAGATTATATGAAATTTGAGAATCTTGATTTACTTCACAAAAACTTTCAATTCAACGGTTAGATTGATAAAACGAATCATTTGTTAAAAAATTATCAAAGGTGTAAGTATAATAAGACTTACACCTAATGTCAATTGATCTTATTCAAATAATTTCCACATTCTAAAAACACATTCGATTAGTAAGGAAATCACCTTCGCGGTAGAACAGAATGACTAAGCACAGATTATGCATTGTGACCCACAAAACATACCAATAGTTACCCTTCGAAAGCAATTCTACTTTAACAAGCAAGCAAAATCAATTCCTCTCACAACTCAATTTCAAAATATCATTCCCAAACACAAGAAAAAACTCAATTCTTCTAAAGCCAGCAAACTATTTTAATATCAATTCTTATAGAACCAATTTTAACAAAATCTAACACAAACATTCCAAATGAAAAGTAAAAAATGTAATCAAAGAAGTGTGTTCCATCTAATCTACAAAAGCAAGCTTACTTGGCCAAGTTGTTGTGCACTTTCCCTTGATTTAGCATCATCTGAAAAGAGAGTCACCTCCTTCATTGCGCACATCTCACCACTTTCACTATGGAACACATGTTAAACTTAATCAGATGAAATTCATAAATAATACACACCTTAGACATAAACAAAAGGGAAACAAATATCAAATCTGAATCAGAGGCAGTGTTGATATTAACAGATTAAGGGAAGTTAAATAATACAACAAAATCAGCTAAGTTCAGAACTTTAAAATCATGCAACAAAAATCCTAATATCAGTAATAAGATTATAGGTCCAACTGTAGAAATACGCAAATATGTGCCTGGTTTGCTACCTACCTGTTAAAACCAAGATATACATGTCCAAATGTACCCCTTCCAAGCAGTTGCCCCTTTTTCCAGCGAGGACCTGGGCTCATTAGACTTTCTGCTATACCAGGACTACGAGGAGCTGGAGTTGTGGATGCAGAATAGGCTGGAGAAAATGGACAGGAATTCATGATTGTTATTGGAGGAAGTGGTAATCGGTGAGTCTGTTGTTTTGCATCAACAGGACATCTTGTGGGCGCTTCTGTTATAGTGCCTGCAGTTCGTGGATGAATAGGGGTAACAGCACCACTGTGTATCCTGGAACTGAGATTAGGGCTTGTCATTCCAGGACTAGGTGTTGGAGAACACTCAGGGCTGCACCTACTCTGAGGCAAAAATATCTGTGCTGCCAGATCCCCACCAACTGAAGTGTGCCCAGAAATATGGCCCAAACGCGGACTTGAGCAGTGCTCAGTAGTTATATCTGGATAATGCTTTCCTGTACAGAATCCAGAGTTCAGTGGACTTCTAGCAGGACTTGACATTGAACTATCTGGAGCACTCCGGAGACCACTTGAACAAGCTATATGCAGATTTGGTGAGCGCAAAGAAGCCCTTTTGGTTGAGTTAGATAAAACCTGTTGATTGCATGATTGAGGAGGTGGTTTCAAAGATACTCTAGAACTTTTCCGAATAGCAATAGGTGATTGATCCTTGTGCACCACACTATAAAAGCATAAAAGTAAATTCAGCAAGAGAATGGAAAGAAAATAAGGGATTTAAAAAATGCATATAAATGAAAGCAAACCACCTGAAGCCATCAAAAATAACTCTGTTTCTTTTTTCAGAGTCCAATTCCAGAGGACTAAGGAAACGTGAGTCATATTGGTCATCATTATCGCTATCAATAGAGCTATCCCTGGAAACAGATCCAGTAGCTATATCTCTCTCCTCTTCCTTGTTAGATACGCAACCAGGCTTTGGTAGGGGATAATATAGAGATGGCTTTGAGTCTATGGTGCTGTCCAGTTTTGATGCAACAGTGATTCCAGAAGTTGCATGATTGGCAGAAGGAAGGTGCGACCCTGGGAGTGGGAGGGGCTGAGCATGAGGCTTTTCTGCAAAACTTTGATAATGGGAGACATGAGGGGAAGTTGATAGTGATTTTGAAGGTGCAAAGGATCGGGCTCCCCTGTCACTAGGACGTCTCCTAGAACTTCTTGATTTATCATTGCGCTTCTCTTCCGAAGTAATTTTTAATTTCTGCTGTATTGTATCAATAATACTTTTTACCTCTTTGGATGAAGACTTCCCCCACCATGATGGCATGTCTTCGAGAAAAACTTTCCAAAACGCAAAAAATGACAGGAAATTTCTGTGAATTCTTAATGCAAATTCACTTTGGGAAGGGCTAAATTCATTACAAAGCAACTAAATCTCTGCTGAAGAGCAATTTCTGTTTTACATTATAAATCATAAAAGAGGAGTGTGGCACACTCGCACTATAAGAACCTGAAAGAAAAGTTCTAAATCAGTTTTATCCAAAATAAACCTTTAAAAAACAATATCAAACATATCAGAGATACAAGGCTGTGTAAAACTGATTGGAATCAGATAATTGATCATCAATGTTCATTAAGGTTTTTTGTTGGTTAAAAGTTCAAATTTAGCTTAGATGCATGTTTAAAGTGTAAGATCTATTCTAACATTTATTTTTAGGATAAGTATGATATCAAACGAAACACTAGAGGCTTATGTAGCAATATGGAAAGGATATTAAAAATCATAATGATAGGGAAAATTATCCATAACATAATATTCACACAACAGATGACAGATTATCACGTGCTAGTAGAAAAGCATAAGAGCTACGTCATATGTTTTATACAAACGAATCTTGATCATAATTACAAAGAAAAGCACAGAAAGAATTAAAAATAAATAAATGCTAACCGTCTAGTTGGTCAGGAATTTTCTAACCATATTGCACGTGCAACAGCCCGTGTTTTCCGTGATGGAGGCAATAAAGAAAACGCTCTAAAATATGCAGATTATCATGTGCTTGTTGCCAAACATGAGTGCTAAGTAGTAAGCGTTTTTCTACAAATTTATCATGATCATCATTACAAAGAAAAAAACACAGAAAGCATTCAAAGAATAAATGCTAACGGTCTGTTCGGTTAGGATTTTCAAAACCACAATGCACGTGCAACGGCCAGTGTCTTTTCCACGGTGGAGACAGTAAACTAACAAGCTCTACGAAATTAGCGTCTCTGATGTTTTGGTTTATGTCATTTATTGGATCTAATACCGACAAATGTATGATCACACGCTTTCCGACAGTAATAAAAAATCATTGATATTTCTCTAGATAAAAATTTGACGGCGTGCACTCGTGCAGAACTGCAGATGATGTCACGCCCTGACGTCATATCTCTAGAAAACTAACGACAAACTAACAAGTCATAAGTAGAAGTTCCACTACTAACCCTGAAGTGTTACTGCCAACGAATGCCGTTTATACAGAGCAAAGTTGAATTTCAATGAGGCCTTGTTCAATTTATGCTAAGAACACAAAAAAATGATACCCTGGGAAAGAAATAAACTCTATTTTCTCCCATGAAAAGACTTAAGAAGAAGATAATCTAGGAAAGAAGTATTAGAAAATTCAATTTATCAAAAAACACTCAGGCAGGAGCACAGGACTGACATTTCAATAGAGTAGAAGACATGTGGAGTTGGATGGTTCACATTTCAGAAGGTACATTAAGTATTCTGCATTTTGAAACGCCAGACTGTAACATGGGCAATCACGTTTTTTTGCAAATGACAGTTAGAGGTGTGATAATCCGAACAATAAACGTGTTAAAGAATACTTCTTCCTGCCTCTTTCTCGTGTACCCTAACTACTAAAAGACAAATGATGCAAAACCGTTTCAATAGTTAACAACAAACTTATCAGAAAATAATTTTAATAATTCCTCTCAAATTCCCCCTTCTTTCCTCCATCGGCGTTGGGACTTGTACAACCAGCAGACAGCAGCATTATGAAAATGTGCATGAAATCAGAAGACGAAAGTTAAAAATAAAAGCTGAACGCAGATTAATTTGTTTAAAACAGCATCCAGGACTGAATTTATTATTATTATTTTTGCATAATCAACGAAATTTATGAACAAATTACCATCAACCAAGAACCTCCTTCCAATTCAGCTGAAAATGCGAGTTCAATAGTAGCGATTACTGTATCAACTGTCAAGAAATGACTTCGTGCAAACAAAAAAGGAAACACTGAAAAGTTAAAATTCTGAAAAGAAGCATGCAACTATCATAGCTTGATGATGAAGACAGTGGTTAATTCAGTGAAAAAAATAAGAACGAAAAAGAAGTACATTCACTCACCGGTAAACGTCGTCGTTTCGGTGAAGCACAAGGTGTCCCTTCGCCGGAGACACGGCAACACGAAGCTAAAACGACGCAGAGCAAAGGAATGGAAAGGGACTGATAGAGAAGAGAAGAGAGAAAAAACGAAACACAACGAAAACGAAGTTAAGTGTATTGTGTATGTCTGCGCTTTAAGTGTGGGTAATGAGGAAAATAGAAAATTATCGAATTATTAAATTATTGGAAATAAAAGGACCCGATGCGATGGTGTTTTGTGTATGGTAACAAAGTCTTAGACAAGATCTTGGCCGTTGATTGAACTTACCCGTTACCGATACGTTTTAGGTAGTATGAATATCAGTTAATAATGAAAGCAACACGGGATTGCAGTGGATCCTAACACAGGGAATGATTCTCTCACTCTAGTTTAGTAGTTCTTTAACGGCAATATTGTTATGATATTCCATTGTCGCCATCCTTTTCCTTTTTTATTTTTTTGCCATTATTTACTATTATACTATGGGAAAAGCTATTAAAAAAGTAAAATTAGAATTTTTTTTATCAAAATAGTATTTATTATATCAGAAACATAAAACTAATTTATGAATTACTTTTTTTTGGTAAAAAGTTTATGATTTTAGTTAATATAATTAGATTTGTCATATTAGAAACTAAAATGAAATTGCCTTCCAAAAAACTTTTTATGTTACTTCTTTTGGTGAATAATTATATTTTATGATACTTTCAAGTGTTTATTAATGCTCTATTATATTATCAAAAAAAAAATTAATGCTCTACTATTGCAGTAATGAAATGAATAAATGCATAGGAAATATAAGAAAATGTATTAAAGGAAGTTAACAAATACTTTGATGAAAATAATAGTAATAATAATAATAATTACATTTCTTAATATTTCCGTTTTATTATTAATTAAGTGGATATATAAAAAGGAATGAAGGGGTGTTAATCTTTCTTCTATATTAGTAAATACTATTTTCTTTAAATTAATGAATTAATTAATAACCTAATTAATTACATTTAGTTACCATTTAAATAATATTAATTATTATTTGGATGTACTCTTAGTTAAATTTTCCAATGTTTAAAAAAAATATTCCTATGAGAAGTAGCTTTTCTTTAGCTTGGATTCATCTTAGTTAATTATTACAATTTTAATTTTAATAATCTAAATATGATTCACACATAACTTAATTAATAAGTGTAAGTATAGTTTTATGAGGATTTTTATTTTAAAGATTGAGAAGAATATATTCAAATAAGTAAAATGAAATAGAAAGTTATTTACACATTAAAAAATTAAATTTTCATAATTTTCTAAAGTAAATAAATGAATTAATTACTAAAAAATGTAAACAAATGACTTAACTTGTTAAAATTATGTTGTATACTCTTTTATAGCAATATTCATGATTGATAGGAGACTTTCTCATTATGATGTTAACAATATTATAAATTAGCTATGAAAGTTGTTAGAGCTAATTCATCATATTTTCTATTGATATTTATTTTTCAACAAGTTATATATTACAATGACCCTTTTTTTTTTATAATATTTACATAACTGAAATGTAAATACATTTATGTATGTGAACAGAAAGCATGGGCTAAACTCAAATACTGCCAGAGATATATAAAATAATAATTTATATATTTATTAAAGCTATCAGTTAAATCTCTCAGTTTTAAATGTACCTAAAATAAAAATTCCTTTGTTTATGTTATAAGATTATAAATATATTTGCGGTGTCATCTAGCATGAACCGGATTTTCAATTTAAAAAAGGATGTCAATTTAAAACCTTTTATAGAGTTTTTGACTTTTTGCTTATGAATAACTAATAATCCTGGAAAAAAAAATCATAACAAAGATATAATATTTAAGACAATTTAAAAGTAAATTGCCGTTATTCTGTTGCGCTGGTGGGTTGGGTTTCTCTCAAATTACTTTATGGCCAAATTATTTTATGTTTTGAAAAACACAAAAGTTTATAAGGATAAGATAAAAACAAAAAGATGATAGAATATAGAAATAAGAAAAGAGAAAAATGATAACTATTTCATTATCATTTACACTATTACATGTATTTCTAATTTAAAGGACATAAAACATACATGTAAGAAAGAAGAGTGTTGAGGGAAAAGTCCGTTTGGGATAAGAGCTATGATAGTCTTTATAAGGCCCTAGGCAACCCTCTCCTCTTGAGTTAGCTTTTGAGGAGAGTTAGGCCTATACTATGACTAACATGGTATTAGAGCCTATTCGAAAAAAAAAACATAAGGCGAAATAAAAAAATTCAAGAAAAAAGGAGCACAAAGTCCTGGCAAAAAAAAAAAGATAGACCTGAGACAGATGTCCATAACTTGAAAAACAAAAAGGCCCATTAAAAAAAAGGAAAGTCACAACTAGGCTAAAAAAAATCAGTTGGACTTGAGGGGGAGCGTTGGGAGATAAAGTCCCACATTGCCTAAGATAATAGCTATGATAGCCTTTATAAGGCCCTAGACAACCCTCTCCTTGTGAACTAGCTTTTGAGGAGAGTTAGGCCTATGTCATTTTCTAACAAAAGAGAATATTAATTAAAGAGATACAAATCCTAAAATAGGATGCATAGGGAGTTAAACACATTTCTAATTTCCACATTGCATTTTTCCCTTCCAAACTCAAATCAAACTCAAATCAAGTAAGAGGTAAATGAATTGAGTAACTATTATTTAATTAATTGATAAACAATCCACATGGTTATATCTCATTTATGATAATTATTTGTTGTTTTTCAAATAACTAGAAAAAGCAAAGAATTCCTAAATTAATGTAATTAAAGAGGATAGTCTTTGTTGAGAAAGTTTTGGTGTATAACTCACTCAGTTCTCTTGCCGTTGGTGGAGTAAAGGAGCGTGTTAGAGTATTTTTCTTTCCTTGCCCTGAAAAATAGAAAACATTTACTATTATTTTAGTCTCTATGATTAAATAAGTTTTTCAGTTTAGTATTTAATATTTAATGAGCTTCATTTTAGTTTTATCATTTTTAAGAACAATTCAAATGAGTTTTTTAGTTCATTTGAAAATTTCAATTTGGTCCCCGAGTTTGACTGAACAATATTAGTCTATGGACCAAATTGAATATTTTAAAAAAATCTCAAAGGAGATCTACTTGAATCTTCCTTGAAAATGTGTGGAACTGAACAAAAATAAAACTCATTAACAGAGTCATGACATATGGAACCAAACTAAATGTTAAAGACAAAAGTTAAGGACTAAAATAAAACTCTTTAAAAAATCAAAGACCAGACTTAAAAACTCATACAATTTCAATTTCAAGAACTAAAGTGGTTGTGAACTCAAATAGGTAAAATATTAAATGTTATGTTTGCATAAGTTGCATTACTAACGATGTACATGGATATTAATGATGTACAGATGCAAATTTAGTTTACCATAGGTGTTTCTTCCACATAATTGTTTTCTTTCTTTCCTTTCATTTTATTTTTGATAATGTGAATATTATACATGCAAGTAACTAGAATCATGAAGGACAATTATTTGATGGATGACAATAAGCACTAAAAGCATCATATTATGATATGTGATCTACTTGATGCGATTCTCCAAGAGATCTTATCCAACCTTCCAACCGAAGACGTGATTTAGATAAGTGTGTTGTCTAAAAGATGGGAAGAACAATGGATGCATATCTCTAAAATTAAGTTAGAAGAATCAAAGTTGAAAAAAAAAGGCAATAATTCATAAACTTTGTGGGTAGAGTACTTAAGATTTACAATCACTCACTTCTCAAAAAGTTTTTGCTCAGATTCAAAGGCAGCAAGGATGTTGAATAGGTAATGAATGACTATTTGGTTTAATCAAGCCTAACATTGAAGAATTAAGGCTTGAATCAGCCGTGTTGAGGAATAGGTCTTACCTGATAACTTGTTCATCTATGAAAAATTGACAAAGTTTAAACTTTGTATGTAAAATGTTATCAACCTTCCTTCTTCCATTTGTTTCAAGAGCCTTAAATCTTTAAATTTGAAGGATGTTGTGTTTCCTAACAGTTCCTCAACTCAAAAACTCTTTTCAAGCTTCTAAGCCTAGGAGCAATTGAGCTTAATTAGCTGTAATTGGATGAATGATGAAAATGTTTCCAGTGCTTGTCCATTGCTTCAAAAATTGATCATTAAGGAATGGAAAGATTATGATCCACGTGTAGAAATTATTCATCCGTACTTCCAAAATGCAATCTTTGCACCTAACTTGAAAATATCCTCCCAAGAGGGCGACATCACAAATGATAGAGAAGAGTTTTGAGTTGAGGAACTTTCAAGGAACATGAACTTTTTCAAAGCCAAAGACTTGAGATTCTTAAAACAAATAGAAGAAGGAAGGTTGATAACATTTCAACCTGCTCAATTTTTTAGAGATAAACAAGTGATTAGGAAAGACCAATGGTTCCTTAACTTTGTCCAAATCAAGCATTGATTTCTTAATGTTAGGCTTGATGAACCACATAGCCATCCATTAACCTTAGCAACATCCTTGCCAACTTCGAATTCAAGAGAAATTTTTTTTAAGATGCAAGGGATTGCAAACCACAAGTATTCTCTCTACAAAGTCTTTGAAATGTTGCATTCTGTTAGATCCCTGATCTTCCAACTTAATTATGGATATATTCATGCATTGATCTACCCATCTTTTAGACAAAACACTTGTTCGAACAGCCTCTTTGGTGGGAAGGTTGGATAATATCCCTTGAAGAATCGTGTCAAATAGATCATATATCCTTATACTGTCGTTGTCCTTCCTTTATCCCTCATGATGCTTTTGGTGCTTCTTGCCACTAGTCAAAGAATTTGTATCCATGCTTCTAATTGCTTGCATGTATATCACCCGAAGTAAAATCAAAGGGAAAAAACAAGAAGAAACAATAATGAGGAAGAAACATATGCCATAAACTAAATTTGCATCAGCACAAAATACACATGTGCATTGTTACTATGATAATAATACAACTGATGTAAGTATATTATTTACAACATTAAATATTTCATCTATTTTTTGGGGAGCCGCAGAGAGAAAATGCTCAACTCCAAAACCCTATCACAATCCTTTATGCATGAAAACTTTCTCATTGGAGTCCATCCTCTTTATTGCATGAAGTTAATAAGTCCTTCCTTTTTTCTAATTTTTTGAAAAAAAATTAATTAATAATCACAATCACAATATAATCATGTGCATTGTTTATCTATCAGGTTCTCAAAAAGGGGAAAAACGCTGATTTGAGCCAAGAAAGGGGAAAAATGAAACCTTGAAACCCTATCTATCAATTTAAATATTCCAAGACTCAGTAAAACTCGCAACACAAAAGTTGAGGTCAAGAGATTAAGCTGAAGCAATGAGAAAGCATAAACCAAAGAAGAAAAACTACAAAACAAAATGAAATAAAAAACAAGTATAAAGGAGTTGCAGAAATGATAACCTGAAGGTTGAAACTGAAAGGGAGAAGCAGCCTCTGCAAAAAATTGTGAGGGGTGGTTTCACTACCACCTTTAGGCACCACTACCTCTTCTACTTTGTATTGTAGTTTGTAAAGAGAAAATTAAGAATAAAAGGTAGCATTATTTATAGAGTAGTGTTTGGTAGAGCTTTCAATTAGGGTTAAGTCTCGACCCGTTCCAGCCCCAATTTTGGGCCCTCTAGCCCAATTCTCACTAAACCAAAAAAGAGAAAACTAGCCCTATGCGTCGGCCCCCTTAACATCTGGACCGGGTGGGGTTTATTGCTAGGTTAACCTGGTTAAATGGCTTTAAGGAAACGAAAAGGAAAATAAAGCCATGTGAAGGGAGGGCCGCACACCCTCAGAGTTTGTTATGACATCCCATTCCATATGGCGTCTCTTTTTTTTTTCCTAATTCCTTTATTCCATGTGTGGGCTCATTACATGTGTATATACTTCTAACTTGTAGACCGAAAAAATGAAATAGTTAATACTGATTATTAATAACAATCAAATCTTCACAGCCAAATTTAAAACTTCAAATAAGTAATGCCCATTACTAGTGGTTAGAAAATGAAGTTTTGAGTAGCAGTTTTTTGATTCGAACTATTGTGATCGTACTTTCGTCTGACAAAAAAATATTTCGTGTAATTTATATAATAGGGAATATGAAAAAAAAAAGAAATAAGTCAATAATAATAATAATATATTATAGTAATTATATTAATTACACATTAAAGAATTATGTTTTTTTTTTGTCTAAAATAAATATCTTATTAATAAAAGTTACGTTTAAGTAATGTTATTGAAATAAAAATAATAACTTACAAAAAGTGCGGTCCAACGGCTAGGATTGAAAGTTCAATTCATATGTTTTAGCTAATTTTATTAAAATTGACTCTACAATATAGAATACTACATTAGAAAGATAAATAAATACGTTGATATAATTTTTGTTCTTAGAGAGACTTGCTCTCAATTTTTATGTCAACCTCCATTGCTGGAGTAACCCCATTTGCCATGAAGCAAGAATCGTGTCAAGTGTCAATAGGGATTGGTTCGGATGGTGTGTGTATAAGTCTATCGTGAGTTCATAGGTTCGAGTCTCATCTCGTTAAATTTAGCCCATGATGATAGGCCATCTATAAATTCCATTATAAATTATCGCTGAAATTAATGGTATGCCCTGACCTTGAACGAAGTATGTCTGTCCCTTAACTAAACTTTTCTTGTAAAGAAAGAAAAAAGAGAATAGTGTGTACTTTCTATCTAAAGAATGAAAATCTTATTAAAAAAAAAGCAAATACAAGCACAATCCTTATAGAGAAGGATTTTTCTCTAAACAAAAACAAATCCAACCAAGGTATAACATCCCAATTGAAAGCGATAATATTTTTCTTTTTTTTAAAAAAGAAAACTATAAGTTGTAGTCTTAAAAAAAAAAGGGTTGAAAGAGTGTTGAACCATGCATTGAGCTCCATCAATAGTCCTATAGAACACCATACCTTTTTGAGGCATTCCATCAAGGATATTTTTCCTTCACAAGACTCATTTTATTTTATTTATTTTATTTATTTATTTTTTCATTTCGTTGACAAAATAATCTGGAAAACATGTTCTTAACCTCCTAGCAATCACTTTAGAATGCATCAACACCTCACCTTGAGATAAGAATCCATACGCGGACCGTCTTGATTTTTCATCGAATCGAGAGGAATATTTTGACTTGCTCATAGAATAACTTAATAATGTGAACCTTGAAAATATAACTTAGAATTTGTTGCAAGAATGGAAGAATATGGACTGAATTTGGGAAATTATGGTTGATGTGTGAATGAATTGGAAGGAGACAAGGTATTAATGATCAATGAATGAAATTAAGGAAAGGGAATCAATGATGGGGAGGCGCAAATCCAAACCGATCAAGGATGGTCAGAATCAAGAATCAAGTATTTGATTTGTTTTAATTTAGGAAAGAAAGGGCATAGTTTTGATGATTTGAGGAAAATAAATTTTCTGGAATTATGAAACTAAAATTAGAAGATGAAGATGAAGATGAACAATATGGAGATGAAGGAGGTTGTTGAAAGAATCACTCTTTCAATGGATGCATCACATAAAGGAGGCGAAAATTCCTTTGATAAGCCAAACTTCTTGAATCACTCAAGAACTTAGAGAAATCACTTCTCAAAATAAACATATGTTGATAAGCCGTCTTCATTCATATTCAAGGTCTGATTTTTATAAGGAGATGACTCAGCTATTTAACATTGCTGTTCACATTTTTTTGGTTACAAAAATAGACCAAATATTAACACCAAATAAAGCCTATTCATGTTGCTAATTAAAACTAATCAAAAACTGAAATTTGGCATAAAACAATAAAAAATTATGCCCCTTTGCTCAGCTCCAAGCTGATGCTAAACCCTAGTGGTTTTTGGGCTTTAATTCACTAAAACTACAAGTTAAAAACTAATTCCTAAAATCAGCCAAGGTTTTATTATTTATCTATTTATTTATTATTTTTTGACCTCTATTTTTCCCATATTGCCTTTATTTGCTCAATAAAATTTTAAAGATAAAATTGCCCTTGGGATCACGTCACTTTGCCTCCACCTTTTTCTCATAATCAATCATAGCCAAACCTTAAAAGAGAAAATTTGAACCAACAAACACAAAAACAATTAGAAAAAGAGACCAAAAAATAAATAGAATATGAAAAAAAAAAAAGAGCAAAGGGCTACACTATCCTGTCACTGCAGATCTGAGTTCCCCTTCCGCATCCATGTCGTCAAGAGCTGCTCCTTCCATTCAACAAAGATGGTAACTATAGTGAGAAGAAGATGAGAGAAATATGGGTTTTAGGATGTGTCATGTCCCGAAATAATGAAAAGGACACAGAATAAACGATACTCCTTCGTTCTGAAATATTAGTCACTTTAGGAAATTTCACATGAATTAAGAAGAACAATTAATTTTTATAGAATCTAACAAAAAATATATAGATAAGCTAAATTAATCATTGACTTTGAGGTTTACTAAATAGTTATTGACTATAAAAATAATAAAAATGGGAAAGTTAATAAATATAATATTATAATGTAAAGGTGACAAATATTTTGGAACAAATTTTTTTGGACTAAAGCGACTAATATTTCAGAACGGATGGAGTAACTGACTAAGAGACGGTGTAAGTGGAAACACGATCCTCTAGCAAAGTATCATTTATTCCGTGCTCATTCCATTATTTCGGGATGCAACAGGGTGAAGGACAACACACAGAAGAGAGAAGAATTCTTCAATTTTTAAAACAAAGAAAACCCAAACAGTAGCTGAACAATTTTTAGAAGGAAATCATACACAAAGTCAAAAAATTTTAACAAAGCTGAAACAAAAGAGAAGATCAACCAATCTTTTCAAAGTAGATTCATACCTGGTAGTAAATGGAGGAGCAAGCAATGATTGAAGCCTAACCAAAATGGAGCAGAACAAAGTTTTAAGAGGAGAAAGAACACAAAGTCAAAAATTTTCTTACTTATCCATGGAGTTTCCCTTCCACAGCCATGGCTGAGACAAAGAAGATAAAAAAAAAGAGAGAAAAGTGAAGAAAAGGAAGGAAGAGAGGAAGAGACGTGAAGGAAATGAGTGTGAGAGGAAAAGAATGAATGCATAGAGAGAAGAAGAATTTCACATTTCACATTAATGGATTAAAAGGCCAAAATAATGAGTGAGAAAATGAATTCTCTAACACTTGACATGTGTCTGCTAGGTTTCCTTCCAGGTCAAGCGAGGCTTTGAACTTTTATTCTTATCTTAGATGATGCTTGTAATATATATTAAATTCCGCTTATAAAGTACAAAAACTTATTTAGTACCATGTCTTATAAAATGTTATATGTTATAAACATATATTGTAAATTATTTTTATTATTATTATTATTATTATTAAATTTAAATATTATAACGGGGTTTTGGGGTTTTCTGTTGGATCATCTTCTACTTACACTATTATTATTATTTTTATTAGAAAAAAATTTATTATAAAAAAATATATAACTATCCTAAACCTCACAAATACGAGTGATAAAGTAACAACACACTCTCGTATCTTACTATTTAATACTTAATTCTAAATTAATATAGACATAAAAAATATAAGAAAAATTTATTATTGTATATTATAAAATTCAAAATTAAATATAAAAAGTAGTTTAGTTATATGTGACAAAATAACATATCTTTATTACAACTTCAAATGAGTGTGGTAGATAAAATAATTTTATTTCATAAAGCGATACAGTTATAAAAATAAAATAATAATTTATTCCATATCATAAACCTCATCATTCAAAACATAATAATCATTCTCTTCCCATTCTCATTCCCTCAATCATAACCACATCACATAATCATCGTAAAATATTAATAAAAGAATGATTTATCATTAATATTAAAGTTTAACATCTAATTTTAAAAATAGTTTAGCTATATGTGAGAAATGACTTACCATTATAATCATGTTAAATGGGTATGGTAAATAATAAAATTTTATTATAAAATTGAGTAAATAATTAATCAAGTATGAAAAATATTGTCTTAAATATTTTGCTTAAAACTAATATAGTTATAAAAAATATAAAATAATTATTTACCTCTGTACTATAAGTTTTCGCTAATAAAAAAAATTTAATTGTAAAAATTTCACAAAACATAAATATTAAATAAAAATGTATAACCTTAAAAAAATACTTATAAAATAATATTCATTTTTAGTTCGATAAACACCCTATTTTTTAAGTGTATAGTTTACGATCTCTAGAAAATTATAAAGATTGAGTTAGAAACTTTAAAGTAAATAATACATTTTTTCCGAAATTTTCAAATAATTTAGGTAATTTAAAAAATATGCTATTCATTTTTATTTCGGAAAACACAATATTCTTTAAGTGTATATAATGCAAGATTACTAAAAAAATTGTTCAAATTTTAAAAATATAAAAAATTATGTAAATTGCGTTAGAAACTTCATAGTCAATAATCTATTGTTCTATAGAAAGCTTCAAATCATTTTGGTATTTTAAAAATATCCTATTCATTTTTATTTTGAAAAATACCCAATTCAAATATATTGTATAATATCTCTAAAATATTGTTGTAATTTTAAAATAATAAAAAACTATATAAATTGGGCTAGAAACCTCAAAGTGAATTAGATATTATTTTTAGAAAGTTTCAAATAATTTTTATAATTTAACAGCACCCTATTTATTTTTATTTCGAAAAACACTCTATTATTTAAGTGTATAGTATATTATTTTAGGTAATTAAAAAACATGCTATTTACTTTTTTAAAAAATAAAAAACTCTATTCTTCGAGTGTATAATACACAAACTCTAAAAAATTGTAGCAATTTTAAAAATATTAAAAATTATGTAAATTGAGTTAGAAACTTTAAAGTGAATAATACATTATTATTTTAAGAAAACATCAAACAATTTAGATAATTTAAAAAGGAAATTTTCTTTTTTATTTCGAAAGACATCATATTCTTTAAGTGTTATTGTACACGATCTCTAAACAAACAAATGCAATTTTAAAAATATAAAAAAACTATGTAAAATGTGCTACAAATTTCAAAGCGAATAGTAAAGCTTGAAATAGTTTAGGTAATTTAAACACTCTATTCATTTTTATTTCAAAAAATACCTATTTTCTTCAAGTGTGTGGTACATGATCTCTAAACAATCTGTTGTAAGTTTAACAATATTAAAAATTATATAAATTGAGTTAGAAACTTCAAAGTTAATAATTGATTGTTCTTCAGCAAACTTCAAGTAATTCTGACAATTTAAAAATACCATATTCATTTATTTAAAAAAAACACTCTATTATTCAAGTGTATAGTATATGATCTCTAAAAAAATATTGTAATTTTAAAAATATAAAAGATTATGTAAATTGAGATAGAAATTTCAAAGTGACTAACACTTTGTTTTCAAAAAGCATCAAATAATTTAGGTAATTTAAAAATCAAGTTTTTATTTTAATTTCGAACAACACCATTTTCTTCAAGTTATAATACATTGGAAATTTTAAATATATAAAAAATTATGTTAATTGTGTTAGAAACTTCAAAGTGAATAATAACTTGTTTTTCAGAAAGCTTCAAATAATTAAGGTAATTTAAAAACACCCAATTTATTTTTATTTTGAAAAATACTCTTTTTTTCAAATGTATAGTACACGATATAAAAAAACTATTGCAATTTTTAAAATATTAAAAATAATATAAATTGAGTTAGAAACTTCAAAGTAAATAATATATTGATTCCATAAAGCTTCAAATAATTTAGGAAATTTAAATATCACATTTTCATTTTTATTTTGACAAACACTCAATTCTTCAAGTGTTTACACGAGTTCAACTAGTAGTGTTGCAATTTTAAATATATAAAAGATTATGTAAATTGAGTTAGAAACTTCAAAGTGAATAAGACATTGTTTTCAACAAGCTTCAAATAATTTAGGTAATTTGAAAATCGTGTTTTTATTTTTATTTCAAAAAACACTGTTTTCTTAAAGTAATAATACACGATCTCTAAAAAATCGTTCCGATTTCAAAAATGTAAAAGATTATGTAAATTGAGTTAGAATCTTTAAATTGAATAATAAAATATTTTTATAAAGCTTTAAAAAAATTTAGATAATTAAAAGCAGCGTATTCATTTTTATTTTGTGGAACACCCTATTTTTCAAGTGTAGTACACAATCTCCAAAAACAATATTGTAATTTTAAAGAATTAGAAATAATGAAACTAAGTTAGAAATTTCAAAGTGAATAATATATTGTTTTCAGAAAAATTCAAATAGTTTATGAAATTTATAAATTGAAATTTCATTTTTATTTTGAAAACCACTCTTTTCTTCAAGTGTATAATATACAATCTCTAAAAAATTGTTGAAATTATAAAAATATAAAAGATTATGTAATTTAAGATAGAAACTTCAAAGTGAACGACACATTGTTTTCAGAAAGTACCAAATAATTTAAATAATTTAAAAATCATGTTTTCATTTTATTTTGTAGAAGACCCTATTTTTCAAGTGTCTAATACACAATCTCTGAAAAAACCAATCTTTTCTTCAAGTGTACCGCATATGATTTCTAAAAAATTGTTGCAAATTATAAAAATGTAAAAAATTATGTAAATTGAGTTAAAAACTTCAAAGTGAATAATACATTATTTTTAGATATGATCAAATAATTTAGGTAATTTAAAATCACCCTATTTATTTTTATTCCGAAAAATGACTTATTTTTAAAGTATATAGTACATGATCTCTAAAAAAACTGTTATAATTTTAAAAACATAAAAATTATGTAAATTGAGTTAGAAACTTCAAATTGAATAATACATTTTTTTCATAAAGCTTCAAATGATTTAGGTAACTTGAAAATACCGTATTCATTTTTATTTCGAAAAAAGCCATATTTTTCAAAGGCATAGTACAAGATCTCTGAAAAACCATTGCAACTTTAAAATATTAAAATTATATCAATTGAGTTAAAAAATTAAGATTGAATAATAATTTTTTTTGAGAAAGCATCAAATAATTTTTGTAATTTAAAAATCACATTTTCATTTTAATGTCAAAAAAATGTCATATTCTTCAAGTGTAAGTACATGATCTCTAAAAAAATGTTACAATTTTAAAAATATTAAAATTATGTAAATTGAGCTAGAAACTTTTAAGTGAACAATATAGTATTTTAAAAAACTTTTAATAATTTAGGTAATTTAAAAATCACATTTTTATTTTGAAAAACACCATATTCTCCAATTGTATATAATACATGATCGCTTAAAAAAATTTTGCAATTTTAAAATTTTATGAATAATACATTGTTTTCAAAAAATTACAAATAATTTTGGCAATTTAAAAAATGAGTTTTCATTTTTATTTCGTAAAACACCATATTTTTCAAATGTATATAGTACATCATCTCTAAACAAACTGGTGCAATTAGTAAAATATAAAAATTATGTATATTAAGCTTGAAAATTCAAAGTGAATATTATATTATTTTCAGAAAGATTCAAATAATTTATGTAGTTTAAAAATACCCTATTCATTTTTGTTTAACAAAATCTCAATTCTTCAAGCATATTGCACATAATCTCTAAAACAAGTTATTGCATTTTAAAAATATAAAAATCATATAAATTGAGCTAGAAAAATCAAAATAAATATTAAATTGTTTTTAAAAACTTCAAATAATTTAGGTAATTTAAATAATGTGTTTTCATTTTTATTTTAAAAAATATCATATTTTTTCAAGTGTCTATATAGGATCTGTAAAAACAATTATGATTTTAAAAATATAAAAATTATGTAAATTGAGTTAGAAACTTCGAAGTCAATAATACATTATTTTCATAAAGTATCAAGAAATTTTGGTAATTTAAAAATCACGGTTTCCTTTTTATTTGATAACGCCCTATTTTTTAAGTTTAAGTTTATAGTACATGATCTCTTAAACAATTGTTGAAAATTTACAAATATAAAAATTATATATATTGAGTTAGAACTTCAAAGTGAATAATAATTTTTTTTAGAAAGATTAAAATAATTTAAGTAATTTAAAAATCATGTTTTTATTTTTATTTTCAAAAACACCCTATTATATAAGTATATAGTACGCGATCTATAAAAAAACTACTACAATTTTAAATATATAAAATTTGTAAACTTAGATTGAATTTTTAATGTGAATATGGAGTTGTTTTCAAAAAGATTCTAATAATTTAGATATATTAATAATCGCACTTTTATTTTTCTTCAAAAATACCATATTCTTTAAGTAAGAGTACAAGATTTCTAAATAACTGTTATAATTTTATAAATTTTAAAAATTATATAAATTGAGTTAGAGACTGCAAAGTGAACAATAAATTATTTTAAAAAAACGTCAAATAATTTTTGTAATTTTAGACCCTATTCTTCAAATATATATAATAAACAATTTTCAAAAATATGTTCAAGTTTGAAAATTTTAACAAATTATGTAAATTGAAATAGAAACTTCAAAGTCAATAATACATTATTTCAAAAAACTTCAAATAATTTTGATAATATAAAAACACCCTATTCATTTTTATTTTGAAAGATATTCAATTCTTCAAATTCATTGCACACAATCTCTATAAAACTGTTTCACGTTTAAAATTTTAAAAATTATGTAAATTGAGCTAAAAACTCCAGAGAGAATAAGAAACTGTTTTAAATTTTTTTAAATAACTTAGGTAAATTAAAAATTGCATTTTCATTTTTATTTCGAAAAACACTATATTCTTTAAATTGATAGTACACGATATCTAAAAAATGTTATCATTTTAAATATATAAAAATTTATGTAAATTGGGTTAGAAACTTCAAAGTGAATAATGCATTATTTTTATATAGATTCAAATAATTTAGGTAATTTAAAATCACTCTATTCATTTTGATTTCGAAAAATGCTCTATTATAGTACACGATCACTAAAACAACTGTACATTTACTTAGAAACTTCAAAGTGAATAATACATTATTTTCAGAAAGCTTCAAATAATTTAAGTAATTTAAAACACACTATTCATTTTTATTTCAAAAAAAACCGTATTTTTCAAAGGTATAGTACAAGATCTCTAAACAATCGTTGCAATTTTTAAAATATTAAAATTATATAAATTGAGTTAGAAAATTTAAAGTCAATTATAATTTTTTTTTTGAGAAAGCATCAATTAATTTTTGTAATTTAAAAATCTCACTTTTATTTTAATATAAAAAATGCCATATTCTTAGAGTGTAAGTACACCATCTCTAAAAAATTGTTGCAATTTTTAAAATATCAAAATTATGTAAATTGAGCTAGAAACTTAAAAGTGGACAATACCATGTTTCAAGAAAATTATAATCATCTAGGTAATTCAAAAAACTCTTTTTCATTTTTATTTCGAAAAACACCATATTCATTAAGTGTATAAAACACCATATTCTTTAAATTGATAGTACACGATATCTAAAAAATGTTATCATTTTAAATATATAAAAATTTATGTAAATTGGGTTAGAAACTTCAAAGTGAATAATGCATTATTTTTATATAGATTCAAATAATTTAGGTAATTTAAAATCACTCTATTCATTTTGATTTCGAAAAATGCTCTATTATAGTACACGATCTCTAAAACAACTGTACATTTACTTAGAAACTTCAAAGTGAATAATACATTATTTTCAGAAAGCTTCAAATAATTTAAGTAATTTAAAACACACTATTCATTTTTATTTCGAAAAAAACCGTATTTTTCAAAGGTATAGTACAAGATCTCTAAACAATCGTTGCAATTTTTAAAATATTAAAATTATATAAATTGAGTTAGAAAATTTAAAGTCAATTATAATTTTTTTTTAAGAAAGCATCAATTAATTTTTGTAATTTAAAAATCTCATTTTTATTTTAATATAAAAAATGCCATATTCTTAGAGTGTAAGTACACCATCTCTAAAAAATTGTTGCAATTTTTAAAATATCAAAATTATGTAAATTGAGCTAGAAACTTAAAAGTGGACAATACCATGTTTCAAGAAAATTATAATCATCTAGGTAATTCAAAAAACTCTTTTTCATTTTTATTTCGAAAAACACCATATTCATTAAGTGTATAATACACGATCTCTTAGAAACACTTTGCAATTTACAAAATATAAAATTATGTAAATTGAGTTAGAAACTTCAAAGTGAATAATACATTATTTTTAAAAAATTTCAAATAATTTTGGTAATTTAAAAAATGGGTTTTTATTTTTGTTTCCAAAAACACCAAATTCTTCAAGTATATAGTATACAATCTCTAAAAAAAATGGTGAAATTTTTAAAATATAAAAATTATGTAAAATAAACTTGAAACTTAAACATGAATATTATATTGTTTTCAGAGAACATCCAAAATAGTTAGTGGTCTATATTTAAATTTAGAGTTAGTGCCAAGTAATTTGAGATTAAAATTAGGATGAAGATGGAATCCAAAAGAAGGGGGAGGACCTACTCGCAAATTTCTAATATTTGCAAAGTAGTACCTCCCACACTAATGAAGAAGAGCCACCCAAAAGAGATCCCAAGACCCCTTCTTCTTCCCCTCATTCTCGCCACCCTTCTTTCTCACTCTAGAAGCTCAAGTTCCTCCCCCTTCTCTCTAAACCATCGTCTCCATCTTCACTTTCAAGTCTTGCATGTGGATGTTAGGGCATCATTAGGACCATTCCTCTTAGTTTGGAGCATTGGGTAAGCATCATCTCTCTTTTCCTCTTCTCCCTAGTGTTCTTGTGAAACTCACTCATGTGGGTTTGTGTTTTCTTGAAATTGGTGCTAGGGTTCCAAGGGGATAAGGCCCAAGACAAGGTAAAAGGAAAAGAGGTAGTGGATTTAGGGCCAAAACCCTAAGCTTGGGAGACTCAAGGTTAGAGGCAAGGAATTTCATCAAAGGTAATCCCAAATCCTTTAATATCCCCAAATTGATGTGATTAGTTAGTAATAGATAGGGTAGATGTTGAGTTTGAACCCTTATTTGTGGATTTGGGTATTGGATTGGTGATGAGTGCTTTTGTGTGTTTGGTTATAGATGTGGTGGTTTATACTCTTTTGTATGAGAACTTGATGCTTGATGAATATTTATTTGTGTGTGTGATGGAATGGTTCACATTGATGGATATATGAATTTGGAAGTTAATTTGGGGCAAAGCATGAGAGTTGTGGGCAAGAGGGTGGAATTTTTTATAAAAGTCATGGGTTTTTATGCAGTAACTTGGATGTAAATTTCTAACTATTTTTTTATATGATTTTACTATCATAGTCTTCATAAGATTTGTAGAAAATCCTCTTATATTTCAAATGCCTTTGGTTTCACTCAATTTGGAGATGTACAACTCTAGTTATGATCAAATTACTGAAATAGTGTCTATATTGAAGTATTGGTTTTGTTGATTGTACACCCCTGTGAAAGATGGCTGTCTTTGACAAACATATTTTTAGAACTGGGTTTTATGGCCTTCATAAGAGTTGTATACAATCCTCTTAGATTTAAAATTCTTTTTGTTTCACTCAATTTGGAGGTCTACAACTCTAGATATGGCTAAAATATCAACAGGATACGTTTTTGGATGGAACTATGGGCGCCCAGTTTGCATGTGTGCGCACAAGATGGAACAGAGGGAACCCAAGCCAATTGTGGTGTGCACAGCTTCTGCATGTGCGCGCACAAGATGTAATAGAGGGAACCCAAGCCAATTGAGGTGCGCACAACACCTATATATGTGCGCACAAGGGGGGGAAGCTTCAACACCATGATCTTCTCGCTTCCATTCTTCAACTCTCCTCAACTTAAGGCTTCATTCTTCAAGCCTAAACTTCAAAATATCAACACTTCTCCATGCTTAAATCCCATTGTTTTATAAATTATGCATAGTGCCATGAAATTGTATTGTGCATGATTGTGGATGAATGACTTCATTGTATGTGATTAATAAGATAGGAAATTGAACATGAACTTGTGTGATTGGTTTGAAATGTTAATGCAATATGTGAATAAATCTCCTCATCAACAAGGGTATGGGTTAAGGCCTTGGTATGAGGAAGAGAATGAGGTCACTATTGTACTGGATCATGCAATTCCATTCTTAATTAAAAGAGACTGCATATGCACCTTCGGGTGTTTGACCGGGCAGATTGAGGGTTCAAGAAGGGACGCTTTCTTGGACAACGGAGATCTCCATTGAGAGTGCGAGCTGCTGTCACAAAATTAATGAAAAAGAAAACCATGCATAACATATGTCTGTGTTGTCATTGTTTGAATGTATTCTTGATGATGAGTCAACTACTAGAAATGGGGAAAGTTTTGCAACTTGTTGCTTGTGACACTGTGTGAACATGTTTTAAAGAAATCGAGGGTTACTAAGATATGTGTGATTACATGTATCTCACAGTTACAATTTTGCAGGTGAATTTAGAGGCATGGAATCAAAAGCCAAGAAGTAGAAGGAACGTCTCAAGAAGACTTATGCTCATTTTTATTTCGCTAAATCTCATTGTAATGTTTAGTTATGATGGAGTTCCTACTTTGTTTTGTTAGACTCAAGTGTATAAACTTAAGCCAAGTAGTTTATGTGTAAGTCTCACTTATGTGTTGTATTATGTATATTTAAGTAGGTTTCACGAACTAGTGTGACATGGTGTATAGACAATGCCTTTGTACACTTGAATATCATGTTTGTTTTCCATTACTTATGGGAGCTCAATTATAAGGGTGTTACATTTGGTATCAGAGCGGTTTGAACCATTCGGACCGTGAGAGTTACAGTAGGCTAGTTGGTTTAATGTTTTGAGTCTCATTCTGCTTCTTGATAAACATATACTTTTAATTACAAAGCCACTAATATTGAGACTGATCAACTCAATATATGTGTATTTGTATGTAGGAGATATGCCACCCAGGAGGCTAGGGAGACCGCCAAGGGTGAACCAAGCAAATCAAGAACCAAACCCCGAGGTCCCAATTCCTCAAGGGCCAACCGACACACCTTTAGTGCAACAAATGGCTCAAGCCATGACTAGGATGATGGAGGCCCAAGCCCGAGACGGTCATTATGAAAAGTTTAAGTCCCACAATCCGCCAGCATTCTTAGGAGACCCCGATCCTATGGCCGCAGAAAGGTGGCTTCAACACATGGAGTGCATCTTTAGGGTCATGAGGTGTACGGACCCACAAAAAGTGGACTTGTCTACATATAAGTTACATTGGGAATCGGAACATTGGTGGCGTGAGTATCGGCAACAGATGGAGGAATCTCAAATGCCAGTCACGTGGGAACATTTCCGGGGTGCCTTCCTAGAAAACTATTTCCCTTCAAATCTTAAGGATCAAAAGAAGATAGAGTTTTTAGAACTCAAGCAAGGGGAGATGACCATAGGCCAATATGTGGAAAAATTTGAAGAGCTAGCCCGTTATTCCAATAACCTAAGAAACCAACCCGATGATGCATCGAAGTCAAAGAGGTTCGAGCAAGGGTTGAGATCGGAAATTCGGAATCAAGTAGTTACACAAGAAATCCGACATTATCCGACCCTTGTCCGCAAATTTCACCTGGCCGAACAATCCTTGGGTGAGGTTAACATGAACAAGCAAGGGAACTGGAGGCGGAAACAATAGGAACAAGGTTCTCGAGAGACAAAGCAAAAGGGGAAAGATGTTAAGGAAAAGAAAACCACGAAGGTCCCTTCCGGGCCAGCTCCTCTATGCAAGAATTGCGAAAAGTATCACCATGGGGAGTGTTTAAAGAACTCCGGAGTGTGTTACTACTGCAAGAAAAAGGGGCACATGGCTTATCAGTGTCCGCTCAGGAAGAACAAGGGTGCTACCGGATCACAACCACCGACACAAGGGAGGGTCTATACCTTAAGCGGTAAGAAGGCTAGTGAATCTGATGATCTCATTCAAGGTGAGTGTTTGGTAAACAATGATTCTGTAAGTTTATTGTTTGATTCAGGTGCCACTCATTATTTCATCTCTTATGATTGTGTCAATTGACTGAATCTTCCTATTTCAAAACTTCCTTTTGAATTGATTGTTTCCACTCCTGCTGAGGGTAAAGTGTTCACTTCGTCTGTATGTATCCCATGTTTCTTGGTTTATCAACGTAGAACCTTCTGTGTAGATTTATTCTGTCTACCTCTCTAAGTAACATTGACATGATTTTGGGGATGGATTGGATGTCTTTTCATAATGTTGTCCTTGATTGTGCAAATAAGACTGTGTTCATTCTTTCTACTGATGATTACATTTCATGTTCCCACTCTTCTGTTTTCATTGATGTACGATTCCTATCGGTAAGTAGTATTCAAGGATACATGCTCCATTCCTTAGTTGAGATGAAATCTGGTTTGAGCATAGAAGCAATTCCCATAGTTAATGAATTCTCTGACGTGTTTCCTGATGACATATCTACCTTACCACCAGAAAGGGAAGTAGAGTTCTCCATAGAATTAGTCCCAGGTGCTGGGCTAGTGTCCAAAGTCCCATATAGGATGTCCCTTTCAGAATTGGCCGAGGTGAAGAAACAAATAGAGATCTTATTAGAGAAGCAATTTATTAGGTCTAGTGTGTCACCATGGGGGGCCCTTGTTTTATTAGTCAAGAAAAAGGATGGGAGCCTGAGGTTATGTGTTGATTACCGGGAGATAAATAAGTTGACTGTGAAGAAAAAGTACCCGCTTCCCCGGATAGATGATTTGTTGGATCAATTGGGGGGAGCCTCGGTCTTCTCTAAGATAGATTTGAGGTCAAGGTATCACCAGATAAGGATTAGACAAGATGACGTTATGAAAACCGCTTTTCGAACAAGGTACGGACACTATGAATACTTGGTTGTACCTTTTGGACTTACGAACGCTCCAGTAGTTTTTATGGATTACATGAACCCTATTTTTAGACTTTACCTTGATCAGTTTGTGATGGTTTTCATAGACGAAATTTTGATTTATTCCATGTCCCAGGAAGAACACGAAGAGCACTTGAGGATTGTCTTACAAACCCTTAAAGATAAGCAGTTATATGCTAGGTTGGACAAGTGTGAATTTTGGTTCGAAGAGGTCAAATTCTTAGGAAACGTGGTGAATAAGGAAGGGGTAGCAGTAGATCCTAGCTAAGTTGAAGCAGTGACTAAGTGGGAACCTCCTACAACAGTTATCGAGGTCCGAAGTTTCCTAGGATTAGCCGGGTATTACCGCAGGTTCATAAAGGGCTTTTCCCAATTAGCTCTCCCGTTAACTAGGTTAACACGGAAGGGAGTACCTTTTGAGTGGGATGAAAAATGTGAAGAAAGTTTCCAAGCCCTTAAGGATAAATTGACAACCACCCCGGTGTTAGTGATTCCTAATGTATCTAAAGACTTTCAAGTATACTGTGATGCCTCAAAAATGGGTTTGGGATGTGTATTGATGCAAAGTAGAGGTGTGATGGCTTATGCCTCTAGACAGTTAAGACCCCATGATGGAAACTACCCTACCCATGATCTCGAATTAGCCGCAATTGTTTTTGCATTGAAAATATGGAGGCATTATCTATATGGGGTAAAATTTGAAGTCTTTAGTGATCACAAGAGTCTTAGGTACCTCTTCGACCAAAAGGAGTTAAATATGAGACAAAGGAGGTGGATGGAGTTTCTTAAGGACTACGACTTTGAGTTGAGATACCGCCCTGGTAAAGCTAATGTGGTAGCTGATGCTTTAAGCCGAAAATCCTTACATGTATCCTCCATGATGATCCATGAATTAGAATTGTTGGAGAAATTTAGGGATCTCCACCTTGATGTCTCCTTGAAACCTTTAAGTTTGAACTTGACCAAGTTGCAAATAAGAAATGAGCTTAGGGAGAAGATTAAGATAGCTCAAGTAGAAGACAAGGATATCCTAGAAAAGAAAGGTCAGCCCGGTTTTTTTGAAACCAGTGATGATGTTATTTTATTTCAGGATGGGATCGTTATTCCTAACAACAAGGATCTTAAACAAATGATATTAGAGGAAGGCCACAAAAGTGGATACTCTTTTACTCCAAGCATCACAAAAATGTATCAGGATTTGAAGAAAATATTTTGGTGGCCGGGGATGAAAAGGGACATCGCTCTTTTTGTAGCCAAATGCTTTGCTTGTCAGTGAATAAAGATCGAACATCAAAAACCCTCGGGAAAGTTGCAACCCCTCGAAATTCCCGAATGGAAGTGGGAAATTGTGGCAATGGATTTTGTAACCGAGTTACCCAGGACCCAATCCGGTTTTGATTCCATATGGGTTTAACAATAGGCTTTCCAAATCCGCTCATTTCGTAGCTGTAAAGGCTAATTACCCGGTGGATAAATATGCTTGTTTGTATGTAAGGGAGATAGTTAGGCTTCATGGGGAACTGCTAAATATAGTGTTAGATAGGGACCCAAAGTTTACCTCTAGGTTTTGGGGAGCGTTGCAGAGAGCCTTTGGGACTAGGTTGAATCTTAGCACTATATACCACCCCCAAACAGATGGCCAATCTGAGCGAACCATACAAACCTTAGAGGATATGCTGAGGGCCAGTGTTCTTGATGAAAAGAGGGACTGGAGCGAGACACTACCCCTGATTGAGTTTGCCTACAATAACAATTTCCATTATAGCATCGGGATGGCACCATATGAAGTCTTGTATGGTAGAAGGTGTAGGTCCCTTCTATGTTGGTATGAAGTGGGTGAAAAGGACCTTTTGGGGCCAGACATGGTTATGGAAACAACTGAGAGGATTAGAAACATACAGGAAAGGCTTCAAATTGCTCAAAGCCGACAAAATATTTATGCGGACCAAAGGCGAAATCCACTGAGTTCGAAGAGGGAGAACATGTATTCTTGAAAGCTACTTCCACCACAGGAGTAGGACGAGCTATCCGAGCCAAAAAGTTACATTCCCGATTCATAGGGCCTTTCCAAATCATAAAACATGTCGGGCTTGTTGAATATCAACTTGCCCTTCCCCCTAATCTTTCCAATTTGCATGATGTTTTCCATGTCTCTCAACTTCGAAAAAACATTCCCGATCCATCCCACATCCTGCATCCCAAAATAGTAAAATTAGAAGATGATTTGTTTTGTCAAGGTAAACCAATTGAGATTATGGATCATAGTTAGAAAACACTAAGGAATAAGACCATTCCCTTAGTGAAAGTGATTTGGCAAAGCTTAGGTTCGACTGAAGCCACTTTGGAGAAGGAACAAGATATGCAGGAACTGTATTTGGAGCTATTTGAAAACTGGTAAGTTTAATTTTTAGGGCAAAATTAAATTAAGGGGGGGG
Organism: Cyamopsis tetragonoloba; assembly: GCA_037177725.1. NCBI lineage: Eukaryota > Viridiplantae > Streptophyta > Magnoliopsida > Fabales > Fabaceae > Cyamopsis > Cyamopsis tetragonoloba. Next base: position 33,856,299 of record CM074120.1, on the reverse strand, counting down.
GGGGGAGAATTGTAACATCCCAAATAGTTAGTGGTCTATATTTAAATTTAGAGTTAGTGCCAAGTAATTTGAGATTAAAATTAGGATTAAGATGGAATCCAAAAGAAGGGGGAGGACCTACTTGCAAATTTCTAATATTTGCGAAGTAGTCCCTCCCACACTAATGAAGAAGAGCCACCCAAAAGAGATCCCAAGACCCCTTCTTCTTCCCCTCATTCTTGCCACCCTTCTTTCTCACTCTAGAAGCTCAAGTTCCTCCCCTTCTCTCTAAACCATCATCTCCATCTTCACTTTCAAGTCTTGCATGTGGATGTTAGGGCATCATTAGGACCATTCCTCTTAGATGGGAGCATTGGGTAAGCATCATCTCTCTTTTCCTCTTCTCCCTAGTGTTCTTGTGAAACTCACTCATGTGGGTTTGTGTTTTCTTGAAATTGGTGCTAGGGTTCCAAGGGGATAAGGCCCAAGACAAGGGAAAAGGAAAAGAGGTAGTGGATTTAGGGCCAAAACCCTAAGCTTGGGAGACTCAAGGTTAGAGGCAAGGAATTTCATCAAAGGTAACCCCAAATCCTTCAATATCCCCAAATTGATGTGATTAGTTAGTAATAGATAGGGTATATGTTGAATTTGAACCCTTATTTGCGGATTTGGGTATTGGATTGATGATGAGTGCTTTTGTGTGTTTGGTTATAGATGTGGTGGTTTGTACTCTTTTGTATGAGAACTTGATGCTTGATGAATATTTATTTGTGTGTGTGATGGAATAGTTCACATTGATGGATATATGACTTTGGAAGTCAATTTGGGGCAAAGCATGAGAGTTGTGGGCAAGATGGTGGAATTTTTTATAAAAGTCATGGGTTTTTCTGCAGTAATTTGGATGTAAATTTCGAACTATTTTTGATATGATTTTACCATCATGGTCTTCATTAGAGTTGTAGAAAATCCTCTTGTCTTCCAAATTCCTTTGGTTTCACTCAAGATGGAGATCTAAAACTCTAGTTATGATGAAATTACTGAAACAATGTCTATATTGAAGTATTAGTTTTTTTGATTGTACACCCCTGTGAAAGATGGCTGTCTTTGACAAACATATTTTTAGAACTAGGTTTTATGACCTTCATAAGAGTTTTAGACAATCCTCTTAGCTTTAATATGTTTTTTTTCACTCAATTTGGAGGTCTACAACTCTAGATATGGCCAAAATACCAACAAGGTACGTTTTTGGATGGAACTATGGGCCCCAGTCTGCATGTGTGCGCACAGCTTCTGCATGTGTGCGCACAAGATGGAACAGAGGAAACCCAAGCTAATTAGGGTGCGCACAGCTTCTGCATGTGTGCACACAGAACTAGGCAATGAGGAATGGAGGATTTGAGGTGTGCACAACACCTATATATGTGCGCACAAGGGGGGGGGGGGGGAAAGCTTCAACACCATGATCTTCTCGCTTCCATTCTTCAACTCTCCTCAACTTAGGCTTCATTATTCAAGCCTAAACTTCAAAATATCAACACTTCTCCATGCTTAAATCCCATTGTTTTATAAATTATGTATAGTGCCATGAAATTGTATTGTGCATGATTGTGGATGAATGACTTCATTGTATGTGATGAATAAGATAGAAAATTGAACATGGACTTGTGTGATTGGTTTGAAATGTTAATGTAATATGTGAATAACTCTCCTCATCAACAAGGGTATATCTTCCTAACTCTGCAGAACTGTATTTATAGGTGTTCTGAGCATGTGTCTGGCGAAGCGCCCTCCTGGCGCTTGAGCGCTGGTCTTTAATGCGCTGGTAAATGAATTTTAATGTCTGATTAATGTGTCTGGCGCTCGAGCCCTGGTGTGGCGCTCGAGCGCTAGGCTCATATTTCAGGCAGAAAGAATCCAATGCTTAACGGTTACTGGCGCTTGAGCCTTAGTGTGGCGCTCGAGTGCCAGAGCATTTATACTGGCAGTGAGGATCCTATGTTACTCAGCTCCCAACGTTCGAGCCTTGGTGTGGCGCTCGAGCGCTGGCTTCTTATTTGTTCCAACATCTTGACTTTCTTATTTTGCTTCCAAAACACCTGAAAATACATTTCTAAAGTTAGAAAATTTATTATTTCCCCCTTTTTACTCTTGAACTTACAAAGTATGGATCGGAGGTGAAATTTTACATAAAACGTGTTATTTCTTGAGAAGATAATTGCAATTTCTTTATTATATAAACACAATAATTTGCACTTACCACTAAACCAATTGAGATTGTGGATCATAGCCAGAAAACACTAAGGAATAAGACCATTCCCTTAGTGAAAGTGATCTGGCAAAGCTTAGGTTCGACTGAATCCACTTGGGAGAAAGAACAAGATATGCGGGAACTGTATCTGGAGCTATTTGAAAACTAGTAAGTTTAATTTTGAGGGCAAAATTAAATTAAGGGGGGGGGGGGGAGAAATGTAACATCCCAAAGAGTTAGTGGTCTATATTTAAATTTAGAGTTAGTGCCAAGTAATTTGAGATTAAAATTAGGATGAAGATGGAATCCAAATGAAGGGGGAGGACCTACTTGCAAATTTCTAATATTTGCAAAGTAGTCCCTCCCACACTAATGAAGAAGAGCCACCCAAAAGAGATCCCAAGACCCCTTCTTCTTCCCCTCATTCTCGCCACCCTTCTTTCTCACTCTAGAAGCTCAAGTTCCTCCCCATTCTCTCTAAACCATTGTTGCAACCAGGGTCGCAGCGGGGACGGCGATAAATTAAACAACGGAGTCGCCATCGAGATTTATTAAAGAAAACCTCGGAAAAACTTAAAAAGAAGGTCTTTGAAACCTTGAATGAGTTCGGGAGTCGATTACGTGTAGAGAAGGTGTTAGCACCTTACGACCTCCGCTCAGTAAGCGGTTACCTTCTAATTAATTGTGCAAAGATTTTTTAATTTTAAAAATATTTAATATCACTCAAAGAAAAAATTTACACTTATTTATTAACGAGAGGAAAAAATATTTTTTATTTATTTAGGCTTGACGGATTTCGTTCCCGCTCCTACGTATCTTCGGTCGGGGAGGAATCAAAGGCATGTAGTTCTTAAGGTTTTTTTTATGGAAATGATTGATTTCGGAAAGGGGCGGGTTCAAGTCAGCAGTGAACTCAAAATCTGAAGGAAACAATCGCAACTCAGTTCAGATTTTAAGAGAAATATATATTCCTTTTTCTTAAAAAAAAAGTAAGGTTTAGAGAAGATTAATTAAAAAAACACTTGGGTTTAAGTTAGCATGAGACTACTCAGTAAACCCAAACTCGACAATTTGACTCTGAAGGAAGCATTCGCAACTCAGTCAGATCAAGAATCGTCGTTCATATATTTTTTGAAAGTAACAATAATAATAATAGTAATAAATAAAAAAATAATCAAGAAATAAAAACCAGGCTTAAGTTAGCACAAGGCTACTCAGTAAACCTAATTGGACTTCGAAGGAAACACCAGCAACTTAGTCGGGTCCAAAATTAATAAGTTACTTAAAAAAATATTTTATTTTTGAATTAATAGAAATTATAAAAAAAGGATTGAAGATGAAGTTGATTGTTTAATTAATTAATTGAAGAAAATGAAGGGAGAAGGAGGAAGGAGTGGATTTGGGAGAATTTTGGGTTAGTGGAAAGAAGAAGAAATTGGAAACGTTAAAAAAAAATTTTAAAAAAAAGTGAGGGTTCTGTTTGTGCATGAGTGCTGTTTCTTTTTAATGATTTTTTTTATTTTCTCCTACTCTTTTTTTCTTTTTTAATTTAAATTGAGATATTATTATCATATTATGGGCGTAGGATTTAGGGTGTTAGAAAAATATTTTTCTTCTTAAAAAAGATGATGCTAATTAATGAAGACAAAAGGAAAGATGAAGGAGACTAGAGATAGAGAGTGTGTGCAGTTTTTTTATTATTATTTATATATTTAATTTAGTCAAATAATTTTTTCAACATTATGCATAATGAACATAAACAATAAGTTAAAAGAAAAATTTACTTATGGTGATAACAAAATCATACCTATGAAGTTTGTTAATTGTGATCTTGTTTGTTCTCCACCGTTGAATGAAACAGAATTCCTCCTTTGCACTCTTAAAAAAATAAACTTACCAAATATTTAATTTCTCTCTTCTCTTGTGCTCTTTTTTTTACGTAAAAAAAATCCCCTTTTTTTCCTTCTTCTAGTGAAGATAAGAGTTTTTATAAGAAGAATTTAAGCCTTATCTCTAATCAACAGAAACAAACCCATGTCGCCTTACTGCTCCTACTTTTTTGACATTTTCAATTTACAGAAAGTAATTGCACCCCACTTCCTGTTTCCTTTTTTTTCTTTTTTTAAAATTACTTGTCTATGTCAAGTAACAATAATTATAATTATTATTATTATTATTTGCTACGACAACTGCAGCACGTTTTCTTTCTCTCTTTTTATTTTTTTATTATTAAAATTAATAACTAGTCAATTAATTGACTAATTATCATTATGATATTATTAGTAGTAGGATTAAATTTAGTATTCACGCTAATTATCTTAACTATTAACAAAATTAATATTATTAGGATTAGGATAATATTGGGTATTCACAGTTGCCCCTCTTTACTAATTTCTTACCCAAATAATATGAATAACAACGTTACTCATATTATTATTAGGTAAGAAATGAGTAAAGACGTGAATCAATTTTGTCCTAAGCCTTAGCCGAGGTGCAAGAAATTCTAAGCAAGGCACCAGGTTGGATACTGGAGTTGAAACTGCGAAAGGTGCCAGGATGATTCTTGTAGAGGGTGTCAGGCTGATTCTGGGCTTAAAGATGCAGAAGGTTCAGAGACCCACTAGAATGCAGAAGACAAAGAGACCTTTGGATCCAGAAGGTGCGGGAACCTTGAAATGTAGAAGGTTCGGGGACCTTAGGATGCAACAGGCGAGGGACCTTTGGTTGCAGAAGACGCATGATCCTTTAATTATAGAAGGCGCATGATCCTTTAATTGTAGAAGGCGCATGATCCTTTAATTGTAGAAGGCTCGGGGACCGTAGGATGCGAAAGGCTCGGAGACCTTAGATTGCAGAAGACTCGGGGACCTTAGGATATGAAAGGCTCAGGGACCTTAGGATGCAGAAGGCTCAGGGACCTTAAGATGTGGAAGGCTCGAGGACCTTAAATGAAGAGGGCGCGGGGACCCTAGGATGCTAAAGACGCGGATACCTTTGGATTGTAGTAGGCGGGGGGATCGTTAGATTGTAGAAGGCTCAGGGACCTTAGATGAAGAGGGCACGGGGACCCTAGGATGCTAAAGGCGTATTGACCTTAAATTGTGCAAGACTCGGGGACCATAGGATGCAGAAGGCTCGGGGACCTTAGATTGTAAAAGGATCAGGAACCTTAGGATGCAATAGGCTCGGGGACCTTAGATGAAGAGGGCGCGGGGTCCCTAAATGAAGAGGGAAGGCTCGGGGACCTTAGGTTGTAAAAGGCTCGGGGACCTTAGGATGCAGGAGGCTCGGGGACCTTATGATGCAGGAGGCTCGGGGACCTTAGAGTGTAGAACAGATAGCAGGTGAGGGACATAAAAACACATTGACCGCAAGAATAAGGTTTGGGGGCCTACTCGAGTGATGCAAATCAACGCTTATATGCATGGTGCTTCATGTAAGATGCATGTAATGCAAGAGATGCATGGATGACATAACTAATTCATGTAAGATGCAGAATGCATAGATCTCAAATTTGATTCAAATCTTCTATATAACTTAAGACCCTTAATCCTTACGGTACCATGCGCCTGATATTTATAGATGAGCGGGAAGGTTGGATCCATCTTATTGATAATCATATGGTGCTTTGGAGTGCTAATGTCATGGTTCTGAGACCTTAATTATTGCCCGACAAGGTTTAGAGAATAATTGCCCCAGTTGATAGCTTATATGCCAATTGCCCCAGCATAATGATTTGCCACAACATAATCAGTTGCCCCATTTTTAAGGCCGAGACGATATCTACTTGTGTTATTGAGATTGTCCCAGTTCGAATTGCTGACTCTTCCTAGGCTAAGATTGTCATTTGACATTTGCAATGCATGAAAAGAGAAGACGGTAATTGCTCATTCCAAAATTTTTTGATAGAAACATGGGATCATGGGAACTTTTCAAACTTTGATTTAAGCTCAGTATTAAGACCTCTCAATTCTCAAAATATTGCCCCAGTATTATTATGATATTTAAGTCAATGACCTCACGACTTTGGTGTCCCCCCAAATCAACATTTTATTGAATTCCTCGTTGTCAAATGTTTGCCATATCCTTCATTCTAAAACAACAAATTAATCCTATGATCATGCCATTGGAATTAAAGTTATGGCACCAAGATTTAGCAAGAATTCACAGGAATTAGTCTTATTGCCCCAATTATTATTTAATTTCCCTTTTTAATGGAATCACACGTGTGATCCCAGCAAATTAAGATTCAACAAGGTCTTTTAAAACTTGTAATGTGGCCAAGGCTGGTGGTTAAAGAAACAAAAAGGAATAAGGCTAAAAAATTTGTTATCAAACCCCATCCGCCTTCCTCTAATTCTTCTTTCATTCCTACTTCGATAAAACTTACATTGCATTCAAGCTATCCAAAGGATTTTGAAGGTTGTAATGGGGCTAAGGGTAAAAGAGTTGGGCTACGAAGAAAGGATATAAAGGCACCAAGATTATATTGAGGCATGAAGAGAATTTTGCTTTTGATGGTTTGTGGTTTTGAATCCAACATTGGAAGAATTAAGTTTTTTTTTTTTTTTTAATGATCAAGCTTACACTTTTTGGATCCCTTGATCTTTTTTTTTTTTTCAAAATTTTTCATTTCTCTACTTTTTAGGCTTCAATCACACTTTTGTTTTGTATAAGAATCAAGAACCACACCTTTTACTTTTGAATTCTTCATGACTCGGGCATTATTTATTTGTGAGAGTATGAAAGATCTTCTTTCTCTCTCTTGTTTTTTGAGGCCCAAAGGGGTTAGAAATAAATAATTTATTTAGGTAGAAGAAAGGAAATAATCATTTTGATGCTTGAATGATTTGTAAATTTTGTCGAAATGCTACCCATCCCCAAGGTTAAATTATAATTTATGGGTCAAAGAATGGAAAACCGCTACTTCTAGGCTCAACGAGGTGACTAGGGATTAAACTCCTTCGTTTGGAAAACCAAAGAATGCCTCATATCATTATCAGAGTTTGCTTTGAGAATATTTATAGGTAGGGTCTTGTATTTACCTCATCTTCCATCATAATTCTTGCAATAATGCCAAAATTACTTTTTAATGATCATTTTATTAACTTTACATTTGTCAACGAGAAAGTACAAACAAACGCAATTTTAGAGAAGAAACAAAATTCATGTGGTCATTGTCTTTAACATATACGGAAGACTTTTGAAAATTGAAAAAAAAACACCGTAGAACAAAACACGATTAACTTTAAATTTATTTAAATAAGCAATCACATGTAAACAGGAATAACATTAACTAAATGTCAAAAATGAGTTCATACTTTTAAACATAAACAAAGGAATCAATTAATTAAATAATAGGTACTCAATTCATTTACCTCTTACTTGATTTGAGTTTGGAAGGGAAAAATGCAATGTGGAAATTAGAAATGTGTTTAACTCCCTATGCATCCTATTTTAGCATTTGTATCTCTTAATTAATATTTTCTCTTTGTTAGAAAATGACATAGATCAAACTCACCTTAAAAGTTAGCTCATAAGAAAAGAGTTGTATAGGGCCTTATAAAGGTTATCATAGCTATTATCCTACGCAATGTGAGACTTTATCTCCAACACTCCCCCTCAAGTCCAACTGATTTTTTTTAGCCTAGTTGTGACTTGCCTTTTTTTTAATAGGCCTTTTTATTTTTCAAGTTATAGATATTTATCTCATGTCTTTTTTTTTTTCTTACCAGAACTTTGTGCTCTTTTTTTTTGAATTTTGTTATTTCGCCGGAGACACGGCAACACGAAGCTAAAACGACGCAGAACAAAGGAATGGAAAGGGACTGATAGAGAAGAGAAGAGAGAAAAAACGAAACACAACGAAAACGAAGTTAAGTGTATTGTGTATGTCTGCGCTTTAAGTGTGGGTAATGAGGAAAATAGAAAATTATCGAATTATTAAATTATTGGAAATAAAAGGACCCGATGCGATGGTGTTTTGTGTATGGTAACAAAGTCTTAGACAAGATCTTGGCCGTTGATTGAACTTACCCGTTAGCGATACGTTTTAGGTAGTATGAATGATCAATTAATAATGAAAGCAACACGGGATTGCATTGGATCCTAACACAGGCAATGATTCTCTCACTCTAGTTTAGTAGTTCTTTAACGGCAATATTGTTATGATATTCCATTGTCGCCATCCTTTTCCTTTTCCTTTTCCTTTTTATTTTTTATTTTTTTGCCATTATTTACTATTATTATACTATGGGAAAAGCTATTAAAAAACTAAAATTAGATTTTTTTTTTATCAAAATAGTATTTATTATATCAGAAACATAAAACTAATTTTGGTAAAAAGTTTATAATTTTAGTTAATATAATTAAATTTGTTTAATAATTAGATTTGTCATATTAGAAACTAAAATTGTTCCATCATGCTCTACGCATGGCGGATGTGGCCTCTTATCTAGTCTCCGGTGCGGTGGTTGGATGCCTTCGGCCACTCACCTGGCGGTGAGGGGATACTTGCAAGCAGTCCGACGATCAAGTCAGCTAGGTGTCACAGGGAATGATTTTCAGATATTGAGTAATGAAAAGCGTACCTAATGAAGGTGAATTACAGGTATTTATAGTGTTAATTGTGTCACTAAAGTCAAACCTGTCAATGTCATGCTTCCGTAAATTCCGGCGGTAGGTACGGATCTGTAACGGTCTTCACGTATTCTCCCTTAATCTGGAACACCACCAACTTTGAATCTGAGCAGATAGTTATTGCGTTTGCCCCTAATTCCTTGGCCATCCGTATTCCCGCTAGGCAAGCTTCATACTCTGCCTGATTGTTAGATGTCGGAAAGTCAAATTTCAGTGAATATTCAACTGCCAGGCCCTTTGAGTTTTCTAGTATCACCCCGGCGCCGCATCCCTTAGTGTTTGAGGAGCCGTCGACATATATCGTCCATTCCCCGGGATGGTTTTCACCGGGATGCGTCATTTCGGCAAGAAAGTCGGCAAGGACCTGCGCTTTGATCGCAAGTCGTGGTTCGTATGATATGTCGTACTGAGTTAATTCAATCGCGCAAGACATCATTCTTCTTGCCAAGTCTAGCTTGTGTAAAATCTATCGTATCGGCTAATTAGTTCTGACTAGGACTGGGTAACATTGGAAGTATGGGCACAACTTCCTAGAAGCCATCAATAATGCGAAGGCTACTTTTTCAAGTCGTTGGTAATTCAACTCAGCTCCCTGCAAAACTTTGGAAACAAAGTAAATTGGGAATTGATCTTTACCTTCTTCTCGTATCAATATGCTGGCCTCATTAGCAACCATGAGATAGAGTATCAAAGTGTCACCCGCCATTGGTTTTGTTAGGATAGGGGGAGATGCCAGAGAGACTTTGAGCTCTTGGAACGCGTCTTCACATTCTCGTGTCCATTCGAAGGAATCTTGTTTTTTCAGGGATTTAAACATAGGAAGGCAACGCTTTGCTGAAGCTGGGAGGAAATGAGATAGAGCTGCGATCCTCCCCGTGAGTTGCTGCACGTCCTTGACCGTCTTAGGACTAGTCATGTCGAAAATTGCCCGACATTTGTCCGGGTTCGCTTCAATGTCGCGACTTGTAAGCATAAATCCCAGAAACTTGTCACTTCCATGCCAAATGTGCACTTTAGAGGGTTAAGTCATAAGTTGTACTGTCGTAGACGTTGAAAAATAGATTCCAGGTCTTTAGACGGATCCTCGTTATCTTTTGTTTTGACAATCATGTCGTCAATGTATACTTCAACCTCTCTGCCTCTCATCTCGGCAAAAACTTTATCCATCATCCTCTGATATGTCGCCCCTGCGTTCTTTAAACCAAACAGCATCACATTATAACAAAATACCCCGAGATCGGTGATAAAAGCAGTTTTATCCTGATCTTCGGGAGCCATGGGAATCTAGTTTTAGCCAGAATAAGCGTCTAAAAAAGAAAGATATTTATAACTAGCTGAGTTATCCACCAATTTGTCGATGCAGGGCAGTGGGAAAGGATCCTTTGGGCAGGCTTTGTTTAGGTCCGTGTAATCTGTACACATTCTCCATTTTCCATTGGCTTTTTTTACCATCACGACATTAGACAGCCAATCAGAATACTGTACCTCGAGGATGAATCCCGCGTTCAGCAACTCGTTGACCTGTTTCTCGATAGCTGTCGTCCTCTCTTGGCCCATTCTCCTCCTTTTCTGGGCCACCGGCCTGGCTCCTTCCCTTATCGCAAGTCGATGACAGCAGAACTTGGGATCTACGCCCGGCATGTCCGAGGCGACCCATGCAAAAATATCCTTATTATCCTGCAAGACTTTAATCATATTTTTCATAACATTAATAGGTAAGTTTTTCCCGACCTTGACTACCTGTTCAGGCTCACTACCGACTTGTATTTCAATTGACTCACCTTCAGGTTCAGGTCGCTCATGTTGTAGCTCTCCTCTCGAATCTAAGTCCGCCATCATGACCGCGACATCTCGCCTAATGAGCTTTCGCTTTCCTTTTGCTTCTTTCTTTTGTGTATCTTTCCCTTCTTCCTGTTCCTGCATTGGCACAGTTTTCGTTATTTTAAGGCTCTCTAAGTAATAAAGTTGTGCCTCAGGGCCCTTTCCTCGGATAGTGACGATGTCGCCTTTGTCTCCAAGGAACTTCATTGCCATATGTAAGGTCAAGACAACCGCTCCTAGAGCGTTCAAAGTCGGTCTCCCTATAATGGCGTTATACGCTGATGGGCAGTCCACGACAAGGAATTTCACTTCTATCGACCTGCTCCCATCACGACCTGAAAAAGTTACTTTCAATTTTACATAGCCCTTGGGGGAGATAGTATCCCTTGTGAAGCCTATCAGATTCCCCTTGTGAGGGATCATATCTTTATCTGTTAGGCCTAGTTTCTAGAATAAATCCCAGAACATGATATCGGATGAACTCCCTTGATCTACGAATAACCTTTTTACCTCGTACCCCGCCATCCTGGCCATGATAACCAGGGGGGCATTAGACCCAGTTCCATCCATAGGTAGGTCGTCTTCTGTAAACGCCAAAGTAACTCTTCTCATAGCCTTCACAGCCATGTAGTGGTCCTCTGTATCGCGAGGTCGTTTTCTTGATGACTCCGCTAGTTCCCTATGATCTAGGCCCCCAGCGATTACGTTGATGACTCCTTTCGAAGCCGTGTTTTCATGTCATTGTGGACTGCGGGATCGTGATCTCCATCTTTCATCTCACCCGGAGTCCCTGTTCCTCGAACCAGATCCACGTCCTCTGGATGGCAACGAGCTCCTGCCACGGGATGTCCCTTCGTCATTTTTCTGGACAAACTGTTTTAATTTCCCTTTTTGTATCAATTTTTCGATGGCGTCTTTGAGGTGGATGCATTCGTTGGTGTAATGTTCATGGTCTTTATGGTACAGACATAATTTATCTTTATTTTTTGCTTGGGACCTCATTGGCGGAGGTCTGTCTTTCAGCTCCGAATACATGATTTCCTTGTAGATACGCGAAGGCGGCATGGTCAAGGGCGCATAGCTGGAGTAGGCGCCCCTGGGTGGTCTTCCGCCTTTATCATATGTTTTTTCACTCTCCTTAGGTCTCCCGCCATAAGAAGCTCTCTGTTTGTCTTTGTTTTCTCTCTCTTGCTTGGCGACTTGGTTGTTTGCCTTATTGTTCCGGACCCATTCTTCGATCTGGATCCATTTTTCAGCCCGCCTTTTCAGTTCTTCCATAGTCTTGGGCTTTTCTCCTGCTAAGTCTTTAGCGAAGCCTCCCGGCTTCAGCCCCTGTCTAAGGAAGTATAACATCATGTTAGGGGCGACATCACGTACCTCCAGGGATTCCGTGTTGAAGCGGATGATGAAATCCCTCAATGGCTCATCTGATCTCTATTTTATTCTCTCAAGATGGTGTTCGGTCTTGAACTGTTGTTTGCTGCTTTTGAAGTTGGCGATGAACTTGTCCTTCAGTGCCTTCCATCCCGAGATGGATCCCGCTGGTAGCGACGAGAACCATCTACAGGCTGCAGCTTTTAAGGTCAGGGGAAAGGCCCGACATATGATAGGTTCCTTCGCCCCTTGAAAGACCATTGTCTGTTGAAAGATCTCCACGTGGTCTTGGGGGTCGGTCGCCCCGTCATATGGATCAATCTGTACAGCGAACTTAAAGTTGGCCGGCATGTCGAAATTCATAATAGTCGGGGTAAAGGGGTTATGACAGCCCTCAATTCTTATGTCGTTCTCTGCCACCTGATCCTTGTAGGGTAGCTGAGGTGGAATGTTCACGGGATTTGCGGACCAACCATGGAGACTTGCCTCTCCATTTGAGGGTTTTGCCCCTCCTGCAGGTTTTCATGTCGCTGAGGGGGTTGCTGGCCCATCCCGAGATTGATCAAAATTGCTTTGAATTCTTCTTGATGTTTCTTCCAAGCTTCCCGCTCCTTGTTCATCCTTTCTATCTCTTCAGCCGGTTTTCGGATCATCTCCTTTAGGTCATGCAATCCGTCCTCTATCGTCGTCATCCTTTGTTCCGACATAGCAGGGCCAGCAGCCCTGGCTTCTTCCTGTTGTTGCTGGGGAGAAGGCCTGTTCGCAGAAGGCTGTTCTCCCGGGATGGCTCCAGCATTGGCTGATGCTCCCTTCGCGGCCTAATTCTTTCTCCTAGTATTCACCATGTCGCTACAATTAAATTTTCAGTTAGCATAGATTAGTTCCTGTTTTGCTGCAAGCACAAGAGAGTTTCTTGCTGTATGTTCATGTAGCGACATCAGTAAAATAGAATACAAGAGGATTGGTGATGAAATTGCATAAATATGCAAGAATCTAAACGTAGCTATAACAAAAGCATCAAGAAAGACAGTTATCCGTTCATCTAATCGGTGAAAAGTCATATTTCACCGATTGATCGGTTAGAAATGGATTTTGCACCGATTAATTGATCGGAATTCACCTTGATAACCAGAAAAAACCAATGGGTGAGGAGAAAAAAGGTTGAGTTCTTGACTCCGGCAATGTTCTTCCTGCAAATAACCAGAAAAACCAGAAAAAGGAGGAAATATAAGAGATAAGTTATGATCAGAGAAGAATAATTTTTTCTCCCCATAGACGGCGCCAGTGTTCCATCATGCTCTAGGCATGGCGGATGTGGCCTCCTATCTGGTCTCCGGTGCGGTGGTTGGATGCCTCCGGCCACTCACCTGGCGTTGAGAGGGTACCTGCAAGCACTCCGACGATCAAGTCAGCTAGGTGCACAGGGAATGATTCTCAGATATTGAGTAATGAAAAGCGTACCTAATGAAGGTGATTACAGGTATTTATAGTGCTAATTGGGTCACTAAAGTCAAACTTGTCATTGTCACGCTTCCGTGAATTGTGACGGTAGGTAGGGATCTTTAACGGTCTTCACGTGGGGGTAATGTCCTTTGAGCCTTGAGTCGGGCGTCCATGCCGTGGGAACACGACATGACACCGACGGCTTAGGTCACCCACGTAAGACCTGCACGGGTCCTTTCTGCGGGTTAGGTTCATAACAAAAATGTAATTGCCTTCCAAAAAACTTTTTATGTTACTTCTTTTGGTGAATAATTATATTTTATGATACTTTCAAGTGTTTATTAATGCTCTATTATATTATCAAAAAAAAAATTAATGCTCTACTATTGCAGTAATGAAATGAATAAATGCATAGGAAATATAAGAAAATGTATTAAAGGAAGTTAACAAATACTTTGATGAAAATAATAGTAATAATAATAATAATAATTACATTTTTTAATATTTTCGTTTTATTATTAATTAAGTGCATATATAAAAAGGAATGAAGGGGTGTTAATCTTTCTTCTATATTAGTAAATACTATTTTCTTTAAATTAATGAATTAATTAATAACCTAATTAATTACATTTATTTACCATTTAAATAATATTAATTATTATTTGGAGGTACTCTTAGTTAAATTTTCCAATGTATAAAAAAAAAATATTCCTATGAGAAGTAGCTTTTCTTTAGCTTGGATTCATCTTAGTTAATTATTACAATTTTAATTTTAATAATCTAAATATGATTCACACATAACTTAATTAATAAGTGTAAGTATAGTTTTATGAGGATTTTTTAAAGATTGAGAAGAATATATTCAAATAAGTAAAATGAAATAGAAAGTTATTTACACATTAAAAAATTAAATTTTCATAATCTTCTAAAGTAAATAAATGAATTAATTACTAAAAAATGTAAACAAATGACTTAACTTGTTAAAATTATATTGTATACTCTTTTATAGCAATATTCATGATTGATAGGAGACTTTCTCATTATGATGTTAACAATATTATAAATTAGCTATGAAAGTTGTTAGAGCTAATTCATCATATTTTCTATTGATATTTATTTTTCAACAAGTTATATATTACAATGACCCTTTTTTTTTTATAATATTTACATAACTGAAATGTAAATACATTTATGTATGTGAACAGAAAGCATGGGCTAAACTCAAATACTGCCAGAGATATATAAAATAATAATTTATATATTTATTAAAGCTATCAGTTAAATCTCTCAGTTTTAAATGTACCTAAAATAAAAATTCCTTTGTTTATGTTATAAGATTATAAATATATTTGCGGTGTCATCTAGCATGAACCGGATTTTCAATTTAAAAAAGGATGTCAATTTAAAACCTTTTATAGAGTTTTTGACTTTTTACTTATCAATAATTAATAATCCTGGAAAAAAAATCATAACAAAGATATAAAATTTAAGACAATTTAAAAGTAAAATGTCGTTATTCTGTTGCGCTGGTGGGTTTGGTTTCTCTCAAATTACTTTATAGCCAAATTATTTTATGTTTTGAAAAATGCATAAGTTTATAAGAATAAGATAAAAACTAAAAGATGATAGAATATAGAAATAAGAAAAGAGAAAAATGATAACTCTTTCATTATCATTTACACTATTACATGTATTTCTAATTTAAAGGACATAAAACATAAATGTAAAAAAGAAGAGTGTTGAGGGAAAAGTCCCACATTACTTAGGATAAAAGCTATGATAGCCTTTATAAGGTCCTAGGCAACCCTTTCCTTTTGAGCTAGCTTTTGAGGAGAGATAGACATATACTATTACTAACATGGTATAGAGTCTATCCGAAAAAAAAAACATAGGGCGAAATAAAAAAATTCAAGAAATAAAGCCCTAAACAATCCTCTCCTTGTAAACTAGCTTTTGAGGAGAGTAAATATTAATTAAAGAGATACAAATGCTAAAATAGGATGCATAGGGAGTTAAACACATTTCTAATTTCCACAGTGCATTTTTCCCTTTCAAACTCAAATCAAGTAAGAGGTAAATGAATTGAGTACCTATTATTTAATTAATTGATAAACAATCCACATGGTTATATCTCATTTATGATAATTATTTGTTGTTTTTCAAATAACTAGAAAAAGCAAAGAATTCCTAAATTAATGTAATTAAAGAGGATAGTCTTAGTTGAGAAAGTTTTGGTGCATAACTTACTCAGTTCTCTTGCCGTTGGTGGAGTAAACGAGTGTGTTAGAGTATTTTTCTTTCCTTGCCCTGAAAAATAGAAAACATTTACTATTATTTTAGTCTCTATAATTAAATAAGTTTTTCAGTTTAGTATCTAATATTTAATGAGCTTCATTTTAGTTTTAACATTTTTAAGAACGATTCAAATGAGTTTTTTAGTTCATTTGAAAATTTCAATTTGGTACCCGAGTTTGGCTGAACAATATTAGTCTAGGGACTAAATTGAATATTTTAAACAAATCTCAAAGGAGATCTACTTGAATCTTCCATGAAAATGTGTGGAACCGAACAAAAATAAAACGCATTAACAGAGTCATGACATATGGGACCAAACTAAGTGTTAAAGATAAAAGTTAAGAACTAAAATAAAATTCTTTAAAAAATCAAGGACCAAACATAAAAACTCATACAATTTCAAGAACTAAAGTGGTTGTGAACTCAAATAGGTAAAATATTAAATGTTATGTTTGCATAAGTTGCATTACTAACTATGTACATGGATATTAATGATATACAGATGCAAATTTAGTTTACCATAGGAGTTTCTTCCACATAATTGTTTTCTTTCTTTCCTTTCATTTTATTTCTGATAATGTGAATATTATACATGCAAGTAACTAGAATCATGAAGGACAATTATTTGATGGATGACAATAAGCGTTAAAAGCATCATATTAGGATATGTGATCTACTTGATGTGATTCTCCAAGAGATCTTATCCAACCTTCCAACCGAAGACGTGATTTAGATAAGTGTGTTGTCTAAAAGATGGGAAGAACAATGGATGCATATCTCCAAAATTAAGTTAGAAGAATCAAAGTTGAAAAAAAAGGCAATAATTCATAAACTTTGTGGGTAGAGTACTTAAGATTTACAATCACTCACTTCTCAAAAAGTTTTTGCTCAGATTCAAAGGCAACAAGGATGTTGAATAGGTAATGAATGGCTACTTGGTTTAATCAAGCCTAACATTGAAGAATTAAGGCTTGAATCAGCCGTGTTGAGGAACTATTGGTCTTACATGATAACTTATTCATCTATGAAAAATTGACAAAGTTTAAACTTTGTATATAGAATGTTTTCAACCTTCCTTCTTCCATTTGTTTCAAGAGCCTTAAATCTTTAAGTTTGAAGGATGTTGTGTTCCCTAACAGTTCCTCAACTCAAAAACTCTTTTCAAGCTTCTAAGCCTAGGAGCAGTTGAGCTTAATTGGCTGTAATTGGATGAATGATGAAAATGTTTCCAGTGCTTGTCCACTGCTTCAAAAATTGATCATTAAGGAATGGAAAGATTATGATCCACGTGTAGAAATTATTCATCCGCACTTCCAAAATGCAATCTTTGCACCTAACTTGAAAATATCCTCCTAAGACGGCGACATCAAGAATGATAGAGAAGAGTTTTGAGTTGAGGAACTATCAAGGAACACAATCTTTTTCAAAGCCAAAGACTTGAGACTCTTAAAACAAATAGAAGAAGGAAGGTTGATAACATTTCAACCTGCTCAATTTTTTAGAGATAAACAAGTGATTAGGAAAGACCAATGGTTCCTTAACTTTGTCCAAATCAAGCATTGATTTCTTAATGTTAGGCTTGATGAACCACATAGCCATCCATTAACCTTAGCAACATCCTTGCCAACTTCGAATTCAAGAGAAAACTTTTTAAGATGCAAGGGATTGCAAACCACAAGTATTCTCTCTACAAAGTCTTTGAAATGTTGCATTCTGTTAGATCCCTGATTTTCCAACTTAACTATGGATATATTCATACATTGATCTACCCATCTTTTAGACAAAACACTTGTTCAAACTGCCTCTTTGGTCGGAAGGTTGGATAATATCCCTTGAAGAATCGCGTCAAATAGATCATATATCCTTATACTGTTGTTGTTCTTCCTTTATCCCTCATGATGCTTTTGGTGCTTCTTGCTACTAGTCAAAGGATTTGAATCTATGCTTCTAATTGATTGCATGTATATCACCAGAAGTAAAATCAAAGGGAAAAAACAAGAAGAAACAATAATGAGGAAGAAACATATGCAATAAACTAAATTTGCATCGGCACAAAATACACATGTGCATTGTTACTATGATAATAATACAACTGATGTAAGTATACTATTCACAACATTAAATATTTCATCTATTTTTTGGGGGAGCCGTAGAGAGAAAATGCTCAACTCCAAAACCCTATCACAATCCTTTACGCATGAAAACTTTCTCAATGGAGTCCATCGTCTTTATTGCATGAAGTTAATAAGTCCTTCCTTTTTTCTAATTTTTTGAAAAAAAAATCACAATCACGATATAATCGTGTGCATTGTTTATCTATCAGACCACACGTTCTCAAAAGGGGGAAAAACGCTGATTTGAGCCAAGAAAGGGGAAAAATGAAACCTTGAAACCCTAACCATCAATTCAAATATGCTTTAAAAAATAAATAAATAAAACCATCAATTCAAATATTCCAAGACGCGGTAAAACTTGCAACACAAAAGTTGAGGTCAAGAGATTAAGCTGAAGCAATGAGAAAGCATAAACCAAAGAAGAAAAACTACAAAACAAAATAAAATAAAAAACAAATATAAAGGAGTTGCAGAAATGATAACCTGAAGGTTGAAACTGAAAGGGAGAAGCAGCCTCTGCAAAAATTTGTAAGGGGTGGTTTCACTACCACCTTTAGGCACCACTACCTCTTTTACTTTGTATTGTAGTTTGCAAAGAGAAAATTAAGAATAAAAGGTAGCATTATTTATAGAGTAGTGTTTGGTAGAGCTTTCAATTAGGGTTAAGTCTTGACCCGTCTCAGCCCCAATTTTGGGCCCTCTGGCCCAATTCTCACTAAACCAAAAAAGAGAAAAGTAGCCCTATGCGTCGGCCCCCTTAATATCTGGACCGGGTGGGGTTTATTGCTAGGCTAACCTGGTTAAATGGCTTTAAGGAAATGAAAAGAAAAATAAAGCCATGTGAAGGGAGGGTCGCACACCCTCAAAGTTTGTTATGACATCCCATTCCATATGGCTTCTCTTTTTTTTTTTTTTTCTTTTTCCTAATTCCTTTATTCCATGTGTGGGCTCATTACATGTGTATATACTTCTAACTTGTAGACCCAAAAAAGAAAACAGTTAATACTGATTATTAATAACAATCAAATCTTCACAGCCAAATTTAAAACTTCAAATAAGTAATGCACATTACTAGTGGTTAGGAAATGAAGTTTTGATTAGCAGTTTTTTTATTCGAACTATTGTGATCGTACTTTCGTCTGACAAAAAAATATTTCGTGTAATTTATATGATAGGGAATATTAAAAAAAAGAAATAATTCAATAATAATAATAATATATTATAGTAATTATATTAATTACACATTAAAAAAATTATGTTTTTTTTTTGGCTAAAATAAATATCTTATTAATAAAAGTTACGTTTAAGTAATGTTATTGAAATAAAAATAATAACTTACAAAAAGTGCGGTCCAATGTAACATCCCAAATTTCTAATCTCCTAGAGTAGATTATTTAAATTCACAGTTATGTTCATAGGGGGCTATTTTAGAAGAGATAAGGAATTTAGGGAACTAAAATAAATTATAAAGCATATAGGATTAAGACAAAAAGACTAGGTTATGATATGAATACAACTAGAGGTTTTAAAATGTAGCAAGGTGAGCTTAGGGGATTAAAATATAAAATTAAGTTGAACTTTTATTAAATTTTATAAAGACAAGGACCTAGATGCAATTTTGAGGTTAATATGATTTTGAGGAATTGAGATGGAAGGGAGGGTTGAAATTTGTGAAAAGTTGATCAATACCATTTTCCCCTGTTTTGGAACAATTTGAACTGGATTTTTGAATTTGTTTTAATTGGATTTTGACTTCGTGGTCTTCCTAATAGTTGTAGAGCATCCTCTTAGCTTTCAAATGATTTTGGCTTCACTCAATTTGGAGGTCTACAACTATAGTTATGACCAAATTACTAAGACATGGTGTATATGAAAGTATATGTTTTGTTGATTGCACATCCCTGTCAAGGATTACTGTTTTTGACAATTAAACTTTTAGAACTAGCTTTTATGGTCTTCATAATAGTTGTAGAGTAGCCTCGTATCTTTTAAATACTTTTAGTTTCACTCAATTTGGAAGCCTAAAACTCTATTTATCACCAACTTACTGAGACATGGTCTATATGAAAGTATCTGTTTTATTGATTGCACATCCCTGTCAAAGATTACTTTTTTTGATAATTAAAAGTTTAGAACTAGGTTTTGTTGTCTTCATAAGAGTTGTAGAGCTTCCTCTTAGCTTTCAAATGCTTTTGGTTTCACGCAATTTGGAACTTTACAACTCAAGTTATGGTCAAAATACGAACAGGGGTGCGCACACGTTCCTAGGCTGTGCGCACAAGATTGTGTAGCAGCTCCAGGGAGAATTAAGGTGCGCACATGTTGGAGGGCTGTGTGCACAACTGGAGGCAGCAAGCAAAAACACAATTAAGGTGTGCACAACTGAGCAAAGTGTGCGCACAACTGGGGGAGAAATTCAATCCCACACCCTTCTAGCCTTCATTCTTCAACTCCTTTCATCTCTAGCTTCATTCTTTAAGTCTAATCTTCAAAGATCAACACTTCTCCATGCTTATTTTTACATGAGCATAATTAAAAAAAATTGCAATGTAAACATCATGAATCCATTTCTAGGATAGGAATGAATGAAATTAGGTTCATGTGACTTATAAACATGCAATAGGATCATGGAGATGTTGTGGTATGTGGTATGTGTTATGACATGTATGATGAATGATGAATGTGGAATGCAAATGATATGAGTTGAATGTGAAATGCATGATAATATTTGATGTGAAATGAAAATGAAATTTAAAGACAAGTTTAAGCTTTTCCCCATCAATGGATGTTGAGTAAGCGGGTTGATTCCCACCGGTCAGACACCGGGTAAGTGGACAAGCATGAAAAGATTGAGAATGTAGGGTCTCCCAATGAACGGGGTAAGATGGCCTGAACTAGTAGGGTTGCCCTGTGATTGGGCAGATGACCCGAAAGAAAGGACTATTCCAATGAACGGGTAAGGAAGTCCTGGGCTATTCCCAATGAACGGGGTCAAGATAGCCCGATAGTTGATCACGGTAGGGACGCTTGCCGTGGTCCATGATTGAGCTCAGATGCGCGTTGCTGCCATGAGCCTAGGGAGAAGTCTTGTGCACGAGGCTTCCGTAAAAGACTAAAGAAAATAAATGAAACAAGTATGATAATGAAAGATGATGCCATGCATACATTTATAGTTGTCATTACATGCATTATGTTTGAAAATGTTGCATTGGATTGAATTGTGTGTTAGGTATTATATGGGGTGTTTTCCTGTTAGAATGGCTACGATATGGTATAAAAATGTTTTCAAAAAAATGCCGGGGGTTACTCAGTTATATGTTTACATATAACTGACGGTTACCATATCGCAGGTATCAGAAGATTAAGAAGCAAAAGCCACATATAGGCGAATTGTGGGCTTTTCTTAGGTATAGCCACACATGGTAAACCTAAGTCTCAAGTTCATATATTAATTTGTTCAGCTGTATAGGAATCCGTATAAATTGAAATGGTTATAATTATTACTATTATTAATTGTTGTAAATTGTAATTTAGCTTCCGCTAGAGTTTTGAAAAAAAAAAAAACGGATTCAAAAATTAACGTGTTACATCCTACAGGTAGGATTGAAAGTTCAATTCATATGTTTTAGCCAATTTTATTAAAATTGACTCTACAATATAGAATACTACATTAGAAAGATAAATAAATGCGTTGATATAATTTTTGTTCTTAGAGAGACTTGCTCTCAATTTTTATGTCAACCTCCATTGCTGGAGTAACCCCATTTGCCATGAAGCAAGAATCGTGTCAACTGTCAATAGGAATTGGCTCGGATGGTGTGTGTATAGGTCCATGATCGCGAGCTCATGGGTTCGAGTCTCATCTCGTTAAATTTAGCCCATGATGATAGGCCATCTGTAAATTCCATTATAAATTCCCGCTGAAGTTAATGGTATGCCCTGACCTTGAACGAAGTATGTCTGTCCCTTAACTAATTTTTTCGCGTAAAGAAAAAAAAGAGAATAGTGTCTACTTTCTATCTAAAGAATGAAAATCAGATTAAAAAAAAAAACCAGCAAATACAAGCACAATACTTATAGAGAAGGATTTTTCTCTTACAAAAAAACAAATCCAACCAAGGTATAACATCCCAATTGAAAGCGATAATATTTTTCTTTTTTTTTTAAAAAAAAAAACTATAAGTTGTAGTCTTAAAAAAAAAAGGCTGACAGAGTGTTGAACCATGCATTGAGCTCCATCAATAGTTTTATAGAATACCATACCTTTTTGAGGCATTCCATCAAGGATATTTTTCCTTCACAAGACTCATTTTATTTTTATTTATTTATTTATTTATTTTTATCATTTCGTTGCACAAAATAATCTGGAAAACATGTTCTTAACCTCCTAGCAATCACTTTAGAATGCATCTGTTATGGACCTAACCCGCAAGAGAGACACGTGCAGGTCCCACGTGGGTGGCCCAAGCCGTCGGTACCATGTCGCGTTAACCACGACATGGACACCCGACTTAGAGCTTGAGGGACACCACCCCCACGTGGAGTCAGTTACAGATCCGTACTTACTGTTGCAATTCATGGAAGTATGATAGTGACAGGTTTGACTTTAGTAGTCCTATTAGCTCTATAAATACATGTGATTCATCTTCATTTGAGAAGGATTCATTACTCGATATCTGAGACTCTCAATCTGTGACACTTAGCTGACTTGACCATCGGAGTGCTTGCAGGTACCCCTCACCGCTAGGTGAGTGGCCAGAGGACTCACACCACCGCACCGGAGACCAGATTAGAGGTCATGGCCGCCATGCTTGAAGCATGACGGATCATTGGCGTCGTCTGTGGGGAAGATAAATTATTCTTCTCCGATCACAATCCATCTTATATCTCCTTTTTTTTGGTGATTTGCAGGAAGAAGACCATTGGAATCAAGAACTTTACCTTTTTTCTTCTCATACGCTCATATCAACCGGTTATCAAGGTGAATTCCGGACAATTAATCGGTGGAAAATCATATTTTTCCGATTAATTGGTTAGAAACTCCTTTTCCACCGATTAGCTAGACGGATAACAATCTTTCTTGATGTTTCTGTTACAACTATGATTTGATTCTTGCATATTTGTACAATTTCACCGATTATCTTCTTGCGTTCTGTTTTGCTAATGTTGCTGCATAAATGTATGGCAAGAGAATTTCTTATACTTGCAGCATGGCAGGGAATAATTCACGCTAACCGAAAATTCAATTGTAGCAAGATGGTGAACACGAGGAGAAAGAATCAAGCCGCGAAAGGAACATCTGCTAATGCTGGTGGTATCCCGGGAGAACAGCCCTCTATAAACAGGCCTTCTCCCCAGCAACAGGAAGAAGCCAGGGCTACTGGTCCGGCAATGTCAGAACAAAGAATGACGACTATAGAGGACGGCATGCATGACCTCAAGGAAATGATACAAAAACAAGCCGAAGAGATTGAAAGGATGAACAAGGAGCGTGAAGCCTGGAAGAAAGAACAGGTTGAATTCCAGGCAATCTTAGTCAATCTCGGTATGGGGCAGCAACCCCCTCAGCGACATGAAAATCTTCAGGAGGGACAGAATCCCCAGATGGAGAAGCAAGTTTCCATGGTGGGACCGTAGATCCCGCGATCTTAACCCATTAACATTCCACCTCATCTTCCCGACATGGACCAGGTGGCGGAGAACGACATAGGAATTGATGGATGTCATAATCCCTTCATCCCGACAATCATGAATTTCGACATGCCAGCAAACTTTAAATTTACTGTGCAAATTGAGCCATATGACTGGACAACTGACCCCAAGACCATGTTGAGATCTTCCAACAGACCATGGTCTTTCAGGGGGCTAAAGAACCTGTTATATGTCGGGCCTTTCCCCAGCGGGATCCATCACGGGATGGAAAGCATTGAAAGACAAATTTATTTCCAACTTTACGAGCAGCAAGCAACAATTCAAGACTGAACATCATCTCGAAAGAATAAGATAGAAGTCAGATGAACCACTGAGGGACTTTATCATCCGCTTCAACGCGGAGTCCCTGGAGGTACGTGATGTCGCCCATAACATGATGTTATATTTTCTCAGGCAGGGGCTGAAGCCGAGTGGTTTCGCTAAAGACTTGGCTGGAGAAAAGCCCAAGACTATGGAGGAATTTAAGCGGCGGGCTGAAAAATGGATCCAAATTGAAGAATGGATCTGGAACAATAAAGCAGACAACCAAGCCGCCAAGCAATAGAGAGAAAAGAAAGACAAACAAAAGGCTTCTTATGGAGGGAGGCCTAAAGAGAGTGAAAGAACATATGATCGAAGTGGGAGGCCACCCCGAGGAGCCTACTCGAACTATGCGCCCTTGACCATGCCGCCCTCACGGGTGTATAAAAAAATCATGTACTCAGAATTAAAGGATAGACCCCCACCAATGAGGTCGCAGTCGAAGAATAAAGACAAATTTTGTCTATATCACAAAGATCATGGACACTACACCGATGAATGCATCCATCTCAAGGATGCTATTGAAAAGTTAATACGACAAGGAAAACTGAAACAATTTGTCCAGAAAAATGATGAAGGAACAAGCCGAGGTAGGAGCCCGTCACCAGCCGGAAGGCATAGCTCCGGTGCAAGGAACAGGGACTCTAGGCGAGATGAAAGGCGAAGGTCGCGGTCTCGGAGTCCCCAACGACATGACAACACGGCTTCGAAAGGAGTCATTAACGTAATTTCTGGGGGTCTAGATCAGGTGGAACCCACTGAGTCCTCCAGAAAGCGATCCCACGATGGAGGGGACCATTGCATGACTATCAAGGCGATGAGAAGAATGACATTAGTATTTACGGAGGACGACTTGCCTATGGATGGAACAGGGTCTAACGCCCCCTAGTCATTACGGCCATAATGGCGGGGTACGAGGTGAAAAGGCTATTCGTGGACTAGGGGAGTTCAGCCGACATCATGTTCTGGGATCTGTTCCAGAAGTTGGCCTGACAGAGAAAGATTTGATCCCTCACAAAGGGAATCTGATAGGCTTCACAGGGAACACTATCTCCCCTAAGGGCTACATAAAGATGAAAGTAACTTTTTTTGGCCGTGACGGCAACAGGCCGGTAGAAGTGAAATTCCTTGTCATGGACTGCCCATCAGCTTATAACGCGATTCTAGGAAGATCGACCTTAAATGCTCTAGGAGCCGTGGTCTCGACCTTACATATGGCGATGAAGTTTCCTAGTGACAGAGACGACATCGTCACTGTGCGAGGAAAGCCTTGAGGCGCAGCTCTATTACTTGGAGAGCCTCAAAATAACAAAAACTATTCCAGTGCAGGAAAAAGAAAAAGAGAAAGAAGTGCAAAAGGAATACGCAAAGAAAGAAGCAAAGGGAAAGCAGAAGTTCGTTAGGCGAGATGCCGCGGTAATGATGACGGACTTAGATCCAATAGGAGAGTTACAACACGAGCGACCTGGTAGTAAGCCTGAACAGGTAGTCAAAGGTTGGAAAAAACCTACCTATTAATATTATGAAAAATATGATTAAAGTCTTGCAGGATAATAAAGATATTTTTGCATGGGTCGCCTCGGACATACCGGGTGTAGATCCTAAGTTCTGTCATCGACTTGCAATAAGGGAAGGAGCGAGGCTGGTAGCCCAGAAAAAGAGCAGAATGGGCCAAGAGAGAACAATAGCCATCGAGAAACAAGTCAACGAGTTGTTAAACGCGGGATTCATCCGCGAGGTACAATACTCTGATTGGCTATCTAATGTCGTGATGGTAAAGAAGGCGAACGGAAAGTGGAGAATGTGCACAGACTACACGGACTTGAAGAAAGCCTGCCCAAAGGATTCCTTCCCGCTGCCCTGCATTGACAAATTGGTAGATAACTCGGCGGGTTATAAATATCTTTCTTTTTTAGACGCTTACTCTGGGTATAACCAAATACCCATGGCCCCCGAAGATCAGCATAAAACTGCTTTTATTATTGACCTCGGGGTATTCTGTTATAATGTGATTCTGTTTGGTTTAAACAATGCAGGAGCGACATACCAGAGGATGATGGACAAAGTCTTTGCTGAGATGAGAGGCAGAGAAGTAGAGGTGTACATTGACGACATGATTGTCAAAACCAAAGATAGTGAAGATCATCTAAGGACTTGGAATTTGTTTTTTAGCGCCAACGACAGTACAGTTTGCGACTTAGTCTTTTAAAGTGCACGTTTGGCATGGAAGCAGGAAAATTTCTGGGATTTATGCTTACAAGTCGTGGCATTGAGGCGAATCCAGACAAATGTCGGGCAATTCTCGACATGACCAGCCTAGGGACAGTCAAAGACGTCCAGCAAGTGGGCTCAAGAATGCGAAGACGCTTTCCAAGAACTTAAAGTCTCTTTGGCATCTCCCCCTGTCCTAACAAAACCAATTGCGGGTGATATTTTGATACTCTATCTCGCGGTCGCCGATGAAGACGTAAGTGCCGTATTGATCCGGGAAGAAGGTAAAGGTCAATTTCCGATTTACTTTGTTTCCAAGGCTTTGCAGGGGGCTGAGTTGAACTACCAACGTCTTGAAAAAGTGGCTTTTGCATTATTAATAGTCTCTAGGAAACTGTGCCGGTACTTCCAATGCTACCCAATTCTTGTCAGAACCAACCAACCAATTCGGCAGATCTTACACAAGCCGGATTTGGCCGGAAGAATGATGTCATGGGAAATTGAATTAACCCAGTACGACATTGCAATCAAAGCGTATGTCCTAGCCGACTTTCTTCCTGAAATGACGCACCCCGGGGTGGCCCATCCCGGGGAATGGATGATATACGTCGATGGCTCTTCAAACACTAAATGATGTGGCGCTGGAGTAATACTTGAAAACTCAGATGGCCTGTCAATTGAATATTCTCTAAAATTTGATTTCCCGACATCAAACAATCAGACAGAGTATGAAGCCTGCCTGGATGGAATACGGATGGCCAAAGAGTTGGGGGCAAACGTGGTGACCATCTGCTCAAATTCGAAGTTAGTGATATCTCAAATCAAGGGGGAATATCAGGCGAAAGAGCTCCTAATGCAGAAATATCTCGCCAAAGTACGAGATGCTCTGTTGGGGTTGTCTAAATTCAAAATTCGACATATCCCCATGGAAGAAAATGCACTGGCAGACCTTCTGTCCAAACTCGCTAGCACAAAGAAGACATCAAACTACCATTCTGTGGTAGAGGAGGTAATTCCCTATCCAAGCTTAACTTTACAGGTGCAGGAAGCAGATTGGAGGACTCCCTTGATGGATTATATCCAGAGGGGAATCATTCCGGAGCATGATAAAGAATCAAAGAAGATAATTAAAAAAGCAACGAGATTCACAACGATCGAAGGCCACCTGTTCAGTAAAGGGATCTCAACCCCACTCTTGAAATGTATTGGCCCGGAAAAAGTCGGGTACGTATTGGCCGAGATCCATAAAGGTAGTTGTGGACACCATGTCAGGGCTAAATCCCTGGCTAGAAAAGCGTTGAGAGCGGGCTACTTCTGGCCAACCATGTCAAAAAATGTGAACAGTGTTAACGACATGCCAATATCCCCCATATCCCGCCAGAAGAGTTGCATACCCTATCCGCGCCATG
This sequence comes from Cyamopsis tetragonoloba, assembly GCA_037177725.1. Classification (NCBI taxonomy): domain Eukaryota; kingdom Viridiplantae; phylum Streptophyta; class Magnoliopsida; order Fabales; family Fabaceae; genus Cyamopsis; species Cyamopsis tetragonoloba. The sequence continues at coordinate 33,828,754 of CM074120.1, read as the reverse complement.
GACCTTCCACACTTGGGGAATGGACATCCTAGCACCTTTTCATAAGGCCACGGGACAGCTAAAGTACCTCGTTGTGGCAGTGGATTACTTTACCAAGTGGGTAGAGGCCGAACCTCTTGCTACCATTACTTCTGCAAGGGTGGAAGTCTTCACTTTTAAAACAATCATATGTCGTTTCGGAATCCCGGCTGAGATAGTCACAAACAACGGACTCAATTCACAGGGAACCAATTGAGGGAGCTCCTTCAGGGGGGTTGTAGATCCGACATCATTTTTCAAGTGTTGAACACCCCCAAACAAATGGCCAGGCCGAAGCAGCAAATAAAGTTATTTTAAATGGCTTAAAGAAATGACTTGAAAATGCCAAAGGAGCTTGGATGGATAACCTCTATCAAGTATTGTGGAGCTACAGAACCACCCCGCAAACTACCACAGGAGAAACTCCTTTCCGACTTGTATATGGGACTGATGTCGTGATTCCTGTGGAAATTGGCGAACCATCTTGGAGGGTTATGTTTACCCCACCAAATAATCAAGAACTCCTAAGAGAAAAACTCGACCTCGTGGATGAAGTCCGCGAGTTGGCTCGACTAACCAAGATGTCAAGAAAGCAGTGAGTCGCTCAAAGGTATAAGGCCAAGGTCGTGAAACGCGAATTTGCAGAAGGCGACCTCGTACTAAGAAGGGCCAGTATTAGTCTGAAGAATGCCAAAGATGGAAAACTTGCAGCAAACTGGGAAGGCCCTTACAAGGTAATAAGAAGTACAAGAAAGGGTGTGTACGCCTTGGAGACCTTGCATGGCAGAGAATTGCCACGAACTTTCAATGCCGCGGATCTGAGAAGGTACTACAGTTAGAGAGTATCCAACTCGTTTATGTTTAACTCTATTGCATCTTAAGTTTGATGTACAATTTCTGTAAGGGGTACTCTTTTTCCTTCTCGGGTTTTTCCCCTAAGAAGGGTTTTACCTTGAAGGTTTTAATGAGGCCCTAGGTTTTGTAACCCAACGATATATGAAATAAGAGCAAATATTTATCAATGTTTAAGATTTCAGTTGCAGATATTCAATTATTACAATTCAGCAAGGCGATTGAAAGGATTAAAGATCCCAAATAGGCGACGTGCACCAACGCGATAGGCCACAGGCCTTGAAGTACTTCACTAGGATCAAAGATCCCAATAGGGTGACATGCTCCAAACAGGCCACAGGCCTTGAGGTACTTCACCAGGATCAAAGATCTCAATAGGGCGACACGCCCCAATCAGGCCACGGGCCTTGAAGTACTTCACCAGGATCAAAGATCCCAATAGGGTGACATGCCCCAATCAAGCCACAGGCCTTGAGGTACTTCACCAGGATCAAAGATCCAAATAGGGCGACACGCCCCAATCAGGCCACAGGCCTTGAAGTACTTCACCAGGATCAAAGATCCCAATAGGGCGACATGCCCCAATCAAGCCACAGGCCTTGAAGTACTTCACTAGGATCAAAGATCCCAGCAAGGCGACATGCCCCTACGGTATGGTTGTGAACCTCAAAGCATAAGTTACACATTACAAAGATGACGACATGTTAAAAAGCGATGTTGAAAAAATTCAAGTTAAAATTAAGATATAGGAATTGCAACGGGATGAAAAGACAAGGAAACGTCATTTAAATTTTAGCATTACAAAAAGGAAAGCTGGGTAATATGCCAGTAAACTGTTCATCAAAATAAAAATAAGCCTAATTATTACAAAAAGAGCTTCAAGGCTCAGCAAGAGCGGCATTTTCATCTCCAGCTGCTGGTGGCGACATGGAGTAATCAGCGTGAGGGTCAAATGCTTCTAGCTCGGGGTCGTCAAGGTTGACCTGGGTCGGGGGATCGTTATCATAATCCAAAAGATGACCCCCCTCTACCCCGTGAAGTGGATGAACCCCTTTGAAAGTGAGTTGGGCTCCGGGGTTCAAGAACTCCACTTGCTTTAGGCAGCTAGCAAATGCCATGTACCCGCCATTGGAAATCACACGACTTTGATCCCGGACTTCCGCCTTCAACTTGTCGCTTTCGACCTCCAAAGCCTCCTTGTCGGTCAGCAGTTGATTGCGAACGCGAGATAATAGTTTGTTTTCCTCTGATAGGGAGGTCACCTGCTCTTGAGCCTTAGAGAGGGCGACCTACATCTCCTTCTTCTCCTCAGAAAATTTGGCATTCTCCAACTTCAATTGGTCAAAGTTGGAGGCTTCTGTAGCAATCTCGGCTCTAAGCTCCGCCTACGAAGCTTTCAGTGTATCCCGCTCCTTGGTAAGAGCCTGAATTTGCTTCTCTACAGCAGCTTTGGTGGCCTGCAGCTTCTGCTCCAAGTCGGCCACGGGGTTGGGTCTCTCCAGCTCTTCATGAAAGAACTTTAATAGAGCATATTGTCGAGACATCCAACCAAGAGCTTCCCCGACATTAGCCTACGAAATAGAAAGCGACATCAGGTTCGTATGCAAGGGCAAAAGGAAAAAGGAAAGAGAATTATGTAAGGCAAGAAGGTACAAGAAGAGATTGCTAGTGCTTTCCCAGTTATTGGCTCAGCAGAAAATTTCGAAAGTATTGATGAAACCCTAGGCGTTGGGGTGAACTTGTGAGGGAGCAAGGTTGAGTCGGTTAAGGATCTCGACTTGGAAATTTGAGAAGGGAAAACAAAGACGAATTTGCCGGAAAAAAAGTCGTAGAGCATAAGGAAGTCGGGGGCGCCTTGGCGTGGGCAAGATCCAATCCTTTCGTTGGGATCCACGCGATCTGCCTTGTAAAGGGTAACTGGACCAAATGGAACATCCTCCTTTGGAGTAGCTCCAGGGAAATTCATGGCGCTTCTAAATTCCACATACCCGACATGGAACTTTAAAGTCGTTGTCAGCCCAGATGAAACTTGGAGAATGTCGTGGTTTATCCAGAACATTCTCCTTACATCTTGTATGCCCTTCAATTTTTTAGGGACCTCTAGTCTAACAGCTTCCTTAGGAGGGCCATACCACTGGTGGATTTTCTGCCGACGGTGCTCTAGAGCCTTGCTCTTGGAAGGCTTCTGAACAGCTTGGGCAGGAGCTGAAGTCGAGGGCGACTCTGAACCCGACATGGGAGATGAAGCCGACATGTGTTCTACAACAGAAACATGAGGGACAAAAAGAGGGTGAGAAGAATTAGAATCAAAAGAATTAGAGGAGTTGTTAGAAGAAGTAAAACTAGAAGCCTCAGATGAGGTACAGATGAACAAGGGAGCTAGAGGGTGTAGTTTAGATGTTATTGCATTATTGCTACCCTTAGATGATTCGTCATACTCATATTTTCCAACTCCATACCTTAAGGGTATGGGGGCAACAGATTGAGAAAAGGGGGCCCCAGAGAAGGGGATGAGTTGGGGAATACCATGAATAAACTCCCCAGAGGTCTAAAATAAAGGTTCATTGTCAGAACCAGAGGTTGAAGGGGGAGTGAGAACGTGATAACCACTACCATCACTGAGTTCAGGTCCAGAAGGGGAACCAACGAAACCTCCCCAGAAAGGCTTTCTTTTGGGGGGAAATTCGTAGGCCTCAGGAGTTGACATTTTAAGAAAATTAAAGAAGAAAGAAAGCATACAGGAAAAGTGAACAGAGAATGAAGGGAGATACCTGGAAATGTTGAAGGAGAGAGGACCGAAGATGGCTGGAAAACAGCAAAGAGAGGGAGAAGCTGACAGCAAAAGCAAGAAGAAATGCGCAGAGAAAACTTGGAGGCAAGGAAGAGTTTTCAGGTTAAATGAGAGAATATTTATAGATAGAGGAAGGGAAGACGAAGCGTGAAGGAGAAGTAACGGCTCAGGGTGCAGTTAATGCACGCAGGCCTAATGTGACTGAACAATGATGGGCGCGGTCCACAAAGAGTCACGGCCAATGCCACAAAGACACGTGTCAAAGTAAAAAACTGACGGGAGAATTCAAACGACAACGGCTTGGAAGGGTTGCACGTCGCTGGGTCATGTCATTGGCAAAAATCCACGGCATGCCTCACGACATACCATGGACGTTATGGACCTAACCCGCAAGAGAGACACGTGCAGGTCCCACGTGGGTGGCCTAATTCGTCGGTACCATGTCGCGTTAACCACGACATGGGCACCCGACTTAGAGCTTGAGGGACACCACCCCCACGTGGAGTCAGTTGCAGATCCGTACTTACCACCGCAATTCACGGAAGTATGACAGTGACAGGTTTGACTTTAGTAGCCCTATTAGCTCTATAAATACATGTGATTCATCTTCATTTGAGAAGAATTCATTACTCGATATCTAAGACTCTCAATCTGTGACACTTAGCTGACTTGACCGTCGGAGTGCTTGCAGGTACCCCCCTCACCGCCAGGTGAGTGGCCGGAGGACTCAAACTACCGCACCGGAGACCAGATTGGAGGTCATGGCCGCCATGCTCTGAAGCATGACGGATCAGCATCAACACCTCACCTTGCCTCTACCTTTTTCTCATAATCAATCATAGCCAAACCTTAAAAGAGAAAATTTGAACCAACAAACACAAAAACAATTAGAAAAAGAGACCAAAAAATAAATAGAAGAGGAAAAAAAAAAGCAAAGGGCTACAGTATCCTATCACTGCAGATTTGAGTTCCCCTTCCGCATCCATGGTTACCGTCAAGAGCTGCTCCTTCCATTCAACAAAGATGGTAACTATAGTGAGAAGAAGATGAGAGAAATATGGGTTTTAGGATGTGTTGTGTCCCGAAATAATGAAAAGGACACAGAATAAACGATACTCCTTCGTTCTGAAATATTAGTCACTTTAGGAGATTTCACATGAATTAAGAAGAACAATTAATTTTTATAGAATCTAACAAAAAGTATATAGGTAAACTAAATTAATCATTGACTTTGAGGTTTACTAAATAGTTATTGACTATAAAAATAATAAAAATGGGAAAGTTAATAAATATAATATTGATAATGTAAAAGTGACAAATATTTTGGAACAAATTTTTTTGGACTAAAGCGACTAATATTTCAGAACGGATGGAGTAACTGGCTAAGAGACGGTGTAAATGGAAACACGATCCTCTAGCAAAGTATCATTTATTCCGTGCTCTTTCCATTATTTCGGGATGCAACAGGGTGAAGGACAACACACAGAAGAGAGAAGAATTCTTCAATTTTTAAAACAAAGAAAACCCAAACAGTAGCTGAACAATTTTTAGAAGGAAATCATACACAAAGTCAAAAAATTTTAACAAAGCTGAAACAAAAGAGAAGATCAACCAATCTTTTCAAAGTAGATTCATACCTGGTAGTAAATGGAGGAGCAAGCAATGATTGAAGCCTAACCAAAATGGAGCAGAACAAAGTTTTAAGAGGAGAAAGAACACAAAGTCAAAAATTTTCTTACTTATCCATGGAGTTTCCCTTCCACAGCCATGGCTGAGACAAAGAAGATAAAAAAAAAGAGAGAAAAGTGAAGAAAAGGAAGGAAGAGAGGAAGAGACATGAAGGAAATGAGTGTGAGAGGAAAAGAATGAATGCATAGAGAGAAGAAGAATTTCACATTTCACGTTAATGGATTAAAAGGCCAAAATAATGAGTGAGAAAATGAATTCTCTAACACTTGACATGTGTCTGCTAGGTTTCCTTCCAGGTCAAGAGAGGCTTTGAACTTTTATTCTTATCTTAGATGATGCTTGTAATATATATTAAATTCCGCTTATAAAGTACAAAAACTTATTTAGTACCATGTCTTATAAAATGTTATATGTTATAAACATATATTGTAAATTATTTTTATTATTATTATTATTATTATTATTATTAAATTTAAATATTATAACGGGGTTTTGGGGTTTTCTGTTGGATCATCTTCTACTTACACTATTATTATTATTTTTATTAGAAAAAAATTTATTATAAAAAAACAGATAACTATCCTAAACCTCACAAATACGAGTGATAAAGTAACAACACACTCTCGTATCTTACTATTTAATACTTAACTCTAAATTAATATAGACATAAAAAATATAAGAATAATTTATTATTGTATATTATAAAATTCAAAATTAAATATAAAAAGTAGTTTAGTTATATGTGACAAAATAACATATCTTTATAACAACTTCAAATGAGTGTGGTAGATAAAATAATTTTATTTCATAAAGCGATACAGTTATAAAAATAAAATAATAATTTATTCCATATCATAAACCTCATCATTCAAAACATAATAATCATTCTCTTCCCATTCTCATTCCCTCAATCATAACCACATCACATAGTCATCGTAAAATATTAATAAAAGAATGATTTATCATTAATGTTAAAATTTAACATCTAATTTTATAAATAGTTTAGCTATATGTGAGAAATGACTTACCATTATAATCATGTTAAATGGGTATGGTAAATAATAAAATTTTATTATAAAATTGAGTAAATATGTAACATCCCAAAAAAAATTGAGATTTCATGTAGGAGGTGAGATCTCTCAATCTTAATCGCAATCTACTCCTTATAATTTATTCTATTTTAAATTAATTAGTTCTTTCTATTAAATTCTATGTAGTTAAGAACCTATGTGTAATTTTTAATAAATTCTCTTAAGCTCACATTACCTATTATATACACACCCTCACTCAAACACTCACTCACACAAGCTCCCACACCACCTGCTCACGCAACCCCATTTTTAATAAATTAAACCCACCCTCACTCACAATTGCTCTCACGTCACTCTACAAAACAACATGCTTTCCATTTTTTTTAATTGACTTTTGCTCTCAATTCCATAATCCCTCTCCAAGTTCCTCCTTCCCTCCATTTTCTCTCACGCCTCACTCTCCCTCACTTACACTCTTACATTCTCATTTCCACTCTCTTCTACTTGCTCTCCTAGGGCACACTCATCTCTCCCAAATCCAAGCATTTGATCTTTAATCTCTCCACTCCAAAGCTCAAATGATCTTCCTCAAGCTCTTGATCTTCAAAGGGAACCAAGGTAAGCAACATGCAAAGCATTTTCCCTCTCATCTCTTCACTCACTTCTCTCTCTAGAAAATGAACTCCAACCCCTCTAATCTCATATGCAAGCCCTAAAATGAGTTTCTAAGGGTGCTAATGACTCTCATTTGGGGGTATTTAGGGATTTCCAAGTCTAGTGGTGGAGATTGAAGGATTTGGTGGAGCTTGAGAACAAGAAGTGCTTAGGGACTCAAGGTTTGAAGGTAACCCCACTAAACCCCAAACTTAAAACTCCAATTAGGGAAATTAGGAATTTGAGGCTTTATGATGTTAGGTTTTGAAGTTGATCTTGGTTGAATTGGTTCTATATGTGTGGGGTTGATGCATTTATGTTGATTCTTTGTTTGGATATTGGATTGTGAATGTGAATGTATGAGAATGATCTTCATGATAATGTAAATTGATATTTTAGTGATTTATATTGAATTACATGAAGTTAATATGATTTTGAGGAATTGAGATAGAAGGGAGGATTGAAATTTGTGAAAAGTTGATCAATACAATTTTCCCCTGTTTTGGAATAATTTGAACTGTGTTTTTGAATGTATTTTAATTGGAATTTGATTTCGTGGTCTTCATGAGAGTTGTAGAGCATCCTCTTAGGTTTCAAATTCTTTTGATTTCACTTAATTTGGAGGTCTACAACTCTAGTTATGACCATATTACTCAGACAGGGTCTATATGAAAGTATCTGTTTTGTTGATTGCACATCCCTGTTAAAGATTACTGTTTTTGACAATTAAACTTTTAGAACTTGGTTTTGTGGTCTTCATAAGGGTTGTAGAGCATCCTCTTAGCTTTCAAATGCTTTTGGTTTCAATCATCTTGGAGGTATACAACTCAAGTTATGACCAAAATACGAACAGGGGTGCGCACACGTTCCTTTGCTGTGCGCACAACTGGAGGCAGCAAGCAAAAATACAATTAAGGTGCGCACAACTGAGCAAAGTGTGCTCACAGCTGGGGGAGAAATTCAATCCCACACCCTTCTAGCCTTCATTCTTCAACTCCTTTCATCTCTAGCTTCATTCTTTAAGTCTAATCTTCAAAGATCAACACTTCTCCATGCTTATTTCTACATGAACATAATCAAACAAATTGCAATGTAAGCACCATGAATCCATTTCTAGGATAGGAATGAATGAAATTAGGTTCATGTGACTTATAAACATGCAATAGGATCATGGAGATGTTGTGGTATGTGGTATGTGTTATGAGATGAATGATGAATGATGAATGATGAATGATGTATGATGAATGATGAATGATGAATGATGAATGATGAATGCAAATGATATGAGTTGAATGTGAAATACATTATAGTATTTGATGTGAAATGAAAATGAAATTTAAAGACAAGTTTAAGCTTTGCCCCATCAACGGATGTTGAGTAAGCGGGTTGATTCCCACCGGTCAGACACCGGGTAAGTGGACAAGTATGAAAAGATTGAGAATGTTGGGTCTCCCAATGAACGGAGTAAGATGGCCTGAACTAGTAGGGTTGCCTTGTGACTGGGCAGATGACCCGAAAGAAAGGACTATTCCAATGAACGGGTAAGGAAGTCCTGGGCTATTCCCAATGAACGGGGTCAAGATAGCCTGATAGTTGATCACGGTAGGGACGCTTGCCGTGGTCCATGATTGAGCTCAAATGCGCGTTGCTGCCATGCGCCTAGGGAGAAGTCTTGTGCACGAGGCTTCCGTAAAAGACTAAAGAAAAGAAATGAAATAAGTATGATAATGAAAGATCATGGCATGCATACATTTATAGTTGTCATTGCATGCATTATGTTTGAATATGTTGCATTGGATTGAATTGTGTGTTAGGTATTATATGGGGTGTTTTCAAGTTAGACTGGCTGCGATATGGTATAAAAATGTTTTCAAAAATGCCGGGGGTTACTTAGTTATATGTTTACATATAACTGACAGTCACCATATCGCAGGTATCAGAAGATTATGAAGTGAAAGCCACACATAGAACGAATTGTGGGCTTTTCTTAGGTATAACCACACATGGTGAACCTAAGCCTCCAGTTCATACGTTAATTTGTTCAGCTGTATAGGAATCCATATAAATTGAAAAGGATGTAATTATTATTATTATTAATATTAATAGTTGTAGTTAGAAGTTAGCTTCACTAGTGTTTTGGAAGAAAAAAAAACGGACTCAACAATTAAGGTGTTACAAAATAATTAATCAAGTATGCAATATATTGTCTTAGATATTTTGCTTAAAACTAATTTAGTTATAAAAAATATAAAATAATTATTTACCTCCGTACTATAAGTTTTCGCTAATAAAAAAAAATTAAAATGCAAAAATTCCACAAAATATAAATATTAAATAAAAATGTATAACCTTAAAAAAAATACTTATAAAAAAATATTCATTTTTAGTTCGATAAACACCCTATTTTTCAAGTGTATGATATACGATCTCTAAAAAATTATAAAGATTGAGTTAGAAACTTTAAAGTAAATAATATATTTTTTCCGAAATTTTCAAATAATTTAGGTAATTTAAAAAATATGCTATTCATTTTTATTTCGAAAAACACCATATTCTTTAAGTGTATATAATTCAAGATTACTAAAAAATCTGTTCAAGTTTTAAAAATATAAAAAATTATATAAATTGCGTTAGAAACTTCATAGTCAATAATCTATTGTTCTTTAGAAAGCTTCAAATCATTTTGGTATTTTAAAAATATCTTATTCATTTTTATTTTGAAAAATACACAATTCAAATATATTGTACAAGATCTCTAAATAATTGTTGTAATTTCAAAATAATAAAAAACTATATAAATTGGGCTAGAAATCTCAAAGTGAATTAGATATTATTTTTAGAAAGTTTCAAATAATTTTTATAATTTAACAACACCCTATTTATTTTTATTTCAAAAAACACTCTATTATTTAAGTGTATAGTATATTATTTTAGGTAATTAAAAAACATGCTATTTACTTTTTTAAAAAATAAAACACTATATTCTTCGAGTGTATAATACACAAACTCTAAAATATTGTAGGAATTTTAAAAATATTAAAAATTATGTAAATTGAGTTAGAAACTTTAAAGTGAATAATACATTATTATTTCAAGAAAACATCAAACAATTTAGGTAATTTAAAAAGGAAATTTTCTTTTTTTATTTTGAAAGACACCATATTCTTTAAGTGTTATTGTACACAATCTCTAAACAAACAAATGTAATTTTAAAAATATAAAAAAAAAACTATGTAAAATATGCTAGAAATTTCAAACCGAATAGTACATTGTTTTCGTAAAGCTTGAAATAGTTTAGGTAATTTAAACACTCTATTCATTTTTATTTCAAAAAATACCTTTTTTCTTCAAGTGTGTAGTACATGATTTCTAAACAATCTGTTGTAAGTTTAACAATATTAAAAATTATATAAATTGAGTTACAAAATTCAAAGTTAATAAAGATTGTTCTTCAGCAAACTTCAAATAATTTTGACAATTTAAAAATACCCTATTTATTTTTATTTCAAAAAACACTCTATTATTCAAGTGTATAGTATATGATCTCTAAAAAAACTTTGCAATTTTTAAAATATAAAAGATTATGTAAATTGAGATAGAAATTTCAAAGTGACTAACACTTTGTTTTCAAAAAGCATCAAATAATTTAGGTAATTTAAAAATCAAGTTTTTATTTTAATTTCGAACAACGCCATTTTCTTCAAGTGTATAATACACTATCTCAAAAAAGCTATTGAAATTTTAAATATATAAAAAATTATGTTAATTGTGTTAGAAACTTCAAAGTGAGTAATAACTTGTTTTTCAGAAAGCTTCAAATAATTAAGGTAATTAAAAAACACCCAATTTATTTTTATTTTGAAAAATACCATTTTCTTCAAATGTATAGTACACGATATAAAAAAAACTATTGCAATTTTTAAAATATTAAAAATAATATAAATTGAGTTAAAAACTTCAAAGTTAATAATATATTGATTCCATAAAGTTTCAAATAATTTAGGAAATTTAAATATCGCATTTTCATTTTTATTTTGACAAACACTCAATTCTTCAAGTGTTTACACGAGTTCTAAAATAGTGTTGCAATTTTAAAAATATAAAAGATTATGTAAATTGAGTTAGAAACTTCAAAGTGAATAAGACATTGTTTTGAAAAAGCTTCAAATAATTTAGGTAATTTGAAAATCATGTTTTTATTTTTATTTCGATAAACACCGTTTTATTAAAGTAATAATACACGACCTCTAAAAAATCGTTCCGATTTCAAAAATATAAAAGATTATGTAAATTGAGTTAGAATCTTCAAATTTAATAATAAAATATTTTTATAAAGCTTAAAAAAATTTAGGTAACTAAAAGCACCGTATTCATTTTTATTTTGTAGAACACCCTATTTTTCAAGTGTAGTACACAATCTCCAAAAAAAAAAAATATTGTAATTTTAAAGAATTAGAAATAATGAAACTAAGTTAGAAATTTCAAAATGAATAATACATTGTTTTCAGAAAGATTCAAATAATTTACGAAATTTATAAATTGAAATTTCATTTTTATTTTGAAAACCACTCTTTTCTTCAAGTGTATAATAAACGATCTTAAAAAATTGATGAAGTTAATAAAATATAAAAAATTATGTAATTTGAGATAGAAATTTCAAAGTGAACGACACATTGTTTTCAGAAAGTACCAAATAATTTAGGTAATTTAAAAATCATGTTTTCATTTTATTTTGTGGAAGAACCTATCTTTCAAGTTTCTAGTATACAATCTCTAAAAAAACCATTCTTTTCTTCAAGTGATTTAAAAAACCATTCTTCTCTAAAAGAACCTATTTTTAAAAAACTTCTAATAATTTAAGTAATTTAAAAATCACATTTTTATTTTTATTTTGAAAAACACCATATTCTCCAATTGTATATAATACACAATCGCTTAAAAAAATTTCAATTTAAATTTTTTTAAATTATGTAAATTGAGTTAGAAACTTCAAAGTGAATAATACATTGTTTTCAAAAAAATTCAAATAATTTTGGTAATTTAAAAAATGAGTTTTCATTTTTATTTCGTAAAACACCATATTTTTTATCTCTAAAAAAACTTGTGCAATTAGTAAAATATAAAAATTATGTATATTAAGCTGGAGAATTCAAAGTGAATATTATATTATTTTCAAAAAGATTCAAATAATTTATGTAGTTTAAAAATACCCTATTCATTTTTGTTTAAGAAAATCTCTATTCTTCAAGCATATTGCATAATCTCTAAAACAAGTTATTGCATTTTAAAAATATAAAAATCATATAAATTATGATAGAAAAATAAAAAAATATATTAAATTAATTTTAAAAACTTCAAGTATTTTAGGTAATTTAAATAATGTGTTTTCAATTTTATTTTAAAAAATATCTTATTTTTCGACTGTCTATATAGGATCTGTAAAAAAATATTACAATTTTAAAAATATTAAAAATTATGTAAATTGAGTTAAAAACTTCAAAGTCAATAATACATTATTTTCATAAAGTATCAAGAAATTTTGGTAATTTAAAAATCACGGTTTCCTTTTTATTTGATAACGCCCTATTTTTTAAATTTATAGTACATGATCTCTTAAAAAATTGTTGAAAATTTAGAAATATAAAAAATATATATTTTGATTTAGAACTTCAAAGTGAATAATAATTTTTTTTAGAAAGATTAAAATAATTTAAGTAATTTAAAAATCATGTTTTTATTTTTATTTTCAAAAACACCCTATTATGTAAGTGTATAGTATGCGATCTATAAAAAAACTACTACAATTTTAAATATATAAAATTTGTAAACTTAGATTGAATTTTTAACGTGAATATGAAGTTGTTTTCAAAAATATTCTAATAATTTAGTTATATTAATAATCGCACTTTTATTTTTCTTCGAAAATACCATATTGTTTAAGAGTACAAGATTTCTAAAAAACTGTTATAATTTTATAAATTTTAAAAATTATATAAATTGAGCTAGAGACTGCAAAGTGAACCATAAATTATTTTAAAAAACATCAAATAATTTTTGTAATTTTAGACCCTATTCTTCAAATATATATTATAAACAATTTTCAAAAATATGTTCAAGTTTTAAAAATTTAACAAATTATGTAAATTAAAATAGAAACTTCAAAGTCAATAATACATTATTTCAAAAAACTTCAAATAATTTTGATAATATAAAAACACCCTATTCATTTTTATTTTGAAAGATATCCAATTCTTCAAATTCATTGCACACAATCTCTATAAAACTGTTTCATGTTTAAAAATTTTAAAAATTATGTAAATTGAGCTAAAAACTTCAAAGAGAATAATAAGAAACAGTTTTAAAATTTTTTAAATAACTTAGGTAAATTAAAAATTGCATTTTCATTTTTATTTCGAAAAACAACATATTCTTTAAATTGATAATACACGATATCTAAAAATGTTATCATTTTAAATATATAAAAATTTATGTAAATTGGGTTAGAAACTTCAAAGTGAATAATGCATTATTTTTATATAGATTCAAATAATTTAGGTAATTTAAAATCACTCTATACATTTTGATTTCGAAAAATGCTCTATTATAGTACAGGATCTCTAAAAAAACTATTACAATTTTAAAAACATAAAAATTCTGTAAATTTACTTAGAAACTTCAAAGTAAATAATACATTTTTTCAGAAAGCTTCAAATAATTTAAGTAATTAGAAAACACCCTATTCATTTTTATTTCGAAAAAAACCGTATTTGTCAAAGGTATAGTACAAGATCTCTAAAAAATCGTTGCAATTTTTAAAATATTAAAATTATATAAATTGAGTTAAAAAATTTAAAGTGAATTATATTTTTTTTTGAGAAAGCATCAATTAATTTTTGTAATTTAAAAATCTCATTTTCATTTTAATATAAAAAATTCCATATTCTTAGAGTGTAAGTACACCATCTCTAAAAAGTTATTGCAATTTTTAAAATATTAAAATTCTATAAATTGTGCTAGAAACTTAAAAGTGAACAATACCATGTTTCAAGAAAATTATAATCATTTAGGTAATTCAAAAAACTCTTTTTCATTTTTATTTCGAAAAACACCATATTCATTAAGTGTATAATACACGATCTCTTAGAAACACTTTGCAATTTACAAAATATAAAATTATGTTAATTGAGTTAGAAACTTCAAAGTAAATAATACATTGTTTTTAAAAAATTTCAAATAATTTTGGTAATTTAAAAAATGGGTTTTTATTTTTATTTCCAAAAACACCATATTCTTCAAGTATATAGTATACGATCTCTAAAAAAAATGGTGAAATTTTTAAAATATAAAAATTATGTAAAATAAGCTTGAAACTTAAACATGAATATTATATTGTTTTCAGAGAACATCCCAAATAGTTAGTGGTCTATATTTAAATTTAGAGTTAGAGCCAAGTAATTTGAGATTAAAATTAGGATGAAGATGGAATCCCAAGAAGGGGGAGGACTTACTTGCAAATTTCTAATATTTGCAAAGTGGTCCCTCCCACACTAATGAAGAAGAGCCACCCAAAAGAGATCCCAAGACCCCTTCTTCTTCCCCTCATTCTCGCCACCCTTCTTTCTCACTCTAGAAGCTCAAGTTCCTCCAACTTCTCTCTAAACCATCATCTCCATCTTCACTTTCAAGTCTTGCATGTGGATGTTAGGGCATCATTAGGACCATTCCTCTTAGTTTGGAGCATTGGGTAAGCATCATCTCTCTTTTCCTTTTCTCCCTAGTGTTCTTGTGAAACTCACTCATGTGGGTTTGTGTTTTCTTGAAATTGGTGCTAGGATTCCAAGGGGATAAGGCCCAAGACAAGGGAAAAGGCAAAGAGGTAGTGGATTTAGGGCCAAAACCCTAAGCTTGGGAGACTCAAGGTTAGAGGCAAGGAATTTCATCAAAGGTAACCCCAAATCCTTCAATATCCCCAAATTGATGTGATTAGTTAGTAATAGATAGGGTAGATGTTGAATTTGAACCCTTATTTGTGGATTTGGATATTGGATTGATGATGAGTGCTTTTGTGTGTTTCATTATGGATGTGGTGGTTTGTACTCTTTTGTGTGAGAACTTGATGCTTGATGAATATTTGTTTGTGTGTCTGACGGAATGGTTCACATTGATGGATATATGATTTTGGAAGTTGTAACACCCTGGGCGGGACGTTTTAGGATGGAACTATGGGCGCCCAGTCTGCATGTGTGCGCACAGAACCAGTCAGTGAGGAATGGAGGATTTGAGGTGCGTACAGCACCTATATATGTGCGCACAAGGGGGGGAAGCTTCAACACCATGATCTTCTCGCTTCCATTCTTCAACTCTCCTCAACTTAGGCTTCATTCTTCAAGCCTAAACTTCAAAATATCAACACTTCTCCATGCTTAAATCCCATTGTTTTATAAATTATGCATAATGCCATGAAATTGTATTGTGCATGATTGTGGATGAATGGCTTCATTGTATGTGATGAATAAGATAGGAAATTGAACATGAACTTGTGTGATTGGTTTGAAATGTTAATGCAATATGTGAATAACTCTCCTCATCAACAAGGGTATGGGTTAAGGCCTTGGTATGAGGAAGAGAATGAGGTCACTATTGTACTGGATCATGCAATTCCATTCTTAATTAAAAGAGACTGCATATGCACCTTCAGGTTTTTGACCGGGCAAATTGAGGGTTCAAGGAGGGACGCTTCCTTGGACAATGGAGATCTCCATTGAGGGTGCGAGCTGCCGGCACAAAACTAAAGAAAAAGAAAACCATGCATTACATATGTCCATGTTGTCATTGTTTGAATGTATTCTTGATGATGAGTCAATTACTAGAAATGGGGAAAGTTTTGCAATTGCCTGTGACACTGTGTGAACATGTTTTAAAGAAACCGGGGGTTACTGAGATATGTGTGATTACATGTATCTCAGGGTTACAATGTTGCAGGTGAATTTGGAGGCATGGAATCAAAAGCCTAGAAGTAGAAGGAACGTCTCACGAAGACTTATTCTCATTTTTATTTTGCTAAATCTCATTGTAATGTTTAGTTATGATGGAGTTCCTACTTAGTTTTGTTAGACTCAAGTGTATAAACTTAAGCCAAGTAGTTTATGTGTAAGTCTCACTTATGTGTTGTATTATGTATATTTAAGTAGGTTTCACGAACTAGTGTGACATGGTGTATAGACAACGCCTTTGTACACTTGAATATCATGTGTGTTTTCCATTACTTATGGGAGCTCAATTGTAAGGGTGTTACATTTGGTATCAGAGCGGTTCGAACCATTCGGACCATGAGAGTTACAGTAGGCTAGTTGGTTTGGTGTTTTGAGTTTCATTCCGCTTCTTGGTAAACATATACTTTTAATTACAAAGCCACTAATATTGAGACTGATGAACTCAATATATGTATATTTGTATGCAGGAGATATGCCACCCAGGAGGCCAGGGAGACCGCCAAGGGCAAACTAAGCAAATCAAGAACCAAACCCCGAGGTCCCAATTCCTCAAGGGCCAACTGACACACCTTTAGTGCAACAAATGGCTCAAGCCATGACTAGGATGATGGAGGCCCAAGCCAGAGACGATCATTATGAAAAGTTTAAGTCCCACGATCCGCTAGCATTCTTAGGAGACCCCGATCCTATGGCCGCAGAAAGGTGGCTCCAACACATGGAGTGCATCTTTAGGGTCATGAGGTGTACGGACCCACAAAAGATGGACTTGGCTACATATAAGTTACATGGGGAATCAGAACATTGGTGGCATGAGTATCGGCAACAGATGGAGGAATCTCAAATGCCAGTCACGTGGGAACATTTTCGGGGTGCCTTCCTAGAAAACTATTTCCCTTCAAATCTTAAGGATCAAAAGGAGATAGAGTTTTTAGAATTGAAGCAAGGGGTGATGACCATAGGCCAATATGTGGCTAAATTTGAAGAGCTAGCCCATTATTCCAACAACCTAAGAAACCAACCCGATGATGCATGGAAGTCAAAGAGGTTCGAGCAACGATTGAGACCGGAAATTCGGAATCAAGTAGTTACACAAGAAATCCGACATTATTCGACCCTTGTTCGCAAATTTCGCCTGGCCGAACAATCCTTGGGTGAGGTTAACATGAACAAGCAAGGGAATTGGAAGCGGAAATGAGAGGAACAAGGTTCTCGAGAGACAAAGCAAAAGGGGAAAGATGTTAAGGAAAAGAAAAACACGAAGGTCCCTTTCGGGCCAGCTCCTCTATGCAAGAATTGCGAAAAGTATCACCATGGGGAGTGTTTAAAGAACTCTAGAATGTGTTACTACTGCAAGAAAAAGGGGCACATGGCTTATCAGTGTCCACTCAGGAAGAACAAGGGTGCTACCAGATCACAACCACCGACACAAGGGAGGGTCTATACCTTAAGTGGTAAGAAGACTAGTGAATCTGATAATCTCATTTAAGGTGAGTGTTTGGTAAACAATAATTCTATATTTTTATTGTTTGATTTAGGTGCTTCTCATTCTTTCATCTCTTATGATTGTGTCAATAGACTGAATCTTCCTATTTCATAACTTCTTTTTGAATTGACTGTTTCCGCTCATGCTGAGGGTAAAGTGTCCACTTCGTCTGTATGTACCTCGTGTTTCTTGGTTTATCAAGGTAGAACCTTCTGTGTAGATTTATTTTGTTTACCTCTAAGTAACATTGACATAATTTTGGAGATGGATTGGATGTCTTTTCATAATGTTGTCCTTGATTGTGCAAATAAGACTGTGTTCATTCCTTCTACTGATGATTACATTTCATGTTCCCACTCTTCTGTTTTCGATGATGTACGATTCCTATCGGTAAGTAGTATTCAAGGATACATGCTCCATTCCTTAGTTGAGATGAAATCTGGTTTGAGCATAGAAGCAATTCCCATAGTTAATGAATTCTCTGACGTGTTTCCTGATGACATATCCACCTTACCACCAGAAAGGGAAGTAGAGTTCTCCATAGAATTAGTCCCAGGTGCTGGGCCAGTGTCCAAAGTCCCATATAGGATGTCCCTTGTAGAATTGGCCGAGGTGAAGAAACAAATAGAGAGCTTATTAGAGAAGCAATTTATTAGGCCTAGTGTGTCACCATGGGGAGCCCATGTTTTTTAGTCAAGAAAAAGGATGGGAGCCTGAGGTTATGTGTTGATTACCGGGAGTTAAATAAGTTGACTGTGAAGAACAAGTACCCGCTTCCCTGGATCAATTGGGGGGAGCCTCGGTCTTCTCTAAGATAGATTTGAGGTCAGGGTATCACCAGATAAGAATTAGACAAGATGACGTTATGAAAACCGCTTTTCGAACAAGGTACGGACACTATGAATAATTGGTTGTACCTTTTGGACTTACGAACACTCCGATAGTTTTTATGGATTACATGAACCGTATTTTTAGACCGTACCTTGATCAGTTTGTGGTGGTTTTCATAGACGACATTTTGATTTATTCCAAGTCCCAAGAAGAACACGAAGAACACTTGAGAATTGTCTTACAAACCCTTAAAGATAAGCAGTTATATGCTAGGTTGGACAAGTGTGAATTTTGGTTAGAAGCAGTCAAATTATTAGGACACGTGGTGAATAAGGAAGGGGTAGCAGTAGATCCTAGCAAAGTTGAAGCAGTGACTAAGTGGGAGCCTCCCACAATAGTTACCGAGGTCTGAAGTTTCCTAGGATTAACCGGGTATTACCGCAGGTTCATAAAGGGCTTTTCCCAATTAGCTCTCTCGTTAACTAGGTTAACACGCAAGGGAGTACCTTTTAAGTGGGATGAAAAATGTGAAGAAAGTTTCCAAGCCCTTAAGGATAAATTGACAACCACCCCGATGTTAGTGATTCCTGATGTATCTAAAGACTTCCAAGTATACTGTGATGCCTCAAAAATGGGTTTGGGATGTGTATTGATGCAAAGTAGAGGTGCGGTGGCTTATGCCTCTAGACAGTTAAGACCCCCATGATGGAAACTACCCTACCCATGATCTCGAATTGGCCGCAATGTTTTTTGCATTGAAAATATGGAGGCATTATCTGTATGGGGTAAAATTTGAAGTTTTTAGTGATCACAAGAGTCTTAGGTACCTCTTCGACCAAAAGGAGTTAAATATGAGACAAAGGAGGTGGATGGAGTTTCTTAAGGATTACGACTTTGAGTTGAGATACCGCCCTGGTAAAGCTAATGTGGTAGCTGATGCTTTAAGCCGAAAATCCTTACATGTATCCTCCATGATGATCCATGAATCAGAATTGTTGGAGAAATTTAGGGATCTCCACCTTGATGTCTCCTTGAAACCTTTAAGTTTGCACTTGACCAAGTTGCAAATAAGAAATGAGCTTAGGGAGAAGATTAAGATAGCTCAAGTGGAAGACAAGGGTATCCTGGAAAAGAAAGGTCAGCCCGGTTTTTTATAAACCAGTGTTGGTGTTATTTTATTTCAGGATAGGGTCGTTATTCCTGACAACGAGGATCTTAAAGAAATGATATTAGATGAAGGCCACAAAAGCGGATACTCTTTTCATTCAGGCATCACAAAAATGTATCAGGATTTGAAGAAAATGTTTTGGTGGCCGGGGATGAAAAGGGACATCGCTCTTTTTGTAGCCAAATGCCTCGCTTGTCAGCGAATAAAGATCGAACATCAAAAACCCTCGGGAAAGTTGCAACCCCTCGAAATTCCCGAATGGAAGTGGGAAAGTGTGGCAATGGATTTTGTAACCGGGTTACCCAGGACCCAATTCGGTTTTGATTCCATATGGGTTATTGTTGATAGGCTTACCAAATCCGCTCATTTCTTACATGTAAAGGCCAATTACCCGGTGGATAAATATGCTCGTTTGTATGTAAGGGAGATAGTTAGGCTTCACGGGGCACCGCTAAATATAGTGTCAGATAGGGACCCAACGTTTACCTCTAGGTTTTGGGGAGCGTTACAGAGAGCCTTTGGGACTAGGTTGAATCTTAGCATTGCATACCACCCCCAAATAGATGGCCAATCTGAGCGAACCATACAAACCTTAGAGGATATGTTGAGAGCCTGTGTTCTTGATGAAAAGAGGGACTGGAGCGAGACACTACCCCTGATTGAGTTTGCCTACAATAACAGTTTCCATTCTAGCATTAGGATGGCACCATATGAAGCCTTGTATCGTAGAAGGTGTAGGTCTCTTCTATGTTGGTATGAAGTGGGTGAAAAGACCCTTTTGGGGCCAGACATGGTTAAGGAAACAACTGAGAGGATTAGAAACATATGGGAAAGGCTTTGAATTGCTCAAAGCCGACAAAAGAGTTATGTGGACCAAAGGCGAAAGCCACTTGAGTTCGAAGAGGGAAAACATGTATTCTTGAAAGCTACTTCCACCACAAGAGTAGGACGAGCTATCCGAGCCAAAAAGTTACATTCCCGATTCATAGGGCCTTTCCAAATCATAAAACATGTCGGGCCTGTTGTATATCAACTTGCACTTCCCCCTAATCTTTCCAATTTGCATAATGTTTTCCATGTCTCTCAACTTCGAAAATACATTCCCGATCCATCCCATATCCTGCATCCCTAAACAGTAAAATTAGAAGATGATTTGTTTTGTCAAGCTAAACCAATAGAGATTGTGGATCATAGTTAGAAAAAACTAAGGAATAAGACCATTCCCTTAATGAAAGTGATTTGGCAAAGCTTAGGTTCGACTGAAGCCACTTGGGAGAAGGAACAAGATTTGCGGGAACTATATCCGGAGCTATTTGATAACTGGTAAGTTTAAATTTAGAGTTAGTGCCAAGTAATTTGAAATTAAAATTAGGATGAAGATGGAATCCAAAAGAAGGAGGAGGACCTATTTGAAAATTTCTAATATTTGCAAAGTAGTCCCTCCCACACTAATGAAGAAGAGCCACCCAAAAGAGATCCCAAGACCCCTTCTTCTTCCCCTCATTCTCGCCACCCTTCTTTGTCACTCTAGAAGCTCAAGTTCCTCCCCTTCTCTCTAAACCATCATCTCCATCTTCACTTTCAAGTCTTACATGTGGATGTTAGGGCATCATTAGGACCATTCCTCTTAGTTGGGAGCATTGGGTAAGCATCATCTCTCTTTTCCTCTTCTCCCTAGTGTTCTTGTGAAACTCACTCATGTAGGTTTGTGTTTTCTTGAAATTGGTGCTAGGGTTCCAAGGGGATAAGGCCCAAGACAAGGGAAAAGGCAAAGAGGTAGTGGACTTAGGGCCAAAACCCTAAGCTTGGAAAACTCAAGGTTAGATGCAAGGAATTTCATCAAAGGTAACCCCAAATCCTTCAATATCCCCAAATTGATGTGATTAGTTAGTAATAGATAGGGTAGATGTTGAATTTGAACCCTTATTTGTGGATTTGGGTATTGGATTGATGATGAGTGCTTTTGTGTGTTTGGTTATGGATGTGGTGGTTTGTACTCTTTTGTATGAGAACTTGATGCTTGATGAATATTTGTTTGTGTGTGTGATGGGATGGTTCACATTGATTGATATATGACTTTGGAAGTCAATTTGGGGCAAAGCATGAGAGTTGTGGGCAAGAGGGTGGAATTTTTTATAAAAGTCATGGGTTTTTCTGCAGTAACTTGGATGTAAATTTCGAACTATTTTTTATATGATTTTACCACCATGTTCTTCATAAGAGTAGTATACAATCCTCTTACCTTTCAAATGCCTTTGGTTTCACTCAAATTGGAGGTCTACAACTCTAGTTATTATCAAATTACTAAAACAGTGTCTTTATTGAAGTATTGGTTTTGTTGATTGTAAACCCCTATGAAAGATGGCTGTCTTTGAAAAAAATATTTTTAGAACTGGGTTTTATGCCCTTCATAAGAGTTGTAGAAAATCCTCTTAGCATTAAAATTCTTTTTGTTTCACTCAATTTGGAGGTCTACAACTCTAGATATGGCCAAAATACCAACAGGGTACGTTTTTGGATGGAACTATGGGCGCCCAGTCTGCATGTGTGCACACAGCTTCTGCATGTGTGCGCACAAGATGGAACAGAGGGAACCCAAGCCAATTGGGGTGCGCACAGCTTCTGCATGTGTGCGCACCCAACCAGTCAGTGAGGAATGGAGGATTTGAGGTGCGCACAGCACCTATATATGTGCGCACAAGGGGGGAAGCTTCAACACCATGATCTTCTCGCTTCCATTATTCAACTCTCCTCAACTTAGGCTTCATTCTTCAAGCCTAAACTTCGAAATATCAACACTTCTCAATGCTTAAATCCCATTGTTTTATAAATTATGCATAGTGCCATGAAATTGTATTGTGCATGCTTGTGGATGAATGGCTTCATTGTATGTGATGAATAAGATAGGAAATTGAACATGAACTTGTGTGATTGGTTTGAAGTATTAATGCAATATGTGAATAAATCTCCTCATCAACAAGGGTATGGGTTAAGGCCTTGATATGAGGAAGAGAATGGGGTCACTATTGTATTTGATCATGCAATTCCATTCTTAATTAAAAGAGACTGCATATGCACCTTCGAGTGTTTGACTAGGCAGATTGAGGGTTCAAGGAGGTACGCTTCTCCTTGGACAACGAAGATCTCCATTGAGGGTGCGGGGTGCCGACACAAAACTAATGAAAAAGAAAACCATGCATTACATATGTCTGTGTTGTCATTGTTTGAATGTATTCTTCATGATGAGTCAATTACTAGAAATGGGAAAAGTTTTGCCACTTGTTGCCTGTGACACTGTGTAAACATGTTTTAAAGAAACCGGGAGTTACTGAGATATGTGTGATTACATGTATCTCACGGTTACCGTGTTGCAGGTGAATTTGGAGGCATGGAATCAAAAGCCAAGAAGTAGAAGGAACGTCTCACGAAGACTTATTCTCATTTTTATTTTGCTAAATCTCATTGTAATATTTAGTTATGATAGAGTTCCTACTTTGTTTTGTTAGACTCAAGTGTATAAACTTAAGCCAAGTAGTTTATGTGTAACTCTCACTTATGTGTTGTATTACGTATATTTAAGTAGGTTTCACGAACTAGTGTGACATGGTGTATAGACAATGCCTTTGTACACTTGAATATCATGTGTGTTTTCCATTACTTATGGGAGCTCAATTATAAGGGTGTTACAATTTAGATAGTTTAAAAACACCCTATTCACTTTTGTTTAACAAAACACTCTATTCTTCAAGTGTATTGCTCATACTCTCTAAAACAAGTTGTTACTTTTTAAAAAATATATAAATTATATAAATCGAGCTAAAATTTCAAAAAAATAATAAATTGTTTTTAATAACTTTAAATAATTTAGGTAATTTAAATAATGTGTTTCCATTTTTATTTCACAAAGCACCATATTTTTCAAGTGTATATATATGATCAGTAAAAAAAATTACAATTTTAAAAATATATAAAATTATGTATATTTAGCTAGACGCTTTAAAGTGAATAATGCATTTTTTTTCAACATACTTTAAATAATTTAAGTAATTTAAAAAGATATGTTTTCATTTTTATCTCGAAAAACACCAATTTCTTCAATTGTCATCTATTAAAAAATTTTTGTAATTTTAAAAATACAAATATTATGTTTTTAATTAAGCAAAAAATTTCAAAGTGAGTAGTACATGGTTTTTTCAAAAAGCTTCTAATAATTTAGAGAATTTGAAAACACCATGTTCATTTTTAGATACACCCTATGTTAATTGAGTTAGAAACTTCAAAGTAAATAATATCTTGTTTTAAAAAAACTTCAAATAATTTAAGTAATTTAAAACATGCGTTTTCATTTTTATTTTGAGAAACACACTATTTTTTAAGAGTATAGTACATGTTTTCTTAAAAAAAATTTCCAATTTTGAAAATGTAAAAAATTATATAAATTGAGCTAGAAACTTCAAATTGAATAATACGTTATTTTCGAAAAAAATTAAAAGAATTTAAGTAATTTAAAAAATTTATTTTCATTTTTATTTTGAAAAACATCATATTCTTCAAGTGTATAGTACACAATCTTTTAAAAAGTTATTGCAAATTTTAAAAATATAAAAAAATATGTTAGCTAACCTAGAAACTTTAAAGTGAATAATAAATTGTTTTCAAAATAAACTTCAAGTAATTTACGTATTTTAAAAAACACATTTTCATTTTCATTGTTAAAAAAGTGTTGTAATTTTTAAAATATTAAAATTATGGAAATTAAGCCCGAAACTTCAATGTGATTATTACATTATTTTATAAAAGCTTCAAATAATTTAAGTAATTTAAAAACATTCTATTCATTTTTTATTTTTTTTGAATTTTTTATGTGTATAATGCATGATCTTTAAAAAACTGTTTCAATTTTAAAAATATTGAAAACTGTACAATTGAGTTAGAAACTTCAAAGTAAATAATACATTATTTTCAGAAAGCATTAAAAATAAAAATTCGCGTTTTCCTTTTTATGTCGAAATACACCATATTCTTCAAATGTAAGTGCACGATCTCTTGCAAAAAAACATTGCAATTTTAAAAATACAAAAATTATGAAAATTGAGTTAGAAACTATAAAGTAAATAATAAAGTGTTTTAGAAAAATTATAATAATTTAGGTAATTTAAAAAATATATTTTCATTTTTATTTCAAAAAACACCATATTCTCTTAAAAAATTTAAATACTCTATTCATTTAAAAAAATTATTATAATTTAAATAATTTAGGTAATTTAAAACCCCCTATTCTTTTTTATTCTAAAAAACACTCTATTTTCCAAGTGTATTGTACACAATCTCTAAAAAAATTGTTGCATTTTTAAAAATATAAAAATAAAAATTATGCAAGTTGAGCTATAATTTCAAAGTAAATAATTTATGTAATTTAAATAACACGTTTTTATTTTTATTTCAAAAAGCACTATATTCTTCAAGTGTATAGTAGACAATCGGTAAAAAGAATGTTGTAATTTTACAAATATAAAATTTTGTAAATTGAGCTATAAAAATCAAAATGAATAAGTCATTATTTTCAAAAAGGTTCTAATAATTTAGGTATATTAAAAATTGAATTTTCATTTTTATTTAAAAAAGTGCCATATATATTCTTTAAATGTATAGTACATAATATCTTAAAATGTTGTTGCTATTTTAACAATATAAAAAGCTATGAAAATTGAGATAGTAACTCCAAAGTGAAAAATACATTGTTTTAAAAAACTTTCAAATAATTTAATTAATTTTTAAAATATAAAAAATTTATGTAAATTAAGCTAAAATCATAAGTGTACCGTACATGATCCGTAAAAAACTATTGCAATTTTAGAAATATAAAAACTATGCAAATTGAGTTAGTAACTTGTGAATAATATATTATTTTGAAAAAAATTCCAATAATTTAGGTCTTTTAAAAGAAACATTTTTATTTTTATTTCGATAAACATCTCTATTCTTCAAGTTTATAATACAATATCTCTAAAAAAACTGGTACAATTTTTAAAATAATTAAAATTATATAAATTGATTTAGATACTTCAAAATGAATAATATATTATTTTCAAAAAATATCAAATAATTTATGTAATTTAAAAATTACGTATTGATTTCTATGTCAAAAAAGACCATATTCTTGAACGGTAAGTACACGATCTCTTTAAAAATTGTTGTTATTTTAAAAATATAAAAATATATATAAATTGAGCTAAAAAGTTCAAAGTGAATAATACAGTATTTTTAAAAACTTCTAATAACTTACGTAATTTATAAAACATTTTTTCATTTTTATTTCAAAAAATATCATATTCTTCAAGTGTATATAGTACATAATATCTAAAAAATTTGTCCTCTTAAAAATAATAAAAATTATGTAAATTGAGCTAGATTCTTCAAAATGAATAATGCATTATTTTCAGAAAGTTTTATATAAATTAGGTAATTTTAAAACACCCTATTTTTCAAGGGTATACACAATCTCTAAAAAAATGATGTAATATTAAAAATATAAAAAAATTTAGGCAGTTTAAAATTTCAAAGTAAATAATAGATTATTTTCTGAAAGCTTCAAATAATTAAGATAATTTAAAAATTATGCTTTCATTTTTATTTCAAAAAGCACTCCATTCTTCAAATGTATAGTACACTATCTCTTAAAAAAATTTCCAATTTTAAAAATATAAAAATTATGTAAATTTAGTTATAATCATCAAAGTGAATAATACATTATTTTCACAAAGCTTTAAATAATTTAGGTAATTTAAAAATCGAGTTTTTATTTCGAAAAACATCATATTCTTAAGAGTATATGTAGTAAAAAATCCCAAAAAAAATGTTTTGCAATTTAAAAAATATAAAAATTAATTAAATTGAGCAAGAAACTTCAAAGTCAAAAATACATTATTTTTCAGAAAGCTTAAAATAATTTAGGTAATTTATAAATCGCCCTTTCACTTTTATTTCCAAAATCACCACATTCTTTAAGTGTATACTACACTATTTTCAAATAGCTTCAAATAATTTAGTTAATTGAAAAATAACCTATTTATTTTTATTTCGAGAAACACTATTATTCAAGTAGTGTATAGTAAAACTAATGTAATTTTAAAAATATTAAAAATTATGTAAATTGATCTTGTGAATCATATATTGTTTTCGAAAAGTTTCAAATAATTTAGTCTATTTAAAAATATAGTTTTAATTTTTATTGTGAAAAACAACATATCCTTCAAGTTTCTAGTACACCATATCTAAATAAACTGTTGTAATTCTAGAATATATAATATTTTATAATTGAGCTAGAAATATCAAAGTGAATAAGGTGTTGCTTTCAAGAAGCTTCTAATAATTTAGGTATATTAAAAATTGCGTTTTTATTTTTATTCAAAAAATATCTTATTCTTCAAATATATAGTACACGGTCTCTAAAAAACTATTACAATTTTAAAAATATAAAAAATAATGTAAATTGAGATAGAAGCTTCAAAGAAAATAAAACATTATTTTATGAAAGCTGCTTCAAATAATTTATCTAATTTTTAAAATACCTTATTCATTTTTATTTTAAAAATATCATATTCTTCAAGTGTATATAGTCAGGGATGGATCTAGGAACTCTTGGTGGAGGGGGGGGGGCAAATTTTTTTTGGTGACTGGGGAGCAAAATTTAAAATGATAATATTAAAAAAGATTAAAAATACAGAGAATTTATAAGTAAATATAAGATAAAAGATATCAAACTTTGAGTGAAAAACAACACAAAGCGTCGAATATAAAAAAATAAATATCTATTGTCGTCATTTTCATCAGATTTTTTTTTAAATTTATAATTAAGAGCAAATTTAATATTTTTTCTTAAATACAATTAAATAAGAAGTTTTAACAATATTAAAAAAATTACTAAAACACAACAATAACAGCTTATTGTGAAAATTAATTATTATTAAAATATTTGAATATTACTATTTTAGAAAAGCAATGGTAGAAAATTTTAAAAATAGAAAGAAATAATATAATATATAACAAAGAAAGGATGGGAGAAAATAACATAAAATGAAGGTAGGGAAAGTACAGTGCAAAAGATGAATAAAAGTAAGTAAGGGAAATGATAAACAGTATCTTAAGGGCACTAGTTAAGATTACAAAAATAGCAATATTTTATTAAAAATAATAGACTTTAATGTTTCGAAACTTGAAAACTACTTAATGAATGTTGTTTATAGTAACTTCAATCATTTAAAAAGGTGTATTTATTGCACCTTAACAAGTGCCCTTAGGGCACTGTTTATCATAACCCTAAAAGTAAAAAGCTCACTAAATGATCTTTCCGGATTCAAACGCTGGACCAGACAGAAAAACACTACGCTACAAGCCCCCCTTGCCTCCCTCTAATCCGTCCCTGTATATAGTACACAATTTCTATAAAATTATTCCAATTTAAAATATAAAAAATAAAATATAAATTGTGTTAGAAACTTAATGTGAATAATATTAAAAAAGCTTCAAATAATTTATATAATTTAAAAACATTCAATTCAATTTTATTTCGAAAAACATCACATTCTACTTCACGTGATAGTACATGATTTTTAAAAAATTTAATTCAATTTAAAAATATAAAAAATTATGTAAATTAAACTAGAAACTTCAAAGTGAATAATACATTTTTTTCAAAAACATTCGTGCTCCCCAGCAACGGCGCCAGAAATTTGTTAACCTTTTTAATATAGCTGGAAAGGATTAACTCGTTTCAGTATAGTGACTATACGTGTATGTCCTCAGGGAGCACTTGAATTTATTCAATTAAGAGTTAAGTTGACAGAATGTTCAAAAACATAATAAGTTGTGAATGGAAAATAAAAACGTGCTAAAAAGATAAACAAATAAAATAACAAATCACTTGGGATTAAGTTTCATTACTTAACCTTGTTTCTTTCAATTAAAGTTAAATATTATAAGAAAAGCTACATACTTAATGTCACAAGTGCAAATCCCTTTATCACTTGATTCTAAGACACTAGTTTCTAGAGCCCAATCCCTTGGCACTTTAGGAACTAAGTCTATTAAGCAGAGTATATTGCAATCATAAGCACTTCCATCTATCTCTAGACTAGAAGGTTTTATGAGAGTTTTTCTCCAAATCCATTTATAAACCAGTTTTCCAACTGCGCAAATAAACTAACACATGGCAAAAGGTGATCAATCTTAAACCAAGAAAAGAAGAACCAAAGAAGAACTCCATTTCATATATAATATTATAAAAATAAACAAGACACAAAGTAATTACATTCAATCCCGGCGGAAAGCTTAGCCTAACAAGCCCATGAACTTCAAGAACTAAACTTAGAACTCGGACTAGAGCACTATACTTTGTAGTTTATTTCTCTACAATTTAATCTCTCCTAACTTCTGAAGGGGCTGTATTTATAGGTGTTTTGGGCAAGGGTATGGCGCTCGAGCGCCCTCCAGGCGCTTGAGCATTGGCCTTACACGTGCTGGTTAATGAGTTTAATTACCTGGTTAATGCGTCTGGCGCTCAAGCGCCAGACTCATAAATCTGGTAGAAGGGATCTTATGTTCCTTAGCTTCCAGCGCTCGAGCCTTGGTATGGCGCTTGAGCGCTGGCCTCTTATATGCTCCAGCAACTTGATTTTCTTATTTTGCTTCCAAAACACCTGAAAATACATTTCTAAAGTTAGAAAATTTATTATTACTACCTATTTACTCTTAAACTCACAAAGTAAGGAATAGAGGTGAAATTTTACATAGAAACATGTTATTTCTTGAGAAGATAAGTGCAAATCCTTTATTATATAAACACACTAATTTGCACTTATTAGCTAGAAACATCAAAGTGAATAATAAAATGTTTTTAAAAAGCGTTAAATAATTTAGGTAATTTAAAAAACCTATTTATTTTTATTCTAAAAGACATCATATCCTTCAAGTATTTAGTACGCAATCTCAAAAAATACCGTTGCAATTTTAAAAATATAAAAACTATACTAATAGAGATAGAAACTTCAAAATGAATAACAAAATATTTATAAAATCTTAAAAATATTTATCTAATTTTAAAAAATATATTTTCATTTTTATTTTAAAAAATACCCTATTATTCAATTGAACTAGAATTTTCAAAGTAAATAATACATTGTTTTCAAAAAAACTTTAAATAATATAGGTAATTTAAAAAACACATTTTCATTTTTATTTCAAAAGGTATCATATTCTTTAAGTGTAAAGTGCACGATCTCTTAAAAAAAATTAATTTTAAAAATATAAAAATCGTGTAAATTGAGCAAGGAACTTCATAGTGAATAATACATTATTTTCAATAAAACATCAAATAAATTATATAATTTAAAAAATTTCTTTTTGTTATTGTTTAGTAAAACACAATATTCTTCAATTGTATAGTACAGAACCTCTCAAAAAACCTTTGCAATTTTAAAAAATATAAAAATTATGTAAGCAAAGCTAGAAATGTCAAAGTAAATAACACATTGTTTTTTAAAAAAAAACTTTAAATAATTTAGGTAATTTTAATAAAGCTTTTTCATTTTTATTTCAAAAAATACCATATTCTTCGAGTATATATTAGACGATCGGTCAAACAATTGTTGTAATTTTACAAATATAAATTTTTTTTGTAAATTGAACTATAAAATTCAAAATGAATAAGTCATTATTTTCAAAAAGATTATAATAATTTAGATATATTAGAATTCACATTTTCATTTTCATTTCGAGAAAAACCATATTGTTTAAGTGTATAGTACACTATCTCTTTAAAAAATTTCAATTTTAAAAATATAAAAATTCTGTAAGTTGAGCTAGGAACTTCATATTGAATAATACATTATTTTAATAAACTTCAAATAATCTATGTAAATTAAAAATGCATTTTCATTTTTATTTAAAAAAACACAATATTTTTCAAGTGTATAGTACACGATCTCTTAAAAAATATTTGCATTTTTAAAAATATAAAAATTATATAAACAGACCTAGGAACTTCAGAGTGAATAGTAAATTATTTTTAAAATTTTTTAAATAATTTAGATAATTTAAATAACAAGTTTTTATTTTTATTTTGAAAAACACCATATTCTTAAAGTGTACAATACACTGTCGGTAAAAAAACTGTTGCGATTTTACGAATATAAATTTTTTTGTAAATTGAGCTATAAAATTCAAAGTGAATAAGTCCTCATTTTCAAAAATGGTTCTAATAATTTAGGTATATTAAAAATCACATTTTCATTTTATTTGAAAAACACCATTTTCTTCAAGTTACACGATCTGGAAATAAACTATTTCAATTTTAAAATTATGAAAAATTATGTAGATTTTGCTAGAAAATTCAAATTGAATAATACATTCTTTTCAAAAAGCTTCAAACAATTTACGTAATTGAAAAAACGTGTTTTCATTTTTTTTTATTTCGATAAACACCATATTCTTGAAGTGTATAGTATATGATCTCTAAAAAACTGTTGCAATTTTAAAAATATAAAAAATTATGTAAATTGAGTTAGAAACTTCAAAGGTAATAATACATTATTTTCAGAAAGTTTTAAATAATTTAAGTAATATAAAAACACTCTATTCATTTTTATTTCGAAAAATATCATATTCTTAAATTGTATAACACAATCTCTAAAACAATTGTTGCACTTTTTAAAACCTGAAAAAGTTATTTAATTGAGTTAGAAATTCAAAGTGACTAATACAAGAACGCTTCAAATAGTTTAGGTAGTTTCAAAATTGTGTTTTCATTTTTATTTCTAGAAAAACCTTATTCTAGTGTATAATACATGATCTCTAAAAAACTTTTGCAATTTCAAAAATATAATTTTTTTAATTTGAGCTATAAAATTAAAAGGGAATAATACATTATTCTCAAAAAGCTTCTGATAATTTAGATATATTAAAAATCGCGTTTTCATTTTTATTCGAAAAACACCATAATCTTAAAGTGATAGTACAAGATTTCTAAAAGCACTCTTGCAATTTTAAAAACTATATAAATTGAGGTAGAAACTTCAAAGTAACTAATACATTATTTTCATAAAGCTTCAAATAATTTAGATAATTTAAAAATATTCTATTCATTTTTATGTCGAAAAACACCGTATTCTTCAAAGTGTGTATATAGTACACGATCTCTAAAAAATTATTCAAAATTTGAAAATATAAAAAAAATGGAAATTGAGCTGAAAATTTCAAAGTGAATAATATATTATTTTTGAAAAACTTCAAATAATTTAAGTATTTTAAAAAATAGCCTATTTAATTTTATTTCAAAAAACATCATATTCTTCATATTGTATACGATCTCTAAAAAATCAGTTGCAATTTTAAAAATATAAATAATTTTTTAAATTGAGCTAGAAAATTCAAAGTGATTAAGACATTATTTTCAAAATGCTTTAAATAATTTAGGTAATTTAAAAATTGCGATTTCATATTTATTTCGAAAAATATCATATTCTTCACGCATACAATAGACGATCCCTAAAAAAGAGTTGCATTTTAAAAATATAAAAAATTATATAAATTGAGTTAGAAACTTCAGAGTCAATAATACATTATTTTAAAGAAGCTTCAAATAATCTAGATAATTTTAAAACACCATATTTATTTTTATTTAGAAAAACGTCATATTCCTCAAGTGTTAGTACACTATCTCTTAAAAAAAATTTACAATTTTTAAGAATATGAAAATTATGTAAATTGAGCTAAAAACTTCAAAGTGAAAAATGCATTGTTTTCAAAAAAACTTCAAATAATTTAGGTAATTTAAAAAATGTATGTTCATTTATATCTCGAAAAACACCATATTTTTAAGTGTATAATACACAATCTCTTAAAAAATTGTTTCAATTTTAAAAATATTAAAATTATGTAAGTTGGGCTAGGAATTTCATAGTGAGTAAAACATTGTTTTTAAAAAAATCTCAAATAATTTAGATAATTTAAAAAACGCACTTTCATTTGTTTTCGAAAAGCACAATATTCTTGACGTGTATAATACACAATCTCTTAAAATATTGTTGCAATTTTAAAAATATAAAAAGTATGTAAATTAACCTAGAAACTTCAAGTTTATACTATATCTTTTTCAAAAAAATCAAATGATTTTAAAAAATGATCTTTTATTTTTAAATTAAAACATCGTATTCTTTAGTACATGGATTTTTCTTTTAGAATGAAGAATACGTTTTTTTAAAAAAATTGTTCTAAAAAAATTACTGCAGTTTAAAAAATATAAAAATCATATAAATTGACCAAAAAACTTCAAGTGTATAATACATTGTTTTAAAAAGATGTTAAAGATGTTTCCAATCTTACTTCCATGCACCAGGACACAAAGAGGTTGTTCCCATAGCTAAAACCTTTCCGTTGCTCTATTGATCACCATCTAATTGAATTAGCATAGAACAAATCAACACAGTCCATACAATAATTTCAAAATAATAAGCTAAAATAAATAAAGAAGATAAAGCTGAGGAGAAGATTTCTGTTGAAGCCTGTAAAGCATTGTTATAAAAGTGTCTGATCTCCTAAGTCATAATAAATATAAATTTAGAGGATAATGAGATATGACCAAATAATTATACTGCAAAGATGATATCAATACTGTTATCAGTACTGTCATCAGTATAAAGCATTACAAATATGAACATGCCTTCAGTCCAAATATATATATATATATATATATGAACATGCCTTTACTCCCTGTACCTGTAGCTATAATCCAATCATGTTTTGTGTGTTTGGTTTTATTTTTGGACCGGATAAATAAAAATCTATTTTAATACAATGAAAAGTAATTTTTATGTATTGGATTTGAATATAGGGTTTAGGGATGGCATCTGTGTGGGACGGCTAGTAATTTTTCGCTCCTCGTCATGAGAGAGTTTTATGTCTATCCTCGCTCCCTTGCGGGGAACTCGTACTTATACACAAAATATTTTAAAAAAACAAAAACTATAATTTCATTCTATTTAATCGAACAAATTTAACAAAATCTAATGGCGCACTTCTTGCGGAAAAAATATCCAAGAAAATCCAAACAGGCAAATGAATGATAAAGTTCATATTGAGATATTTATAGAGACGCATCTCATCAGTGGCTGACGGCGGAGCTTCTAGCAAGGCGTGACGATAGACTGACGAGGAGGCTTATGGGGAAGCAAAATGAAGAGAAGAATGGAATGTCGAAGAACTTGGACAAAGGCACATAGAAGAGTTGAAGAAGAGTGACAACACAGAGGTAAAATTGCCAAGCACATGTCTAAACTCTTATTATTCACTAAGATTTTAGGATTTCACAATAAAAAAAAGACTTAAAAACTCCTTAAATTTATATATATTAATATATTTAATTATGGTATTTAAATAATTTTTTAGAGGTTGCAGGAACCCTGTAGGGCGGTGTGATCCCCGTCCCCATCCACAACTTGTCACGGGAAAATTTTGTCTCCGTTTTCATTGGAAAAAATTCCCTGAGATCGATGCCCCATTCAAGGCAGTCCACACGGTGATCCCCGTGTGCGGAAAGAAATTATCATCTCTAGTTGGGTGCACGTGTGATATGATTTGATTTAATTTATTTCCACACACTGCATCAATGTGATAGCTCTTTGAATCACTTTTCAGGTAATTCACAACGCCTCGGAGCTCCGCATGCATAAAAAACAGAAATCATTTGATCATCCGGAAATAAGAAACTACATAAGAAAGTAACAAAAGTAGAAAATCTACATAGGAATCATTACTGAATCTATATACAAGGACAAATAACAATAACAAGTGTGTAAAGATAACAAAGGAATTTTTTTTTAACTCATATGAGGCTTTTAAAAAATGCTGCAAACATATTCCCCAAGAAACAATATGCAGAAGTTTTATTAGAACTATTTTGTATAATTCTAGAGTTCTCTTACAAGATACAAAATCTAAGTTGAAGCATGAATTTCGACATTTGCATTAAGCCTAGTAAGTTTGCATAACGTTTCGCGAGCCGATATGGTATCCGGATGATCTTCGCCACAAATTGAAGTCCTGATAAAAACAGCCTTCCGGATCAGATCATCCCCAATATCAAATTGAGCACCTCTTAGCATTAGCTTGGCCCGAGTCTCGAGAACCGTGGCTCTACACAAAGCTAATTCTTGCCAAAGGCAAGGATTCAACTGAGCATTAGTCTGTATGGATCTCCAACACAGTGATTTGTCAAACCACTTGTCAACCGGCGTAACAAACGCTTGATCTGCAGTTTCCAACGCATTCGTGCACAGGCGTAGAAGCTCAAGAGCAGCGGCACATCGAGAATATGTAATGAAAGTGTGAATTGCAAGAGGCAAAACCACTCTTTTGACAAGATACAAAAGCTCAGACACCTTGAGCTCAACAACCACAGGATCATGACCAAATCCAAATAACAGAAAACATGCAGCCCATAAATGCTCCAAATTTTGAGATATTGGGCCGTGGCTGATGATAGCTTGAATCATCGCGTGTGCGGCTTGAGTATCCTCTCTTTTTCGAGCATACAGTTTGATGAGCTCATTGAAATGGATATGGCCTTCCTTAGTACTACTTCTTGCAATATTAAACCTTACCAGCAAAGAAGATGCTTCTAATTCTGACTTTTTGATGTGTGAGGATGTGAATCTACATGTTAAAAGTCGTAGTACTTTTCTCCAGAAACAGCTTCCTTGACATCTTTCTGGTATATTGTGAGCAGCAAGTGCTAACAAGGAAACAGGAATCGCGCCAGGTGCGAACCATCCACTTACTAGCACCATTCTGGTGGCCAAACTTCTCGGCCCATCTGCGTGATCAAATATGGAGAAACAAACATCGAAAAGTTGCAAAAGGAAAGTGTTCTTCCTTAATAACTGAGCTTCTTTATCGCTTCGCGAAATTTCCTTCAAAGGCATTCTATTTATGGTTTCTAGGAGCCTGCTTGGGGTTATAGGTAATTCAGACAGAATTGCACCTACAACGGCAAGGCCTAAAGTTAACCTTCCAACTTTCTCCTCTATAGTCCTCAGAGCATCAAGCTCGGAAACTGGATAGTCTTTGCTGCTACCTAGCATTAAAGACATTGCCTCTACACCAGATAAGTATGAAAGTTTCAAAGGTTCCAAGTTCATGACGCAGGGAAGGCGCGTTGATATGATTACATGGGTCTCTCCGCTGAAACGAGGGAGAAGATCCATCACAAGTTTGTGATCCCACCAATCCTTTTCACTTTCCAAGTTATCAATGATAACAAGATATGGGATGTTTCTCATAAGTTCTTTTCGAACTCTAGAAATCGCTGCGACCTCCTGCTCTTCGAAGCTCTTTATCCTAGTTTTTTCCAAACTATTCTCAACTCCCACATCAACTTCTAAAAATGATCTGATATTCAGATAGTTTTGCCTTATATATCTGCTCTCCCCTCCTATCCATAAAACCATCTTGTATCTCTGATGAAATCTGTATGCAAATTCAAGAATAAGTTCTGTTTTTCCAATTCCTGAATCCCCTGAAACACAAGCAATCCCTTTCCCACACAAAAGCTTTATTCCTTTTTTCCTCTTGGTATACTTTCCGCGCTTGAGCCTCGGATAGTTGTGCCACTGAGAAAATTCAATACCTTGCATTTCAATCTCTTTTTCTGACTCCTTCCATACAACTGGTTCTTTTTCCCTCCTCCATCTTTCATCTATCACATTACTCTTGCTGCCCCAACCGATTCTGAAATTCTTTCGCTTCGGTCTGGCCTTAATTTCAATATAATCCTGCTCAGCATCTCCTGTGACATCACCAAAAAGTGTGAATTCCAATTGTGAAAGCTCTTTCTTTCTGCCAATAAAATTCTCATTTCGAGCGAAAGGAAACTCCTCTTGTTCTGCTTTCTCTTTCCATTTGGTCAAACGCTCCGCAATACTTCTCCTGCCTAGCCTCATTGCTAACAAAGTGACAGCACTCAGTATGCAATCTCTCCAGTTTCCATCCTGAGCTTCCAATTTCCATTCATCAACTCGAGATAAGCCATGCACAGCGTCTTTCCATTCCTGTTCCATCCCTTCATAGTAAAGCCAAAGTTCTCCTCCATGCTTTTCCCACAGCTCACCCCTCTTCTCAATTATATCCCTCACAAGACAATCAGCAGGACTCAAATCAAAGTATATTGGAACCAAATTCTTCTTGCTGGAGAAAAAATTCAGCTCCTCAATTGTATACTGGTTCTTAAAAGACTTCCTTGTTATAATCACTATCCCAAAAGAAGCAGCATCCATAGCTCTCTCCGCGATGCTAAGCTTTCGAGAGTTCCTATACCGAGCCCTGTCCGATACAAAGCAATTGATGCCTTGAATTTCTAACTCGGCACGGAGCCAATTCGCGAATCGAAGTAAAGAGGGCTTGCAGCCATGTAATCCTATGAAAACATCACAACTCCTCAGTCTATAAGAAGAAAGTGATGTAGAACCTGGAGTTGTTGATCTTGTTCTAAGGTTTCTGTCTTTCTTAATTCGCTTCTCTTTCAGTCCAGAATAAACATCATCGCGGCGATGGCAGTAACTAGACATGCTGCTACTAGAGATTCCAACTGAGGAAGATATCCGATCGAGTTTCTGCAAATCAACAGAATTACAGCCAACTGGAGATGCAGGCACATCTGACAAGTTGTTGCATCTAGGAACATTTGCTAGAGACTTGAATTCTGGAATCCCTGAACTGGTGCTAGGGGGAGCCAAATCTAAATGAACTTTGGTACTTGGAGTGTCGAAGCTTGTTGACTCTGATAAATTGAATGGTGGAGATCTTGGAGAACAGAAGGGTGACTGATTTGCTGAAAAGAAAGCAGAAGAAGATGATGACATGTTCCTTGTAGTCATGGCTGTCAAGGACCCAAACTTGGAGCTTTCTTCTTGAATATCCATGTTTATAGTGGTAAGTTTTCCAATTATGAAAGATATCAAATCCCATGCACGCACCGAGTCGAATTATTGGAACAAACAAGACCCCTGAAGTTGGGATAATGTCCTTGTCAGTCATAAGATGTATTCAAATAAGTGAAACATCCAATATGGAAAAATGGTGCAACTGAATGTTCTATACTACTATGATGAGGTAGTTGAAGTAACAATAAATATAAAAAAAAAAAGAACTGTTAACACGGTGGCATCACCAATTCACCATCTAAGGATAGATCTCAAAATTTAAAGACACACAAAACACAAAAATGAAAGAAAAGTTAAATTAGTCAATTCAGAAACAGGAAACAGTAAACAAATTAGAGAATGTTTAGATTTCAGTTGAACTAACCTAACTTACTTTCATCTTTATGCAATGATGAAAGTCAATTGGTTCAAAGAAAAGGTGTTTCAAACACTTAGTTCATCAACAGAAATCCAATCAAACACTTAATAGGCATAAAAAAAAAAATCAACTTAACGGAAAACTTGCTTTACAGAAAATTTCTCTTTTACTTTATAGAAAGATAGTATCTGATTGGGGGCATATGCAATAGACTCAAAAAAAAATCATTAGAAACCCAGCTTTCAGTTATCAAATTCAAAAGCAAAAAAGGAGGGGAATCACTACAGAGAAGAAACTTGCATTGTGATTCAGATCTGAATACTTACAAGGATGCAAAACTGAAACAAAGTTTCTACTCTGAGATTCTCTGTTTCACCTCCAACCAATCAATCTCGTTTCTCTGAACGAATTAGAAATGTCATAACGATTCCAACTTCCCAGTACTGCAACAGTGGAAATAACGAACTCTGGCAATCAACCTAACAAAAATTAAGAAACACACATCATTACTAGAATTATGTAATAATGTAAATGTAAATTTTCAAACTTTATAGTATAGAATATACGAATCATTGGAGGAATCAAACAGATCACAAAGCATTGAGTAAAAGGCCAAAAATGGAGTTACGTTTTGGAAAGGAAACTAATGAGATGAGACATTTGGATGAGTGACAGAGAAGAGAGAAATTTATGGAGACAGAGTATTTGGGAAACACTCGTTACACGAAAGAAGAAAAAGGGTAAAGAAACTGGTTGAAAATGAAGGCAAAAGCTCGTACCTTTTTTCAGAAAGAAAGGGAGAGAACAAAGTCTTGAGGGTTCAGAAACTCTAGCTGTTTTTTGAGAGCAACGCTCTGTTTTGTAAGTATACAGAGCAACTAAAAACCTCTCTATTAACCCTTTCACATTTACTTTTATAATAGTGTGTTATACTAATTCGAACAGAGAAACTAATACTTAAAATTTTAGTTTTTTAGATCTTCATGGACTCATGGTTCATGTTATGCAATTTTTGGACACACTATATTTTGTACGGGTTTTAAATTCTAATAATAAAAAAAATTATTCATTCAAATCTTTTAATTAATTTTGAAATAAATTACTAAATTTTAAAATTTAAATAAATGTTAATTATTTAAAAATTTATGTGGTGCAGATAGTAGTCCCGATTATGCTGGCCATTGGATTGTACTGCACACTATCTAATTATTTTTCGACAATTGTTGTTTATGTGACTTTGTTCGACCATTTGAGACATTTTCATTTAATTATTGAGTATATCTATGGGCTGAGAAGAGTAGTAGTATTTTTTTTCCTTATTATTATTTGAGTGTGTGTCTGCAAGAAAGAGAAATTTGTGTGAATGGGGAAGAAAGGAGCACCGTTAGAAGTAGGCCATGGGACCAAAGAAGAGAGTAATTGAGTAAAACAACTTGCATTCTAGTCATTTTTATGACTTTTAAATATAATCTCGATTTATATATAATTATTAGTGTATATATCTAATTTATATAACTCACTTAATATCAATTAAATTATACTTTTTATTTTATTTTTAATTTTTTTTACATTAAAAAATAGTTAAACCCAATTGTAAATGAATTGAAACTACACAATAGATGTATAGAGAACATTCTCCTTTTAAATATGGACTAATATCTCATACTAAAGCATTGCATTCCTATAATTTTAAAGATTGATTTAGGAATTTACTAAAATAGCAAATGGATTTTAGAATCTGCTAGTTTAAAACAATAGAATTTAACACATCAAGAAACTAAAAACCGTTTAAAAATAATAACTAAAAATCAGAAGATATTAAAATATGTGTAAACCCAAAAATCAATATGGTGTAAATAATAACAACCAAACCTAACACTTAATTATTGAATTTTGATAATATTAAAATAATATTAATATAAGTCTTAAAATCATTTATTATTATAATTGTTTTATTAACTTAAATTTTTAATTGAATATGCTTATAAAGAGTTGTTATATTACGTTGGACCATCCCAATCACTTCCTTCTAATTATTTTTCTTCTCGAACTCACGACTTCCATCAGAAAATCATCATAGCGCTAAAGAAAAATATATTGAGGTTTAGAAGAGAGAGGAGCAAGTATAAGACATCACAATACAATTAAAAACCTTATAATAATAAGTGCATGAGTCTATCAATTTATAAATCCTTTAACTATATTCATCTAATATGAAATTTTCATTCACACTTGATTTTCAACCAAATTAACCCCTCTATAAATATTAAATTTGGTGCATCTACTTTTAATTAAAAGTGAGTAAAGTTACAAAATATTTTAATTTAAATCAAATATGTATATAAATTTATCTTTTACTTTACAAAGAGACAAACTAGTGATGAATCCCCAAGTGATATATATATTCATGTAAGAATTGCTTCCTAAGGAGTGATGTGACTAAGGTATGGTTGGAGTGAAAGTAGGGTCCACAGCTATTTATACCACTGTTAATTTAGATTTGGAAGGTTTTGTATAGACGTTGTTAAAATTTGTTGGCTTTATTTATCATTGTGTGTATGTTAAAAGGGAGGTATGATTAAGAAAGTCCAAAGCAAAACGTGGTATTTTGTACTTTGTAGGATAAGTGTGACATAGTGACTGACGTTTTGAGGTTCTAACTTCTAAAGAATCCTTTTTCTCTGCACTGCCACCCTTTTATGACTTGTTTTTCCCCCCTTCCCATGCTGTCCATGTACTTCTTCTTTATATCTTATGATTTATCATTTATATTGTAAGTTTTTTTCTTTAAGCTAAATTTTTTTAAAAAATAGTGCTAGAATAGTACTTAAAAAAAAC
This sequence comes from Cyamopsis tetragonoloba, assembly GCA_037177725.1. Classification (NCBI taxonomy): domain Eukaryota; kingdom Viridiplantae; phylum Streptophyta; class Magnoliopsida; order Fabales; family Fabaceae; genus Cyamopsis; species Cyamopsis tetragonoloba. The sequence goes on along the minus strand of CM074120.1, from coordinate 33,788,055 downwards.
ACAAAGACCTTCCAAAAAACTACACAACTCTTGAGACACTAAGAACAAAATCAAACTCCTACCATTATAATTACAAAGTCGATATGACGGAATTTATATTGAACAGATAAACACTAGAACAAGTATATCAATCATACAACGAAAAGACAATGTTATTGACTTTTGCTTTCAACCAAAGCCATGAGTACAATAACATGTTAAATATACTATCAAGATCCCAAGTCATATCTTTATTCTTATCAATCCAAATCACATGTACCGTAGTAAATCGCACAAGTTGCCAAAGTTAACGCAACTAACTTGAATAAGATGGAAGCCCGATAAATTGCATGAAGTGACCCAACAATCCAAAGAGATAGCCGATGGAAACCCCACCAGCAACTCACACAATACTGAATAGAGGATGTTGTCGAACACTCAAAAAAAAGATGATTTGTATTTTTCACAACAAATTGGCAAAAAGAACATTGAACATTTGTCACGTTAAGAACTCCCCTCCTTGCTAGTTCTTGTTTGCATGACAGCCTATTATACATGAGCTTCTAAGCAAACACATTCACTGTGGTGGGGTGAACGAGCTCCAAAAAGTCTTGAAGAAAGCCTCTATTAGTTTACTACTTGCTATCGAATATGCGAATTTTACTAAATAGAATCTAGAAGTTGTCGCGTTCCAACACCAAGAATCCTGTTGATCGACTTGCAAAGTCATTGAAACCAAATCTTCAAGAAGATAATCAAGCAACTGTCTCTCCTAGTGGAAAACACCCCTTCACCACTCCCATCTCCAATCCCATATTCCATCAACTCACTCGCCACACTCTCTAATAGCCACAATTTTTGTTTGCAACTAAAGAAAATAACCTCGAGTATTTTTTCCTTCAATGTTACCTCGCTATTACCTATCGTTCTCGAAAGACATCAAACTACGGTCACCATTTTTTTTTTTTGTTAGATTACCTCTCAGCCAAACTTTCATTGAACAAGCTACAAAGGTCACCCCACCTTATAGATCCCTTACCTCTTGGACAAGACAAAGAAAAGACACCCTATCCATTCTTTGAGACAAGAATTAGGTACTATTTGATCCAGTTTATTTTTTTTTTAAAAGTCATTTTTAAGCTAAAACTACAAATAAGAGGCTTAAAAAAAGTCATAAGCTGTTTGGCAATTTCATTTTTTTTAAAATAAAATTGACCAGCGGCGGCGGGTGGCCACGGGCGGTGGCGGGTGACGGTCTGATCTTCGTTTTGGTGGTTGATGGATGTTTAAAAAAAATAAGAGGTTAGAAAATAAGCAAAAGCTCCTTTGTGTGACTTATTATAAAGCTCTTTTTTTTCTCTTTCATTCATTAAAAAAAAGTCACTTAAAATTTTAAGAACTTATTAATATTTTTGTTTGGTCTGGCTTTTACTTATAAGTAGAAGATAAGCTCAAAATAAGCCGAGCCAAACGGTGCTTATATTGTAAGTTTAGTTATGTTATTTTCAGTGCCGGATCTATACATTTTGGGGTATTAGGCGAAATTCATGATGATGACCTATTAATATATGACATATCACTTTTATTTTGTCTTTAATCTTTTTAAGATGCAAAATTATTTAATAAGGTTTTATAATCAATCAAATCTCAATTGATAATAAGACTAACTTATTTATACACCTTGTAAAACATTTTTTTAAAGGAAAAATTTAATAACAAAGAGTACGTGAAGTACTCAAAATATACAAAATGTTCAAAAGAAAATAAAAACTCACCAAAAGAGTGCAGTATAAGCAACTCATACATATAGTTAATCTCAAATATCATTTAATTAATTTTAATTCAGTAAAGGTTTTTTTTGAGAGTTATCAATGTTTAAATTTGTAAATTACGCATTTAAGAAATAATCTAATATTTTTATATAATTTAATATTCTGATAAAATATTAATTTTACTTGCTCAATACTTCTTTTTATAAAGTATTAATATGTTGATAAAAATTACTTAAACATACTATAATATATTATATTAATAAATTATTTTTAAATAATTCACACTTAATAATAATATTAAATAAAAATATTTTTTGTGCTAGGGGGCTCTAGGCAGTTGTCTTTCTTGCCTAAAGCAAGATCCGACCCGGGTTATTTTATTGTTAAATATTGAAAAACAAAATTATTATGGGCATGTTTGTTTTAAATTCCATTTTGGTCAAAATCACTTTTGACTAAAGCTAAAATTATTTATTTCTATTGGATCATGTCAGTTTTTGTACCTCAATAATCTCAACCATTAATTTTTACCTCAATTTATGTATTTTTCACTTCTCATTTTATTAAAATCTAAATCAAACAGGCCTTATGTGATTAAGATTTTGTTCATTTATTACAAAGTAACCATACACTCCGGACTTTTAGCATGGATTTGGAAAAGATTGTTTTTTTCTTTGAGGAAAACTTTTTAGGTGAAATTTTAAGTAAATTAATAAGTGTAAAATATGTCTTTACTCGTTTTAAAATACATTATTTTTTAATTTAATTTCAATAAAATTATTTTTCTCATTTTAGTCTTTATTCTTTTTTAAATTTGTTTTTTAGTCTCTACTAAGTTAAACTCATAGTTAAACTCCTAGATTATATGGTTTGCTGTAGAAATTTATAAGGAATTGAATCCTTATTAACCAATAATTTCATAATCAACATGTTGTAGCTAAGCTCACAGTAAAGCACAAAATTTAGCATTAGGGATCTAAAAATATAATTTTAAAAAAATAAGGACTAAAATATAAAAAAGAGATAATTACACCAACCTCTCCTGAGGTTTGCCCATATTACACTTACCCCTCCTCTAGTTTTTAAAATTATATTTACCCCCCTGAAATTTCAACTTTCATTACACAAATCCCCCTAATGTTAATTTTTTTAATGGTATTATTGTGCAAATTTTTCATTTTTCTAAGAAAAATTAATTTTACTATTTATTACTTTTTTTTATTTTACCATTTTTCTAATAAAAGTATAAATTTCAGGGGGTAAATGTAATTTTGAAAACTGGAGGGGGTATGTGTAATATCAGTAAACCTCAGGGGAGGTTGATGTAATTATCCCTATAAAAAATTAATTTTATAGGGACTGAATTAAAAATGTACTGTCGCAAAAATTCAGGAACTAAAAACTTAGGGCTTGTTTGAAATAGTTTTAGTTTTTAGTTTTTAAAAATTGTATTATAAAACAGTTTTCAAAAATAGTTTTTAAAGAAATTGAGGAGTTTCCAATACAAATTTGTGTGTAAATTCAGAAAACTGAAAACTAAAAACCAAAACATGTTTTAGATGTTTTCATATTTTAGTTTTTAAATACTAAAAAACAAAAATTGTTTTCGAAAACTATTTTTGAAAATTCAACTGCCAAACGGGTTTTTTAGTTTTCTATTTTTAAAAAGAGAAATCAAACAAGCCCTTAATTAACCCATCATAAAAATTAAAAATATATTTCACCCAAATAATAACTACGTAGGAGTATATGATAAAATAGTTTTTGGGGTTTTTGAGGTAACTCTACTCTAATTTATATCATCTAGATTTTGGATAGAATATTAATGGCTTGTTTGAAATAGTTTTAATTTTTAATTTTTAAAAATTGTATTATAAAAATAATTTTAAAAATAGTTTTTAAAAAAATGAGAGAGATTTTCAATACAAATTTGTATATAAATTATGAAAACTGAAAACAAAATTAGATATTTCAAAATTTTAATTTTTAAATATTAAAAAACAAAAATTGTTCCCAAAAATTATTTTCAAAAACAAAAAGCAAACAAGTCCTGATATTTTAGCAATTGTTTGAATAATGAAAGTAGGAAAGAAAGAAATATAAAGAAAATAAAACGTGTGAGGAGGATAAATAAGAAAGAAAAAATTAATTTTTTACTATAAATAATTTTTTTTTTCATTTCTTTCAAGGCAATTAAAGGAAATTGTTTAAATCGTAATTTATGTTTTCTTTTTTAATTTTCTTTTTTTCTATCCAAATAAATGGTTACATTTTGATATATTGAATCATCTAATTGTTCACTACAACAATTTTGCATATTAGTTAAGCAAAAAATTTGTAGTTAATTTGTAACAATTCGGTAGCAAAAATAAAATAGTTGCGGATTAGCTACTAATTAGCTATGAAATTTTAAAGAGCTAATATTTAGTCGTTAATTGGTAGCAAAAATTTTCATAGCCAATTCGTAGCTATTTTTGGTATCTAATCACTATCTAAACCTTACTAAATTAAATATTTTTAAATGTTAATTCAACCGTAACTAATTTCTTTTAAGCCGGTTACCGTACCGAATCAACCGGGCTCCAATACCACTGTTCGGACGGAGAGAATAGAGCAATAACATACCAAAGACACAATCCGTAGGACACTACAAAACAACCATATTCCTTAAGACAATAGATGCATTAGTCCACCCACTTATAAACCCTCTGACTTCTCCTAACTATCCAATGTGATACTTTAATTCATTATTGATTTCGTATCTAATTAGTAGTTAATTAGTAGCTAAGAAAATTAGTTGAAAAATTTCTTTCGGTAGCTAATTAGTAGTTATATTTGGTAGCTAATTAATAGCTATATAAATACAAGTTAACTATGATATTGTTTGGTAACCATATTTCGTAGTTAATTATAAGCTAATTTAGTAATTAATATTTAGCCCTTTAAATAGTTAGCTATCAATAAAAATTTATAGCTATATTTTGTAATTAATATTAAATTTTCTTATAGTAATTGTTCTCTCCCGCATTTAAGCTCATGTTCTCTACCTGGAATTGAATGCGACTCTATCATTACGCGGATATCTTTGTTGGTTTTGTCGTTTTGATAAAAGTAGATTATAACTTTAGATTTATTTTATAACTGAATAAAAAAGATTATTTTATTAAAAAAAAAGAGCATTTTAAGGTAAACAGTTTTTCGAGCATTATGTATCCATTCTTAATTTTTGTTATTTACAGAAAAAAATAGTGATATTTGTTTAAGTTTGAAAATAAGTTACGTTATTTTTAAGTTGTATAGAAAAAGTGATTAATTTTTAATAATTACCATAAAATGAATAGAAATTATTTGTGTTTGGTTATAATAATAATAAGTCTTTTAAAAATAAAAAAACAACTGATTTTTAACTTGTTTAGTTATATATAACAATATATAATCAATTTTTTGTTACAAAATTACAATAAATAACATGCATAAAGGTATAATTATTTATTAGCTGTGTGGAATTTTAGTGGTTATTCAACAATTATATATATTAGATATATGACTTTAATTATATACATAGCTAAATGACTAGTTTAATTAAAATACGAATGGTAACAAGTTGTATTCCGTATAGTGAATATTTATTTCCACAATAAAACAAAAACAAAAAATATTCAACAAAAAATAATAATATCTATTAATGTAAGTAGCCGTTATTAGACATGATTTCATGATAAGCGCCTGATTTTTATATGACATTGTTCGAACCTAATTTAATTGTCGTCAATTAATTAAGATTAAGAATAATTTATTAATTTGATTGTATTCGGTCATTTAAAGATTTTTGTTATTATCTCCGTTTTTTTTATGTCTACTTTTGAAAAAAAAAAATTGTTCTTTTTTATTTGTCCACCTAAATTTTTAAAGTGATATTAAGTGCATTTTTATTAATTATTACTATTTAGGCCCTGTTTGAATGAGCTTATTCACAGCTTATGAAAATAGTTTATAAGTTCTTATAAGCTGTTTTTAGCTTATTCTTATAAGTTTCTTGAAGTAGCTTATTAGAATAAGCTGTTTTTAGCTTATTCAAGTACGTTTTATAAATTTGTCTATGAAAAATCTCTCATTTAAAAATAGCTTATTGCATAAGTGCTTAATTAAGCTGTGTATCCAAATGCACTCTTATTTGAATACTAATTAATATTCCACTTTTGAACCAATCAAAAAATGAGAGATAAAGGGTAATATAAGGATTTTAAACATTATTTTAGTGAAAACAATAATAATGATTGTATTTCTTAATATGCGAAATTTAGTCCAAAGTGGACAGATAAATAAAAACAGTGGTAGTATTAAATTACTTTTAAACATTTAGATATTTTGAAGGACTAATTTGGTGGTGTTTTAAATCTTGGTAATATTATAAATTTTTTATAGACTAATTTGATGACAAAAAATCTTTAAGGAATCAAATTAGTAACAGATGAATCTTTGGAGGATGAAATTGACGTTGTACTCTAAGATTAAATATAGACTATAATAAGGTCTTACTCCCTCTGGTCCTTATTATAAGGCACAATTTGGAGAGTTTTTGTGGTTTTTATTATAAGACACTTGCTACTTTTAATGGAAAATTTAATTTTTTTTCCTTCTTTACCCTTATTAATTCACTCAACTGACTTTAATTTCTTACTTGATAAACTTTAATTTATAAATGCATGTTTCCTGAGTAATAGCTAGGTTCTATTTACAATGCAACAATAATAAAATTTTTTTCAACTTTTCTCTCTCACCTCAATCATTGGAATTGCAATTGGGAGTGGAACAGGAAATGATGTAATAATTACGGTGGAGCAAAAAATAAAGTGCTGGGGTAATTAAACCAATTCTTAATGATATTAGAAGGATAAAATTGACATATCACATTAATTTTGTGACAAATAACTACTTTTAACTACTTTTATTGGTATGAGTAATTTAGTTAAAAATGTCTTATAATAAGGACCAAAGGGAGTATTAGACAATTGAGATTATTAAAAAAATATAAATTATTATATTGAGTTTTAAAATTTTTTTATAATCTTCCAAATTTATCCTTATTCTCTTTCTTCAAAATATTAATTACATTTTAATATTATTTTAAAAAATCATTATCATCATCATCATACAAAATAATAGGATTTTGCTATCTATTGTCCTAAACCCTTGAAAAATATACATATGTTTGTCACATATCCTGTGTTTTATATGTTTAATTTAAGGATTTCCTATATATTTTGATTAATACAAGATCATTTTAATAATAATGCAAATATCACATCATTCTAATTATTGATTACAGAAACTGATATTTTGGACAGAAAAAAGGAAACTAAATAATTAAGTAAAGAAGTTAATTAAGAAAATTAAAGAACTCTTTAATTAGGTGAGATTAATCCCCTCAAAAAGATAATTGCAATAAAGATGGACTTGGTTAGTGTAAATATTCATGTCAAAGGAAGAACGTCTAATCATTCTTCTCCATTTTTATTAAAGACAAACATAATCATTCTTGGGTCAAGACAATTATTATTAATTCTACTAGCTAATATTGTTGAAAGAAGTACACATATAGTCATTATAAGGTCAATTCATTTGAATATATGTTTTTCTTTAAAGATCACATATATCTATTTTAAGGATAACAATTTGCTACAGTTGAATAGAATAATTAAAAATTGTTCTTCAAATTATTTGATGCAAAAAGGACTTAAACTTGAAATTACTAATTAAATTAGAATTATTATGGACCTCACATAGTTATTGTTAATGGTGGTGCAATTATTATAGATTTTTGTTTGGATATATTTATTTTAAAAGCGATTTTTAAGATAATTTTTAGCTGTGAAAAGTGATTTTGAAGCTTTTTGAAATCATGTTTAATTTTTAGCTGAAGGACAAAATTTTTTTCCTTTGTTAAAAAATAATCAAAAGCTTTTTTAAGTGTAAAACACAACTATCGAACATACATTAAAAAAAATTTAATCCAAACACATTCATAATTTGTTTTTCATAATGACTCTTCACTTATATATTGCATATTGGTTTAGGTTCTGTTTGAAAGAACTTATACGTAGCTTATGAAAATAGTTTATGGGTTTCTATAGCTATTTTCAGCTTATTTTCATAAGTTTCTTGAAGTAACTTATCAAAATAAGCTGTTTTTAACCTATTCAAGTAAGTTTTATAATTTTTTTCATAGAAAAAACTTACATTTAAATATAGCTTATTGCATACGTGTTTAATTAAATTCTATATCCAAACACACCCTTAATGGTTATGAAGTAAAAATCAAAAGTAATAATTTTACACTTCGAATTCATTTGGATATATTTTGCTTAATGAAAAAACTTACTCATCATTGTATAAATATATTTAAGTAAATATATTTTTAAGAGTAAAAACTAAGTCCCCTAAACACTTTAGCATATGTGCACAATTACTTTTAAAGTATGCATATTTGGTCTATGTAATTTTTGAAACGTGTATTTAAGTACAAAAGTCACATTTAGTGATGTTTTCTATCAGAATTAGTGACGATTTTAACCGTCACTATATTTGACTCTGTACTGCATACTTTAAAAAGTATGCGGGCCTAAAATACAAAATATAAAAGTAATTACATCTAAGTGCATATAAACTAAAGTTCAAGAAATTTATTTGTTTTTAACCCTATATTTAAAAGAAAAATGATATCGAGTGTACTTTTAAGATTTTCAACACATGTCCAATATGTTAAAAGCTTCCACATAATCTCACCACCTCCGTATATGCATTGCGGACTCACAACTAATTACACATAAAGGAAGAAGGGAGTATATACTATCTTAATACCATAAATTTGCCCTTAATTAAAAGTACTATTTAAGGAGATAAATATAATAAAATTGTATTAGAAATTTTTTTTTTTATATTTTGAAAAAAAAATATTTATAATTATTTTTCTTATTGTAATAACCTTAACAAATTTCTTAAGAATTTTGTTTATCAAGACCTATTTAAAAAAAGAAAAAGAACCCAATAAGTTAGTTTAATGATCGAAGAGTAAAACTTTGAGTATAAAGAAAATTTAAATTCTTGTGAATGAAATTTAACTATTTTTTTTATATGCAATTTAACTATTTAAAAAAGAGAAAGAAAACACAAATTAGTTACATGTTAGATTTATTTAAAGCAGTACTGTCTGTCTGTTTCTTTTGAAAGAATAAATAAATAAATAAATAATGGATGGGACAGAATGGAGAGTGTTTAGTTGACTTAAAGCTAAGCAAGCTAAGGTTGGCATTGATATTGGTAAACATAAGTGTGAAAGGTTCGTTTGTGTGAAAGATGGATGGCAGCACATGCTCCCATGTGAGACAGACACCAGTTACCAATTTACGCTCTCTTCTTTCAATGCCTTCGATTAAGACACATCCTCCTACTACTCTTTACTTATTAGTACTCTCAAAATAGTTTCAAACCATAATTTATCCATATTTAATACACGTACATAAAGACTAGGTATAAATTTAAATTTGAAAGTCCCTCAAATAATAACTTATCCACCAACCATATACTTGATTTAAGGATAATTATACTCACTTATTTTTAGATTTTTGCTTATTATACTTATTCTTTATTACACTACAAGAATTTTAATTTGTTAATTAACTCAATAAAAATTTGTAGTTAATCTACAGCAGTTAAGTAGCAAGAAAAGAATAGTTACGAATTAGCTATCAATTAGTTATTAAATTTGATGGTGCTAAAATTTGATCACTAATTTACTACGGAAAAAATTCGTAGCTATTTGACAGTTAATTCATAGCGAATTTCATACTCATTTAAATTTTTATAATTTTTTTTAATATGTAGTTGTTTCGAAGCTAATTCATAACTAATTATTTATTAAAATTGTGACTATTGCGTAGTTAATTACTGTCTAATTTGTAGCTAAATTAAATGTTGTTAATTGCTAATTAAACCGTAACTAATTTCTTACCACAATCGGGCTCTGATACCTCTGTTCGGACGGAGAAAGTGAAGTGTAGAACACTACACTACAACCTAATACCTTAATATAACCCAATTCCTTAAGATAATAAGTGCATGAGACCATCCACTTATAAACCTTCTAACTTGCTCCTGACTATCCAATGTGAGATTATGATTCATTCTTGATTTCATATCTAATTAATAGCTAATTTAGTAGCTAATCAGTAACTAAGAAAATTAGCTAGAAAATTTTTTTGGTAGTTAATTAGTAACTATTTAGATACAAATTAGCTACAAAAAAAATGTGTAGCTAAATTTCGTAGCTAACTAATAGCAAATTTAGTAGCTTATCAGAAGCCAAGAAAATTAGATACAAATTAGTAATGAAAAACTTTTGTAGTTATATTTCGTAGCTAATTTTTAACTAATTAATAGTTATTTAGATACAAATTTGTTACGAAAAAAATTTGTAGCTATATTTCATAGCTAATTAGTAGCTAATTTAGTAGTTAAACGGTATTTATGAAAATTAGCTAGAAATTTTTTTCATAGCTACTCATTAGCTATTTAGCCACAAATTAGCTATAAAATTTTGGTTATAGCTATATTTCATAGCTAATATTAGATTTTTTTATAGTGTTAGTTTTTGAAATTATACACAAACTTCCCTAAGGTTTGAAACTCCATTACACTTACCTTCTAGACATTTCACTTACTATCTAAAGTTTAAAATTCATTACATATACCCTCTCTCTAAGGGATAAGTATAATTTTAAAAACTATGAGAGAGTAAGTGCAATTAGCCCAAACCTTAAAAAAAGTTGGTATAATTATCCCTTGATTTAAATAGTATACTTGTTCAGTTTAAATAAGAGATTTTGGATTTGATTTTTTATAGATATAAAAAAATATTATTGGAAGCTTTAATTCTACTATAATGTAAATGTTTTCTTGCTCGAATAGAATAATACATGTAATTACACCAAAAAATAATAATTTACACATATACATATATATTTATTATTATTATTTAACCATATTTTTTCATTCCTAACATAAATTGAAGACGTGTAAATCACAAGATGTGGCGTGATGGTATCTCACCCGACATGTGGAGCGATTTGATACTTTCTTAGTGAAACTAGAGCAATATTTCATGGCCATGCACCTGACAACTGTTTCGTGCTACTTAGCTTTGAAGATGAGATTAGTCATTGCTTCTAAAGGTGAATATTCAGGTAGATAGCTTAAGTTCTTTAAGTATATACTAATAGAGATGCAAATTCTGAGTGTGCGCATAGAGAAAGTTTTATTGGGAGAGGTTGTATCTATTTCGATGATCTTTCCTATTCGAAAGAGATTAGTCTTCGACTATCATCTGGAAGAAACCCTTGGTAAAAAAAACTAAAATTAATTCTTATTATACCAAACACCTAGACAGGGGATTAAGAAATAGAGAGATGTTAGAGAGAGAGGGTGTGAGTGAGGTCGAGCGCGTGAGGGAGGACGGCTGGACTATGGTGCGGCCAAGAAAGAAGAAAGCATGGGAACCGGTTCGAGGGTCAAGGTCAATAAAGCTACAGCACAGAAGCTCACGAGGTGTGGTGGGGAGTTCTACAGGGAGACAGTTTGGTGGTTTTCTCAAACGAAGTTGTGTAGGAACAACCAGTTTTTTCTTCACAAACTTCCCTTCTCATATGCATCAAGGTGATCTTTGGAAGCTGTTCTCCAGATGGGGAAGGGTGCGCGACGTTTTCATTCATAGAAAAAAAACTAAGAATGGTTCGCGTTTTGGATTTGTTCGTTTCGAGTTGGTTGAGGATGTAGCCAAACTCGAGAAGGAGCTAGATAATATTTGGGTGGGCTCGTTCAAGTTAAGGGTAAACTTCGCAAGATTCAATAGGGACCAACTGTTGCATTCAGGCACTTAGAATCCATGCAGGGTCATCAATAATTCGATCTTACATGGCAAGGTGGACAATCGTCAATATGCCGAAGTGGTACGAAGGGGTCACATTCCAAATTCGTATGATAAGAGACGAGAACAGGTTAATATGCAGACAAGGGAGGTCGGGTTTTCAAGAACTTAGGAGGAAATGCAATCTGATCTTTCCTTCTCGGTCTTGGACGCTATGTTAAAAAAGATGGAAAATTGCTTTGTGGGTTTGCTGCGTAGTGAGGAGTCCGCGCTGGTGATCAAGGAAAAGCTTTGGGAACTTGGACTTTACTCGATTACGGCTAAACCCATGGGTGGTAAGTTAGTGCTTCTTGATGTTGATGAGGGTGAGGATTTTTCTCTAATCTCTAGAGATGCTGAAGATATTCTGGCAATATGGTTTGAAGCATTCTGGAAATGGAAACCAAGTGACATTGCGCACGAGAGATTAGTTTGGTTACGATGCCAAGGAGTTCCTATGCATGTTTGGGAGGAAAGCTTCTTTTGTTCACTAAGTGGTCTATTTGGACGTTTTGTTCAAATGGATTCGCAAACATTGAAAAGAAACTGTCTCGATATGGCTAGAATTCTCATCAGTTCGAAGGAGTGGAAAACAATTGATAGAATTATTCGTGTTAGAGTTGGTTTTGACTATTATGATATTAAAATTATGGAGGAATGTGGTGGTGAACTTTTCACTAGTTCCTCAGATAAGTCTAAACCAGTTCTAAGAGTAGATGATGGTTTTGATAGCCCTGATGAAGAAGACGATTCAGATGCTGCTTCTCTGCCTTGGGCGGTGTCTGACGAAGTAGAGGGCATTCTTTTTGAATCTGTTGTGGAATTTCAGGATGCCAAATTAAATTCTTTTAATGGAGAGGAGTTTAGTTGTGGGCAATTCCAAAATCTGGAGTTAAATTATAATGAACCAGCGAAAGTCATGGATATGGAAAATAACGCCAATTATGATAACAATAGCCATTTAAGTGGAACATTGTGAATCACGATTTGCCACTTATTCCATTAAGCACTCTTTCACAGTTGGGCTTTGATGATAAACATGGCAATTCGTCGGAAAACTTGGGCCTTCCGGTTTTGTTGGCTCTTAATGACAAGGGGGGTGTGAATAATAATGTCAACAATAATTGTGGGGAGGATGGTGGAGCTGTTATTATTAGTGGGCGTGATGTAAGTGGGGGGAGTGTTGTAGGGGGTGGGCCTAAAAACAATTCAAATAAGTTGGGTGAGGGTGGTGTTGTTTGTTTGGCGGAGGAGAGTGTGGAGTTTTTTGAAGCGGGGGGTGAGTTTATTGATAACGCTAACGTTGGAGGTAAGGGGCCTGTATTAAGGGGTGGGTCAAAAGAGGGTGAGTTGGGTCAGGAGTGTGCAGGTCATATGGGTTTGGGTGGTGTTAGTAGCCCCAAAAGGGTGGTGCCTGAGCAAGGGTATCAGGAAGCATTAGATGAGTTGTCTAGAGGACCAAATCTGTAAGCTTGTATTGAACAGAAGAAGGGGTCAGCTGGTGAAGGGGTTTCGGCGAAAAAGAATGATGTTGCGAAGCTGAACTCTGATCGTGCAGCTCTGTCGGTAAACGGCGGCGATGGTGAATCACAAAAAGCGAGGAAGAAGTCTGTCAAGCGGCCGAAGGGTCTGTCTTCTTCATTCTCGGCCACAAGTTCAGGTGTGAAAAATCAACTTCTCTCTATTTCTGCAAAAAAACGTTATATGAGAAAGAAAGCATAAGGAAATCGTGGGATCAATACAAATTCCAAGATTGCAAAGAAGATGGTGGTTGATGATGACAGTAATTCAATTGTATCTCACAAAGCTAGCATCAATGATTTTGTCCCTGGTGGTGGGGTCGCGGAGGTGGTCAACTTGGGGAATAAATTGGGGTTGTCAATTCAAAGGGGTTTTGAAGAGGCTTAAGGGTAGTCTGTGGTAAAGGTTGGTCAGTGGGATGAGAGTGTGCGTTTATTTTTTATGCAGATTCTAAGCTACAATATCCGTGGGTTAGGAGGCGTGTTGAAGAAGAAGGAGGTTACGATTCTGGTACAAAAAGAGAACTCGAATGTGGTATGTATTCAGGAAAGCAAGTTGAAGAAAGTTGATGGGAAGTTGTGTGGACGTCTATCGGGTGGGCATGTAAGGAGGCGGAGGGAAACTCAGGAGGGATCATCACTCTTTGGAGAAAGCATATTTTGGAGGTTAGGGACATTGTAACAGATGATCATTTTGTGGCTATTTCTAGTATGTGGAAGGAGAAGCAGAAGGAGGTCCTGATTGTTAATATCTATGCGCCTTGTGACGCTGCTAGAAGGTGTTTGTTATGGCAATCCTTGTCTTCTTTTTTGAGGAACAAGCAAATATCTACTTGTTGCTTGGTGGGAGATTTTAATGACGTTTGTGGTACACAGGAAAGAAGAGGGAGTAACTCATGATCGTATGCTAGAAATTTCCAGGTTCGTGTCGTTTATTGAAGAATCTGAATTACTGGATTTACCTTTAAATGGCCAGAATTTTACCTGGTATAAAGGTGATGGTTTAACAATGAGTCGTTTGGATCGCTTCCTGGTTTCTGAGGAGTGGTTTTCATCTTGGGATAATGTGGCGCAATGGGGATTGTCAAAAGGTCTATCTTACCACTGTCCTATTGTGTTAAAGGATAGAATTGTTGACTGGGGTCCGAAGCCATTCTGGTTTTTTAAAGGGTGGGAGTTAATAGATGGTTATGAAGAGGTTGTGAAGGAAGCTTGGTCAGTGGATGTACAAGGTTGGGGAGGATTCATTCTTAAAGAAAAACTGAAGAGGGTCAAGTATGCTCTGCGGAGGTGGAATAAAAATGATGTGGGAGACTTTAATGTTAAAATTTCAGGGGCAAAAGAGATTTTAGATCAGCTTCTTTTGATTGAGGATGAAAGGGGGTTGACTGGGGCTGAGGTTGAACAACATAAGCAAGCATTAGCTCAATTTACTAAGTACTCACAGTTAAAAGAACAGATTTTTTTCCAGAAACCCAGGATGAGGTGGCTTAAGGAGGGAGATGCAAACACTGCATTTTTTCATAGAAGCATTGCGAGGAAGAGATACTTTGATACCATTAATTGTATTATTGTTGATGGTATCAGAAGGGAGGAACCAACTGAGGTCAAAGAAGCAGTGTTCAGTCATTTCAAGTCTCAGTTCACGGCTAGGGAGGATTTCTCAGTCAATTTAGAGGATGTTGGATTCAGACATTTATCTGATGGGGATAACTTAATGCTTGTAGCGCCCTGTGAGGAAAAGGAAATCAGAATCGCTGTATGGGATTGTGATAGTGATAAAAGCCCAGGGCCTGATGTGTAAACTTCCATTTTCTCAAGAAGTTTTGGGAAGTTATAAAAGAGGATTTAGATTTGTGTCTGATTTCCATGAAAATGGAAAACTTGTAAAAGGCAGTAACAACTCGTTCATTGTGCTGATCTCGAAGAAGGAGTGTCCACAAAGTATAGGTGATTTTAGACCTATATCTCTTATTGGCTGTATGTATAAAGTTTTGTCAAAACTGTTGGCCAATCGAATTAGGCAGGTCATTGGGAAGTTGATTTCTGAGGAGCAATCAGCTTTCATTAAAGGAAGGCAAATATTAGATAGTATCTTGATAGCAAATGAGGTGGTGGATGAGTTCAAAAAGTAAAAAAAACCAGCTTTTTTGTTCAAGGTGGACTTCGAGAAAGCTTATGATTTTGTGAACTGGAAGTATTTATTTGCGGTAATGGATGCAATGGGGTTCAATGAGACTTGGAGAAATTGGATTCGAGAATGCCTCCAAACCGCAAGAATTTTAGTTCTTGTTAATGGTAGCCCAACAGGTGAATTCTCTCCTAGCCGAGGATTACGACAAGGAGATCCCTTATCTTCGTTCTTATTCTTACTGGCTGCAGAAGGGTTCAGTTGCTTGATGCATAAGGCCATGGAACTCAATGTGTTTTCGGGTTTCTGTGTTGGTGACCCTGGTGTGAAGGTGTCACATCTTCAATTCGCAGATGATACCTTGATTATGGGTGAAGCGTCTTATGAAAACATACAATCGGTTAGATCCTTGTTGTTGCTGTTTGAAATGATCTCGGGCCTCAAGGTGAATTTCAATAAAAGTCAGCTATATGCTTGTAACGTGAATGCGGGTTGGCTGGATATTGCTGCTAACATGTTACACTGCAAGTCGGGAGCCCTCCCTTTTAATTATTTAGGCTTGCCAATTGGGGGGGACCATAGGAGGAAGAGTTTTTGGAACCCTGTTATCAACAAGGTGAAAGCCAGGTTGGCATCTTGGAACTCTTCTTCGTTATCATTTGGTGGGCGTGTGGTGCTTATCAAATCTGTCTTGACCTCTCTGCCGGTTTACTTCCTTTCTTTTTTCAAATCCCTTGCAGGTACAATTGCTACTCTTAATTCTCTTCTTAGATCTTTTCTTTGGGGTGGTGCTGTGGGTGTAAGGAAAATAAATTGGGTGGGTTGAGTTGATGTTTGCTGTCCAAAAAATTCGGGTGGGCTGGGGATTAAAGATTTATCTATTTTCAACTTGGCTCTATTAGGGAAGTGGGTGTGGCGCTTACATCAGGACGCCGATGCATTTTGGGTTAAGGTGTTAGGAGCTAAATATGGGTGTGATGTTAGGAGTTTAAAGGTTAGACGAGGTACATGGTCACCTTGGTGGCAAGATATGTGTAAATTGTTTGGAAAGGATAAAATTGCTTGTAAATGGTTCTCTGATAATTTATTATGTAGGGTGGGGAATGGGAGCGATACTCTGTTCTGGTTTGATAACTGGGTTGGGAATTTGAACTTTCGTGAAAAATACCAACATCTGTTCTTAGCTTGCGAAAATGTTTATTCATACATTTCACAGTTGGGTCATTGGGAGAATGGGGTTTTGGTTTGGGATTTTAGGTGGCTTTACAATTTGGATTCAGTGTCTATGGCTGAACTTAATGCTTTGCAACAAGACTTGGCTCTAGCTAATGTGTAGGTGGGTGTCGAGGATAGGTGGATTTGGAAAGCGACTGAAAATGGTGCGTATTCGTGAGTTCAGCGTATGCAGTGGCAATTGAAGCGGTTTCAATTCCGTTTTACAAAGAGTTCTGGAATGCCGCGGTGCCATCTAGGGTATCCAGCTTCGCTTGGAGATTGTTACGAGGACGTTTACCATGCAAGGATCAACTCGCAAAGAGAGGAATTCTCGACTCTTCTCAGATTGTTTGCGCATTATGTCACAAAACACAGAATCCATTAACCATTTGTTCTTTGAGTGCTCTGTATCTTCCCAGATTTGGTATGCTGTTCTGAAATGGCTGCATGTCTTTTCAGTTCTCCCTTTTGAGGGTTTGATACACTTTTGTTCATTTATGGGTTTATCACAAGGTGGTGTTACTACTAAAACGAGGCTACAATGTGTTTGGTTTTCGGTTATTTGGAATATTTGGATCTCTAGGAATGATTTCACGTTTAATCAAGAGAGTTAGGATCATGAAATTGTTCTCCACAAGATAAAGCTACATTCATGGTTGTGGTTGAAGGCACATTGTAAAGGTTTTTCTTATCCTTTTGATAGCTAGGATAGGAACCCATAGGAGTGCATTAATTTAATGGCGGCCTCCATCTAAGCTGGCAAAGGAAATGTTTTTTTGTAATTGTTTGGTGTTGCATTCAGGCGGTCTCAATTCTTCTTAGTTGGGTTATTTATTCTGCTAGTATGTTTGTTGTCTCAACCTGCTCCTTCTGATATTGTATGGTAGTTTGCGTTGATAAGTTCTTCATGTAACTATTGCACAGGTTTTTCTGTGCTCCTGTAATATTGAGTATTTCTTGTACTCTTTATTAATATATTTCGCTTATTAAAAAAAAACACTTAGACATGATATATAATATAAAAATTAAAAAGACAAAAACATGTTAGAATTTGAGCAGAATCCATAAACCACCCAAAACCCATCACTTACCATTAGATAATTGAATATAAACATGTTAATTAATAATTGAATTTTGATTATATGTTAAAATAAATTTTATTAGAAGAAGCTGTATTAAATTTAATAATCTTTATCTTAAAAGAATTAATTTTCCATTATTGACAGATGAATACCGTTGTAAAAGAAAAAAAAAAGAAAAAAAGAGTAAAGAACCATCTCTTACCATTCTGACCAAGTTGGAAGATAGCAAAAAAACCATCATTGATGGGACCCCAATAATTCAAATATAAGGAATGTGTGTTTATAAATGGAACCAAACTTTATGGTTTCCCGTAACAGCCGTCAAGTGGTCCATTACAATTACATGGCAAAACACTACTAATTCTGTATTTACTCATGTTTATTTTTATTTTTTTTAAAAAAAAAAGAAAGAAAAATTGTACAACTTCGGAGAAGTTAATTAATTAATCTAAAATTGAACATATTTACTGCAAAACCCCAAAAAAATAAAAATGTTCATAATGTAACTAAAAACTTAAATATAATGGAGTGAACAAAAAACAAATATCATCAATAAATATGAAATGTAACATCAACTTTAAATTTTTATATGTGAAAAAATTGACAGATTAAAAAATTGAATATGAATAGGTAGTGATATAGAAATATATAATTGAAAATTGAAAATGTCTAACTAAATTTGACTCTCCAACTAAAATATAGGAAGTGTAGCTTCGTTAGTATTGAATCTTTGATGTCGGGTGGCACATCCTTACGTGCGCAGGAGCCCATCTGGAAACTGTTGGGTTTTAGGTTGCACTAGAATTTGATGCCAGTGTATCATGTAATGGGTTAAAACTTTTTAATATATCGAATTAATAATTAAGGGTAAGATTATATAAATATTATTTTAGTGTGATTGGTTATTATCGTCAATAAAAGGAATATATAGTTTTATAAAATGATAAATTTTAAATGTATCTCAAAGCCAATTTATTAAATATTTTTAAAATTATTGGCAATTTAGAATAAATACCAATCAAACCAAATAAAAGTTAGTATTGTTTTGGAGAAGGTATAGTTCATTTATTTTCGTTTCTTTCGGCGGTCTCTTATCACCACAAATTGTCACACCCGGTCACTATAGACAGTATCACTTTGGATTAAGTGAGTCGTCTGCTTGTCGTAGTCAAGCGGAAGAAACACATTTTTCAAAATTTTAAGAATAAAGATTTGAAGAAGATAATTTATAAATATTTTTTTAGTTAAAAATTAAATTAAAATTAATAATAGTTGATCAATTTGGTTCAAGAAATTATGAAAAATACATTTCAATCCATAATATTAGCAATTGAGAATATATTTAGTCCCTAAAATAAAAAAAAATTACTATTCAAATTTAACGGCCGTTAATCAATTTAGACTGCCGAACTATACAAAATACATCTATCAACTTAATTATTAAATTTAGTATCAACTTAGTACATCAACGATGATAAAAACTAATATAGTATATTTAAGTATTAGTTGTAAGTGACAAAGCAACAAATGACCCTCTATCCTACTATTCAACACTTAATTCCAAACTGATACAGACATACAAAAAAAAAAATATAAGAATAATTTATCATTGTATTATAAAATTCAAAATTTAGTATATAACTTAGTTTATCTACATGTGTCAAAATAATTTATCCTTGTAACAACGTCAAATGAGAGTAATAGTTTAGCTACGGGTGTAGCGGAAGATGTTCTAGTGAAGGTTGATAAATTCATTTTTCCTGTTGACTTTGTCATTATGGATATCAAGGAAGATTTGGAGGTGCCTCTGATTTTAGGGCGACCATTCATGAAAACGGCAAGAGTCATCATTGATGTGGATAATGGTCAACTCAAGGTACGACTTGAGGATGATGAGGTAAAATTTGATGTGTTGGAGGCCATGAAACACCCAAAGGAAAAATAGTCAGCCTTTAGGGTGGATGTCATGGAGGAGGCATTTCTATTAGGGAAGCAGGAAATGTACAGTGCTAGCCCTTAGAAAAAGCCCTAGTGTAGTCTCATGTAAATTTATATGACTTGGAGGAGGTCGAAATTGAAAAATGTTCGAGGTACCTAAATACTCTGAAAGAGGACCCCATGAAAACATTTGTCCCGGAAGACTTACCAAAGGAGGGAAAGTTAGAAAAAAAAAGTTGGAGTTAAAAGTGTTGCCGTATCATCTACCGTATGAATTTTTAGATGAAGGGGGAGGCAAGCCAGTTATCATTAACAGTTCACTATCTTCTGAGCAAGAGGCACAACTCTTGGAGATTTTGAGAGCCAATGAAGGTGCAATAGGATAGGCATTGACAGATCTTAAAGGAATAAGTCCTTCTTTTTATATGCACAAAATAAATATGGAAGAGGATTTTAAACCTGTGGCCCAGCCTCAAAGGCGATTGAACCCAACAATGAAAGAAGTAGTGAGGAAAGAAGTCTTTAAGCTACTTGAAGCTAGTATGATTTATCCCATTTCCGATAGCGAATGGATAAGTCCAGTTCAAGTGGTCCCGAAGAAAGGGGGAATGGCGGTCATTAAAAATGAATAAAATGAATTAATCCCTACAAGGATAGTGACCGGGTGGCGAATTTGCATTGATTATAGAAAATTAAATCAAGCCACCAGGAAAGATCATTTTCCTTTGCCTTTTATGGACCAAATGCTTGAGAGACTAGCTGGCCAGGCATATTACTGTTTCTTGGATGGATATTCTGGGTACAACCAAATTTTGGTGAACCCAGAAGATCAAGAAAAGACAGTTTTCACATGTCCATTTGGAGTTTTTGCTTATAAACATATGTCGTTTGGATTGTGTAATGCGCATGCAACCTTTCAAAGATGCATGCTCGCCATTTTTTCGGATTTGGTTGAAAAATGTATCGAGGTGTTCATGAATGACTTTTCTATCTTTGGAAAAAAGTTTTGAAGAATGTTTGAACAATCTGAATATTGTACTAGGAAGATGTGTTCAAATAAATTTAGTGCTTAACTGGGAGAAATGTCATTTCATGGTAGAGGAAGGGGTGGTGTTTGGTCATAAGATCTCGTCAAGAGGGATCGAGGTTGACAAAGCAAAAGTGGAAGTCATAGAAAAACTTCCACCACCCGTGAATGTTAAAGGAATACGGAGTTTTCTAGGACATACCGGTTTTTACCGGAGATTTATAAAGGACTTCTCCAAGATAGCCAAGACACTTAGCAATATTTTGGTTAAAGATGTGAATTTCAATTTTGATGCTAATTGCTTGGAGGCATTTGAGAGACTTAAGGAAAAGCTGATTATGGCCCCAATCATAGTTGCTCCAAATTGGTCCTTAGACTTTGAGCTCAATTGTGATGCGAGGGACTATGCTATTGGTGCCGTATTAGGCCAAAGAAAAGATAGAATTTTTCACCCAATACACTATGCTAGTAAAGTACTTAATGATGCACAGGTGAACTATGCAACTACAGAAAAAGAATTACTAGCGATTGTATATGGGTTGGAAAAATTTAGATCTTATCTTATAGGGTCCAGAGTGATTGTCTATACTGACCATGCATCCATAAAATACTTGGTGACTAAGAAAGATACGAAGCCAAGATTGCTTCGTTGGATTCTATTGTTGCAAGAATTCAATCTAGTCATCAAGGATAAGAAGGGCTGTGAAAATTTTGTGGCTGATCATCTTTCCTAACTTTATAACACAGAGGGGACTAGTGAAAAAGAAGAAGAAATTGTCGAGGAATTCCCGGATGAACGTTTGCTGCTAATTCAAGAAAGGCCATGGTTTGTGGATATGGCTAATTTTAAAGCTGCGGGTATCATTCCGGATGAGAATTCTTGGCAACAAAAGAAAAAGTTCTTAAAAGACTCTTCTTACTTTATTTCGGATGATCCGTACTTATTCAAAATTGGAGGAGATGGTCTTTTTAGACGGTGTGTTTCCTGTGAGGAATCTAAAAGCATATTGTGGCATTGTCACAATTCACCCTATGGGAGACATTTTAATGGTGAACGCATTGCAGCCAAAGTATTGCAGTCCGGTTTCTATTGGCCAACAATCTTCAAAGATGCTCACATCTATGAGAAGCAGTGTGGTAAGTGCCAAAGAATCGAAGGAGTAACACGGAGAAATGAGATGCCTCTGACAGTTATGCAAGAGGTAAAGGTATTTGACTGCTGGAGAATTGATTTTGGTTGTCCATTTCCACCCTCTTTCACCAATGAATATATATTGGTGAGAGTGGACTATGTTTCAAAATGGGTAGAAGCAATTCCCTGTGCAAGAGCCGATGCTATGACAGTAGTGATATTCTTGAAAAAGAACATATTTTCAAGATTTGGGTCCCTGCGAGTACTCATCAGTGATGGGGGTTCGCACTTTTGCAACTCCCAATTAAAAAGGGTCTTGGAACATTATGGGGTGAGACATAAAATTGCTAGTCCTTGCCATCCCCAAACTAATGGTCAAGCTGAAGTCTCGAATAGAGAAATTAAGCGAATTCTAGAAAAGACCGTTAGTGTTTCAAGGAAAGATTGGGCCATCAAATTGGATGATGCTCTATGGGCGTACTAGACAACTTATAAAGCTCCCATAGGATTAACTCCTTTTCAGTTAGTCTATGGGAAGTCCTGTCACTTAGCATATTGGGCTTTAAAGTTCTTTAATTTTGACCAAACAA
Organism: Cyamopsis tetragonoloba; assembly: GCA_037177725.1. Classification (NCBI taxonomy): domain Eukaryota; kingdom Viridiplantae; phylum Streptophyta; class Magnoliopsida; order Fabales; family Fabaceae; genus Cyamopsis; species Cyamopsis tetragonoloba. Next base: position 33,765,708 of record CM074120.1, on the reverse strand, counting down.
CTACTGGGGAAAAACGAAAAGTACAACTTCATGAATTGGAAGAATTGAGACTCCGTGCTTATGAGTCTTCAAGGATATACAAAGAAAAAATGAAGATGTATCACGATAAAAAGTTGGTCAAAAAGGCTTTAAGTCTCGGGCAATATGTTTTGCTCTTTAATTCTAGAGTGAAATTATTCCCGGGAAAATTAAAGTCCAAGTGGTCCGGACACTTTAGGGTTAAGGAAGTTAGACCTTATGGAGCTGTAGAGATTGAAGACCCAGTAAAGAATGAAAGCTGGGTAGTGAATGGTCAAACATTGAAGCTATATCTTGGTGGTGACGTCGAGCGGCTAACCACCATAATGGGTTTAAAGGAGGCATAGCCATGCTACAGGCGTCGAGCTAATGACATTAAACAAGCGCTGATTGGGAGGCAACCCAATTTGTTTTTTTTTTTTTGTTTTTTGTAAATAGAATAAATAAATTTGATGAATTGTGAAAGAATTTTTGTGAGAAAGTTTAAAATTTGAGCATATGAAGAAGGCTTCTTTACTGTCAAGTTTTTGGACTTGGCGCTCAAGCGCCAGGAGGGTGCTCAAGCGCCAGGGTTATTTAATTGGCGCTATTTTAAAAAATTTTGAGTCAGATATTGGTGATCGAGCTCCAGAGACAGCTGAAAGGCCTTTCTTCACTGCCATCTATTTTGGGCTGGCGCTCCAGCGCCAGAAAAGTGTAACAGTTGATATGGTAATAAGTGCACTAGCGCTCGAGCGCCAGTCACGCGTTGGCTTTAAAAACTGTGCACAATCAGTGATTTTAACATCATTCTCATTTTCTCTCTTCACTGTTATGCATTTCCTCACTCAAAATCCTTCAAATTCATCAAATTCTCCAAGTTTGTTTGTCAATTTCTTCATTATCATCATCATCATGTTTAGGTAAAATGTATTTCATTGATCATTGTTCATATATTTTTCCCTTTTTGCGATTGCTTTGTTCTTATGATTTTGTTAAGAGGGTACATAAACATGAACATGAGTTCATCCTTGTATACATTGAACATTTGGGTTTTCTGTTAAAAATGCTTGTGTAATTCTGAATATACTCATTTGTTTATGATATTACGCAAAATTTGTGTTGAAATTCTAAATTATGTTCAGAATGTGACTAAGTTTGAAGTCTGTGCTTGAACTGCAATATGAGTTTTTTAGTAAAACTAGTCCATTTTTGAAACCCAAATGTGCATTGTAATTTTGAATATAATGATGATGATGATGATTTGATCATGTAGTTACTAATTTTGGAATTTCCTTCAATAATGTGAACAGAAACCGAGGAAAGGCACCCGCCCATGAGCCCGAGCGTGCCTCAAAGAAGAGAAAAGAAGGCCCCCAAAGGAGAAGAGGAGGCTCCTCATCCCAAGGTGGTGGTTCTGACCACCCCAACAGTTCATTGACCGGGAAAGGGCTGAGAGGTTCTGGGTCATTCATGACTGGAACTTTATTGCGGAGCGTAGAGTTAAGTTAAGGGATGGAGAATGTCAAGAGTTCACTGGCATGCTCACTCTCCGCAACTGGTGCTCCATAGCCTCGCTCCCGGAGAAGTTTGATCTGGAGATTGTCAAGGAGTTCTATGCGAACGCCTTTGGGGGTAAAGACAGCAAGACTCGGGAGAAGGTGTCCATTGTCCGCGGTACTAGGGTGCCATACGATGCCGATTAGATAAATGAAAAAATTGGCGGAGGAGTCATTTCACTAATCTCATCCTATGAGAGGAGTGAAGGGGTGGTTGACGACTTCACAAGGATGTGGAACTAGGGGAAATTGGATCTCCAGACTACATTAGAGAGGATATGCTATGAGTATAGGAGGATTGTAGAGACGACTAGGAACAGAGTTCCTCACAAGGTTCTCCGGGGCAACATGACTGTGGTCTCCAAGCTTTGGATGACATTTATTCTTGCCAACCTCCGTCCAAAATCCCATCCCTCTGATCTCCCACTTGAAGAGTGCCATCTCTTGGGCTGTATCAAGACGCCCGACATCACGGTCGATCCCGCTCGGATTATTTCTGACATGATTTAAGCCAATGTGCACAAGGGTGGCATGAAACAAAGTTTGGCATTCCCGTCTCTCATCACTAGCTTTTGTGAAGATGCGGGGGTTCCGGTTGTTCGTAGCCAGAAGATTAGAGAGCCCATTGACAAGAAGTATTTCCGAAATCAATTTGCGGATAGGGATTCGAATGCACCGCCTGCACCACCACCTCAAGTTCCCCTGAGAACAATGGAGGATTTGTGGGGCCGTCTTAGCACTAGGCTTGATCACAATGACAAGCAATTTGCTACGCTACATCGGGGGTTAACTAGCCTTCACCTCTCCCACTATTCCATGGCTCAGCACTCTATGCCGGGCCAAACATTTTTCCAGCCTCCGAAGGCTTTTGCTGCATATAAGGAATGGCCTGAGGACCAGCCAATTCCACCAGGGGAGGCAGCTAGAGAGCGAGGTGAAGGGAGTGGTGGTAGTGGAGAAGATGATGGCTCTGGTAGTGATGGGGACATCGACATCAATGATTATTTGGAGGAGGATGACCCATTGATTTGATAGGGAAGTTTCTGTTGGTTTCTCTTGATTGAACTTGTTTTGTTTTTTTTTTTTTTTTTTTTATGAATAAGAGTAATGTAGTTTTTTTTATTTTGTTTTGAAACAAATTTGAAAAAATATATATTAAATAAAATGGTAGTTTGTTTCAATGGCAAGTGTTAGTTCTGGTTGTGTGCAAAATGAAAATTTTTATGATATTGCTTGGATGGGAAAAGAGGAATTGTGAAAAATACTGATTTGAAAGTTAACCGATCATGAGATGATTTTTGTGCATTGGGATTGTGAAAAATTATTTTCAAGGTTAAAGCCTTTTTAGCCTTGTATGTTGAGTGAATCCCACAAAAATGTATGAGTCCTCTTTGTTAACTTGAATGAATTTTGTTTGATTTTGTAATTGCCATGATCAATTGAGACATAAAAATGATAGAAGCATAGTTTTCTCGATCGAGTTTGAGTTAAAAAGCTTACCTATTAAAATTACATCTTTTGTTGGTACCCACTTTGACCGATAAATTCTTTCTTAAACCCTAATACACTTATGTGAATGTTTTATCCTTACCTTGAGTTGGAGAAAAATATTTACATATTTAGGGAGAATAAAGGGTATAAAAATGATGTATGATTATGTTGGCTTAAGAAGATGAATCAAGTGTTTATGATATATGTGTAAATCCTTGGGCAGCCTTATGTATATATGTGAAAAAAAAAGAGTAAATAAATAAAGAAATTGGAAGGTGCCCTGGAAGATAAGAAAGAGAAACACTTGAAAGGAAGTGTGGGTTGAGCATGTTGTGTAGAATAGGTTGGGGGGAAGCTTGTAAGTATATGAATATATTTTCTCCAACTTGTTTTGTGTAACTAGAAAAACAAAGATTCTTTGTAGCCCAACCTCATTACAACCTTTTGAAAAGACCTCTTGATTTATTGTTCGATTTTGTGAAATGGTTTGATGGCAAATGAAAAACAAAATTCAAGTTAAGTGACATTGAGGAATGGAGCGTATTGATACCATGTAAGGTTTAAGAGTGAACCTTCGTTAATGGTTGATTACAATTTCCTTTTCACTTAAGTCATAAACTGGTCCGTTGCTTCTGTAAATTAGGTGATCATAAGTCTCTCTTAACTCTTTCCATGCATATCATGAAGATTAAATTTGACACACTTTCCTTAACCCATACTTGTCATGTTTCATTTTGTTTGTTTTCTTTGTTTTAGGGATACATTGCTTGAGGACAAGCAAAGTCTTAGGTTGGGGGAGTTTGATAAGTGCAAATTAGTGTGTTTATATAATAAAGGATTTGCGTTTATCTTCTCAAGAAATAACATGTTTTTATATAAAATTTCACCTCTAATCCTTACTTTGTGAGTTCAAGAGTAAAAAGGTAGAAATAATAATTTTTCTAACTAAGGAAATGTATTTTCAGGTGTTTTGAAAGCAAAATAAGAAAGTCAAGATGCTAGAGCATATAAGAGGCCAGCGCTTGAGCGCCAGACCAAGGCTCGAGCGCTGAAAGCTGAGTAACATAGGATTCTCACTACCAGTGTAAATGCACTGGCGCTCGAGCACCACACCAAGGCTCGAGCGCCAGCTACATTAACCAGGAATTAAAACTCATTTACCAGCGCATTAAAGGCCAGTGCTCAAGCGCCAGGAGGGCGCTCGAGTGCCAAACCCCTGCTCAGAATACTTATAAATACAGCTTTTTAGAGTTAGGAAAAGATATTGGATTATAGAGAAATAAACCACAAAGTATAGTGCTTTAGTCAGAGTTCTAATACTCTTAGGTTTAGTTCTTGAAGTTCATGGCCTTGCTAGGCTAAACTTTCCACTAGGATTGAATGTAATTACTTCATCTCTTGTTTCTTTCAATTACTAGTTGTATATTATATATGAATTGGAGTTCTTCTTCTGTTCTTCTTTTCTTGGTCTAGCTTGATCACCTTTTCCATGTGTTAGTTTATTTACATAGTTGAGAAACTTGTTTATAAATGGATTTGGAGAAAAACTCTCATAAAATCTTCTAGTCTAGAGATGGATGGAAGTGCTTATGATTGCCAAAATACTCTGCTTAATGCAAGACTTAGTTCCTAAAGTGCTAAGAGATTGGGCTCTAGAAGCTAGTTCGAATCAAGTGACAAAGATATTTGCACTTGTGACATTGAGTATGCATCTTTTCTTATAATATTTAGCTTCTATTGAAAGAAATAAGGTTAAGTAATGAAACTCAATCCTAGGTGAATCTTTATCTTATTTGTTTATCATTTTATCAAGTTTTTATTTTATTATCCATTCACAACTTGTTATGTTTTTGGATATTTTATCAACTTAATTCTTAATCAGATAAATTTAGTGCTCCCTGAGGACAATACACGTATTATCACTATACTGAAACGAGTTAATCCTTTGCAGTAGCATCAAAAGGTTAACAATGTACAAAACCATTTTTCACAAATCGTGTACTTACACTTGAAGAATATGGTGTTTTTTGAACTAAATAAAAACGCGATTTCTGTATTACATAAATCATTTGCAGTTTTCTGTAAGCAATGTCTTATTAACTTTGAATTTCATAATTCAACTTTTAAAAAAATATTTTTAAAATTACAACAGTTTTTTTAGATATCGCATACTTATACCCTTGAAAAATTTGGTGTTTTTCGAAATAAAAATGAATACGGTTTTTTAGGTTACCTAAATTATTTTTACACTTTTGAAAATAACATGCTATTTACTTTGAAGTTCCTAACTCAATTTATATAATTTTTTATATTTTTTAAATAGTAACTATTTTTTAAGAGATCATATACTATATACACTTAAAAAATATGATGTTTTTTGATAAAAATATAAATAGGGTGTTTTAAATTAGCTAGATTATTTAAGGCTTTCGTAAAACAATGTACTATTCATTTTGAAATTTCAGGGTTAATTTAAATATTTTTTAAAATTTTTTAAATTTGCAAAATGTTTTTTTAGAAATTGTGTACTATATACTTGAAGAATAAGGTGTTTTTTGAAATAAAAATGAAAAATCATTTTCTAAATTATCTAAATTGTTTGAAGCTTTCATAATGCAATGTATTATTCACTTTGAAGATTCTATTTCATTTTAAACTATTTTTTATATTTTTAAAATAACAATAGTTTTTCGAAATGAAAATGAATAGGGAATTTTTATATTACCTAAGCTATTTGAAACTTTCTAAAATCAATGTATTTTTCATTTTGAAGTTTCTAACTCAATTTACATTATTTTTTTTTAAATTGCAACATTTTTTTTCAAAAATTGTGTGCTATACACTTTAAAAATATTGTGTATTTTGAAATAAAAATGAAAATGTTTTTTTTAATTACTTAAATTATTTGAAATTTTTTTGAAAACAATTTCTTATTCACTTTGATGCTTCCATCTAAATTTACATAAATTTTAATATTTAGAATTGCAATAGTTTTTTGTTACAAATCGTACACTATACACAAAAAGAATATGGAATTTTTTTAACTAAAAATAAAAATGCGATTACTAAATTATTTGCAGTTTTCTATAAACAATGTCTTATTCACTTTGAATATCCTAATTCAATTTAAAGGCATTATATTTTTAAAATTATAACATTTTTTTTTCGATATCGCATACTTATACCCTTGAAAAATATGGTGTTTTCCGAAATAAAAATGAATATGATTTTTTAGGTTACGTAAATTATTTTTACCTTTCTAAAAACAACATATAATTCTCTTTGAAGTTTTTAGCTCAATTTATATAATTTTTTATATTTTTAAGAGATCGTGTGTTAAACACTTAAAAAATATGGTGTTTTTTAATATAAAAATGAACATGGTGTTTTTAAATTACCTAAATTATTTAAGTCTTTTGTAAAAAAATATAATTTTCATTTTGGAGTTTCAAGGTTAATTTAAATATTTTTTTAAAATTTTGAAATTTGCAATAATTTTTTTAGAGATTGTGTACTATACACTTGAATAATATGGTGTTTTTCGAAACAAAAATGAAAAATCATTTTTTAAATTACTTAAATTGTTTGAAGCTTATATAATACAACTTCTTATTTACTTTGAAGAATCTATGTCATTTTACATATCTTTTTATATTTTTAAAAAAATAATAGTTTTTAAAAGATCGTGTACTGTACATTTGAGAAAAAGGTGTGTTTTCTGAAATGAAAATGAATGGTGTATGTTTACATTACCTATGTTGTGAACTATGTTGTGAACTAACACAAACTAAAGAGAATATAAAATAAAGTAAAGAGAAGACAAGAGTAGAGAGGAAGAGGGAATATTGTTCATTATATTTCATCATTACAATAGAGTCCTATTTATAGGCATGTATCACACACCTTAGGAGACAATACACATAATGAGGAGTCAATACACATAATGGGTAATAACATTAGGAGTTATAAGAAATGCTTAGGATCCCTTTGTAGCATAGGATCCCTTGGTGAACTTGAAGGTGGACACCCATTTTATAACTTATTCATAACACTCCCCTTTGGATGTCCATGACTTTAGAATGTGTCTCGTTAAAACCTTATTAAGAAAAACCCAGTGGGAAAAACCTTAGTGAAGGAAAAGAGTACATCATTCTTTTAAAATGTCATCAGATACTGTCTCATTAAAAACCTTGCAAGGAAAAACCCAATGGGATAAAAAACCTTAGCGAAGGGAAAAAGAGTACAGTCAATATTTATTTCTCCCCCTCATTTAGACCTTCGTTTCTAAGACAACGAAGTCCAATCTTTCTTACTAGTGGTTCAAAAACTTTAGTTGGCAATGACTTTGTAAAGATGTCTGCCAAGTTGTCACATGAGCGAATTTTCTCAACCTTTATTTCACCATCCTTTATAAGATCATGAGAATAAAAGAATTTTGGTGAAATGTGTTTTGTTCTATCTCTCTTGATATATCCTTCTTTCATCTGGGAAATACATGCAGCATTATCTTCGTATAAGATCGTTGGAGTCAATATTCTGGAAGACAAACCACAAGTGTCTTGCACATGTTGAATCACAGATCTCAGCCAAACACATTCTCGACTCGCTTCATGTAATGCTATAAGTTCCGCATGATTGGAAGATGTGGATCCTTCAGTTTGTTTCGTGGATCGCCATGAAATGGCTGTACCACCATGTGTAAACAAGTATCCTGTCTGTGAACGACCTTGATGAGGGTCAGACTTATATCCAGTATCTGCATAGCCAATTAAGTCTGACTTAGACTTATTCGAGAAAAATAAGCCCATATCCATTGTACCTTTAAGGTAGCGAAGTATGTGCTTAACACCATTCCAATGCCTTCTTGTAGGACAAGAACTATATCTTGCTAGTAAATTAACAGCAAATGCTATATCAGGTCGAGTATGACTAGCAAGGTACATTAGTGCCCAATTGCACTAAGATAAGGTACTTCAGGACCAAGTAATTCTTCATCATTTTCTCGAGGTCTAAAAGGATCTTTGTTCACATCAAGTGACCTTACAACCATTGGGGTGCTCAATGGATGTGATTTGTCCATATAAAACCGTTTTAATACCTTTGCTGTATAAGCCTTTTGATGCATTAAAATTCCATCATTCAAATGTTCAAGCTGTAATCCAAGACAAAACTTTGTCTTTCCCAAATCCTTCATCTCAAATTCATCCTTTAAGCAATTTACAGCTTTTGGAACCTCTTCAGGAGTCCCAATAATATTTATATCATCAACATATACAGCAATTATGACAAATTCTTTGCCAGATCTTTTTATAAAAATACATGGACAAACTGGGTCATTCTTATATCCTTTCTTCAATAGATATTGATTAAGGCGATTATACCACATACGTCCAGATTGCTTTAGTCCATAAAGAGATTTATTTAATTTAATTGAATAATTCTCTCGAGAACTTGACTTATATGCTTCAGGTAAATGAAATCCTTCAGGTAGTTTCATATAAATATCATTTTCAAGTGAGCCATACAAATACGCCGTAACAACATCCATTAGGCGTAAATCAAGCTTTTCGCGTACTGCTAAACTGATTAAGTACCGAAAAGTAGTTGCATCCACCACAAGCGAGTATGTTTGCTCAAAATCAATACCAGGTCTTTGTGAAAATCCTTGAGCAACAAGTCGTGCTTTGTATCTCACAATTTCACCTTTTTCATTCCTTTTCCGCACAAAAACCCATTTGTATCCAACCAGCTTTACGCCTTCGGGTATGCGTACCACGGGACCAAAAACTTCGCGTTTTTCAAGCGAGTTCAGTTCTGCTTTCATGGCATCTTTCCACTTTGGCCAATCATTTCTTTGTGCACATTCTTTAACAGATTTCGGTTCTTGATCCTCATCATCATTTATTGATTCAAGCGCTATTTTGAATGCAAAAATATCATCGACTTCAATTTCATGTCGATTCCATTGTATTCCATCCATGACATAATTTATTGAGATCTCAGTATTTTCAATAATTTCAGGTACCTGAGTTTCTTTTGAAATTGAAATATCAATTATGTCCGAGGATTCTTCAGGAACCTCTATGTCCTCAATTCGACCATCTTCTTTCTTATTTCTTTTTCTTTTCCGAGGATTTTTATCTTTGGAACCAATAGGTCTGCCACGTTTCATTTTGGCTTCAGACTCATTTGCAACTTTAAATTGCCCAACAGAGACATCAATCTTTATTGGAGTATTAGCAGCTGGCACATATGATTTAGTTACTCCTTTTGGGTCAGTAAATGCATTTGGTAATTTGTTAGCCAAACTTTGCAAATGAATTATCTTTTGAACTTCTAGTTCACATTGTTTTGTACGAGGATCAAGATGAGATAAAGATAATTCATGCCAACTTATCTTTTTATCCAACTGCTTAGTTTCTCCCCCTAATGTTGGAAAAACAGATTCATCAAAATGGCAATCAGCAAAACGAGCTGTGAATAAATCTCCCGTCAATGGCTCAAGATATTTTATTATGGACGGAGATTCATAGCCAATATATATTCCCAACCTCCTTTGAGGACCCATCTTTGTGCGTTGTGGTGGAGCAATTGGAACATATACCGCACTTCCAAATATTCTTAGATGGGAAATATTTGGTTCCTAACCAAAAACCAATTGTAAAGGGGAGTACTCATGATAACTTGTAGGCCTGATGCGAACAAGTGCTGCTGCATGCAATATTGCATGTCCCCAAGCAGAAACGGGAAGTTTTGATCTCATTAGCAATGGTCTTGCAATTAATTTTAGACGCTTGATGAATGATTCTGCAAGCCCATTTTGAGTATGAATATGTGCTATTCAACATCAATTCCAATTGACATACAATAGTCATTGAAAGCTTGAGATGTAAATTCACCAGCATTATCAAGGCGAATTTTCTTAATTGGATAATCAGAAAAATGTGCTCTCAAACGAATTAGTTGAGCTAGTAATCTCGCAAACGCCTGGTTGCGAGTGGACAATAAGCAAACATGTGACCATCTAGTTGACGCATCAATCAAAACCAAAAAGTATCTAAATGGTCCACATGATGGATGTATAGGTCCACAAATATCACCTTGAATGCGTTCTAAAAAATTGAGAGATTCACTTCCAATTTTTGTAGGTGATGGTCGAATAATTAATTTTCCTTGAGAACAAGCAGCACATAGGAAATTATTCGATTGAAGAATCTGCTGGCTCTTCAAATTGTGCCCACAAGAGTTTTTAATTATTTTTTGCATCATAATTGATCCAGGATGGCCTAATCGTTCATGCCAAGTAACAAATGCACTTTTTTCCCTAAACTTCTGGTTTACTATAGCATTTGTTTCTATTATACTAATTTTTGTGTAGTACAAACCGGAAGAAAATGAAGGTAATTTTTCCAATATACATTTCTTATTTGAAATGTTTTGAGTGATGTAAAGACACTCAATATTTCCTTCATTTGTTGTCTCAATATGATATCCATTTTTGCGAATATCCTTAAAACTCAATAGATTTCTTTGAGACTTTGGAGAATATAAGGCACTCTCAATGTGCAATTTTGTTCCTCCAGGTAACAAAATATTAGCTCTTCCGGAGCCTTCAATTATATTTGCACTACCAGATATAGTACTAACATTGGCGTCTTGCATCATTAAATTATAAAAATACTTCTTATTTTTAAGAATAGTATGCGTTGTTGCGCTGTCTGCAAGACATATATCTCCATTATGGATGCGGTCATTCATTCTTCATAAAATAAAATAAGATTGAATTAACGAGTGAACACAACTAAAAATAACAATAAATAATAAACTGAAATTAAAACCCAAAATTTTATTGCTTCCATAGAAATTGAGAAATACATCAAAGAAAAATTAAAAAAAAAAAACTGGAAATACATAAAAATTCACTAATATGAAAATAAAAGCATTTTATTTTTGGACACCTCCATCTCCAATAAGGTGGTCAATTTTTCCTTCTGGATGAGCAAAGAAATCACCAATTTCCAAGTGAGTAACATCCATTTGATCATCATCAAAATCATCATCATCTATACTAACAAAATTAGTCTCTATTCCTTTCCCTTTATTTTTAAGGGACTCTTGGTATAGATCAATAAGATGCTTTGGTGTACGGCAAAGACGAGCCCAATGGCCTTGGCTACCACAACGATGACAAACATTTTTTGTATGCTCGCTTTTCACACCCTTTGCCTTTTCATTCTTTCCACTATTTTTCCACTTCTGGTGGGAAAATTTAGAATTATTACCACGACCATAACCACGCCCACGTCCACGTCCACGGCCATTATTTCGGCCGCGACCACGACCATTATTTTGTCTTTGGTCATGTGATGCAACATTCACTTCTGGGATAGTGAATATATAACATATGTTCTTCAAATATTAAATATTAAATGATATTATTTCAATTATTCCATTTAAAATATATTTTGGTTATGAATTTCTGTCCATAATAAAATATCTTGAGCCATTGACGGGAGATTTATTCACAGCTCGTTTTGCTGATTGCCATTGTGATGAATCTATATTCCCAACATTAGGGGGAGAAACTAAGCAGTTGGATAAAAAGATAAGTTGGCATGAATTTCTTTCAATACTAATTAAAAGTGAAAATATCATTTAATAGAATTTAGAATTTGAATAATAAACCAAACATAAATATAATTGGAATAACATATTTAAATATTCAGCAACTAATCATAAATTTACCATTCAATTTTATTAGTCTTCCACTAAGGCAATTCTAACGGCCAGTTCGGAGACAAGTATATATTTTAAATAGTTAGAAACATAAAACAAATTTGCTAGAATATAAATGTTAGAGACAAAAAGTAGAAGTAAAAAGAAAAGCCGGAGCGCGGTAGACTAGTCAGGACCGGCTTGAGAAGGAAGAGAGAGTTAAGGTTAGATTCTAGAAATTAAAAGTTTAGAAGTTAAGCCGTTCTTACTCTAGATCCCAACATACCTTTTCACCAGAGCTTTCGTGCTGATAACGTGTTGTGAACTAACACAAACTAAAGAGAATATAAAATAAAGTAAAGAGAAGACAAGAGTAGAGAGGAAGAGAGAATATTGTTCATTATATTTCATCATTACAATAGAGTCCTTATCACACACTTTAGGAGACAATACACATAATGAGGAGTCAATACACATAATGGGTAATAACATTAGGAGTTATAAGAAATGCTTAGGATCCCTTTGTAGCATAGGATCCCTTGGTGAACTTGAAGGTGGACATCCATTTTATAACTTATTCATAACAACCTAAACTATTTGAAGCTTTGTAAAAATAATGTATTTTTCATTTTGAAGTTTCTAACTTAATTTAAATTATTTGTTATATTTTAAAATTGCAACATTTTCTTTTAGAAATTGTCTACTATACACTTGAAGAATATTGTGCTTTTCAAAATAAAAATGAAAATGTGTTTTTTAAATTACTTAAATTTTTTGATGTTTTTTATAACAATTTCTTATTCACTTTGAAACTTCTAGCTCAATTTACATAATTTTCAATATTTTAAAATAGCAATAGTTTGTTTTACAAATAGTGCACTATATACTTGAAGAATATGGTGTTTTTAGAACTAAAAAAAAAACACGAAATCTAAATTACATAAATTATTTGGAGTTTTTCTGTAAGCAATTGATTATTCACTTTGAATATCCTAATTAAATTTAAAAATATTATATTTTAAAAATTGCAACATTTTTTTTATATCGCATACTTATACCCTTGAAATATATGGTGTTTTTGAAATAAAATGGTTTTTTAGGTTACCTAAATTATTTTTACGTTTTTGAAAACAATGTGCTATTCACTTTGACGTTTCTAAATCAATTTATATAGTTTTTTATATATTTAAAATAGTAACTTTTTTTAAGAGATCGTGTACTATACACTCTAAAAATATGGTATTTTTTGATAGAAAAATGAGTAGGGTGTTTTCAAATTACCTCAATTATTCAAGCTTCCATATTGCAATGTATTATTCACAATGAAGATTCTATGCCATTTTACATAATTTTTTATATTGTTAAAAAAAGAATAATTTTTAAAAGATTGTGTACTATACTTGGGATAAAGGGTGTTTTTCAAAATGAAAGTGAATAGGATATTTTTACATTACCTAAACTATTTGAAGCATTCTAAAAACAATGTATTTTTCATGTTGAAATTTTTAACTCAATTTATATTATTCTTTATATTTTAAAATTGCAACATTTTCTTTTAGAAATTGTATACAGTACACTTGAAGAATATTGTTCTTTTTGAAATAAAAATGAAAATGTGTTTTTAAATTACTTAAATTATTTGAAGTTTTTTTTAAATAATTTCTTCATCATTTCTAAACTTCTTGCTCAATTTACATAATTTTAAATATATTAAAATTGCAATAATATTTTCTAGAAATCGTGCACAATACACTTCGAGAATATGATGCTTTTTGAACTAAAAATAAAAATGTGATTTCTAAATTACATAAAATATTTGCAGTCTTCTATAAGCAATGTCTTATTCCCTTTAAATATCCTAATTCAATTTGAAAAAAAAAAATTTAAAATTGCAACAGTTTTTTAGATATCGCATACTTATACCCTTAAAAATATGGTGTTTTTCGAAATAAAAATAAAAACAGTTTTCTAGGTTAGCTGAAGTATTTTTACCTTTCTTAAAACAACGTTTAATTCTCTTAGAAGTTTTGAGCTCAATTGATATAATTTTTTCTATTTTTAAAGTAGTAACTAGTTTTTAAGAGATCATGTACTATATACTTGAAAAATTGGATGCTTTTTATATAAAAATGAGTAGAGTGTTTTTAAATTACCTAAATTTTTTAAGGCTTTCTTAAAATAATATACTATTCATTTTTATGTTTCATGGTTAATTTAAATATTTTTAAATTTGCAATAGTTTTTTTAGAGACTGTGTTCTATACACTCGAAGAATAAGGTATTTTTGGAAATAAAAATGAAACATAATTTTTAAATTATCTAAATTATTTGAAGCTTTCCTACTGCAATGTATTATTCACTTTGAAGATTCCATGTCATTTTATAGAATTGTTTATATTTTAAAATAGAAACAATAGTTTTTAAGAGATCGTGTACTATACACCTGAGAAAATATGAGTTTTTTGAAATGAAAATGAATTGGGAATTTTTACATTACCTAAACTATTTAAAACTTTGTAAAAACAATGTATTTTTCATTTTGAAGTTTCTAATTCAATTTATATTTTGTTTAATATTTGCAACATTTTCTTTCAGAAATATTGCACTATACACTTGAATAATATTGTGCTTTTCGAAATAAAAATGAAAAACATGTTTATTAGATTAATTAAATTTTTTGAAGTTTTTTTTAAAATAATTTCTTATTCACTTAGAAGCTTCTAGCTCAATTTACATATTTTTTTATTTTTTTAAATTGCAATAGTTTGTATTAGAAATCGTGCACTATACACTTAAAGAATATGACATTTTTATAACTAAAAACAAAAACACGATTTCTAAATTACATGAATTATTTGTAGTTTTCTGTCACCAATGTCTTATTCACTTTCAATATCCTAACTCAATTACACAACATTGTATTTTTAAAATTGCACCAGTTTTTTTAGATATCGCATACTCATACCCTTGAAAAATATAGTGTTTTTCCAAAGAAAAATGAATACGGTTTTATAGTTTACCAAAATTATTTGAAACTCTCTGAAAACAACGTATAATTCACTTTGAAGTTTCTAGCTCATATTATATAATATTTTATATTTTTAAAATAGTAAATATTTTTTAAGATATCGTGTACTATACACTTGAAAAATAGAGTGTTTTTTGATATAAAAATGAATAAGGTGGTTTTAAATTACCTAAATTATTTAAGGCTTTTGTATATAATGTAGTATTTATTTTGAAGTTTCAAGGTTAATTAAAATATATTTTTAAAAATTATTGAATTTGCAACAGTTTTTTTTTAAGAGATTGTGTTTAATACACTTGAAGAATAAGGTTTTTTTCGAAATAAAAATGAAAAATTGTTTTCTAAATTTTCTAAACTGTTTGAAGCTTTCATAATTCAATGTATTATATGCTTTGATAATTCTTTGTCATTTTACATTATTTTTTAAAGTTTTTTAATAAAATAATAGTTTATAAGAGAACATGTACTATACACTTGAGAAAAAGAGTGTTTTTTAAAATGAAAATGAATAGGATATTTTTACATTATCTAAACTATTTGAAGCTTTCTAAAAATAATTTATTTTTTATTTTGAAGTTTCTAAATCAGTTTACATTTTTTTTATATTTTAAAATTTCAACATTTTCTTTTAGAAATTGTGTACTATAAGCTTGAAGAATACTGTGCTTTTCGAAATAAAAATGAAAATGTGTTTTTTAAATTACTTAAATTATTTGAAGTTTTTTTATAAACAATTTCTTATTCACTTTGAAGCTTCTAGCTCAATTTACATAATTTTCAATATTTTATAATTGCAATAGTTTTTTTATAAATCGTACACCACTTGAAGAATATGGTGTTTTAACTAAAAATAAAAACGCGATTTCTTAATTACATAAATTATTTGCAGTTTTCTGTAAGCAATGTCTTATTCAGTTAGATTATCCTAATTCAATTTTTTTAAAAAAAATATTATTAAAATTGCAACAGGTTTTTTTTAGATATCGCATACTTACACCCATGAATAATTTGATGTTTTTCGAAATAAAAATGAATACAGTTTTTTAGGTTACATAAATTATTTTTACCTTTCTAAAAACAACTTGCTATCCACTTTGAAGTTTCTAGCTCAATTTATATAATTTTTATATTTTTTAAATAGTAACTATTTTTAAGAGATCGTGTACTATACACTTGAAAAATATAATGTTTTTTATATAAAAATGAATAGGGTATTTTTAAATTAGCTAAATTATTTAAGGCTTCTGTAAAAGAATGTACGATTCATTTTGAAGTTTCATGGTTAATTTAAATATTTTCTAAATTTTTAAAATTTGCAACAGTTTATTTAGGGATTGTATACTATACAGTTGAACAATAAGGTGTTTTTCGAAATAAAAGTGAAAAATCATTTTCTAAATTACCTAAATTGTTTGAAGATTTCATAATGCAATGTATTATTCACTTTTAAGATTCTATGTCATTTTACATTATTTTTATATTTTTAAAAAAATAGTTTTTAAGAGATCGTGTACTATACACTTGAGAAAAATGGTATTTTTCGAAAAGAAAATGAATAGGGTATTTTTACATTACCTAAACTTTTTGAAATTTTATAAAACCAATGTATTTTTCAATTTGAAGTTTCTAACTCAATTTACATTATTTTTATACTTTAAAATTGCAACATTTTCTTTCAGAAATTGTGTACACTTGAAGAATATTGTGCATTTTTAAATAAAATAAAAATGAGTTTTTTAAATTACTTAAATTATTTGAAGTTTTTTTGAAAATAATTTCTTATTCACTTTGAAGCTTCCATCTCAATTTACATAAATTTTAATATTTTAAAATTGCAATAGTTTTTTTAACAAATCGTGCACTATACACTTGAAGAATATGATATTTTTTGAACTAAAAATAAAAACACGATTTCTAAATTACAAAAATTATTTGAAGTTTTCTATAAACAATGTATTATTCACTTTGATTATCCTAATTCAATTTAAAAGCATTATATTTTTAAAATTGCAAAAGTTTTTTTAGATATCGCATAATTGTACTCTTGAAAAATAAGGTGTTTTTCGGTATAAAAATGAATACGGTTTTTTAGGTTACCAGAATTATTTCTACCTTTTTGAAAATAAAGTATAATTATCTTTGAAGTTTCTAGTTCAATTTATAAATTTTTTATACTTTGAAAGTAGAAACTATTTTTTAAGAGATCATGTACTATAAAGTTGAAAAATAGGGTGTTTTTTTTATATAAAAATGATGAGGGTGTTTTAAAATTATCTAAATTATTTAAGTATTTCATAAAACAATGTACTATTTATTTTGAATTTTCAAGGTCAATTTAAATATATTTTAATTTTTTTAAAATTTGCAACTGTTTTTTTAGAGATTATGTACTATACACTTGAAGAATAAGGTGTTTTTCGAAATAAAAATAAAAAATCATTTTCTATACTACCTAAATTGTTTGAACTTTCATAATGCAATATATTATTCACTTTGAAGATTTTATGTCATTTTACATTATTTTTTATATTTTAAAAAAAAAACAATAGTTTTAAAAGATCGTGTTATACACTTGAGAAAAAAGGGTGTTTTTCGAAATAAAATGAATAGGATATTTTTACATTACCTAAAATATTTGAAGTATTCTAAAAATAATGTATTTTTCATTTTTAAGTTTCAAACTCAATTTACGTTATTTTTTATATTTTAAAAATGCAACATTTTCTTTTAGAAATTGTGTATTATAATATAAACTTGAAAAATATTGTACTTTTTGAAATAAATATGAAAATGTGTTTTTTAAATTATTTAAATTATTTGAAGTTTTTTTAAAACAATTTATTAATTCGCCTTGAAGCTTCTAGCTCAATTTACATAATTTTCAATATTTTAAAATTGCAATATACAAAAATAAAATTACATAAATATTTTAAAATTGCATATACATAAATAAAACACGATGTCTAAATTACATAAATAATTTAAAATTTTTTGTAAGCAATGTCTTATTCACTTTGAATATCCTAATTCAATTTTTTAAAAAAAAAAATTAAATTGCAACATTTTTTTTAGATATCGCGTAATTATACCCTTGAAAAATATGGTGTTTTTCAAAATAAAAATAAATACAATTTTTTAGGTTACGTAAACTATTTTTACCTACCAACCGAATACTTCATTAATTAGCTTGTGGCTTCAAAAATGATTATAGAGGATCTACGGGTATGGTGATCTGACTGAAGGGTCCTGAATGGAGGGGGCGTATGACATTAGGTGAATAATTATTTAACAACGACAAAACTAGACTTCAACCTGGGTTCAAGTAATTTATAGGCAAATCTTAGTGACAACATTTCTTCTCGATGGTGAAAGGACTTATAATTTTGATGGCGTTGAAGAGGTTGGAAGACGTGTCACTCCCTTTTGCAATGATATTTGAACTGTCATAGAGAGACTAAAAGGGTTTGTTGGGACTTCCCATAATAATTAGTATTAGTTTGTGTAAGAAAAGAAAAATGTCTCATCTGCAATCCAAGGAAAAATGGATACAAGCAATTGATAATTGATGGGATTAAGGTTCATGGAGCCTGAGGCTGATGATAGAAATTTATCAAAGACAGTAAGAAATTATAAGAACTCAGGGAGATCCAAACTTCAAAGGAATCTAGACTTCAAGTCTTGTATAAAAGATAGAGAAGGCCCTTTTCCAGCTTCTAGCTAAACTTCACGGAATGATCTAAGTGAACATCGAGGTACATTCTAACTTGGTACTTTCTCTCATCTTGTGATTTGGATTCGTTGAGTACAAAAAGTGCACCATAAGACTTTTAGAACGCGACCTAAGACATCGTTAAAACTTTGTTAAAATTATTGGAATAAGTTTAACTCGAATCGTAAATAATCACGATAAGGTTAAAGATTTATTTGCGTGGAACCATCAAGGCTAATGATTACAATACGAACGTAGTACGCCAAGAGATTTTCTGTGACTCTACGAGATATTCCAATCGAGGTTCTTAGAATAAGGCTGAGTATACCTTTAGCATGAATCCCAATTGAATAGTGTTGATAATTTATAATGTCACTATTATTTCTTTAAAACGAAGCCCGATCATAAAAATTGAAACTATCGAGATTTTTCTAAGTAGCTCTTAATGGGAATTGATTGAGAATCTGAGTGGGAGGTATTCCTTAAAGATTGAAATCTCGATGAATAGTTTTTTCATGGTCCCTCATAAAAATATGGAGCTTAAGGAATTTAAGTCCCAAAGGAAACTTAAACGGAAGAAAAATGGGATGAAGTTCCTCATGCTTTCGTGACGTGGTCTATTTCAATACTTAACCCATAGTCCCTTGCGTACATTTCCCTATCACGAATTCAAATAGGAAATATATAACTCCCTCACTTGTTGTCACGAGATTACCACTACCAGACTTCCTAAGTCCTTTCTGCCTCTTGGCTTTCTTACCAAAGGCCCTTACATTCCTAATCACTACACCTACTCAGGGATAATTAAGCTTTGAAAAATCCAACTCCACATAATCTTCACACTCATTCCACTACCTACTCTAAAAGGCTAGCCACATTTATCCCTAAAATGTATTCTACTTAGTACTCATTCTAGGCTAGTGACTTGAATCCATTGGTTACGGATGCATCAATGCCATGACTAAGGTACTGACTGGCCAGGTCCAATATCTTACATTCATAAACACCAGTACACCTTTATCCCAATGTCTCATCATTTTCCATGAGAGATACTAAAAGAACAATCCTAAGGGTCGTTCCTATCCATTAGTAGTCATAACTTCTACTCTCATACACCAATATTTAATTGATTAGACTAAATATTAGCTGCACGTTCATTTGAAGCTTATTATGACATGGCTAATAGATATGTTCAGAATATTAATTGTTCATCTGACTATCAACTCATTATCATCGCAATCCGATGGATCAAACTGCTCTGATACCATAAATGTAACACCTTAATTTTTGAGTCTGTTTTTTTAAAACACTAACAGAAACTAAATTCTAATTTACAACAATTAGTGATAATAATTACAATCCTTTCAATTTATACGAATTCCTATACAGCTGAACAAATTAACATATGAACTTGAGACTTATGTTCACCATGTGTGGCTATACCTAAGAAAAGCCCACAATTCGTCATATCTGTGGCTTTCGCTTCATAATCTTCTCATACCTGCGATATGGTAACTGTAAGTTATATGTAAACATATAACTGAGTAACCCCCGGCATTTTTGAAAACATTTTTATACCATATCACAGCCTGTCTAACTGGAAAACACCCCATATAATACCTAACACACAATTCAATCCAATGCAACATATTCAAACATAATGCATGCAATGACAACTATAAATGTATGCATGCCATGATCTTTCATTATCATACTTGTTTCATTTTGTTTCTTTAGTCTTGGAAGCCTCGTGCACAAGACTTCTCCATAGGCGCATGGCAGCCACGCGTATTTGAGCTCAATCATGGACCACGGCAAGCGTCCCTACCGTGATCAACTGTCGGGCTATCTTGACCCCGTTCATTGGGAATAGCCCAGGACTTCCTTACCCGTTCATTGGAATAGTCCTTTCTTTCGGGTCATCTGCCCAGTCACAGGGCAAACCTACTAGTTCAGCCCATCTTACCCCGTTCATTGGGAGACCCTACATTCTCAATCTTTTCTTGCTTGTCCGCTTGCCCAGTGTCTGACCGGTGGAACTCAACCCACTTACTCAACATCCGTTGAAGGGGGAAAGCTTAAACTTGTCTTTAAATTTCATTTTCATTTCACATCAAATATTATCATGCATTTCACATTCAACTCATATCATTTACATTCAACATTCATCATTCATGACATTACAATTTCATTAATCATTAATTAAAGCACTTGCCATCCATGTCATAACAGTATACTTATCATAATCATTTAATTTCATTTTACAAATTATCATCCATTTTCATTCAACATTCATCTATACATTTTCAAGATTCTTTTTATGGTTTTTCAAGACATTACAACCTAATTTAATCATTATTACCCTAGAAATAAGCTACTTGAAGGGTATATTGCATTTTGGAAGTGAAAACAAAGGGTCTTATTCTGGGTCATTTTCGCCCCCGCTAAAAATCTCGCCGCCGCGAAAATTTTCGCTGCTGCGAATTCAGCACAGAATCATTTTTTTCTGCAACGCGCTCAGTTGGTATTTTGGCCATAACTTGAGTTGTAGACCTCAAAATTGAGTGAAACAAAAAGAATTTGAAAGCTAAGAGGATTATCTACAACTCTTGTGAGGACCAAAAAACCCAGTTCTAAAAATGTAATTGTCAAAAACAGCCATCTTTAACAGGGATGTACACTTAACAGAACAGACATTTCAATACAAACCCTGTCTCAGTAATTTGGACACAACTAGAGTTTTACACCTCCAACTTGAGTGAAACCAAAAGAATTTGAAAGGTTAGAGGATTGTATACAACTCTTGTGAAGACCATAATTGCAAAATCTGATGAAAGATTATTCGAAATTCACACCCAAGTTACTGCAGAAAACTCACATTTTCATCCAAAATTCACCATGTTTTCGAACAAAGTCACATGACTCAAATTCAGGACCAAGCACACAAAATTTTAACATCAAGCAAGGTTCCAAATCAAAAATTTCACCAAAGGAATTCTCAATTCAACCAAAACACATATCCACACCAAGATTCTACAATAACACATATTCACAACCAAACTATTGAGTCAAGGGCATTGTATCCATTCACATATGG
Organism: Cyamopsis tetragonoloba; assembly: GCA_037177725.1. NCBI lineage: Eukaryota > Viridiplantae > Streptophyta > Magnoliopsida > Fabales > Fabaceae > Cyamopsis > Cyamopsis tetragonoloba. The sequence goes on along the minus strand of CM074120.1, from coordinate 33,744,112 downwards.
TTAAATGCAATTCAAGCACAAAACACTTATTCAACTTGTTCAATTCCAAGAACATCAACTTATTATACAAAATCACAACATGCATTCAACTAGACCTACATCAATTTCATATCCTAGCTATAAGAGTCAACTAGAGTCCTACATTTCTACACATGCAGTTCCATTCCCTTATTCTCCTAACAGTTCTAAGTTCAATCACCAAGGTTGGGGTTCATTGGGGTTACCTTTGTCTTCAAGTCCCAAATTTCCACTTTCCCCCAATCTTCAAATCTTCAAACCTTTTGAAACTTGAACTCTACAATTTTCCACCTCCAAATTAGTACACAACCTCACCTAACTCAAAATCTTGAGTTGCATGTGAAATTAAAGGTGTTGGGGTTCATTTTCTAGAGAGAGAAGTGAGTGAAGAAAGGAGAGGGAAAATGGTTACATGTGGCTCACCTTGGTTTCCCTTGACGCCCAAGAGCTTGAGATGATGATTTGAGTCTTGAAATGGAAAGATTGAAGAAGAATGTTTGGATTTTGGGGGTTTGGAGGCTTTGTCCTATGAGAGAAAATAAAGAAGATGAGGTTGGGTGTGTGAGAGTGAATGGGAGGCGTGGGAGAGGAAGGAAGGAGAAGAGGGGTTTTTGTCAAAATTTAGCAACTCATGAGAATTGCTACTAAGTCCTCCTCCACAAGTTTTAAAATTGCAATTTAGTCCCTCCTCCTAATCCCTTAATAATTGTAACATAAGTCCTTAAATTCCCAATTTCTACTAAAAGAACCACAAATCATCATTTAGGAATTTTTGGGATGTTACATTTTTAACTAAAAATAAAAAAGTGATTTCTAAGTGACATAAATTATTTCCAGTTTTCTATAAGCAATGTCTTATTCTCTTTGAATATCCTAATTCAATTTTAAAAAAATATATTTATAAAATTTCAATAGTTTTTTTAGATATCACATACTTATACCCTTGAAAAATATGGTGTTTCTCGAAATAAAAATGAATACAGATTTTTTGGTTACCTAAATTACTTTTACCTTTCTGAAAATAACATATAATTCTCTTTGAAGTTTCTAGCTCAATTTATATAATTTTTTTTTGTTTTATACACTTGAAAAATATGGTGTTTTTTTATATAAAAATGTATAGAGTGTTTTGAAATTACCTAAATTATTTAAGGCTTTCGTAAAAAAATTTTATGTTCATTTTGAAGTTTCAAGGTTAATTTTAATATTTTTTAAAATTTTTAAATTTACAACAGTTTTTTTAGATATTATGTACTATACATTTGAAGAATAAGATGTTTTTCTAAATAAAAATGAAAAATTATTTTTTAATTTACCTAAACTATTTGAAGCTTTCATAATGCAATGATTTATTTACTTTGAAGATACTTTGTCATTTTACATAATTTTTTATACTTTTAAAAAAATAATTTTTAAGAGATCGTTACTATACACTTGAGAAAGAGGTTGTTTTTTGAAAATGAATAGGGTATTTTTACATGCATTACCTAAACTATTTGAAGCTTTCAAAAAACAATGTATTTTTCATGTTCAAGCTTCTTACCCAAATTTACGTTTTTTTTTTATATTTTAAAATTGCAACATTTTCTTTTAGAAATTATGACTATACACTTGAAGAATATTGTTCTTGTTGAAAAAAAAAATGAAAATGTGTTTTTAAACTACTTCAATTTTTTTATGTTTTTTTAAATAATTTATTATTCACTTTAAAGCTTCTAGCTCAATTTACATAATTTTCAATATTTTAAAATGACAGTTTTTTTTTTTTTACAAATCGGGCACTAAATATAAACTTGAAGAATATAGTATTTTTTGAATTAAAAATAAAAATATGATTTCTAAATAACATAAATTATTTTCAATTTTATGTAATAAATGTCTTATTCCCTTTGAATATCCTAATTCAATTATAAAAAATTATATTTTTAAAATTACAACATTTTTTTTAGATATCACATACTTATACCCTTGAACAATATGATGTTTTTTGAAATAAAAATGAATACGGTTTTCTAGGTTAGCTAAAGTATTTTTTTTCATTCTGAAAGCAACATATAATTCTCTTTGAAGTTTCTTGCTATATTTATATAATTTTCTATATTTTTTAAATAGTAACTATTTTTTAAGAGATCGTGCACTATACAATTGAAAAATAAGGTATTTTTTATATAAAAATGAATAAGGTGTTTTTATATTTCCAAAATTATTTAAAACTTTCGTAAAACAACTTAATATTCATTTTGAAGTTTCAAGGTTAATTTTAATATTTTTTAAAATTTTTAAATTTGCAACAGTTTTTTTGAGATTGTGTACTATACACTTCAAGAATAAGGTGTTTTTCAAAATAAAAATGAAAAATCATTTTTTAAATTACCTAAATTATTTGAAGTTTTCATAATACAATGATTTATTCACTTTGAAGATTCTATGTCATTTTGCATAATTTTTTATATTTAAAAAAAATTAATTTTTAAGAGATCGTGTACTTTACACATGAGAAAGAGGGTGTTTTTCAAAATGAAAATGAATAGGATATTTTTACATTTCCTAAACTATTTAAAGCTTTCTAAAAACAATATATTTTTCATGTTGAAGTTTCTAACTCAATTTATATTATCTTTTATATTTTAAAATTGCAACACTTGAAGAATATTGTTCTTTTTGAAATAATAATTAAAATGTGTTTTTAAATTACTTAAATTATTTGAACGTTTTTTAAAATAATTTCTTATTCACTTTAAAGCTTATAGCTCAATTTACATAATTTTCAATATTTTAAAATTGCAATAAGGTGTTTTTAAATTATCAAAATTATTTAAGACTTTCGTAAAACGGTTTAATATTCATTTTGAAGTTTCAAGGTTAATTTTAATATTTTTTTAAAATTTTTAAATTTGCAACAATTTTTTTGAAATTGTGTACTATACACTTGAAAAATAAGCTGCTTTTTGAAATAAAAATGAAAATGTGCTTTTAAATTTACTTAAATTATTTAAATTTTTTTGAAAACAATTTCTTATTCACTTTGAAGCTTCTAGCTCAATTTACATAATTTTATATATTTTAAAATTGCAATAGTTTTTCTTACAAATAATGCACAACACACTTGAAGAATATGGTGTTTTTTGAACTAAAAAATAAAAATGCGATTTGTAAATTACATAAATTATTTGCAATTTTTTTTAAGCAATGTCCTATTCATTTTGAATATCCTTACTCAATTTTAAAAAAATGATATTTTCAAAATTACAAAAGTTTTTTTAGATATCGCATACTTATACCCTTGAAAAGTAGTTTTTCTACCATAAAAATGAATATGGTTTTTTAGGTTACCTAAATTATTTGAAAATTTCTAAAAACAAAGTATAATTCTCTTTGAAGTTTCTAGCTCAATTTATATAATTTTTTATATTTTTAAAATAGTAACTATTTTTAAAAGACCATTTATTATATAAAAATGAATAGGGTGTTTTTAAATTACCTTAATTATTTAAGGCTTTCGTAAAACAATGTACTATTCAAGTTTAAAGGCTAGGTTAAATATTTTTTTAAACTTTTAAAATTTGCAACAGTTTTTTAGAGATTGTTTACTATACACTTGAAGAATAAGATGTTTATGCAAAAGAAAAATGAAAAATCATTTTTTATATTACTTAAATTATTTGAAGCTTTCATAATGAAATGTATTATTCACTTTGAAGATTCTATGTCATTTTACAAAATTTTTTATATTTAAAATAAAACAATAGTTTTTAAGAGATACTTGAGAAAAATGGTGTTTTTCGAAATGAAAATGAATAAGATATTTTTACATTACCTAAACTATTTAAAGCTTTTATAAAAATAATGTATTTTTTGTTTTGAATTTTCTAACTCAATTTACATTAATTTTTATATTTTAAAATTGCAACATTTTCTTTTAGAAATTGTATACTATACACTTGAAAAATATTGTGCTTTTCGAAATAAAAATAAAAATGTGCATTTTAAATTACTTAAATTATTTGGAAATTTTTTAAAATAATTTCTTATTCACTTTGAAGTTTCTAGCTCAATTTACATAATTTTATATATTTTAAAATTGCAATAGTTTTTTTTACAAATCGTGTACTATAAACTTAAAGAATATGATGTTTTTTGAACTAAAAATAAAAAAAGTGATTTCTAAATTACATAAATTATTTGCAGTTTTCTGTAAACAATGTCTTATTCTCTTTGAATATCCTAATTCAATTTTTAAAACAAAATTATATTTTTAAAATTGTAACATTTTTTTAGATATCACATACTTATAGCCTTGAAAAATATGGTGTTTCTCGAAATAAAAATGACTACAGTTTTTTTGGCTACCTAAATTACTTTTACTTTTTTGAAAATAACGTATAATTCTCTTTGAAATTTCTAGCTCAATTTATATAATTTTTTATATTTTTTAAATAGTAATAATTTTTAAGAGATCGTGTACTATATAAATAGGGTGTTTTTTGATATAAAAATGAATAGGGTGTATTGAAATTACCTAAATTATTTAAGGATTTTGTAAAATAATGTAATATTCATTTTGAAGTATCAAAGTTAATTTTAATATTTTTTAAAAATTTTATTTTTTCAACAGTTTTTTAATAGTTTCTATACTATACACTTGAAGAATAAGGTATTTTTCGAAATCAAAATGAAAAATCATTTTTTAAATTATCTAAATTATTTGAAGCTTTCATAATGCAATGATTTATTTACTTTGAAGATTCTATATGATTTTACATAATTTTTATATTTTTAAAAAACAATAAAAATTTTCGAGATCGTTACTATACACTTGAAAAAGAGGTTGTTTTTCGAAAATGAATAGGATATTTTTACATTACCTAAACTATTTAAAGCTTTCTAAAAACAATGTATTTTTCATGTTGAAGTTTCTATTCAATTTACATTATTTTTATATTTTAAGATTGAAAATTGTTTTTTTAAATTGTGTACTATACACTTGAAGAATATTGTTTTTTCAAAGTGATTAAGATATTTTTTTCAAAATGTTCCTAACAAAAAAGTATATTAAAACCTTGTTTTTATTTTATTTTTTAAAAAACACTATATTCTAAAAGTGAGAGTACACGATTTCTAAATTATTGTTACAATTTTTTTAAATATAATTTTTTTTCATAAATTGAGATAGAAACTTCAAAATGAATAAGACACTATTTTCAAAAAAAATTCTAATAATTTAGGCATATTAAAAATTTTATTTTCATTTTTATTTGAAAAATACTCTTTTTATCATGTGAGAGTACAAGATTTGAATAAAAAAAAACTTTTTCAATTTTTAAAATATAAAAAAATTAAAAGTTAAGCTCCAAGCTTCAATGTGAATAAGACAATATTTTTAAAAAAATTCTAATAATTTAGGTATATTAAAAGCTGTTTTGATTTTTATTTGAAAAACACTATAGTCTTTAAGTGATAGTACACGATTTCTAAAAAAATATTTTATTTTTAAAAATATAAAAAATAATCTAAATTGAGTTATAAACTTGAGAGTGAATAATATATTTTCAGTAGAAAATTATGTATTTGTATATATATATATATATATATATATATATATATATAGGTGTGACTATGGAGGCAATATTTTTAGTAGTTATGAAGTAATTTATCTCTGCTGAATAGCAATATTTTTAGTAGTTATGTAGTAATTTATCTCTGCTGAATACTCTAGACAAAAAAAAAGGTCTTAAATTTTTAGGGTGTTATATTGAAGTTTTTAACTTAATTTATATAATTTTTTATATCTTTAAATTTGCAACAGTTTCTAGAAATCGTGTACGATGCACTTGAAGAATATGGTGTTTTTAAATAAAAATCAAAATGCGATTTTTAATACACAAAAATTATTAGAAGCTTTTTGAAAACAATATTATTCAGGGTATTTTTTTGAATAAAAATAAAAAAGATATTTTTAATATACTAAAATTAATAGAAGCCATTTGAAAACAATGTTTTATTCATTTTGAAATTTCTAGCTCAATTTTTTTTGGACCTAATAAATTTATAAAAAAATTATATTTTTAAAATTCCAACAATATTTATAGAAATCGTGTACTCTCACTAGAAAAGTACATTGCTTTTCGAATAAAAAATAAAACACAATTTTTAAAATATCTTAATTATTAGAAGCTTTTTTGAAAATAATGTCTTATTCACGTTATAGTTTCTAGCTCGATTCACAAAAAAAAAAATTATATTTTTCAAACTGCAACAGATTTTTAGAGATCATCTACTATATATTTGAAAATAAAGTATTTTTCGAAATAAAAATAAAAACACAATTTTTAATTACCTTAACTATTTGAAGCATTCTAAAAAAATGTATTATTCACTTTGAAATTTCTAACACAATTTACATAACCTTTTTAATATTTTTAAAATTGCAACTATTTTTTAGAGATCATATACTATCCACTTGAAGAATAGGGTATTTTTCGAAATGAAAATTTTTAAATTAACAAAATTATTTTTTAGCTTTCTAAAAACAATGTATTATTCACGTTGAAGTTTAGAGTTCAATTTACATAATTTTTTATATTTTTAAAATTTGAAAAGTTTTTTGAGAAATCATGTACTATCACTTGAAGAATAGAGTATTTTCTAAATAAAAATTAAAACGCGATTTTTAATATACCTAAATTATTATAAGGTTTTTAAAACATTGTCTTATTCACTTTGAAGTTTGTAGCTCAATTTTTAAATTTTTTATATTTTTAAAATAGCAACTTTTTTTTTACAAATTGTGTACTCTCACTTGATAAATAGGATTTTTTTGAATAAAAATAAAAATACATTTTTTAATATACTCAAATTATTAGAAACTTTTAAGAAATCGTGTACTATATACATGAAGAATAGGGTTTTTTTCAAAATAAAAATAAAATGAGATTTTTAAATTACATAAATTATTTGAAGTGTTATAAAAATAATGTAATATTTACATTGAAGATTCTAATTCAACTTACAAAAAAATTTATATTTTTAAAATTCCAACAATTTTTTAGAGATTGTGTACTATACATCAAATAATGGGGTTTTTGTTATAAAAAAAAGAAAAAAAAACATTTTAAAATTGTGGCAATTTTAAAATATAAAAAAATGTAAAGTGAGTTTGACACTGCAATGTGAATAATACATTGTTTTTAGAAGGCTTTAAATAATTTAGGTAATTTAAAAACACCCTTTTTATAATCATTATGAAAAACACCTTATTCTTCAAGTGTACACAATCTCTAAAATATTGTTGTAATTTTAAAAATATAAAAAAATTATGTTAATTGAATTAAAAACATAAAAATGAATAATACATTATTTTCAAAATATTTCAAATAATTTATTTAATTTAAAAATACACTATTTATTTTTATTTTTAAAAATACCATAATCTTCAAGTATATATAGTACACGACCTCTAAAAAAACTATTGCAATGTTAAAATATAAAAATTTATATAAATTGAGTTAGAAACTTCAAAGTGAATAATGCAATGTTTTCAAAAAGTTTCAAATAATTTAGATAATTTGAAAACTATGTTTTCATTTGTATTTTGAAAAACAAGTTATTCTTCAAGAGTATATAATACATAATTTGTAAAAAAATTCTAGAAATTTTTAAAATATAAAATACTATGTAAATTGTGTTTGAAACTTCAAAGTGAATAATACCTTATTTTCAAAAATCCTCAAATAATTTAGATAATTTAAAAATACCCTATTCATTTTTATTTCGAAAAACATCATATTTTACAAGTGTACAATAGCACACGATTTCTAGAAAAAACTATCATCATTTTAAAAATATAAAAAAGACATACAAATTGAGTTAGAAACTTCAAAGTGAATAATAAATTATTTTCAGAAAGCTTCAAATAATTTAGATAAATTTTCGCCGCCACTAAAAATTTCGCTGCCGCGAAATTGACACAGAAAGTTCAGCCAAAAATTCGCTGCCGCGAATTCAGCACACAACCATTTTTCTCTGCAACGCATCCTGTTGGTATTTTGGCCATAACTTGAGTTGTGGACCTCCAAATTGACTGAAACCAAAAGCATTTAAAAGTTAAGGAGATTATCTACAACTCTTTGAAGACCAAAATGCCCAGTTCTGACTATTTTATTGTCAAAAACAGACATATTTAACAAGGATGTACACTTAACGGAACAGATATTTCAATACAAATCATGTCTCAGTAATTTGGCCATAACTAGAGTTGTAGATCTACAAATTGAGTGAAACTAAAAGAATTTGAAAGCTAAGCGGATTAGTCTAGTTTGGGGTTTAGTGGGATTACCTCAAATCTTCAAGTTCCTAAGCACTTCTTGTTTCAAGTGTTTTCCTAAACACTTCAATCCTCCCAAATAGAGCTTGGTGGTCCCTAAGGTTCACAAATGTGAGTCATTCACACTCATTAGGATCCATTTAAGAGATTGCATGTGGAAGATGAAGATTAAAATCCATTTTTCCCAAAAATGGAGCTTAACCAAGAGGGTGAGGGAGAAAAGATGCATGACTTACCTAGAGGTTCCAATAGCTTCACCAAGCTTCAATGAACAAGATTGATGAAGGGACCCTCTTGATTTGGAAGCTTGAAGACCAAATGGGGGCTTGAGAAGAGAAGAGAAGGAAATGAGAAATGGAGTTGAGTGTGAGAGAGGGTGAGGGAGAGAATGAGAGGGAAGAGGGGGAATGGGTTTTTTTTTTGTTTAATTTTGCTATCTTCTTAAGTTTTGCTAGATGGTTCTCACTTAAGAACTTTTTAAAATTTTCTCCTTAGTCCTTCTTCCTTTTCTCTTGTTAGAGTTGCTACACACCCCTAAATTCTCAATTTCTTCTAAAGAACAACTAATTCCTACTTGGGAATTTGTGGGAAGTTACACTAGAAACTTCAACGTGAATGATAAATTATTTTCAAAAAACTTTAAATAATTTAAGTAATTTAAAAAAATCATTTTCATGTTTATTTCGAAAAACACCTTATTTTTCAAGTGTATACTACACTACCTCTTAAAAATTTGTTACATTGTTTTTAAAATAAAGTTCAAATAATTAAGTAATTCAAAAAATGCATTTTTTTTATTTCAAAAAACACCATATTTTCAAGTGTATAAGATCTCTTACAAAGTTGTTGTAATTTTAAAAATATAAAAAAAATTGTAAATTAGACTAGAAACTTTAAAGTGCATAATGCATTGTTATAAAGTAAATTCAGATAGTTTAATAATTTAAAAACTACGGATTGATTTTTAAATGAAAACATTTTATTCTTCAAGTATATAGTATATGACTTTTGCTTTTTTGTAGATTGAAGAATAAGTAGTTTGAAAAAATATTTTTAAAGATTTTTGCAATTTAAAAATGATAAAAATTATGTAAATTTACTTAGAAACTTCAAGTGTATATATAGTATATTATTTTTTAAAAAAAATAATTTAAGTAATTTAAAAAAGATGGTTTCATTTTTAAATCAAAACATCGTATTCTTCAAGTATATAATACAGGTTTTTCTTTTAGATTGAAAAGTACATTGTTTAAAAAACTCTTCTTTAAAAAATGTTGCAATTTTAAGAATATAAAAATTATGTAAATTGACCTAGAAACTTAAAGTTTATACTACATCGTTTTTTAAAAAAAAAATCAAATAATTTAAAAAAGATGCTTTGATTTTTAAATCATAACATCATATTCTTCAAGTGTAACACCTTAATTTTTTAGTCTGCTTTTTTTTTCAAAACACTAACGGAAGCTAAATTATAATTTACACCAATTAATAATGATAATAATAATTACACCCCTTTCAATTTATACGGATTCCTATACAGCTGAACAAATTAATATATGAACATGAAACTTATGTTCACCATGCGTGGCTATACCTAAGAAAAGCCCAGCTTTCGTCCTATTTGTGGCTTTCGCTTCATAATATTCTGATACCTGCGATATGGTAAACGTCAGTTATATGCAAAACATATAACTGAGTAACCCCCGGCATTTTAAAAACATTTTTATACCATATCGCAGCTAGTCTAACTGGAAAACACCCCATTTAAATTCCTAACACACAATTCAATCCACGATCAATGCAACAACTCATACATAATGGATGCTATGAAAATTATGGAGGTATGCATGTCATGATCTTTCATTAACATACTTAGTTCTTTTCTTGAGTCTTTTATGGAAGCCTCGTGCACTAGACTTCCCCTAGCGCGTGACAGTAACGCGAGGTTGAGCTCAAAACTAGAACCACGGCAAGCATCCCTACTGTGATCAAACTGGCTACCGGGCTATCTTGACCCCACATCAATGGGATAGTCCTTTCTTTCGGGACATCTTCCCGATCACCGGACAACCCTACTAGTTCAGGTCATCTTCCCCGTTCATTGGGAGAACCTACCTTCTCAATCTTTTCATGCTTGTCCACTTACCAGGTGTCTGACTGGTGGGAATCAACCCACTTACTCAATATTCGTTGAAGGGGCAAAGCTTAAACTTGTCTTTAAATTATATTTTCATTTCACATCAAATATTATCATGCATTTCACATTCAACTCATATCTTTTACATTCAACATTCATCATTCATCATTTATGACATTACAATTTCATTAATCATTAATTAAAACACTTGTCATCCGTGTCATAACATTATATTTATCATAATCATTTAATTTCAATTTACAAATTATCATGCATTTTCATTCAACATTCATTAATACATTTTCATGATCCTTTTTATGGTTTTTCAAGACATTATAACCTAATTTAATCAATACTACCCTAGAAATAAGCTACTTGAACGGTATATTGCATTAGGGAAGTGAAAACAAATCGTCCTGTTCTAGGTCATTTTCACCGCCGCTAAAAATCTCGCCGCTGCGAAATTGACACAGAAAGTTCAGCTAAAAATTCGCTGTCGCGAAAATTTTCGTTACCACGAATTTAGCACAGAACCATTTTTCTCTACAACGCGTCCTTTTGGTATTTTGGCCATAACTTGAGTTGTAAACCTCCAAATTGAGTGAAACCAAAAGAATTTGAAAGCTAAGAAGATTATCTACAACTCTTGTGAAGACTAAAATGCCTAGCTATAACTATTTGATTGTCAAAAACAGCCATATTTAACAGGGATGTACACTTAACAGAACAAATATTTCAATACAAACCCTGTTTCAGTAATTAGGCCATAACTAGAGTTGTAGATCTCCAAATTGAGTGAAACTAAAAGAATTTGAAAGTTAAGAGGATTATCTACAACTCTTTTGAAGACTAAAATGGCAAAATATTATGAAAAATGGTTCGAAATTCACACCCAAGTTACTACAAAAAACTCACATCTTCATCAAAATTTCAAATCAATTACATCCCAATTCAAGACCATATTTCAACACAATTTGAAACAACTTAACATGCACACATCATCATACCTATTCCAAGATTCCACATTACAAGAGACAAGGCATCCATGATTCTCATGCACATCTCAACCAAACCACCCAAGTTCATTTCCAAACAAGGATTCAACATGCATTCACATCATACCACACAAGCAAGGCACAACATTTGTTAGATTTTCAAATATACTAACATTCAAATTCAATCCATTATCATACAATCTAACAAATCAAGTTGTAATATCCTAGCCACGTGTATAATCTACTCTCTAAGGGTCTAATTTGGGGTTTTGAATGGGGTTACCTCAACTTGAAATTTCTTGCTTCCAATCCTGACATAGCTTCATCAACTCGCCATATCTGGAGTTTCAGATACAATATGTTGGTGAAACTAAATGGAGATGAAACCTAACATGTTTATTTATAATTTATATCAATGAGTCATGTTCGAAATCCAACATCTAGAGGGTGAATTTCTAGTTGTAAGTTGACTATATGACAGAAGCTGAATTTATGAACCTACTTCATTCTTTTGACCATAAATTGGGCTGTGATAACTGGATTGACATGAAACTAGTGTCATTTCGAAGATAATAAAACTATATCTAACTTTTATGAAGGGCTCGAAGGCATAATCAAAGGTTTAGGAGGTTAAAATTACAGATAAAGATAAACTACAAGTTCTGGACCTGAAATTGTTCTACCTTTGTTACTACTCCGATAATCAGGGCATATCTTGAGCTATGGACCATGGATTGACATGAAGTTAGAAGCATATTTAAGATAAAAGGATTTCCTACAACTTTTATGAGGACATCGAAACCTAGTTCTAAAATTTTAATTGTCAAAATGGTTCCTCGAACAAAAAGGTACATTTAGACAAACCTAGTCCATAAACATTGACACTGTCTCAGTGTTTAGACCATAACTTGAGTTGTAGGTATCTAAATGAAGTGAAACTAAAGCCATTTGAAAGATAACACGATTTCCTACAACTTCTATGAAGAGTACGATGGCAAATTCTATCATATAAGAACCCTAATTTTATATGCAAACTCGCGGATTTAGGACAGATCAAAACAGAAACCAGAATCCTAACTCAACTGACACAAAGTGCTTTCTACTCCGAAATTATTAGCTTTTGGACCTAGAGTTCTTTCAGATTTCCAACATGCAGAGATAATATACTAGATTGAAGATGGAGATAAGGGTTACCAAGTTTCATTTTCCCAATTTCTTGCCTCCTTCAAGCTTGCCTTCAATTCTTGAGCTTCTTTTCCCATGGGTTCTTGATCTCCATTTCATCCTCTTCTTTCTCCTTCATCTCTTCCTTAGTTTCCTTCAGTCCCAAAACCTTTATAAGCACCTCAAATGAAAGAGAAGATGAGGGTGATGAATAATCTCTAGTTGCATGTGTGAATGGGGGTTGGAGACTTGGGTTTTCTTAGAGAGAAGGTGGAGGATTTTTGGAGAGTGTAGAGAGAGTAGAGTGTGGGTTCTGTTTTGGGGTTAGAGGAGAAGCAACTTAATGAGGGGAAAATGAGTGTGTTTTGTGTAACAAGAAGAGAAGAAAGAAAGGGAGGGTACTTGTTGTGTGGTCATTTCATGGTTGTTGGGTAAACTTATTAAACATTGCTATAGGGTCCTTGCTTAAAAGGTTATTTGTGAGGGGAATTTGAGGGACAATATAGAGATTTCTTCAAATGTGTGTTGTTTACTCCAAAGGTAATTAATACTCCTTCATGATTTGATTTTTCGGATGTTACATCAAGTGTAGCACATGATTTTTTTATTTTAGATTGAAGAATACGTTGTTTAAAAAAATATTCTAAAAAAATTGCTACAATTTAAAAAATATAAAAATTATATAAATTGAACCTAGAAGCTTCAAAGGCAAAATTATTGTTTTAGTCAACTGTGGGATTTGATTTAACTTCGTCCTCATAATTTTTTTTTTATTCATTTTTGCCTCAAACTCTTCATGTTGTTTCACGTTTACCCTTTCTGTTACCGATCCGTTAGACACTAACAGTGAAAACTTAACAAACTTAAAAAGGGACAGTGTCACAATATAAGTGGTTGGTTAATAAATTAATAATGATAATAATAATATATTTTTTGAATGGCCTAAATTAATAAACCTTAAATAATAATAATATAAGCGGAAGGGTTGCTGAAAGTGGAGCGTATAGTTTGGGGGGTGGGTTAGGAAAGAAAATGAAGGTGTTTTTTATTAACTTATAAATAAAAATTGTAATTAATTAAAAAAATATTATTATTGTTATTAATTTATTAACTAACCATTTATATTGTGACACTTGTTCTTTTTTAACGTTGTTAAGCTTTTAGCGTCTAACGGATAAGTAACGGAAAGGGTAAACGTCAAGCAATATGAAGAGTTTAAGGACGAAAATGGATAAAAAAAAAAGTATGAGCACGAAGTTGAATCAAACCCCACTGTTTGAGAAGGAAAACAGTAATTTTGTCAACTTCAAGTGTATAGTACATTGTTTTAAAAAAAAATTAAATAACTTAAGTAGTTTAAAAAAGACACTTTGATTTTTAAATCAAAACATCGTATTCTTCAAGTATATAATACATATTTTTTCTCTTAGGTTGAAGAGTATGTTGTTTAAAAGATGTTCCAAAAAAATTGTTGTAATTTTAAAAATATAAAAATTATGTAAACTAACCTAGAAACTTCAAGTGTATAGTATATTGTTTTTTAAAAAAAAATTACAAACTTCAAGTGTATAGTACATTGTTTAAAAAAAATTAAATACCTTAAGTAGTTTAAAAAGACACTTTGATTTTTAAATCAAAATATCGTATTCTTCAAGTGTATAATGTATTGTTTTCAAGTGTATAATACATTTTTAAAAAAATATAAAAATTATGTAAATTAACCTAGAAACTTCAAGTATATAGTACATTGTTTTAAAAAACACGGTAAATTGTTTAAGTAATTTACAAAAGACACTTTGATTTTTAAATTAAAACATCGTATTTTTCAAGTATATATTACATGATGTTTTCTTTTAGATTGAAGAATAAGATGTTTAAAATAAATATTAATTTTTTTACAATTTTAAAAATATAAAAAAATATGTAAATTGATCTAAAAACTCCAAGTATATAAATACATTATTTTCAATAAACTTCGAATAATTTAATATATGAAAAAAAAAACATAAAAATTGTTGGATTTCTTTTTCAAGTTTTTCTATATACATATCAAGAATTTATCCACTAGGAACATGTTTAGAGGACTCAAGAACTATATCAAGTTTTATTGATGACCATCAAATAATTTGAGAGAACTCAAACTTAATAATAGGAGCAATAATTTGGGATAATGAAATTTAACACAAAGGACTAGAGATGAAATTTAACAAAAAAAAATAGCAATGAAAACTAAAGAGAAATTTTGGAACCAAAATAAAAAGTTGCATATTTTGAAAGAACCAAAAAGGATTAGAAACATTCATATGAAAGAACTGAAAACGAAATTTAACAAAAACTTGCAATGAAAGCAAACAGAAATTTTCTAAAAACCAAAATCAGAACTCACTAAAATATATTTTTAAAAAGGAAACTATCATTTATGCCCTCACGCAGGATCGAACTACGGACCTTCAGTTTACAAGACTGACGCTCTACCACTGAGCTATAAGGGCTTGTTGGTTCTACTGAATCAAGTTTAATTATTTATATTATTAATCCTCTGTTTCAATGATTACAAATATGGCAAAATGACACTTATAGTCATTAACTCTTTGCGCCACAGTCTGATCTCTTAACTTTTTTTATCCGTTTTAGTCTCTTAACTTTTATTATTAATTCAATTTGGTCTCTTTAAAAATGATTTTTGACCCGTTAATATCCTTGACAGAGATAATGGTAGGGACCAAATTAAATTCAAAATAAAAATTAAAGGACTAAAACGGATCGAAAAAAGTCAAGGGACCAAAGTAAATTAGCACAAAAAATTATGGGACTAAAAATATCATTTTGTCTTACAAATATACATATTTCTCTTTCTCTTCTAAAAGAAATTCCGATGCACTTATGGCTCACGATTTTCTCACTGTAGATTTTAGACTATTATTTATTTCTTTTTACAGTTTTTTCTCTCTTCTTTGATTGTTTGGGTCAATAGATGAGATATGTTGTTAGAGAAAAGATATCTTCTTCTATTTAAGAAGTTTTACAATTGAATTAGACATAAATCTAAAATTTAAGATGATATCAAAGATATTTAAAATTTAATATAGAGAAAAAATAAAGAATTAAAATAAAATAAAATAAAAAGCATAAAACCCATTAAAAAAAAAAGACCTAAAACAGAAACTCATAACTTAAAGATTATAAAAAATTTATGCTAAAAAAAAAATACTAAAGTCACAATTAGGCTATAAATTAAATGCCAGTTGAACTTCAAGAGAATGCTAGAAGTCTATATTGGCTAGCTATATGGTTAGTAACTTAGTATATAAGTGGAATAATAAATTTTCTTTTATGAATTAATTTTTAAAAATGAATTAAGCTTAAATTTAAAATATAAAATTCTCTTACATGAGAAAAACCTCCAAATAATAAGCTCAAATTACTTTTTGAATGATGAGATATAGATTTTTTTTTTATTTTAGTAATTTGGGAGGGAAAGAGTTGTTTCGGCTAACACTTTTCCAGCCAAACATATTTTCATGAGTGTCACACTTTTTTTTTCTTTTTAAAAAAATATTTCTTGCTCGAATTTCAAGAATTCGAGTAAGTGTGTGTTTGGATTGGCGTCGGATCACGTCAAATCACGTTAAGATAGATAAATCAATGTTGAGATAAATTTGGCACCTAAGCCGAGACGGATCCAATGAACGCAACAAAAAGTAGCGTTGAAATTGATCCACGTTAACGTGGATCCACTTCTATCCAAACATGCACTAAGAGTGTTCATCACACTTAAAAGAAATAGATATTGAGAATCTATCTGGATAAATTGACGGATTTTGAGAATCTGTGAATTATAGATTCTGAATTTGTGACTATTTAGTCGAATTCTTAAAATTCGTAGTTTAAAGATTCTCAAAATTCAAACAAGGAGTAATTTAAAAATAAAAATGTGTGATACCCTAAAAAATATATACGTGGTGGAAAAAGTGTTGCCAAGAGAAAAATCTACAATACTAATATACTATGTATAACACCATTCCAAATAATGACAAATGTCTATTTTTTAAAAATAACTATAAACTCCTCTTAAACTCGGACCGGACCGGCCCGTTGGACCGCGAAACAGACCAAACCAATTTGGTACTCTAAAAACGTTTTTATTCAAAAAGTTCTAGAACCTGCAACCCCATGGGTTGGAACACGCTACACAACCACCAAACCATGTTATTTTTCTCATTTATATAGTGGAACAGTTAATATATATTACTTATATATAATGCAATTTCAACACTAACCAATTTATTTTATAAAATATGTCATAAAAGATAATATAAGTTATAAAAATATATTTAAATAAAATTATGCCACAAAATAAATTTACAAAAATGTATTTTAATTTAGTTTTAGTTTGATTTTAAAATGTATATATCAAATTTATTATTATTATTATTATTATTATTATTATTATTATTATTATTATTATTATATTATTCGGTTCTGAGTGTGATCCAATGACTCACCGGTTGAACCAGTGCCTCGGTTGAGTCGATAGCCGGACCGAGTTTTATAACTATGATTGCGGGTCCACTACTCATTATCTCCACCACTCTTTTATGGAAGAGAGTATATACTACAAGAATACTGAAAATTTGTATTATAAAACATTCTTCAGAAACAGTTGTCAAAAAAGTGAATGGAGTTTTCAATTGTAAATTTAGAAAACTGAAAAACTGAAAGCCAAAACAATTTTTAGATATTTTCAAATTTTGATTTATAAATACCAAAAACAAAACAGTTGTCGAAAATTGTTTTTGAATACTCGTCTCCCAAATGGATTTTTTAATTTTCTTATTTTAAAAACAAAAAATTATTTTCAAAAACTAAAATCAAACAAGCTCCCCATATGTTTCTTAGTTACAACTTACAATAACTAGCGTCTTTTTTTGGAAAAAAAACTTGTGTTTTAGACAAGGATGCTGGAATTCACATCATCCAAATTAGAAATGAGACCACACTTTTTTCGGATATCAGCGTCCGAAATTGTGTTTTCAAATGATGTTTTTCGTAAAAGAAGTGTTATTTCTTTCATATTTTCACTATTTTACGGACGACGCCGTCCAAAAACATATTTTCGGACGCTGATGTTCAGAAAAAAAAGTAATCACGTTCTTAAGTGAGATAATGTCAATCCTAACATCCATTAGACAATGATACGAGCACAACCCTACAACACATAATTAGTCGTGCCAAAAAAAAAAAATACAAGTCATGAATTGTAAAACATAAATAGTGGTTGGTGCCATTGTATTTTTCCAGCGTTTAATTCTTAATTGTTTGCATTTATGATCGAATAAACAAATATGGAATTATAGGATCTGAAAAAGCTATAATTATTAATATAATTTTTTCTCAAATAAGACTTGTAGTTAAACAAAGATTTTTTTGAAATTTTTCATTTTTGGTGTTCTGCATTAGGAATAGGAGTATTTGATTTCAAAAAAGAGGAGAAAAAAGCAACTTTTTATTATATCCTCATGAAATCGATCATATTTTGACAAGATATGCAAAAAGCAAATTTTAATTGTATGAAAAGATATGCAAAATCATATTTTAAGTGTAATACGAGGGTAAAATTAATAACAAAAACATAAATGGAAATGAAAATTTTAAAAATTCAAGTTAGCAAGTTATATGACACAAATTCTTACACCAATCAATAACGATAGGTCAGAGTTTTTTTTTAACAAAACCTACCGTTGGATTGAAACTATTTATTATATAGATCATGTGTACAAAAATTCACATAAATTCAATATCGTTTAATACTCTATCAACAGACTTGTTATTTTCACGATTTTTAAAACTATATTTTACGTTAATTTTTGAATTGATGGAGTACTAAACGATCTCGGATTGATGTCAAAATTTGTACACATAATCTATACGATAATTACTTTCAATCTAACGATAGGTTTCGTGAAATAAAAAACTTCGATATATCGTTATTGATTGGTGTAAGAATTTGTGTCAAACCAATTGGTGTTATTTTATCCTAACTATATATATATATGGTAGGTCTATTGTCACTCTCTTTTTTTTTTTTTTTGTCTATTATCACGCTTTTTTAAATATTTTAACAATATATAAAATTTGATTCATTGATTTCATTGGTTAAATATATTTTAAAATTAAAAAGAAATGACAATAGACCCACTCTATATATATATATATATATATGGTTGGGTTCAAATGACACCAATGTGTCAAAATTGGTAAATGACATTGTGCATAACTTTTTATAAAAAACGAATTTTGCTGATCCAACAATTCAATTGAAAATTTATATGATATACATCAACCATTCAAAAATTCATACGATTTGAAAATTTGTAAGTATGTAATCTAGCAATAGAAATTTACTTATATTTTAAATAATGTGGTATACATTCAAACAAAACATTTCGATAATGTATCTACAAATTTTCAAATTGTATCAATTTTTGCACGATTGATCTATATCATAAAAACTTTCAATTAAACGGTTAGATCGATGAAATTTGTCGTTAATAAAAAGTTATGCGCGGTGTCATTTACTTGGTGCCATATGAACCCAACCCATATATATATGTGTGTGCTTTTATTAACATACTCCTATTTATTTTTTAGAACGGGTATGTTAACAACTTTTAACAAGTTTTAACTTATTTTAACTTGTTAAAATATTTCTTCTATAAAATAAGTGGAAATATGTTAACATCTAAATTTACTAAATTTGCTAGTTTGTAGTTTAACCTAGTTTGAGGAAGATTGCCTCTGCTTCACAATATTTTGTTCCTAGACAACAACTAAATAATTCAATAAAATTTAGAGTCTTGCTAAACAATGTCCTAAGGGCATTTGTTAAGGTTACTAGATTAAGAAAATTAATCATATATTAGCAGATACTGCTAATTAATTTTCTTTATGTATTTTTACTCTTTGCACCCTTTGCATATTGGGCCTATGCCTTTCTTTTTGTAAGCCCATTATGTCTTTTGCTTATTTACTCTCCATCTCTGACTATTGTTGTATTGAATTCATTCACTTCGTTTTACATTCTAAATGATATTTTCCTTTTCCACATTCTCTGTTTCCAATATGGTATCCACGAGCCTTAGGGTCTTGGCCTTCTTGGGTTTGCGCCGCCGCGAGTGCTTCGTCTTCTTGGCTCGCCATCGTGGTTGCTGCCCTTTTAGCCCTTGATCCTCGATCCTTCTTTCCTTCTTGTGACCTACCCTCGCTTCTGCCATGGCGAACAATGAGAATGCCTCACCAATCACAAAACCTGACCCATCGCAAGATCCTTCTAGTCCTTTCTTCTTGCACTTAGCAGATAACCCTGCCTCTGTTGCAATCACTCCTGTCCTGGAAGTTTCTCGCAATTACCATGTTTGGTCTCAAAACATGGCTCGAGGATTGATCTGTAAAGATAAGCTAGGGTTTTTCACCAACACTATTCCGGAGCCACCTTCAACGGATCCTCTTCATCATATGTGGATGAAGTGCAACACTATGGTAATCTCATGGATTACCAGATCTGTAAGTGTCTCTATAGCCCAGAGTATTGCTTACTTTGACAAAGCCCCTGATGTATGGCAAGACCTGAAAGATAGGTTCTCTTAGGGTGATTCTTTTCGTTTTTCCGATTTAATGCAAGCTATTCATTCGATTCATCAGGGAGACCATGATCTCCCGTCCTATTTTACCGATTTACAAATACAGTGGCAAGAACTCAAGGTTCTACGCCCAATTTTTGAATGTCAATGTACTGTTAAATGTTCTTGCTTACTTGCTGAGAGTGTTAAGAAATATAGGGAGTGGGAATATGTCATCTGCTTCTTGAAAGGCCTTAATGACCAGTATGACACTATACGGCGTCAGATATTGTGTATGGAGCCTTTGCCTTCGGTTGCGAAGGCCTATTCTATGATCCAACAACAAGAACACAACTCTAGCACTGATACTCAAGATGGTAAGTTTGTTCACAATGTCAGTAGCAATTCTTGGAGGTCTAATGTGCAGAATAAAGGTAAATCTAAGACAAATCCTTGCCGTCCACCGAACCCTAACCTTGGAAAAATCTGTAGTTTCTGTGGGAAGGAAAACTACATTGTTGAAACGTGTTTTTTCAAGCATGGGTTCCCTGCAAATTTTTAATTCAAGAGTAAACAACCTTCTGCTGCTGTTAATCATGTTGGTAATAACTCTTCCGCTGCATCCTCATTTGGTAGCAATTCTAAACCTAATTTGAATTTGAGCACAGAGGCTTATGCTATACTTGTTGATATGCTAAAGAAAGTAAAACATGGCTCTGTTGAACACCAAATTAATAGCATCACACAGCACACTCACACTCACACACCTTTTGATTCTATGGGTAATCAACTTTTGCATAGTTTCTGGATAATTGATAGTGGTGCTACTGACCATGTTTGCACTGGTATTTCTTTTTTTACTACTCATCATGCTATACAACCTATAACTGTTTCATTACCTACTGGGGAAAGTAGTACGGCTATTTTTTTCGGAACTGTTCATTTTTCAAAACATTTATATCTGACTGATGTTCCATTCATTCCTGGATTTCATTTTAACATCTTATCTATCCACAAAATTGTGTGTTCTTTAAACCTTCAAATCTTGTTTGATACACATGGCTGTTTTTTGCAGGAAAGGATGACACAGAAGATGATTGGACTTGCTAAAGTCCAGAAGAACCTCTACCTATTTCATCCTGCTGCAAATCCTATACCTGATAGCTTCTTTGATAAATATGTTCTGTTAAATAATTGTGTGTCTAAACATGACAAAACCTTTGATCCGTGGCATTTTAGAATGGGACATCCGTCTGATGATGTGTTAAATGCTTTACATACACATTTTCCTTTTGTGAAGTATAATAAATTGCATGCTTGTGATGCCTGTCACTTAGGAAAGCAAAGCAAATTATCTTATCCTAATGAAAACCATCGTACTGATAGTATATTCTCCTTACTGCATGTTGATATATGGGGTCCTTTGAATGTTCACTGCCCACATGATCACAAATATTTTTTGACTATTGTTGATGATTTCTCTAGGCATACTTGGGTTCATTTAATGAAAACTAAGTCTGAAACTAAATCCTTGCTTGAAAAGTTTATGATATATGTTGAAAATCAATTTAATGTTGCTGTGAAAATGATTCGTTCTGACAATGGGGTAGAATTCTGTTGGCATGACTTATATGATAATAAAGGTATCATTCACCAAACCTCCTGTGTTGAGACCCCTGAACAAAATTCGGTTGTAGAAAGAAAACATAGGCACATTCTTAATGTTGCACGCAGTATTATGTTTCACTCACACTTACCCAACACATATTGGTGTTTTGCTACTCGTTTGCTGTTTATCTTATAAATCGTTTGCCAAGCAGGGTCCTGAAGCTGTCAACCCCTCATCAACTCCTTTTTGGTAAGCCTCCAACTCTGCTGGATATTAAAGTTTTTGGGTGTTTCTGTTACGCCACCACACTCACCCAAAACAGAAAGAAACTTGATCCCCGTGCTCGAAAGTGTTGTTTTCCGGGTTTTAAAAATGGTACCAAAGGTTATGTTCTTCTTGATTTAGAAAACAGAGATATATTCATTTCCAGAAATGTTGTTTTCAAAGAAACTGTTTTTCCTTTTACCTCAGGGCAATCTAATATTGTTGACCCTGAGGCTAATACTTATGTTTTTCCTCCCAACCATAGTTTTTTTTATGACCCATGGCCAATGGAAGTTACTCTTCCTACATTAAGTCGGTCACCACAAGGTGGTCCTGCAACATCTCCTGCCAATACAGTGTCTCCAATTGATCCTACTGTTAGTACTGAACAGAACACTGATAATCAGGATCTTGTCCCTACTCCTCCTACTGTTTGGCGCTCGTCTAGAATATCCAGACCTCCTGAAAGGCTATCTAACTATTGCATTTACTCCTTAAAAGGTAGCTCATCTTCTGCCACTACTGAACCCAGGTATCCTCTTTCCAATGTTCTCTGTTATGACAACATCTTTGAACGTTATAGTAAGTATATCATGAATATTAGCAAAGATATAGAACCAAGTAGTTATGTAGCAGCCTCTACTGATCCTCGATGGATTGAGGCGATGAATGCAGAACTCTAAGCACTAGCTGCCAATAACACTTGGGATCTTGTGAAATTACCTAAGAATAAAAAGGCTATCAGTTCAAAATGGATATACAAAATAAAATATAAAGCCAATGGTGAGATAGAACGTTATAAAGCTCGTCTAGTCGCCAAAGGTTATAACCAAAAGGAGGGTATAGATTACTAGTCGCCAAAGGATCTTATGAAACTTTTGCTCCTGTTGCAAAACTTACTATTGTCCGTCTTTTAATTGCTTTAGCTTCTGTTCAAAATTGGGTTTTGCAGCAACTTGATATCAATAATGCTTTTTTACACGGTGATTTACGTGAGGATGTTTATATGAAATTACCTCATGGTTTGCCTGTTAGTGATAAAAATCTTGTTTGCAAACTGAAACGTTCCCTTTATGGTTTAAAACAAGCAAGCAGGATGTGGTATGAAAAGCTATCTTCCTTTTTAAAGCATCTAAAGTACAAACAGTCTCACCATGATAACTCCTTATTCACTAAAAAATCTGGACATTTATTTACCTTTGTTCTGGTTTATGTTGATGACCTTATAATAGGTGGTAATAATACCAGTGGAATCAATGCTCTTAAATCTTTACTTGATTTTAAATTCAAAATAAAGGACCTTGGAAACCTTCATTACTTTCTTGGATTGGAAATAGCTCGATCTAAGCATGGCATATTTCTAAACCAAAGAAAGTATACGTTGGATCTCATTGAAACTTGTGGTCTTCTTACAGGTAAGCCAGTGCTTAGCCCCATGGTGAAGGACTGTTTGAAAACTGTAGCAGAGACTGGCCTGTTTGATGATCCAGCCTGTTACCGTCGTCTGATTGGTAAAATGATCTACCTCACTACAACAAGACCTGACATTACATATGCTGTCAACCAGTTGAGCCAACACATGCATCAACCACGCATTGGACACTATCAAGCTGCTCTGCGAATCATAAAGTATCTCAAAGCAGCACCAAGCCAGGGTCTCTTATACAAAAGTAATTCTACTATTCACCTGCGTGCATATAGCGATGCTGACTGGGCCACCTGCCCAGTCACTAGAAGAAGTATTACAGGTTACTGTATTTTCCTGGGAGGTTCCCTAATCTCATGGAAATGCAAAAAACTGAACACCGTATCCAGGTTGTCATTAGAGGCTGAATATCGCGCTTTAGCAAGCATAGTATGCGAAGTTTAATGGCTGACATACCTTCTAAAAGACCTTCACCAGAATTTCAAATCTCATGCTCTTGTCTTTTGTGACAATGATTCTGCCCGCTACATTGCGCAAAATTCTGTGTTTCACGAGCGTATGAAATACATAGAGATCGAATGTCATGTGGTGCGGGAACGCCTTCAACGTGGGCTCATTGATCTTCTTCCCATCAACACTCAACATCAATTAGCTGATTTTCTAACAAAAGCATTGGAACCCAAGGACTTTCAGGACATGCTCTCCAAGCTGGGAACATACTCCATATATTCTCCAGCTTGCAGTAGGGTATTAGCAGATACTGTTGATTAATTTTCTTTATGTATTTTTACTCTTTGCACCCTTTGCATATTGGGCCTATGTCTTTCTGTTTGTAAGCCCATTATGTCTTTTTGCCTATTTACTCTCCATCTCTGACTATTGTTGTATCGAATTTATTCATTTCGTTTTACATTCTCAATGATATTTTCCTTTTCCACATTCTTTGTTTCCAATATCATAAGTGCACAATATTTTGTGTCTTGAAAATATAAAAAATATAACTTCTAACACTCTTTTACTATATTTAATTCCTTAAAAAGTGCCCTAAGGACATTGTTTAACGTTTTCCTAAAATTTAGTATACAACTTAAAGTTATTATAATTTATACAACTTGTTTATTTTATTATTTTTGTTAAAAGAAAAAAATGAGTCGGTATAATTTATACAATTTGTATATTTTATTATTTTTGTTAAAAGAAAAAAACGAGTCAGTATAATTTATACAACTTGCTTATTTTATTATTTTTGTTAAAAGAAAAAAATGAGTTGCTTATTTTTACTTGGACCAGAGAATAATAAAAAAAATTAATTGTATAAGTTGTTATGTTTGGGGTACAACCCCAAACATTACCCTAATTAATTATGGAAAATTGACGGCACTTTTTTTTTTGGCTTCAATGTTTGGTTATGTAATTATGTAATAATCAATATAAAATATGCAGAATTCACCAAAAATATAAACAAAATGAAGAATTCAAATAAGAATAGTTAACATATGAAGAGAGATAAATGTTAATTTCTTCCTCCAAAAATTCACTTTAATTGATTTTATTTCTCAAACAATTCTATAACTACATTAATCCCTTAAAGATTTATAGGTATTCACCACACCAATTTCTGATTTTACCACACATTCTTTTTTTTTAAAAAAAAAAAATCCCTCGTTCAGAAACTAGCTTCTGGACGAGATTTTAAGTTCACACACCACACTATGCAGAAAAATAATCATATCACGCAAAAAACAGAAACTAGAATTATTTGTTTATAACAAATTCTAGCTTGTGAAATTACAGAAAACGCAACACTTTAACTAAACGCATGAATAACACAGAATTAAAACCATCAAAAGTCAAAATCAAACAATTTAAATCAAGAAATTCAAATATTAAATTCTAAATCACATTTGAATATGTGAATTAGGATTTGAATTTCTTGACTTTAAAAAACTATTCATATTTGTGTTTAGGGTTTGAATATTTGAAAATCTGTTTTTGATTTGGGTAGTTATTTGTGAAATTTTAAGCTTTGTATATGTGGTTTAGAGTTTAATATTTGAATTATATTTAAATTGTGTGATTTTGAATTTTAGTTGTGTTAATTTTGTGTTTTTCGTATGTTTAGTTCCAGTATTGCATTTTCTATAATTTCAGAAACTAGAATTTGTATATACAAATTCTAGTTTCTGTTTCGACGTGATATGATTATTTTCTCGCTCAGAAAACTTATTTCTATTTGCATCATAAACTAGTTTCTATTTTCTGCATAATGTGGTGTGTAAACTTAAAATCTCGTCCAGAAACTAGTTTCCGAACGAGGGGTATTTTCGAAAAAAAAAATAAGAATGTGTGGTGAAGTCAGAAATTGGTGTGGTGTTAATAGTGTCCACCAAATTTATAATGTTACTAAAGTAGTCCTTAAGATTTAAAACACTATTAAATAATTACTTTTTCAAAGATTTAAAACATATGAAATTATTCCATCTAGATACACTTAATAAATATTTAAGGAATTCATTTTGTGACAAAAATCTTTGGACTAAAAACCTATTTTTTATTGCTTAAAAATAATTGATTTTGAAAGTAAGAAGATTTTTTAATTAATTATTAATTAGGATGAAAATCATAAACTATTTGTATTTGGTAACAATGGTGAGAATCAAACTTCAAGAGTTGGTTTAGCAGTGTAAAGTCCCGCTAACTTCATAGGAGGGACGATCCACAGCGGGAGATCCCATGTTCAAATCTCACATGCCAAATATCTGGGGTTATACCAAAAAAATGGTGAGAATCACTTTTTTAATCTTCTCTCTCTTCTACTATAATTAATTATTTTGAGAAGCAACTTAAAGTAGTTTCTAAAAAAACACCAACAAAAATCCTTAAAATGTTCAGAATAGCTTTTTTTTTCTTATTAAAAAAAATTATTTTATAAAATAAGCAATAACAATCACACTCAAAACTTATGTCAAACAAATCTTTAAAAGATTAAATTAATACTTTTACTCTACATATATAAAATTAAAAAGTAATCTAAGCACGTGCTTAAAAGGTTATAATACAAAATAACTCTTTGATTAAGATTTTTTTTAACGTTTTTAAAAATAATTTGCATTATGTTTCAATGTTTGAATGAAATCTCAAAATGCTTTATTTTGAACTTCTTTTTTTGAGGAGTCAATAAACACAATTTTATAAAAAAAAAATAAAAATTATAATAAGAGAAAGAAAACGAATTTTTAACCAATGGAAGAATATTGTGGGCAAAACTGTCCTTATCTTTGGAAACAAAACATTTTTCATTTTTTTTAATCAAACATATAAGGATTTTCTGGTACATGAACATAAAATATGTTTAACTTAAAAATGAAATTTTCGACATTTAAGTTACTTATTAACATTTTAAAATCACTTATTTTTAAAAGTTTATAAAACTGCCCTAAATCACATAAAAGCACACTAATGTGTCAACAAGAAAATTTTAACACCTGATCTGCTAAAGATTTTCAATATTTACTCGCTTTCTTTGGAATTGTATTTGTTTTGGGCATTTCATGGTTAAATCTAGTGGCAATATAAGCCAAGACTTTCAAGGCTTATACACGACACACGTACAAGACCCAAAAAAAAAAAAAGCCACATATGACACATAGGAATAGGATTCCACAACAATATGCACCTGGGTTCAATTGAACCCATTACCTACATGAAAAATTTCACTAGTTAATTTGACTATGGGAGGGCACTAGCATTTGCAAAACATAAGCTATAAAGTACACTATCTTTTTTTTTTTTTGACCTCTCAATCCAAAATACCTTTTTTTTACTTCCGGGGTTGAGTAGTCCTAAAAAAAAGGTATGCTTCCTAACTTATATGGTGCGAATCCAAATCACCACTTCATGAACATATATAATGGAATCACTTAATGAAACTTTCTTTAATCCAGAAAAAGTCAGGATGGAGGAGAATAGGAGGTAATCATAATAGAAAACCCATAAACGAAAACATACAAAAAAACAAAAACAAAGCAATTGATATGATATGGTTATTATTGGCATCTTTTCCCAATCCACTGTCAGGAGCATTATTTCATTCGATGATATATTAATTAACGCAAACACTCACCGGTAAAAAACATGCTTTAAATATAACATGCAAGACAAAATAAAAGAGGATTCATCTGCTAATTAAGTCTGAGAGTGGCAGACACAAGAATAGAAGAACAAAAAGCATACTGACCGCTCTGTTCTATAACTAACACATCTCTACGGATAAATCTGTGCAAGACTGAGAGTCATCACAAATTCTATTTACACCACTTCACATAGTTTGCTGACATCTCTTCAACTTTCTAATTTAAAAATTATGGAATGGAATGAAACTTACTTTGGAACTCAGTCCACCGGCTATCACCATGGTATTTTCTATTTTCTTTGTTTTCCTGGTATCAAAACAAGGGACTAGGGAATAGGGATATAATAAAATGGAATAAACCCTCAAAAAACTCAGAAAACCAAACAAACAAAATAAAACCATATACTCGGGTTGCCAGAACAGAAAAGTATTGATTTTGTAACCTTGGCTCTCAAACATTATATTGCAGTGTGTTTGAAATTTGAAATAAGTAGTGTATATCTATCAATCAATTGGAGGGTTGAAAACCATATCCTGCATCATAAGATAAAACATACATATTCATAAGATGATATTTTCAAAAAAAAAAATCTCAATAAAGATGAGAATGATTGAGACAAACCTGGTCACACACAGGACAGGTTTCACTTCTTTCCATCCATTCTAGAATGCAGGCTAGGTGAAAATGATGGTCACATTTTGTGGAGAGTTTTGGATTCTCTACATCATACTCTGCAAGGATAAAAAGATCAAAATACAATAAAACCTCTCAATACCAACCAAAACAGGATAATTATCACGTCATAAGGCTGTGTTTATTCCAAAAGGCAAAGAAGTTGAATAAAAAAGCTGTGACAGCATTACCTTCTAAACAAATTGGGCATCCGTCCTCCTCTTCCACTAAAATGATAGGACCTGCCATTTTTGGAAGTTCAATCTCAGAATCCTTTGACGAGTCAAGTTCTAAAGCAGTCTGGACTTTGCATTCTGATTCTTTCAGCTCTTCTGACTTAGCTGAAACACCATGATTGTCCCCAGCAACTGTTTCACTAATTGCATTGGAATTTGTAGCATGCAGAGATGCATTAGTCTTGTCACCACTAATTTCTTGAGTCACAGGTGGAGTTTGGGTGACATCCAAAGTAACATTGAAAGGGATAGGAGCAGGAGGTGGTCTATAGGTATCAGGACTTGAAGTGTCTAGATTGGTATCAACTAAGAGCCCCCCAGAAAAAGCAGGAGCGACACCATGGTGAGATGATAGCGGGACATGCTCCTCTGATACTCTCGGGTACTGCAGAGAGAATGCGCCAAATGAAGCAATTAATAACAGATTGATTTCAGAATCTGATGGCAATTATAAATTCATAGGTACAAGCAGTTGACTTCAAAGAGATCATAAACCTAACAAGAAATGTCAATGTTATATATGTCTCAGTGTTGTTTATTATGCGGTGCTGCATTTGTTCAATAAGAGATAATATAATCCAAGTTTTGAATTGCTAGAGTTCTGCAACAGCCATCCAACAGAAGAGAGTTACCAAAGTTCCCAAACTCAATTCAATTCAAAGATAAAGCTGATCGAACAACAATACCAATACTTAAAATGCCAAAGTTTTATTGTTAGCATAGCTTTATTTATTTTTTGGTACACTAGCATAGCTTTATTTGATCGCCATGTTGAAGAAAGGAAGAGGAGGGCATGACAAAGAGAAACAGAAAGGAAGCTGATGTCCACAAGCTTAGAACCTGACAAAGTCCAGGCTAAATTTGATTTAAATTTTTGGTATGAATATGAAGCACAAATGTTCAACTAGGTAGCCTATGATGGGGCTAGATGAAGGCATATTGCCCTTTCATCTTCAACAAACCTTCAATTTATCAAAGACAATCAAAATTGGTTTTACTATAAATCTAACATTGATCATTCAAGTGAGATTGAATGGTTAAGATTAACTTCTCAATCCTCAGCTATGATGCTCTCACTTTTTCTTTTATTCTAACAGTAAAACGCATGATTACTAATTATCAGGAATTTTTTAAAATTAAATCAGATCAAATAACCATGATTACTTATAATCACAAATATTTTCAAATTAAATCAGATCAAATAAGCAGTGAAAAGCAGGATACTAACATAGTAGTACGGAGGTGGAGCACTCAAATCAGTCTCTCTGGAAGAACAACAACAGCAACCGCCCATCTCCCTTATCTTTATCTCCAGTGTCCACAAACAGCTATCAGCACCGGGAGCATCGTTTCACTTTCACCTATCACCATCACAAATTCACAACACAAAGTTCACGATAGCGTTTCAAATTTCAAAAAATAACCTAGAAGATTACACGTAAGCTATAAACAGATTCAGAGGTAAGTGAAATTAAGGAAAATCACTGAATCAGTAAGAACAGTGGAAAACAAAACGCAATCGATCAACAAGACCTATCAGCGAATTGCAGCGACTGATGATGAACTGGTACACAGATACAAACAATAATCGAGTTGGATGTATTGAAAATTGAATTAAGATGTATAAACTAATCGAAGAACAGAATCAGCGAGAACGATAAACCTTGTAGGGGATTGGCATGCAGCGAAATCCGAGAGAATTAAGAGAGGGTTTGAGAATTGAGAGAGAGCAGATAGTTGCAGGTATGTGAAGACTGAAGAGGAAGAAGAGATGGAAGGTTTTTGTACCTGGAGAATTGTGAGTGATTTTTTTTGGTACAGGAGAATTGTTGGAGATTGAAAGGGAAATTGAGCAGAGAAAGGAGAATAGTAGGACTAAGAAGAATGAAAGAAAAGTGTTTCGGTTCAGTGGTTCGCGGGGAAGGGTTCCCTTCCATCGGCATTTTCATTTCATTTATTACTTTCTTCATTCGTATTTACGTGTTAAAAAAATCATACCTGAAATATAATAATTATTATGATTTTTTTAAAATAAATTTTTAACTCTTTATAATATTTTTATTTTTTATTGTTTGATTGATTAGATAATAAAGTATTAATTAACCTCTAATTAACATTAAACTTAATGTTAAAATTGATAAAAATATAATTAATGTTTCATTGAAAATATAAGTGAACAGATAAATAAAAACATGAGTTTTTTTCTCTCTGGATAGATAAAAAGAAACGAGGAGAGTATTATATATTATATTAATATTAATTATATTATATGATATTAATATACAATACCAACAAAGTCAGACACAGTTGCCAGATAATTGAGTGTTTTAAGTATCTGACAAGACTCAAATGAGAGAGGCAAAACTCACTTGATAACCTCTACGCTTTAAGGGAATTAGTCTTCAACTATCAATCGAAAATATTTTTACTTCAAAAAAAAAAAAAGAACAACATATGATATAGGATGATACGATAATGAATAATAATGCATTGTGTTCAAAATTGAAAATTTATCTTTTTTCTTTTCTACAATTTCGGAACTCGTCTAAATCTAAATCAATGAAAACTAAATAAATCTAATGGGAATATATAAAAAGAACAAATTGCCAAATTGAAAAAAAAAAAAACATTAAAACCCAAAATATAAAAATTATTTTATTAGATTTGATCAGATTTTGAAACTTGTTAATAATTTTTTTTTAGTTTATAAAAACATTACAACATTAGGAATTGATCTATATTGTACTATATACCTACACAAATATGTAACTGTTAGCTGTGTTGGCTTTATACGACAAATTTATTAATCAAATTGAACAAACTCAAATCAAATTGAACTTATATATATATAAATATAAATTTATTTTTTTATGAAATTATAGTGAGATCAATTCTATAATTATTTTTTGATAATTTTATAATTTAAAATAAAAATGAAAAGCATATATTTTATCATCAATTTATTTTTATACACGTATGATGAAAAAATCAATTTATTTTTATACACGTATGATGAAAAAAACATAATGAATGGATCAGATTGGATTGGAGGAGTGCTGTGTGTGGATCCTGCTAGAGATAGAAAGATCCAAATCCGTATCCTTTATGCTTTATTCAGTTTATAGTTTTATATCCAACTTTGTTTGGATGATCCAAGCTCCACTAAGATTGTTTCCCGTGGATAATACCTAAAAACATTGAGTGTGTTTGGATTAGCTAAAAATAAGTTGTGAAAAAAATCAATTGTATGAGACATAATTAGATATATTTACTGTCAGAAGTGATTTTTAAGATAATTTTAAGCTGTAAAAAGTAATTTTAAAGCTTTTTGAAATAATGTTAAATTTTTAGCTGAAGGACAAAAAGCTTTTTCCTTCGTTAAAATAATCAAAAGTTTTTTTTAAGTACAAAATATAACTATCCAACATATGTTGAAAAATAATTTTTCCCAAACATGCCCTAAACTTAAAACCAAATAATTTAATTATTATTATAATTTGAAAAAAAAAATTGGAACTAAATATTGTTCCAATCAAAAGATTCAACTTAAAACCAAAGATTGTTTAAATAATTATTATTAACATTTAAAACCAAATAACTAATTTAATCTAAACCAAAAAAACCTAATCGAATATATTTTGAAAAATAAACTGTTCCAATCCAATTTTTATTTGTTTTTATTTTTGGACCAACCAATCCAAGTTAAAAGAAGCACAAATAAATTGGATTGGATTGGAAAGTAATTCTTTTTATGGCCTTGGTGGTATTTGTTTTGGTGAAAGGGATTAGCACAATTCTTATTGAGAGTGATACTATTCTTTTTAATATATAAATTTATGATTCTTATATATAAAGGGATGATGAGATTTGTAAAATTGAGTAGTCTAAATTCCTCCGACCTTTGTTTTTGTCAAACTTTTTTTTTTCCAACTTGAGGAGGTTTTTGTTTGTACCCGATTGCACCTTGGGTTATGTGTCCCAGAAAGCCGTAGCCCAACATTGCTTGTTCAGAAAGCCCAGATCAGCTGAGCCTCCTCTATTCTCGGGCTGGGAAGATAACTTGAAAGCAAAAGAATATAATGACCAAGAACAAAATCATACATTCCAAAAAAAAGAAAAACATATGAAACACTAAAATGTGTTTTTTCTTTCATCTTTACTTCAAATTGTAATTTTTTTAGTTCAAGAAAGTATATTAACTGGGTATTGAACCCAACTACTCACACATACATATTTTTATTTACTCATTAAAGGAGTTATATGACTAGAACTCTTAAAATTGTAATTTAGTCCTTCATATCTTTTTTTCAATTTATTTCTCTTTTTTGGTAAAATTCAATTTATTTCTTTGATATAAATTGAAAATTTAAATTCAATCATTTATCTCTTTTTCTTCTCTCACTTTTCAAGCTTTATGTTTACATTTATTCAATTACAATTCATTTTTTTTCCCTACATATAAAGTCTCAGTTTCTTCGTTTATAGTTAGCTAAAATATGCAATCCCAAGGTTTGGTTAAGTGAAATAATATGGGGTCTCATATGTAACATGTAATATGTTTGAGCCCTCATTTATCTCATTTATTCTCTTTTGGTAAAGGAAATAAAAAATTTCCTATAAGGGTTATTTAAGCCTACTGACCTTTTTTTTTTGTCTTAGATTAAACATTACTTTTAAAGTGAATAATACATAGTTCTAAAAAAATTTAAGTAATTTAAGCAATTTGAAAAATATATTTTTGATTTTTTAATCGAAAAATAACTTATTCTTTAAGTGTATAGTGCACGATCTTTAAAAATTATGTAGATTTAAATAGAAACTTCAAAAGTAAATAAAACACTATTTTCGAATATCTTTAAATAATTTAAGTAATTTAAAAATGTGTTTTGATTTTTTAATACTAAAACACCTTATTATTCAATTGTATAGTATACGATCTCCAGAAAAAATGATGCATTTTAAAAATATAAAAAAATTATGTAGATTGAGCTAGAAACCTGAATGTGAATAATACATTAGTTTCAAAAACTTCAAATAATTTAAGTAATTTAAAAAAATGCTTTTTGATTTTTAAATAAAAAAATAATATATTGTTCAATTGTATAGTACATAATTTTAAAATATAAAAGATGATGTAGATTGAGATTAAACTTCAAAGTTAATAATACATTATTATAAAAAAATTTATATAAATTAAGAAATGCTTTTTGATTTTTAAATCGAAAAACATCATATTTTTCATATGTATACTACAAGATCTCTAAAAAAATTGTTGCAAGTATAAAAATATAAAAAAAAAATATGTAGATTGAACTAGAAACTTGAAAGTTAATAAAACATTCGTTTTTAAAAAACTTCAAAATATTTTAGTCATTTGATGCTCTATCTCTCGGAATTTCGAGAGCAATATCTCTTACAATTTTATTATCAAAAAAATATATTTTAGTCATTTTAAAAAACACATTTTGTTTTTAAATCCAAAAAGACCGTATTCTTCAAGTGTATAGTTAAGGATTTCTAAAAATTTGTTTCATTTTAAAAATATATAAAAGTATGTAGATTGAGCTTGAAACTTCAAAGTGAATAATACATGATTTTTGAAAAACTTCAAATATTTTAATTAATTCAAACAATGCGTTTTGATTTTTAAATAAAAAAATATCATATTCTTCAAGTGTAGTACATGATTTAAAAAAATATGTATATTGAGCTAGAAACTTCAAAGTGAATGATATATTGTTATAGAAAAATTCTTATAATTTATGTATTTTAAATATGCATTTTGATTTTTAAATTGAAAAACACCATATTTTTTAGGTATATAATACATGATCTCTAAATCAATTCTTGTAAACATAAATATATATATATATATATATATATATATATATATATATATATATATATAGATTGAGCTAAAATCTTCAAAGCGAATAATACATTTTTTTTCAAAAAACTTCAAATAATATAAGTCATTCAAAAAGTGTCTTTTGATTTATAAATCGAAAAATATCGTATTTTTCAAGTGCATAGTACACAATCTCTAACAAAGTTATTGCAATTTAAAAATATAAAAAAATTATGTAGATTGAGCTTGAAACTTCAAAGTGAATAATACATTATTTTTTAAAAATTTTAAATAATTGAAGTGATTTTAAAAATGCATTTTGATTTTGAAATAAAAAAAATGTCATATTCTTCAAGTTTATAGGTATAAGATCTCTAACACTATTGTTGTAATTTTAAAAATATATAAAATTATGTAGATTGAGCAAGAAACTTCAAATTGAATAATATATATATTTTTTTAAAATTTCAAATAATTTAAGTAATTTAAATAACACATTTTGATTTTTAAATTGCAAAACATCATATTCTTCAAGTGGTATAGTTCATAATATCTAAAAATATTGTTGCAATTTTAAAACTAAAAAAAAAAATTGCAGTTTGATCAAGATAATTTAAAGTGAATAATACATTATTTTTGAAAAAATCAAATTTGATTTTTAAATCGAAAAAAACTGTACAAATAGTACACGATCTCTAAAAAAAATTATTACAACTTTAAAAAAATTATGTACATCGAATTACAAACTTTAAAGTGAATAATACGTAATTTTCAAAAATTTCAAATAATTTAACTAATTTATAAAAATACATTTTGATTTTTAAATTGAAAAATACCTTATTTTTCAAGTGTATAGTATATGATCTCTAAGGGAATTCTTGCAAACATAAAATTATAAAAAATTATGTAGATTGAGCTAGAAAATTCAAAGTGAATAATACATTGTTTTCAAAAACTTCAAATAATTTAAATCATTCAAGAAGTGCGTTTTGGTTTGTAAATCCAAAAACATTGTACTATTCAAGTGTATAATACATAATCTCTAACAAAATTATTATAATTTAAAAAATATAAAAGAATTATGTAGATTGAGTTAGAAAATTCAAAGTAAATAATATATTATTTTTAAAAAATTCAAATAAATTAAGTAGTTTAAAAAATTCCTTTTGATTTTTAAATAAAAAAACCCATATTCTTAGTGTATACACGATCTCTAAAAACACTATTATAATTTTAAAAATATAAACAATTATGTAGATTGAGATAGAAACTATAAAGTGAACAATAAATTGTTTTCAAAGTACTTTAAATAATTTAAGTAATTTAAAAAAATCATTTATATTTTTAAAAACTAAAAAACTGTATTTTTCAAGAGTATATTTCACAATTTCTAAAAAATTATTGCATTTTAAAAATATAAAAAATTATGTGGATTGAGCTAGAAACTTCGAAGTGAATAATATACAGTTTTCGAAAAATTTCAAATAGTTTAATTAATTAAATTTTTTTATTTTTAAATAAAAAA
Source organism: Cyamopsis tetragonoloba (assembly GCA_037177725.1). Classification (NCBI taxonomy): domain Eukaryota; kingdom Viridiplantae; phylum Streptophyta; class Magnoliopsida; order Fabales; family Fabaceae; genus Cyamopsis; species Cyamopsis tetragonoloba. The sequence goes on along the minus strand of CM074120.1, from coordinate 33,708,143 downwards.
CCGGCGTATTCTTTATGTATAGTACATGATCACTAAAAATATTTTTGCAACTTGAAAAAATATAAAATATTATGTAGATTGAACTAGAAACTTCAAAGTGAATAATACATTATTTTCAAAACACTTCAAATAATTTAAGTAGTTGAAAAAATGAGTTTTGATTTTTAAATCGAAAAATACCATATTCTTCACGTGTTTAGTACGCGATTTTAAAAATATAAAAAATTATATAGATTGAGCTATAAACTTAAAAGTGAATAATACAATGTTATAAAAAAAACTTCAAAGTAGATTGAGATAAAACTTCAAAGTAAAAAATATATTATTTTCTAAATACTTTAATTAATTTAAGTAATTTGAAAAAAAAATTTGATTTTTAAAGCCTAAAACTCCGTATTCTTTAAGTTTATAGTACACGATTTCAAAAAAAATTGTTGTCTTTTGAAATTATAAAAGAATAGGTAGATTAAGCTAGAAACTTCAAAGTGAATAATACATTGTTTTTGAATAACTTCAAATAGTTTAATTAATTTAAAAACTGCATTTTGATTTTTAAATCGAAAAACACAGTATTTTAAGTATATAGTACACTATCTCTAAAAATATTTTTATAATTTTAAAAAGAATAAAAAATTATGTAGACTGAGCTAGAATCTTCAAAGTAAATAATAAATTATTTTCAAAAAACTTCAAATAATTTAAGTAATTTAAAACTCAAGTATTGATTTTTTTTATCGAAAAATATCATATTCTTCGTGTCATATTACACGATTTTAAACATATAAAAAAAATTATGTAGGTTTAGCTAGAAATATCAAAGTGAATGATACATTATTATAGAAAAACTTAAAATAATTTATTTTTTAAACAATGCATTTTGATTTTTAAATCAAAAATCACCTTATTCTTTAAGTGTATAATACATGATTTCTAAAGTAATTATTGTAAACATAAAAATATGCAAAATTATTTAGATTTAGCTACAAACTTTAAAGTGAATAAAATATTATTATCAAAAAACTTCAAATAATTTAAGTCATTAAAAATATTGTTTTCATTTATAAATCCAAAAGCTTTGTATTATTCAAGTGTACAGTACACTCTCTCTAAAAAAAATTAGATGTATATATAAACTTCAACGTAAATAATACAGTGCTTTCTAAATACTTTAAATAATTTAATTAGTTTAAAAATTTTATTTTGATTTTTAAAACGAAAAACACCATAATCTTTAAGTGTATAGTACATACACAATTTTAAAAATATAAAAAATTATGTAGATTGAGCTAGAAACGTGAAAGTGAATAATATAGTTTTATGAGAAATCTTCAAATAATTTAAGTAATTTAAAAAAATTATTTTAATTTTTAAATCTAAAACACCGCATTCTTCAAGTGTATATAGTACACGATCTCTAAAAAAATGTTGCAAATATAAAAATATAAAAAAAATCTGTAGATTTAGCTCAAAACTTTAAAGTAATGATACATTGTTTTAAAAAAACTGTAAATAATTTAAGTCATTTAAAAAAATCATTTTGATTTTTAAATAAAAAAAAGTTGTATTCTTTAAGTGTATATTATAAGATCTCTGACGAAATTGTTGTAATTTTAAAAATATATAAAATTATGTAGATTGAGCTAAGAATTTCAAAGTGAATAATATATTGTTTTCAACAAACTTTTAATAATTTAAGTGTATTTAAATAACACGTGTAACACCTACGAAATTTAAGGCTAAGTTTTTTTTTTTTTTTCAAAATATTTGATAAGAAGTAACTAGCAAAGGAAACTCTCATATATGAATTCATACACTACTTAGTCTCAGGGTGGACTATTATATGCCCTATCAAAATACATAAGTCCATAGGGAAAGATAGTAAGTTTAAATATCTACTACATGTCAGAGAAATATGTCCAATAACGGTAGCCAATAAGCGTGCTACAGGGAAGGGTTGGCTACCCCGAAATACACATTTAAATATCCAAATTACTACATGGCTAATGGAATAGGTCTTCAAGCACTAAAGTCTTCATCGCTTCCGAGTCTCCTGCAATATGGTAACCATCAACTATATGTAAACATATAACTGAGTAACCCCCGACATTTTGAAAATACTTTTATACCATATTACAGCCAATCTAACTGGAAAAACACCCCATTTGGTTCCTAACACACACATCAATCAAATGCAACATATTCACGCTCAATGCATGTAATGACAAGTATAAATGTATGCATGCCATGATCTTTCATTATCATACTTAATTCATTTCTTTTCTTTAGTCTTTTACGGAAGCCTCGTGCACAAGACTCATCCTTAGGCGCATGGCAGTAACGCACGCTTGAGCTCAATCATGGGATCACGGCAAGCGTTCCTACCGTGATCAACTGCCGGGCTATCTTACCCCAATCACTGGGATAGCCCAGGACTATCTTACCCCATTCATCGGGATAGTCCTTTCTTTTGGGCCATCTTCCCGGTCATCGGGCAACCCTACTAGTTCAGGCCATCTTACCCCGTTCATTGGGAGACCCTACATTCTCAATCTTTTCATGCTTGTCCGCTTACCCGTGTAACCGGTGGGAATCAACCCGCTTACTCAACATTTGTTGTTGGGGTAAAGCTTAAACTTGTCTTTAGATTTCATATTCATTTCACGTCAAATAATATCATGCATTCATCATTCATCATTGTCATTTGTTATGTGGCAATTTCACAATTCAAAATCAAAGAGCTTGCTATACCATTTCCTAATCTTAAGGCATGTCACTAAGTCCTATAAGCTTATTTACATTGGTTTTAATCCTAGAAATAGGTTAATTGAGGGTGCTTTGTCATTTGGAGGTGGGAAATCAGGTCACTGTTCAGGTTCAGATTCGCGACCGCGAGAAAATTTGCAGATTCGCTACCGCGAATTTGACACAGAACCTCATAGGCCAGATTCGCTGCCACGAACAAAATCGTTGTGACGAATTTGGCACAGAAACTTCCAAGTCAGATTCGCTGCCGCGAATGAAACTCGCCATCGTGAATTTTATACATAAAACCCCAGATGCTCACTGACCAGATTCGCGGCTGCGAATTTGATACAGAATCAACCTGCCATGTTTCACAAAAATCATCCATTTTCCATCCAAAAACCATTCTACACCAAAACACACCTCATTTAACTCATTTCCAAGGGTAAATAACACAATTTCATCATCAAATCAAGGTTTCAAATCAACAATTTCATCTAATTTCACTTATTGCCATACATTCCTCTAATATTTCCAAATCAAACCACATGCATCAAATCAATTCATTTAATTTACAAGTTTCAACATACAACTATAACTCATCATATCTCAAAATCAAGACACAAGTGTCAAAACCCAAATCACTTATTACAATAAATCTAAGGCTATTTCTATCACATTTTCCACACTAGAGCAAGACCACGTCTCCTACAAATTTCTATTCTCTAATTCGTCTAAATTAGGGTATAGTGGGGTTAGCTTCAAGCTTTGAGCTCCTAAGCACTCTTGTTCCAAGACTCCTTACCCAAATCCTTCAATCTTCTCCAAATGGCTGGGTGACTCCTATCATTAGTAGATAAGGGTTATTTACACCCATAGGAACTCATTTAAAGGAATGCATGTTGGAGAAGAAGGTTAAAACCAATTTTTCCCAAAAATGGAGCTTAACCAAGAGGGTGAAGGAGGAGGGATGCATGACTTACCTAAAGATTCCAATAGCTTCTCTAACCTTCAATGAACAAAATTAGTGAAGGGACTCTCTTGATTTGGGAGCTTGAAGACCAACCCTATGAGAGCTTGAGAAGAGAAGGAAGAAAATGAGAAATGGAGTTGAGTGTGAGGGAGAGTAAGGGCGAGAATGAGAGGGAAGAGGGGAAATGAGATTTTTGTTTAATTTTGCTATCTTCTTAAGTTTTGCAAAGAGACCTTCTTCCAATCTTTTTAAAAATTTGCTTTCTAGTCCTTCTCCCTTTTCTCTTGTTAGAATTCCTACAAACCCTTAAATTTCCAATTTCTTCTAAGGAACCACTAATTCCTATTTGGGATTTTGTGGGATGTTAAAACTCTACCACCCTTAAAAATAATTTTGTCCTCAAAATTAAGAACTAACCTGTGTCGTTAAAATAAATCGGGGTAGGCGTCCTTCATGTTTCGTTCCTTTTCCCAAGTGATCTCCGACGAATCGATGCTTTGCCATAGCACCTTAACCAACAGAATCACCTTGTTCCGCAAGGTCTTCTCCCCACGATCTAGGATCTGAACAGGTTGAGCTTGGTATGACGTGTTGGACTTTAATTGGATCTTATCGGGACTTAGGATGTGAGAAGGGTCCGTACATATTTCCAGATTTGGGATACATGGAATATATCGTGCAGATTTGAAAGGTTTGGAGGCAAAGCTAATCGGTATGCCACAGGCCCAACTTTTTGCAAGATTTGAAAATGTCCAACATATCTCGGTTGGAGTTTCTTCACTTTCATGGATCTTCCCATAGCCGTGGTAGGGAAAACTTTAAGAAACACATGTTCACCTTCTTCAAACTCTAAGGTCTTTCTCCTCTTATCTGCATAGCTCCTTTGTTGGTCTTGAGCTACCTTCAATTTCTCCTTAATTCACTTGATCTTGTCAGTCGTACGTATCTTGTACTAATTCCGGTCCCAAGAGGATTTTCTCTCCAGTCTCATACCAACATATTGGTGATTTGCACTTCCTACCATACAAAGCATCAAACGGAGTCATCCCGATGCTTGAATGATAACTGTTGTTGTAAGCAAATTCCACCAATTTTTGTAAGCTTCAAATTGAATAATACATCGTTTTCAAAAAAATTTAAATAATTAAGTAATTTAAAAAATGCATTTTGATTTTTAAATCCTACAATATTATATTCTTTCAAGTGTATAGTACACAATTTCTTAAAAAATTGTTCCATTTTTAAAATATAAAGATTTATGTAGATTGAGCTAAAAACTTCAAAATGAATAATACATTATTTTTCAGAAAACTTCGAATAGTTTAAGTAATTTAAAAAATACGTTTAGATTTTTAAATCGAAAAAACACCGCACACAATCTCAATTTTTTTTTTCAATTATAAAAAATATAAAAAAATTATGTAGATTGAGACAAAAAAATCAAAGTGAATAATACATTACTTTTAAAAAACTTCAAATAATTTAAGTAATTAAAAAAACATATTTTGATTTTTAAATCGAAAAACACAATTTTCTTCAAGTATATAATACATGGTTTTAAAAATATATAATAATTAAGTTGATTGAGCTAAAAACTTCAAACATCAAAGTGAATAATAGATTGTTATTAAAAACACTTCAAATAATTTAATTAATTTAAAAATGTATTTTTATTTTTAAATAAAAGAATACAATATTCTTAAAGTGTATAGTACACCATCTTTTAAAAAAAATTGTTGTAAACATTTGAATACAAAAATTATGTATATTGAGCTATAAAATTCAAAGTGAATTATACATTATTTTTAAAAAAATCAAATAATTTAAGTATTTTAAATAACTCATTTTGATTTTATATAAAAAAAAAACCATATTCTTCAAGTGTATATAATCCAAACTCTAAAAAAATTGTTACAATTCTAGAAAATTTGAAAATTACGTATATTGAGCTAGAAAATTCATAGGGAATAACATATTGTGTTCGAAAAACATCAAATAATTTAATAATTTATAAAATGCATTTTAATTTTATATCAAAAATACCGTATTTTTTATGTGTACACACGATCCCTAAAAAACTATTTTAATTTTAAAAATATAAAAAATTATGTAGATAGAGCTAGAAACTCTAAAGTAAATAATACATTATTTTAAAAAAATTAAATAATTTAAGAAATTTAAAAAACGTGTTTTGATTTTGAAATCCTAAAACACAATTTTCTATAGTACACTATTTTTAAAAAAATTGTTGCATTTTAAAAATTTAAAATATTATATAGATTGAGCTAAAAATTTCAAAATGAATAATACATAATTTTTCAAAAACTTCACGTAACACCTTAATAAAATAACATCGGCTTATAACATGAAACACACATGCCAGTCATACAAATAAGCGGCAATATATGTGACTCCATGAAAAGGATCCTATTTTAAACATTCATACGCAAGTGTCGTACTAACCCAGGGAGAGAGTTATATACAATGACATGACAGTCATAATACAAGTCCAAATAAGTTCAAAAGAAAGAAGTTTAATCATAAATACAAGTATACAACTTAAGCTTCACAAAACTATGTTAACAAAACAAACTAAGTGTACTATTTTCATTCCTTTTCTCCATCATCCTTTAACCCTGAATTACCTGCAATACTTTACTCATGATATATATATATATATATATATATATATATATATATATATATATATATATATATATATATATATATATATATATAATTGTATATATCTCAATAATCCTCGGTTTTAAGAAAGCATTTTATAGTGTTGTAGGCAACAAGTTGCAAAATTATCTCCTAAAGCTAACACATCTACAATAAAAAAACACATCAATATCATCATAAGACAATAAATAGCAATTGCAAAACACAAGGAATGTATGCATTCTTATCTTTCCTTTTTAACCTTTTGTGCCAACAGTCAGCACCCTCTTTAGAGATCTCTATTGTCCAAAGTAACATCCCTCCTTAAACCCTCAATCTACCCGATCTTACACCCGAAGGTGTATCATTCAGTCTTTTCAAACATAATTAGAAGAGAATAATTTCATACATTGACATCCCAAGACATTCACAAGTTAACCATCACACACGTTAACAGATTTCTATAAACCAGAAATCTAACATGAAGCTTTGCCTTGAAGACAAGCATTCAGGTATGAAACTTGCAGAAAGGTTATGAAAACCCAGAACGAAAGGAAAGAAACGCAAAGCAATAAAGCAGATAACATAGAAGAATGGAGAAAAAGGAAAATCTCAATTAGAACAAGTTACAGGGATGTTCTTATATACAGAGAGGGAAAGCAGAAAGCCTATGAAGGCTTATAACTAACAAAACGGTAAGAAAGGAAAGGATATAACAGCAAAAGAAGATATGTACATAGGGGTTTATGAGCAAAACTAAGAAATATAGATTAAGAGGTGTTATTTGCAGAGAAGGGTCTCTGTATTGGTTGTGGTGTTGCTGTCAGATGAAGATAACTTGTTGTTGGAAGAGGCTGGTATTACCCCCCGCAAGCTGGCGAATGAATGTCTATCATTCCAAATAGATTCAAATGGAAAGGTTCTCGAGGGAGAGGTTTGGTTAGGATGTCTGCCAGTTGATTGGTGGAAGCAACGGGGAGCAACATAATTAAACCAGCAAGAAGCTTGTTTCGAACGGTATGACAGTCCAATTCAATGTGTTTGCTGCGTTCATGAAATGAATCATGCTTTGCAATGTGAATGGTAGAGGTATTGTCGCAAAAAAGATTGCAAGGGACACTAGGTCGCATGTCCAACGCTGTTAGAAGGTTGCTGATCCATTGTATTTCACAAGTTGTCATTGCCAAAGCTCTATATTCAGCTTCAGCAGATGAACAAGAGGGAGTAGCTTGCTTTTTTGTTCACCAAGAGATGAGAGCTGAGCCAAAGAAGATGCAGAACCCAGTGACAGATTTCCTTGAATCTGGGCAACCTCCCCAATCCGAATCACTGTAAGCATGCAGTCTGAAGTCAGAATGAGCAGGGAAAAAAAGGCCTTTACCAGGGCAGGATTTTAGGTACTTTAGAATACGAGTGGCAGCCTGGAGATGTATGTCAGTAGGACAGTCCAAAAACTGACTTAATTGTTGTACAGAGTAGGTGATGTCAACCCTGGTTGAGCACAAGTATAACAGCCTTCCTATAAGTCTGCGATAAGAGGTGATGTCTTCAAGGGGTTTTCCCATTTTCTTTGATAACCTGACAGAAGCATCCATGGGTGTAGCAGCATGTTTTGAAGCTAAGAGACCTGAGTCAGCAAGCAGTTCAAGACAATACTTCCGTTGGTTGAGAGTGATTCCTTCTGCAGATCTGGCCAGCTCAAGTCCTAAGAAATATCTAAGCTCTCCAATGTCTTTAATTCTGAATTTCTAATGTAAGTGAGCTTTCACAGCTTGAATCTCAGATAAGCTATTCCCTGCCAGAACTACATCATCAACATAAATGAGGAGAGTAGTAAAGGAAGATTGTGTTATTTTTGTGAAAAGAGTGTGATCAGCCACACTTTTGATGAAACCAAGGGATATCAGAGCTGATGACAGAGTGTGGAACCATTGGTGACTTGCTTGCTTGAGTCCATAAATGGATTTTTGGAGAAGACAGACTTGATTAGGACTTAAGTCTTGTATCCTGGGGGAGGTTTCATGTAGACTTCTTCAAGGAGATTACTATGGAGGAAAGCATTGTCCACATCAAGCTGACGCAGATGCCATTGCTTGGCTGATGCAATAGACAAAATTAATCTGAGAGTTGTCATACGGGCTACTGGGGAGAATGTTTCAAGGTAGTCAACGCCTTCGACTTGAGTGTAGCCTTTGGCCACAACACGAGCCTTGAATCTATCGATGGAACCATCTTGTTTGTGTTTGATCCGAAACACCTACTTGCATCCTATGGGTTTTTTGTCAGCAGGAAGATCAATCATACGCCAAGTTTTGTTACGTCAAGAGCTTGGATTTCTGAAAGCATAGCAGCATACCATTCTGGAGATTTAGCAGCTTGGGAATAAGTTCTTGGTTCTGATAGAGTGGTGATGTTGGCCAAGAAGCTTTTGTAAGATGAACCTATCCTGTCATAGGAAACAATAGAAGACAAGGGATAAAGAGGTTGCTTAGAATTAACAGAGTTAGGGGAGAGATCCTTGCCTGTTGATATAGAATAGATACAGTGATAGTCTTTATATTTCATAGGAGGCCTCCTGGTTCGGGTAGACTGCCTCAAATTAGTATTGGAGTTTGGCTCATCAGGTAAGGAAGTATCAGGTGCAGGCCCCGTATTTGAAGAAGGATGAGGAGTGTCAGAATCATAAGTAATGTCAAAATGGTCATGAAAGGCAGGCAAGGATGGAGCAGTGTCTGGATTTCCTGCAAGGTTAGAAGTGTATGGAAAAGTGTGTTCATAGAACACAACATTCCTAGATACAAATATTTCACGAGAGGTAACATCATATAACACGTATCCTTTGGTACCGGGTTTATAACCAAGAAACACACACTTACGTGCTCTAGGATCCAGCTTAGTTCTGTTATTACTGAGAGTTGAGGCAAAACATAAGCAACCAAAGACCCTTAGATCAAGTAAATCAGGTAAAGCATCATAAAGAGCCTCATAAGGAGATTTATTGTTCAAAACAGGAGTAGATATGCGGTTAATGAGAAAAGTAACATGACCTAAAGCATGAGACCAGAAACACTTAGGCAAATTCGATTGAAACAGAAGACTATGAGTGACATTCAGCAAGTGCTGATGTTTTCATTCTACCACAACATTTTGCTGAGGTGTCTCAACGCAAGAACACTGATGTAAAGTGCCACGTAAAGCATAGAAACTATCCATTTTGAATTCCATCCCATTATCAATGCGTATAGTTTTAATGGTTTTATGAAATTGAGTGGAAACAAGAGAAAAGAAATTTTGTATGATGCCACGAACTTCAGATTTAGTTTTCAATAAAAAGGTCCAAGTGTAACGAGACATATCATCAACAATGGTTAGGAAATAGGAATGACCATTAAGAGAAGGAACATTGATAGGACGCCAAATATCAGCATGAATTAAATCAAAAGCATGCAAGGATTTAGTGGTACTGAGACTGTAAGGTAAGCGTCTTTGTTTAGCATAATGACAAATTTCACAATTATGATTTTTGTTGCAATATAGAAAGGTGTGAACCTGTTTCATTACATTCAAGCAGTCATCAGATAAGTGTCCAAGGCGAAAATGCCAAAGATTATCAGTAACAGCAGCAAGATTACAACATTTATTGTCAGTGAATAGAGAAGTATGACAATTTTTGACATTGGGATCAGAAAGCATATAAAGACCATGAGGGGATTCAGCTGTGCCAATTAGCTTCGTTGAATGAGAATTCTGCAACCAGCAGCAAAAGTCAGAAAAAACAATTTGACAGTTTAACACAGCAGCCATTTTCTTGATAGAGATGAGGTTATGATGAAACTTAGGCAGATAAAGCACATCAGTGAGATATAAATCATTAGTAAAGAAAACGGTGCCAGAGATATTAGAAGTCAGGTGACTGCCATCAGGCAGGTCAATGTGAATAGGGTTGATATGCTTATAAGAAGAAAAATAAGTTAGGCAACAACATATATGGTCACTAGCACCTGTATCTAGGATCCAAATGTGTGAGAAATTATTACCAACATTCTGGGAAGAGGAAGCAGGATGCTGCACAGAAGTGAGGTTAAGCTGAGCTGAAGGAGAATCAAACTTCTTGTCAGGGAGCAAAGCAAGGAGAGACTTATATTGATCAGCAGTGAAACCGAATTTCATCTCGTGATCTTCATAATTAGAACCAGAAATGTCATCAGTGGGTTCAGTGGTAGTGATATTAGCAGATTTCTGCTGATATTTCGGGTTTTTGAATTTGAAACCTTGAAGGAATCCAATTCTTTTGTAACATACGTCATAAGTGTGACCCTTTCTCTTACAGAAAGTACAGAACTTATCAGAGTAATTATTGTATTGTGGTTTAGGACTCCCTTTCACAGAGGAATTTGATCGAACATCTGAAGTGGATGAAGCTGCCATCAGAGCAAGAACCCGGTCATTGGAAGAAGCAGAGCTCTGGAATTGGCATTCTTGCTGAGAGATGATGGTGAGGACTTTGCTCAAAGGAGGAAGAGGGTCTAATATCATTACGTGAGAACGGACAGTTGCGAATTGATCATTTAAACCGCGCAAGAAACGAACAACCATGTCTGTGTTGCGCTGTGTTTTGAGCTTGGTGAAAGAGCCACATGTGCACGAGGAATCGCAAGTGCAAATAGGAACAGGACTTAGAATGTCAAGCTCATCCCAAAGAGTTTTCATACCTGTGTAATACTTACTAACAGAAAGATCTCCTTGCTTGAAATTGTAGATGTCTTCTTGGATTTCAGAAATACGGAAAAGATCAGAATGGCAAAATCTCTCACGTAGTTCTGACCAAGCACGCGCAGCAGTAGGAACAAGGAGGATGGATTGAGCAATTTCAGCAGAGACAGAGCGAAAAATCCAACCTAGGACAAGTGTGTTGCAACGCTTCCAAAAAGGGTAGAGAGGATCATCAACTGAAGGCGGGTCAATAGTGCCATTGATGAAGCCATCTTTGTTCTTCATCTCAAGACACATTTTCATCGAGGTGGACCATGTATAGTAGTTGCCTTCTTGCAGAACGGGTGAAACAAGAACCATGGAAGGGTTTTCATTTGGATGGATAAAGAACGGATGAGAGGGATCTTGGACGACCTTTAGAACAGCATTATCAGTGTCAGCAGCAGCCATTGAAGCCAAGAATCACAGGCTAACTGATACCATAACAGATTTCTATAAACTAGAAATCTAACATGAAGCTTTGCCTTGAAGACAAGCATTCAGGTATGAAACCTGCAGAAAGGTTATGAAAACCCAGAACGAAAGGAAAGAAACGCAAAGCAATAAAGCAGATAACAGAGAAGAATGGAGAAAAAGGAAAATCTCAATTAGAACAAGTTACAGGGATGTTCTTATATACAGAGAGGGAAAGCAGAAAGCCTATGAAGGCTTATAACTAACAAAACGGTAAGAAAAGAAAGGATATAACAGCAAAAGAAGATATGTACATAGGGGTTTATGAGCAAAACTAAGAAATATAGATTAAGAGGTGTTATTTGCAGAGAAGGGTCTCTGTACTGGTTGTGGTGTTGCTGTCAGATGAAGATAACTTGTTGTTGGAAGAGACTGGTATTACCCCCGCAAGCTGGCGAATGAATGTCTATCATTCCAAATAGATTCAAATGGAAAGATTCTCGAGGGAGAGGTTTGGTTAGGATGTCTCCCAGTTGATTGGTGGAAGCAACGGGGAGCAACATAATTAAACCAGCAAGAAGCTTGTTTCGAACGGTATAACAGTCCAATTCAATGTGTTTGCTGCGTTCATGAAATGAATCATGCTTTGCAATGTGAATGGCAGAGGTATTGTCGCAAAAAAGATTGCAAGGGACACTAGGTCGCATGCGTTTCAAGTGTATAGTACACAATCACCAACAATATTGTAACAATTTCTCATGCGTTTCAATCTTTCACGTGCATCCCCAAACATTTGATTGTAGATCTGTACAATCAGAGTTGGAAGAGTGTCATGGATACAACGTTAGACAACGAGGACCATGGTCTTCGGTGTATGCGGTGACCGTTGAAAGTCAAGTGTGAAATGGGATATGAAGTCTCACATTGGATGGTTAAGAGCTAAGTGAAGGGTTTATAAGTGGAAAGGTTCTTGCACCTAATGCCTTAAGATTTTTGGTTGCATTGTGGTGTCCTTCACTTATACCTCCCTCTCACCTACAGTTCTTTGGGTGGTCAACGACAGTGTTGGAGGGATACGAAGAAGGTTCAAATCTGTGGAAAAATTGTGGTTTGTGAGGCTCGATAGTGGTTCGCTGGTTGGGATCGCGGTGGCGACAGGCTTCTTGCGGTGGTGGTAGGCTACAAGTTATAGAGGAGGAAGATGAAATGGAAGAGACTGGATAGAGAGGTGGGAGAAGAATCGAAAATTGTGTTGATGGTTCAAAAGAGTTAATAGTGGGAGAGAAGTGTAGGGGTGTAATAATTGGTGATGGCGGAGAGCTATGGTGAGAGCCTGAGAGGTGCAGGGAGGAGGGAGAATTGCGTAGAGAGGTAGGAGTTTTTCTTTTTAAAAATATTTTTTTTTGTTTTATTAATTTAATAATTAAATAATCAATTTATTTAAGGTTTATGTTAATTGAGATTAAGGACTAAAAAGATAAGTTTATTAATTTATAGGGATCAATTTCAGAAATTTGATAAATGAGGGACCAATTTTAAAAATGACTAATTTTATAGGGACAAAAAACATAATTAAGTCTTTAAAAAATATAAAAAAAATATGCAAATTAGGCTAGAAACTTCAAAGTAAATAATTCATTATTTTAAAAAACTTAAATAATTTAAATTGTTTAAAAAATGTGTTTTGGTTTTAAAATCGAAAAACACCAAATTCTTCAAGTGTATAGTATACAATTTTAAAAATATAAAAAAATTATATAGATTGAGCTAGAAACCTCAAAGTGAATATAAAATTATTTTCAAAAAATAAAAATAATCTAAGTCATTTAAAAAACGCATCTTGATTTTTAAATCCAAAAAATACCATATTCTTCAAATATATAGTATATGATCTCTAAAAAAATTGTAGCAATTTAAAAATATTTATGTAGTTTGAGCTAGAAACATTAAAATGAATAATACATTGTTTTCAAAAAAACTTAAAATAATTAAGTTGTTTAAAAAATGCGTTTTGATTTTTAAATCAAAAGACATCAAATTCTTCAAATGTATATAATACACAATCTATAGAATATTGTTACAATTTTAAAATATAAAAAATTATGTAGATTGACATAGAAACGTCAATTTGAATAATACATTGTTTTAAAAAAACTTCGAATAATTTAAGCCAGTTAAAAACTGCGTTTTGATTTTTAAATAAAAAAATATCGTATTCTTTAAGTGCATAGGACATGATTTCTAACAAAAATTTTGCAACTTAAAAATTATAAAAAATTATTTAGATTTATTTAGAAACTTCAAAGTGAATAATTCACTTTTTCCAAAAACTTTAAATAATTGAAGTAATTTAAAAACATGTTTTGATTTTAAAATCCAAAAACACCGTATTCTTCAAGTGTATAGCAAACGATTTAAAAATAGAAAACAATATGTAGATTGAGCTAGAAAATTGAAAGTGAATAATAAATTATTTTCAAAAAATTAAAATAATTTAAGTCGTTTAAAAAAGGAATTTAGATTTTTAAATTGAAAACACTGTATTCTTTAAGTGTATAGTATGCAACCTCTAATAAGAAATTGTTACAATTTTAAAAACATAAAATATTAAGTAGATTGAACGAGTAACTTCAAAGTGAATAATATATTATTTTAAAATAACTTCAAATAACTTAAGTCATACAAAATCCGCATTTTGATTTTTAAATAAAAAAACACAGTATTCTTCAAGTGTATAATACACAATTTATAAAAATAATTGTTGCATTTTTAAAATTTAAACTATTGTATAGATTCAACTACAAACTTCAAAGTGAACAATACATTATTTTTGAAAACTTCAAATAATTTAAGTAATTTTTGAAAACACCATATTCTTTAAATATATAATACACAATCTTTAAAAATATTTTTAATTTAAAAAATATAAAAGATTATGTAGATTGAGCTCGAAAATTAAAAGTGAATAATAAAAGATTTTCAAAAAACATCAATTAATTTAAGTAATTTAAAACACGTACTTTGATTTTTAAATCGAAATACAACATATTCTTAAAGTGTGCGGAGTACACGATTATAAAAGTATAAAAAAATTATGTAGATTGAGTTAGAAAATTTAAAGTGAATAATACATTGTTATAAAAAAATTCAAATAATTTAAGAAATTTATAAAAATCATTTTGATTTTTAAATCGAAAAACATTGTATTCTTCAAGTTTATATTACACAATCTCTAAAACAATTGTTGCGAACATAAAAATATAAAAAATGATGTAGATTGAGGTGGAAACTTCAAAGTGAATAATAAATTGTTTTAAAAAACTTCAAATAATTTAAGTCATTGAAACAATTCGTCTAGATTTTTAAATTAAAAAACACAATATTCTTCAAGTGTATAGTACACGCTCTATCAAAATTGTAGCAATTTTAAAAATATTAAAAAATTGTTTAGATTGATCTAGAAACTTCAAAGTGAATGATACATTGTTTTAAAAAAACTTAAAATAATTTAAGTCTTTTTGAAGATGTGTTCTGATTTTTAAATCGAAATACAGCATATTCTTAGTACATGATCTCCAACAAAATTGTTGCAATTTATAAAATATAAAAAAAATGTAGATTGAGCTAGAAACTTTAAATTGAATAATAAATTGTTTTAAAAAACTTTAAATAATTGAAGGCATTGAAAAAACGTGTCTTGGTTATTAAATCAAAAAACATCATATTCTTTAAATGTGTACATGATCTCTAACCAAATTGTTGCAATTTATAAAATTTTAAAAAATATGTAGATTGAGCTATAAACTTCAAAGTGAATGAAACATTTTTTCAAATAATTCAAGTAATCTAAAAAAGGTGTTTTGAATTTTCAATCGAAAAACATCAAATTCTTCAAGTGTATACTACACGATTTTAAAAATATACAAATTTATGTAGATTGAGCTAGAAACTTCAAAGTAAACAATATATTGATATAAAAAAACTTCAAATAACTTAAACAATTTTAAAAAATGCATTTTGATTTTTATATTGCAAAATATTATATTCTTCAAGTGTATAGTACACGATCTCTAAAATAATTGTCGCAATTTTAAAAATATAAAAAATTATTTAGATTGAGCTAGAAAATTCAAAGTGAATAATTCAATTTTTTCAAAAACTTAAACAAATTGTAGTAATTTAAAAACCCATTTCGATTTTAAAATAAGAAAAACACCGTATTGTTCATGTGTATAGTAAACGATTTTAAAAAAAAAGAAAAAATTATGTAGATTGAGCTTGAAGCTTCAAAGTGAATAATACATTGTTTTAAAAAAATTTCGAATAATTTAAATCATTTAAAAAAGGCATTTTGATTTTTAAATAGGAAACGCCGTATTCTTTAAGTGTGTAGTACGCGATCTCTAAAAAAATTGTTACAATTTTATAAATATAAAATATTAAGTAAATTGAAATAGTAACTTCAAAATGAATAATATATTATTTTATAATAACTTCAAATAATTTTAGTCATACAAAAACCGCGTTTTGATTTTAAAATCTACAAACACAATATTCTTCAAGTGTGTACATGAACTCTAATCATATTGTTGCAATTTATGAAATAAAAAATTATGTAGATTGAGCTATAAATTTCAAAATGAATAATAATAAATTTTTTTCAAAATAATTCAAGTAATCTAAAAAGTATGTTTCGATTTTTAAATCAAAATAGTCTACGATATCTAAAATATTGTTGCAATTTTAAATCTAAAATATGTAGAAGGAGAAAGAAACTTCAGGGAGAATAATACAATTTTAAAAAAAACTTTCAAATAATCCAAGTAATTAAAAAATGTGTTATGATTTTTAAATCGAAAAGCACCATTTTTTTCAAATGTATACACATTCTCTAACGAAATTATTGCAAACATAAAAATATAAAAATTATATAGATTTGGATAAAAACTTCAAATTTAATAAAATATTATTTTTAAAAAACTACAAAAATTTTAATTTATTTAAATAATATATTTTTATTTTTAAATAGAAAAACACAGTACTTCTCAAGCATATAGTACACAATCCGTAACAAAATTGTTGTTGCAATTTTAAAACTAGAAATAATTATATAGATTGAGCTATAAACTTTAAAATGAATAATACATTATTTTCATAAACTTCAAATAATCTAATTAATTTAAAAAATAATTAAGTTTTGATTTTTAAATTGAAAAACACCAAATTCGTCAAGTGTATAGTACATGAACTCTAAAATATTGTTGCAAACATACATATATAAAACATTTTGTAGATTGAACTTGAAATTTCTAAATGAATAATAAATTGTGTTAAAAAAATTCCTATAATTTAAGTAATATAAAAATGCATTTTTTTTATTTTAAATCAAAAAATACAGTATTCTTGAAGTGTATGATTATGACTCTAACAAAATTGTTGCAAACATAAAAATATTAAAAATTATGAAGATTAAGGTAGAAACTATAAATTCAATAATAAATTATTTAAAGAAAACTTCAAATAATGAAAGTTATTTAATGAAATAGATTTGATTTTTATATTGAAAAACACTGCATTCTTTAAGCTTACAACACATAATCTCTAAAAAAGATGTTACAATTTTATAGAATATTAAAAATTACGTAGACTGAACTAAAAACTTCAAAGTGAATAATAAATTATTTTTGAAAAACTTCAAATAATTGAAGTAATTTAAAAATTTATTTATTTTTAAATATAAAATAATATATTCTTCAAGTGTATAATACACAATCTCTACAAAAATGGCTGCAAACATAAAAATATAAAAAATTATATACATTGAGCTAGAAACTTTCAATTGAATATTTCATTGTTTTTAAAAAATTTCAATTAATTTAAGTAATTTAAAAATATTTTTTTATTTTAAATCGAAAAACATTGTACTCTTGTGTATATTACATGATCTCAAAAAATATTTTTGTAATTTTAAAAATATCAAAAATTATGTAGATTAAACTAGAAATTATTTTAAAAAATTTAAATAATTTAAGTAATTTAAAAAATGCATTCTTTCTTACATAAAAAAAATACTATATTCTTGAAATGTATAATACACAATATAAAAGATTTTAAAAGAATTATGTAGATTGAACTACAAACTTCAAAGTCAACAATACATAGTTATAAAAATAACTTCAAATAATTTAAGTAATTTAAAAATAAAAATTGATTTTTAAATCGAAAAACAACATATTCTTTAAGTGTATACACAATCTTTAAAAAAAATTATTGCAAAAATAAAAACTAAAAATTGTGTATATTTAGCTAAAAACTTCAAAGGGAATATACCTTGCTTTCAAAAAATTTTGAATAATTAAACACATTTAAAAAACATTTTTTGATTTTTAAATCGAAAAGTAATGTATTCTTCAAGTGTTATAATATACGATCTATAACAAAATATTTGTAATTTTAAAAATGTAAAAAGTTATGTAGATTGAGATAGAAAATTCAAAGTGAATAATACATTGTTTTTAAAAAACTTCAAATAATTTAATTAATTTAAATAAAGTGTTTTGATTTTAAAATTGAAAAAACACCATTTCTTCAAATATATAGTACATTATCTCTAAAAATAATTGTTTCAATTTTAAAAATATAAAACTTTGTAGATTGAGCTAGAAAATTCAAAATGAATAGTACATTATTTTATAAAAACTTCAAAGAATTTAAGTAATTTAAAAAATAAGCTTTGATTTTTTAATAAAAAAACTCCATATTCTATAAGTGTCTACACGATTTTAAAAATATAAAAAATTGTGCAGATTGAGCTAGAAACGGTGAATAATACATTGTTATGAAAAAACTTCAAATAATATAAGTAATTTAAAAAATGCATTTTGATTTTCAAATAGTAAAATACTGTATTCTTCAAGTGTATAGTACACGATCTCTATAATAATTGTTGCAATTATAAAAATACTAAAAATTATGTAGATTAAGAAGAAAACTTCAATATATATGGTATATTTTTTCGAAAACTTTCAAATGATTGAAGTAATTTAAAAAAGTATTTTTATTTTTAAATCCAAAAACACCATTTCTTTAAAAGTATAGTATACTATCTCAAAAAAATATTGTTGTAATTTTTAAAAACATAAAAAATTATGTAGACTAAGTTAGAAACTTCAAAGTGAATAATAAATTTTTAAATTTAAAAACAGTGTATTCTTCGAGTGTTTAGTATACGATTCAAAAATATAAATTATTATGTAGATAGAGCTAAAAATTTCAAGGTAAATAATACGTTGTTTTAAAAAACTCCATTTACTTTAAGTAGTTTAAAAGATGTGTTCTGAGTTTTAAATCGGAAAACACCGTATTCTTTGAGTGTACAGTACACGATCTCTAAAAATATTGTTACAAACATAAAAATATAAAAAAAATATGTAGATTGAGCTAGAAATTTCAAAGTGAATAATACAACAATAATTTTTTTAAAAATCAAATAATTCAAGTAATTCAAAAAACGTGTTTTAATTTTTAAATCGAATAACACCGTATTCTTCAAGTATATAGTATGTTAGAAGTCCTACATCGGCTAGAGATATGGCCATTGTTAAGTTTATAAGGGTGTGACAAACCTCATCCTATGAGCTAGCTTTTGGGATTGAGTTAGGCCGAAACCCAAATTGTAAGATGATATCAGAGCCTATCCTAGATCCGTTTGTTGGGCCCCTCATGTTGTTGGATGTGTTATTGGGTGTTTGTTAGTCCCGTATTGTTGGGCCACCCGTTTGTTTGAGTTAGACCCAAACCCAAATTGTAAGATAGTACACGATTTTAAACATATAAATAATTATGTAGATAGAGCTAGAAACTTCAAAGTGTATAATATAATTTTTTTGAAAAAATTCGTATAATTTAAGTAGTTTAAAAAATGCATTTTGTTTTTTAAATCGTAAAACACCGTATCCTCAAAGTGTATAGTAAACGATCTTTAGTAAAGTTGTTACACACATAAAAATATAAAAAATTATTTTGATTGAAATAGAAATTTCAACGTGAATAATACATTGTTTTCATAAAAATTCAATTAATTTAAGTAATTTAAAAACACATTTTGATTTTTAAATCAAAAAACACCTTATTCTTTGAGTGTATACTATATGATTTTAATAATATAAATAATTATATATGTAGATAAATCTAGAAAATTCAAAGTGAATAATACATCATTTTCAAAAACTTCATATAATTTAAGTAATTTTAAAAATGCATTTTGATTTTAAATAAAGAAACACCATATATTTCAAGTACACAATCTCTAAAAAAATTGTTGCAAACATAAAAATATGTAAATTTAGCTAAAAACTGCAAAGTGGCTAAAACATTATTTTGAAAAGACTTGAAATAATTTAAAAATTTAAAAAACATGTTTTCATTATTAAATAGAAAATATTGTATTCTTTCAACTTTATAGTATAAGATCTCTAAAAAACTTCTTGTAAACATAAAAAAAATATAAAAAAAATATGTGGATGGAGCTAGAAACTCCAAAGTGAATAATATGTTTTTTTTAAAAAAACTTCATATAATTTAGGTAATTTAAAAAATGAGTTTTGATTTTTAAATTGAAAAACAACACATTCTTCAATTGTATTGTACACCAACTTTAAAAAAATTGTTATAATTTTAAAAATATAAAGATTGCGTAGATTCAGCTACAATTTCCAAAATGAATAATACATTACTTTCGAAAATTTTTAAGTAATTTAAAAAATGAGTTTTGATTTTTAAATCCTAAAACACCGTATTCTTACACGATCTCTAAAAAAATTGTTTCATTTTGAAGATATAAAAATTATGTAAATTGAGCTAGAACCTTCAAAATTAATAAAACATTCTATTCAAAAATTTGTAAATCATTTATGTAATTTAAAAAATGTGTTTTGTTTTTTAAATAAAAAATATTGTATCTTTTAAGTATATAGTACATATCTCTAAAAAAATGGTTGCAAACATAAAAATATAAAAAAATTATATAGATTGAGCTAAAACCTTCAACGTAAATAACATATTTTTCTAAAATTCAAATAATTTAACTAATTTAAATTTTTAAATTGAAAACACAGTATTTTCAAATAATAATCGTGTTTAAATTTTTAAATCGAAAATATGGTATTTTTTTCAAGTGTATAGCACAGTATTTCACCTTAAAATTTGTTGTAGAAAAGAAAATGTTAAAAAAACTACAAAATGAAATAAATTAAAACTTATAAATAAACATTAAGAACAATTATTTTACATAAGGCTAAATGCTCATATTGAAACTATAAGTGAACTAAAAGGACAGATAATCAATAAAAAATAAGTATAAAAGACTAAGTTGAGATTCGTAGCCGACAATTAACGATTATGTTAGGAAGCATAGTGAATGCCTAATTAGAATAAAATTAACATAATTATTATTGTTTTATTTACTTAGAGTGAGTACTATATATCCTATTTATATATAAAATACTAAATAAAAATAAGATTAATTTAACTAATCAACTTATATATTTAATAGGTATGGTAAGAAAAATCTTATGATAACTCTCTTAACTCTAAGTAACCAAATGTTCTTATTCCTAATATTCTCACTCAACTCTAATGGATTTGTTTTGACCGGTTAAAAGTTGTCTTATCATATATCTTATTTTAAGGAGGAGTTGTTTAAGCTGAAGGAGAGGAATTCAATCTCTAGTAGGATAAAATTAAGAATTGATTTAAGAGTAGTGTAATGTAAGGTATGTATATTTGACCGATAAAAAAAAATTAAATATTATTCTTATCTTATCTCTAATAGATTAATTTCTTTTAAGGTGATGAGATCACCCAAACAAATTTAATTTTTTTATAAATAATTAAAATTTAATTGCTAATCAATGCACTTTAAAAAGACTCAACTATTTATTTACTAAACAAGTCTTTCTTAGTACCGGCAATGTTATTTAATTAGTTGTGGAATGTTTGGTTTAATTTTGGACAGAGGCTTATTAAAAGTAAAATTGATACTTTACTTACTTAATTAGTTGAGTTGATTTGATTCGTTTGAAGAAAAAGGTGTGGCAGTGGAATTGGAAAAATAAAAGTGGCGGCACAGAAACACTGAAACATGACGAATTGTGTCGCTATCAGATATTTCATGAAACTTGAGGGAGACCTCATGAGAACACTTTTAAACGTGTTTAAAGAAGATAGAACTTGTAGTTTAAGTGATATAAGAAGAAGTTTTTAGAGTTTAAAGATAATAGTTCGATTTTTGATAGAGTAGATTTAAGAGTATTGTAATGTAGGGATATGTATATTTGGCCAATAAAAAAAGAATGATCCTCTTTTGAATGCACCACTTGATAGTCTTCATCATGCATGTGTTTCGAACAATAGGTTTTAGCAGGTCAAGTTGTAAGTTTATTAAATTAGTATTATGTCCTTGTGTTTGTGATGAAAATATTTAATAAATTGCATTTAGTCCCTTTTCTGTCTCGGTACTTAATTTTAATATTTTTTTAAAATTTTTTGATATTTATCTGCCCTAAGTACCCCTTCACCCACTTCGAAATCTCCCACTACCGTATGTTAGAAAAACCTCTCCGACGACTCCGCTGCTGATCAAACGCGACATCGCTCCAGAACTCCACCCACCTTGATGTCCTCCCTCCCGCATCAAGGCTCTATTGCGAGAAACTAGAAACAAAAAACAAGAGTTTTTCCACGACTGATCTATATTTCTTGAGAAGAAGAGAATCTTAAAAAATTATTAAAAAATGTTGCAAAATTATTATATTATTAATCGATACTCTCTCAACTCATGTTGTGGAAAGTCCTCCTCAGCTTTTTTATTCAAATTTTTATTTAAATTATCAATTTTATTGTAATGAATATTTTAGTCATTTTATTTTTTTATCATTTTCTTTCTTTTTATCTTTCTATTCAATTAAACAATAAAAAATAGAAAATTATTTTTCTTTATCTTTCTATTTTTCTTCTTACTCTCAATTCAAATATACTCATTTTTTTTTTTCTTCTCTTCTCTACTTCTTACTTCACTCTTTCTCTTCATTTTCCAAACAAAGGCCAAGTCGTTGGTAAGTATCCATTGACCTAGGGAGATCTAGCACTTGACTCTTTGGACATTCTCTTTGCTTATGCAACTTGTATTTAATTTATTACTTAATTATGAATAATGAATTCCATTCTAAATAAAATCACTCATTAGAGAGTTCCCTAGCATTTGTGGAAGTGCTCTATATTTTTCTAACCTCCTCATCATTGGTTTCAAAAAATTCAAACCTTCAAGGAGATTCTTAATTATACCAAAACACAAAATATAATGCAGGCTGTATTGTTGATAAAGAAAAGAAAAGAAATTCTCAATATTTATTATTGGATCCACATAATTTTAACACACCTTCTTCCTATGACCTATATTATATGATGCTTGAATCAGCAAACAATTACGTTATATTTTAAACTTATGTTTTAGTGTTAACTCAATCCAAAAATCTAATTAAAAAAATAATGGTTTATTTAGTAATTATCTATTTTTTAATAGTCGTATTTTAAATTGACCTGAGACTTTTTTATGATTGTAATATTATAAGAATTTTTAGTTATGTTATGCTAATTCAAATCCTTGTAATTGTTCCTTAATTGTTTAATTAGTGCACTAAACTTGGAATCACTTTCATTATTCCTAACTGTTTGATGACCATCTTGGAGTGGGATTCTCCACTCATTAGGCAAAGGTAAAAAAGCCATTTCTAATTAAACGTAAATTTAATTTGTATTTTTATTTTTTATTTTCATATATTTTTTAAAATTTTTATAAGAAAAAAAGAAACTAATTGAGATTATATTATTCTCAGCATATTTAAATTTTAAAATAAAAACACAGAATAAAAATAAAAAATAAAAATAACACAAAAATACAAACCAAAAGAATCCCTAAAATTTTCACTTTGTCCACTACTCTCACCCTAGACAAAAGTTCCAGCTTCAATAATACATTTTACATCACTTCTTTTTCTTTGATGTATTTTATTTATTATTTATTTTTTTATTTATAGCTCTAGGTCGGTCCACTATGAGCTACGACCATGTCATTCTTGTGTATATAAAACAATAAAAAATAATACATTTTCTTTCTTTTTATTATTATTCTTCAATAAAATAACAAGATAATTATTCTTGAGGAATCAGTACGAATCAAAAGGTTTTTTTTTTTTTTTTGGATTCTTTTTGGTTTCCAATGAAAAATTCTTTCATTATGAGGGTCTCTGTCTCTATGAGATGTGCAATGATAGGATGTTGAACTAGTTTCCAATATTCATTTTTGTTAGGTTGTTCTGGTCAAAAGTAGGTCTGTATGTGTTTGGAATCATTTTTGGTTTTTAAGATAATTTTTTTTATAAGACCACACTTGATAATTATATATATTCGAGTGTCATTAGTTACATAGGTAACATTGTAACAAAATTTTTCAATTTAATATTTAACGCAGCTGCAATGTTATATATATATATATGCTCAAAATTTGAATTTGAGATTGTTAATCATACTAAAATAATCATGTGCTAATTTAATAATATTTTTACTTGAAGTCTAAATTCAGTTTGATTTCTTCAATATTAGACTTTAAGATAAGTAAAAATAATTTAGAAATCTTATATTAATTAATACGTAAATTAATTAAATACTTATACAATAAATTCATAGTTAATGTGATTTTTTGAGCTAAAATGTACTCATATGAATTCGAACTAAGGTTGTTATTTCAAACTTTAGGATCTGTTTGGTAAAACTAGCCTATAGCTTATAACTTGTAACTTGTAGTTTATAGCTTATGACTTGTGACTTATAATTGAGTAGAGGTGTTTGGTAAAATTAGTTTATTAGGTAGTTTATATTTGTTAAATGACTTAAAAAGACATCTAATAAATTATTTGATAGAGTAAACATATAATAAATGACTAGCGGATAAAATAGGAAAGAATTATTGAAAGCTACTTTTCATAAGCTATAAGCTACTTGAAGTATTTTCATAAGCTAGCTTATGAAAGCTAGCTAATAGTATATTGTTGTTACCAAACATCTCTACTTGACAATAAGCTACAAGCTATAAGCTCCCTATAAGCTATAAGCTCCTAAATAAGCTATAAGCTCCTAAATAAGCTATAAGCTAGTGTTACCAAACACACACTTACTCCCCAACCACCAAACTAACATGTTGGGTGTCAACGGAGGTTGGCCTAGATGATGTGTGCTTAGGCCCATGACTGCGAGGTCATGGTTCGAATATCATCTCGTTCAATTTAACCCTCGTTGGTAGGCGAGGTGTAAATTTCACTATAAGTCCTTGCTGAAGTTGCTGATATAGTTCGATTTGAAGAGTTGCCACTCAAAGCATCACTTCAGCCACCAAACCAACTTGTTTGGTGCAGTTAAAGAGAACTTATTTATAGGCATAATAATAAAATTTATTTTAATAAGCTAAAAATTTTAATTTTTATCGGTAAATACATACGCACACAACTGAATTAAATTTCCAATAACCTACGTTATTCTCCTTTGTCAAGATTTGAACATTTGATTTCCACTCCTCCCGAGCCTTAAAAGTTTGGTACATAACCATCTAAGCTAATGTACTTCGTCTTCAATAAGCTAAAAACAACTTATTCTTATAAATTTTTTATTATTTTTTAATTAAAATAAGCTAAAAACAACTTAATAGGACCTATAAGTTGTATATAAGTTATTCCAAATGTCATGCGCCAAAATTTTAAACCAAAATATGCTTGAATCTCACATTGATTAAATATTAAGTTGTGACGGCCTTTATATATAAGACATTAGACATTTCTCTTTCATAAGCTAGTTTTTAAGGTGGAGTGAAACTCGTGTCAATCATAACATGGTATTAGAGTTTATCTATCGAGTCACGTCTACCTACGTCAAATCCTCAAAATTTCATGTTTTGGATGTTCAATCCCAAACATGAGAGGGGTGTTAGAGTCTCGCGTTGTTTTGGGATAGTCATGGTTGTGAAGTGGAGTTAGGGCGCAATATACCATTTGTAACGTATTGGGAAACGACTAGAAAAGAAGATATCTCTCCACGTAATTATTACCTGCGAAAGCACACACAAATGTAATGTGGTTCAACACCTTAAACCTACGTGCATGAACACTCCATAAAACTTTATTACTCAATTTGCAATAATTTTTTAATAGAGAAAATTGCAAATTGTTTCTTACACTTCATCTTACAATTTTTTAACGGAAAAATTGAAAAACCCTCTAAATTGACAATTTTGACACAGAAAAATTATAAATCCGATCCTTACATGACAACAATTACCGAAATTCTCATTACATTCAAAAGACAAATAGTATTATTGATTGTAATGAGAATACTCAAAATAACACTCTATATTTATATAAAAATTTTACCTCTTCCTTTTTTCTTCCGTTTTCATGCTATTCAAATTCAATTCAATGTGGAACTTTAAAAACTAATAATCTACTAATGATCATCTAAATTTTAAATCATTTAATTGAAAAATATCTGTCTCTTTACTTGTAAAGTAGGTGATGATCGATTATGCGATAAGAATTGAACATGAAAGATGCAAAACTTGATGAGGACTATATATGAAAATGAATATTTTCAAAAGAAGGAACAAGTAATTAATTAAGGCTTTGCAATCAGAAGCATCTCATTATTTAAAAAGGGAATATGTAAAAGCAGTCATATTCCTTGGTATCTTGTCGTCTCTTGCTATATATATCTTCAAGAATTTTTGTTTTTGTTTTTTTCTTTCTTTCTTTTTTCAATATAAAGTGACATGCAGCATCCTGCATATAAATAGATACTGTTTCCTTTATTCATAAAAAAATAAAAAATAAAAATATGTTTCTAATTGTGAGCATTGCTGCCAAAATGGCAGGTCATCACATGGTATATTTGGCTTTATGCCATCTTTGTGATAGTATATATATGGCATAAAGATCAAAGCATAATAATCAAGGCATTTTTTAGTTAGTAGCCAAATTGTGTCTTTATGACCTAAAGAACAAACAAAAGTATACAACTTTTTCATTCCTCTG
Source organism: Cyamopsis tetragonoloba (assembly GCA_037177725.1). NCBI lineage: Eukaryota > Viridiplantae > Streptophyta > Magnoliopsida > Fabales > Fabaceae > Cyamopsis > Cyamopsis tetragonoloba. Next base: position 33,681,464 of record CM074120.1, on the reverse strand, counting down.
AAAAATTCAAATTACAGGGGAAGGAAAACAGGACGAATCATAACATTTAGCATATTTCTAATTTTACTTAAACTATGATGAAAGACTTTAAAAATGACAATGTACAAGGGACGACATTCATAGTGATAGAAAACAAAAGTTTAAATATATTTTTAGTCTATTAGTATTTTTTATGAAAAATATTTTCGTCCATTATTTTTAAAAAACATGCATTTTGTCTCTTAATTTTAAAATGTTTATTTTTAGTCCCTAATTATAACTATTTTTATATCTTATTTTATTTTTTGCAAAAATATGCTTTTAATTAGTCTCTAAATAGGTGCAAGACAAAATTTTTAAGTGTGTGTTTAGAACCATTTCTTGAGTGGTCAAATCATAGTTTGAGAGGAATAATAATTAATTTTGATGTTTGGGTAAATTTCGAAGAATCAACTATAGGGCGAAAATCATACTCTTAGAAGAAGTAACTTTTAGTTATTTTTATTTTTATCATAATCAATTATGCATTATAAAATATCTTATTTACACTATAAAAATAATTTTGACAAAGAATATATAAACAATATTATCTATTAAAATTATTTTTCAAATACCAATTTTTTAAATAAATTATTTAATCTCATAATCAATTATACATAATCAAATTTATCACCGCAAAATCAAACACGCACTAAAAATAAGAGAATAAGTACACACAATTCAAAAATGGAGATAAGAAACAATTTTTAACAAAAAACAACGAACTAAAAACACAATTAACCCCAAAAATAATTACATACCAAAATGACTTGCAACACAAGTTATCTTATGTTTTGTTTGATATTTGTTTTGCACTTTTTTGAGATCATTATTGGGCCCCGGCCAGGATTATCTTTATGGGCCAAGATCCAATAACATTAATCCAACATTATAGTGTTGTAGGTGAGTGTTAATGGCGTCACACCAATTTAAAATAGAGCCACACCATTGCCATTGGGTTTTTAAAATGATAATTTTGCCATGTGATTTGAAATATTTTTGAACAGGTTTTTTTGAAAAAAACATAGGACCAAATTTTTTTATGGTGAATTTTCGGATAATGTAATCCAAAATTTTTTCGGATCAGATTCTCTGGTAATTTTTAAGCCTACCTTTTCAATTTTTTGAATTTTCATATTACGATTTTCGAAATACTTTCTCCGTACTTGTTTTGATTAAGCTTTATTGTTTGAACGTTAAACTTCCGAATTGCATTTTCTAGATTTCTTCGAAGTACTTTCTCCAAAAATAATAAGAGTATTAACACTTTTTTTTGTCCAAAAATTTGAAGAGGGATGGCATCAGATCAAATTGGTGTGGCGCATTTAACATAGCTAATGTTGTAAAGGAGAAACTCATACCATAGACCTTCTCAACTAATAAAAAAATTTTAAATTTTTTATATGAAAACTCAACTAATCAATTAGCTATCAATTATATCAACTTTTATTCATATGCACTAAAAGATAATATTTTTTAACAATTTGACATTCCTTCAATATTGCTAAAAAAATTTAGGTGTTGCTAAAATCTTTTAGTAACATAATGTTTATACAAAATATGCAAAAATATTACAAATGTTGTTAAAAAAATGTTACAAATAAAAAAGATCACATTTTTTAATGATTTAAAAATATTTTTTTAATATTGTTAAAGGTCAATTATGTTATACTGTGTCACACTCATGTAGTTCAGTTGGTGAGCATATAGAGACATGCGTGTGTAAGTATAAAATTCAATCCCCAATTATATTACTTTCCTATAAACTAAAAAAAAAAACGTTATAATGTGAGAATTTAACTTATAAAGTTCCAACATCATGGGGTCACCAATATTTAAAAGAGTGATAATTTATGTACTATTACAATTCATTTAATTTCACTCATTTGATCTTTTTTTTTTCCTATCAAAATAAATTTTAATATTTTTTTATTTTTCTTTGTTTTTATTTTCTTTCTATCTCTCTTTTTGTATATACCTATACACCAAAATTTGGGGTGTGCACTTATATATAATTTCTCATTTTAAAAGTAAAACAATTTCACTCTAGTAAGATAGGTGGCATTATAGCCCGACAAGATTGAAAATTTGTGTTTTGAAATTGAAGTTAATTATTATTATTTATTAGTAGCCCACTCTTTAATTAATATCCTGTGATTGTTGTGTGCTAATCTAATATGGCTAACGATTTGACAGCATAAAAAATGATTAAACATAAATTAGTGATTAACCGTCCTTTATCCTTGGAATTTATTTGACTAGTTTTTTATTGGAAAACAGGAATTCCGCTAAACCAAAATTTTATATTCAGTGAATGCAACAAAATTCAAGTGAATGATTATTTTAACTTGATGCTTCTTTTTCATCTTGATTGTGCCCTCTAAAATTTAGGTTTGAATCCTTTATTAGTTTCTGTAAATTAAGAGTTAAAATGAAATAAGTTTGATAATATTTAGTGTACATGTATTTAGGTGTAATTATTTTTAAACTGTGCATTTTTTATTTTTATCCGTAATATTTTTTGAAGTGTGCAGATTAAATGTAAAGTCACATTTAACGGCAGTTTTAATCGTCTTTAGTTTTGATGGAAAACTGTCACTCAATATAACGCTTCAAAAAGTATACTTAAGTACACATTTACCAAAATTTGATTTAATTTTTTTAATTTGATAATTAAAGAAGAGCTAACAAGTAGAGTGACATAAATGCATATATGGGAGTCATGTTGTAAATTAAAGAAGTTGCTGACTACAAATTTTTAGAAATCATGGTTCAGTTTAATTATTTTAGCATGTTTTATTCAATATAATTAATATAGCCAATGGCCCAATTCTAATTTATTCACCCTATGCCAAGTTGTAAAAGCAAAATCTTATATTAAAACAAGTTGTAAAGAACATTGTTTATAAGTGGTCCTTTTGGAAGCAAATCGATCTGTAGACCAACAGGGATTAATTAGTTGTCCTCTAATGCTGTAAAGATGATGATTAAAACTACAATCAACAATGTTAGGGTTTGATATGGTGAAGTATGACCATAATTTTGTATATTTAATAGGTTATGTGTTTGAATTTAGATAGATAAGATAAATGTAAGTACTTTTTTAAGTTTGAAAGCTTTTCTGCCTTAAACTTGAGAGTTTTTGCATCATCTTAAATCTTTTTTATCACAAAAAAAGAATGTAAGATATGTTATTATAGAATAAAAAAGTTATTTAGTTGAACGAAAAAATTACCTTTTACAAATTCTGAAACTATTACAAATAATACATTTTATGATTTACATGTTGACATCTCGAGTCCTTATGCTATTCCTTCTTGTTCCGGTGCAAAATCAAAATATTTCTTTACTTTTGTTGATGATTATAGAGGTCTTACATGGATTATTTTTATGAAAGCAAAAGTCTACAACTGAACAATACAATCACAATTTTATTGCTTTCATTAAAACTCAATTCTACAAAAGAGTGAAATGTTTGAGAACTAAAATTGGTGTAGAGTTCTTGATGCATGGTTTTTTTTAAAGAAAAAGGTATTTTACGTAAAAGAACACGTGTTGAAACTCTGTGACAAAACAGAGATAAGAAAACGAGTCAGTTTAGCTCATTTAGCCCATCAGAAAACAAGCTGGTCTACTATGATTATATAGACTCACTTTTTTAGTCTGTTTTTTTTTTTAATTGGCCTGACAAGCTAAAGGATAGGCTAGCCCATTTAGTCCTCTAAAAATGAATAAAATTAAAAACATATTTTTATATTTAAAAAGTGTTTTTATTAAAAAAGTATATATGTTTTCATTAAAAAAATATATTTTCATAAAAAAGTAATTTTTAATTGTATTTATTTTTTTTAGAATTTTTTACCTCTCTTTATATAAATAAAAAGATATATTTTTATAAGAAAAACGGGTTCGCAGGTTAGCCCACCCCGGCCCACTGTTGGCCTATGCAGGTTGACGAGCTAACGAATTGGCTCGGCAGACCAAACCTATTTTATCTCCCCTATGGCAAAATGGTGTTTTTGAGTGTAAGCATGAAAACATTTTGAATGTGGCTAGACCTCTCTTTTTTAAGCAAATATGCCTAAAATTATTTTGGTACTTTTGTTGCTTATCATGTTGTTCACATTATAAACTCGTTACCTACCCTTTTATTAAAATATAAATGCTCCTGTGAGATGTTATACTAGCAATTAGGGATGCGAATAGATTAGGCCACTTATCGGGAGCTTATGGCCCAGCTTGGCTTAGCTTTTACTTAAAAGGCTAAGTTAGACTTAGGCTTTTAAAAAAGTCTTTTTAAATAAAAAATGTCAAATCTAAGCTTTTAAAAGTCTTTTAAGCTTATTGGGTCAACCTAATTATATAATTATATTGCTAATAATAATAATAACATATAATAATATTATTGATGATAAAAAATATAATTATAGTACTAAATTCTCTAATACTAAAATTAAGTTTAACATTATAATACATTAGTAGCGAATAACAAAGTTTTCTTTTCTTTGTGCTTTAAAAAATGTTTTTCTTCCCTTAAATATTATTATTCATTAACCATATTATCTCATTTTTAAATTGAGATTTTTTATGCGTTTGTTATCATTATGCTATTTGAGATTGACTTGCTAGCCTATTGATCTGTCAATAAAAAATAGTTTATTTATTTGGAGGCCTTAGTTTTTTAGTTGAAGATGTGTTAGTGTTAAATAGACTATTGAACCAGGCCAAACCTAAAAAATTATGGTGGATAGGATTAGCATCATCCTTATTGGGAGTGACATCATTATTTTAGTATATAAATTTATGATTCTTACATATAAAAAGGATGGTGTCACTTCCCATAGAAATTGTGCTAATCCCATCCTCCAAAATTAGACTATGCCAGATCATAAGTCCAACCTCAAATTTACTTAATCTTTAACTCAATTCGGCCCATTCTCATCCCTACAAAAAACCTCTTAGTTTAGTAAACCATGTAAGATTTTTGGTTACTTGTGTTTTGCTTGACCTTAGACTCTCATAGAACGAAATTCCATGCATAACCAAGAGCTAGGAAGACTATCACTATGTTTGGTAGGGTAGAAATATGGAAGAGAGAAATAGGGTGGAAGGAAGTTATGTGAAGAGAAAAATAAATAGGAAGAAAGTTTTTCAATTTTTTCTCTCTAGAAATCAATTTTTTTTTTTCAATTTCTCTCCAACCAAACGAAAAAATTTATATCATTATCCGTATTCTTTTTTCCAATTTCTTTCCTTTCAATCATAGGGTATATGTGCAAAATTTAAAATATATATTGCTTCAAAAGTATTTATTGCATTAAAATATGGCTACGACCACTGATTAGGATTTGAGATATTTATTACTTAAAATGTTTAAAATTTTTGTAAAATATTATAAAGTATATGTATTTTAATTTAAAAAATGTTTTTAGAACACTTGCATATAACAAACAACACCCTAATAAAAATGGTTAGCCTCTAGTGGTCACTGGTCACCCACCCATAATGGTACGAAAAGAAATTCCAATCACTATATAAGTAAAAGGTTTTTTTTTTAAAAAATAAATAAAAATTAATGCTAACCATAATTTCTCATTTCATATCTTTTGAAAATGCATTGCATGATTATTATTGAATATGATACATGGTTATGTACACTGAACAGATAAAAATTAACCAGCACTAGGAAAGAGAAATCCAAATAGAAATCAAATCCAACTAACAAAAACAAAAGAAAAAGAAAAAAAGAAAAAAAAACCTAACTGGAGGCTTCCTCCAACTACCAACTTATGTTTGACCTCAGCTCCTTTAACGTACACCTCAGATTCCAAATCTGCTGAATTTATTATTAAAATTCAACAATATAAAAATTTAAAAGTCATGATTTTTTTATTAATTATACTTTTTAGTCAATAAAATTTTTTAATTGTATAATTTTAATTCCCATAATTTTAATTAAGTGATTCCAATTCCTATAGTTTTTAAAATGTAAATATTAAATCTTAAAGTCACTGCCTGTTACTAACGTTATTGACTATAAATTGTGAATTGATCACAATTCTTAAGATACTTTCAATATCATCAACAACAAATTGTTTAATTTTGCACAGAAATTTGACTTAAAAGATCCGATTTTTACATTTTAAATTTTATAATCACTCATTTAAAACTATAAAATTTATTTTAAAAAATTAAAGGTTGTCAAGTGTCTATCATGACTCTTTCAGTGTCTTCCAAAATAAGATTCTGTTTTTTTTTTTTTCAAAGGAAAAAGATTCTGTTGTCAAAACTAAAACTCCAAGGTGAGAAGCTCCCTATCTGCACATTGTTATGCTTTAAGTGAGAAGTTCTTGATTTAACCCTTCAATCAGTTCAACCTACACAAAATAAAAATCTCAGAAATATCAACTCCTCCACTCAAATTATTAAAAATATTTAAAATTGTGCACTCTAATATTGCATATAAAGTCAAATTAATTTAATTACCCAGAATTCATCTTGTTGTTCTTCTTCAGTGGAGGTTGAAGAAGATGGAGGTTTCGGAATCTCGCCGATTTCGTCGTTGCGTGCAAATCTGCCACGTATGCGTGTTCGGTTGTCGGCTAGTGTCTTTCGGCATGCATACTTGTAACACATAAAAAAATAAAACAGCCACATTCAAAATTTCTCTTTTTCCCTCCATACATATTTTTTTTATGATCATGCATTTGTAAAATATAGTTTTTGTCATTGTCAAAATTATAATATTAAAGGAATAAAGGGTTGTGTTATATTTTTACCTTAATAATTTTGTTGAACTTCCTCTGGCTTCTCTTGGCTCTGTATTTAGAGATTTTCTCTTTTCTTTCTTCTGCACTGTAACGCCCTACCTTGAAATTTGCTTCCTCCAATGAGTGATTCTCCCTTTCTTGAGATATATTTGTAGCTTTCATATTCTAATCAAGAAATTGGAAAAAAAAAAAAAGATTAATTAATACTGTACAAATTAGTAAAATTTATTACTAATAATGGAAGACTAAATATGATTATTGATTAATTAGCAGGGGTGTAACTAATACTTCCTCTGTTTATTTCTTTTAACTTGTTCAATAGAGAATTTTTTTTTTCTTCTAATAATATATATGTCAACTTATATTTTTATTGATTTTACTGTTATATGTGATGAAGAATATTTGAATTTTTTAAAATGCGTATTTTACTTTCAATTGAACAGATAAATATAATATTTTACCTGTAAATCTCCAGCACTGTACACCTTTCTAATTTCTCTAGTGAAGAAACTCTGTTCAGGGGAGCTCAATGAATTCCATTGAAAATTTGGAGAATCCATGAGAGAATCAAGGTTAGCTTCAAAGGGAAAACCAGATTTTCCATCAATAGAGTTACAGCTTAAACTCCTCTGCATTAACTTTGATTCACTATCAACTTCACAGCAACTTTGAGAAATAAAGTGATGATTGTATTTGTGGGCATAATCCAATTCCACACCAATTTGGGATTCTTCACTTTTCACTTCAGAACAATAATCCAAAGCAGAGAAATTTCTCATTTCACTATTTATATTTTGGACAATATTTGAAACTGGCTGCACAAGGTTAGTTTCAAAATCAGAGAGAATCTGGTTTTCATGAGGATGGAGAGAAAAGAAAGAAGAGGAAAATGGGTCATCAAGAGAATTGTTGAAATTCCTTTGAGCTGCATCAATGGAAGAGTTTGTGAGGAAAGGAAAAGGATCAGAGAAAGAAATATCATAGGAGGAGAATTTATCTGGGATTGAATGTTTATGGAAAGAAATGTCAAAAGTGTAGAGATCAGAAGAAGACATTGAAACAGAATTTAACATACAATTGAACCCTTGCATCAACTAAGGATTGTGTGTATGAGTTTTTCTCAGAAGTAAAAGAGTTGGGGATGTGATTTATATAATTCTCCAATAATCCTATATATCGTGTATCGAACTCTTCGTATCACATACTAATTTTTATAGTGAAGATCTTGTAAAAATGAAATAAAAAGTAATGAGGAGAGTACCGATACACTAAGGTATTTAGTTCGCGTACCCGCGTATTATGTAACTATGGTAGGCACGATACAATTCCAAACTCAATACTACTTGCTCATATATGTCTCTATCTCTTTTGAGTTTTGATGGAAAGGGGAGAGTGAGTGCTTGAGTCCATCATGCTTTGCTAGTTCTCTATATAAAGGAATCAAGTTTTACCATTTTTTGCACTTTCTTTTTTATATTCCTAAAGTCTCTCTAGTTGCCTTTGAGCTCTTTTTCAACCCTGCCATTTCAACTTTCTTTTTCCCTAGTGCTATGTTGGAACAAGAGGAAAAAAAAAAAACAATAATGATATAATTTCTTTTATTTAGTTAAAGATAAAAAAATAGAAAGAATTTAAAAAAAATTGGTAAAATTACCTATTTGGTCTTTCACTTTTGAGATTTGGTTCAACTAGTCCTTCTTGATTTAATTTATTTTCGTCCTCAATCTTGTTTTGATTCACATTTACTTTCTGGGTTAGCAACCCATTACAAACTAATGAAATTGTCCTACGTAACACTTAACACCGTTAATTGAGGCCACGTGTTAAAATATTGATGGTTCATTAATAAAATAATAATATTAATAAAATGAGGACAATTTTTTTTTACTATTGTTTTAAATTAATATAGGCTAAAATATACATTTGGTCCTTTATGTTTTGTCAAAGTCCTATTTTGGTTCTTTATGTTTATTTTGTCTCAGTTTGGTCCCTTACGTTTGTTTTTTAACAAACGTTAGACTCTTTTTTGAATCTGTTAGTCTAGTTAACTGAACTGCATATGTGACACCTACATGACATTAACGACATTGGTTGTCATTCCTTTCTAGACTAAAACGACACCGTATTGAACTTTTTTCTTAAGCGTATGCAGTTTTGTTAACTTAGACTAACGGAGACACATTTAAGAAAAAAAATCAATACGATGTCATTTTAATCTGGAAAGGGATGACCACTAACGCCGTTAAGGACCAAATTGAAACAAAATAAACATAAAGGACCAAAATAGGACTTCGACAAAAGATAAAGGACCAAACATATATTTTAGCATTAATATACTATAGTAGTTGATACCATTTACAATCTATTAAAAACGATAAAAAAGACACATAAGAGAAATGATCAGTATAAAACAGTGGAAAATACACATAATCATATACTCATCACTCATCACACACATGAACCTTCAAAAGTATCGACACTTAGAAGTGTGTTTGGAATAACTAGCTTATAATTTATTTATGAGTTTATAGTTTATAACTCATGGCTTGTGAATAGGTAGAGATGTTTGGTGACAACTAGTTTATAACTTATAAAAACTAGGTTATAAAAAACTACTTGAAGTAGCTTATAACTTATCAAAAATAACTTTTAATATTTTTTTCCAATTCTATCTTTATCCTTTTTGAATAATGGCAATATGACATCTATTACCCCTAATTAATTGGACTTCTTATTAATATATTATAAGTATGTTTTTTAATTCTTTTGACATAATTTTAGCTTGTCACGAGCTAGTTTTTCCAAACACCTTCACCTACCCATAAACTATAAGCTATATAAGTGTTAAATCACACGCTATAAGTTATAAGCTATAAACTATATATAAATTATAAACTATAAACTATAAATTATAAGCTAATTTTACCGAACAGCCTCAATATATACTTTACATATTTTTTGGTAACATAATATATACTTTACATATTAATACTATTACTGTCACCCTGATTTAAAATTCTTTTGTCTTAAGTTTATTCACAAGGAATTTAGTCAGAGTAATAAACAAACAGTATTTTTGGTGAAGCTATTTATGGAGAGTTTTTTTTATCCCTATAATTTTCAAGTAGAGAATTTAATCATATAGTTATTGCGAAATGAAATAAACCTGCGTTAAATTAAAAAAGAATGAAGACATACATATATTTATAAATTAAGTCAAGTGAACACCTTTATTGTTATTTCATAAAAAACCAAGCCAAGAAATCGTAATTGTTAAAATAATAAATACCATATTAAAACTCCTAACTTCACATCATAATTTATAAATCTTAAAGAAAAAAGATTTTCGTACTCAATTTTTCGTATTTAATTTATATTCATGGTTACATACATTAAAATATTTGGTTACACATGTAGAAGTTTTGTTGAATTTTTATTTTTACGTTGTAATCATATATTTCTACACATGTAACCACCAAATCCGAAAAAACACTGTAACAAAAAAGATAACTAATGTAACCACTTTTTTCAACGTACATAACCAATGAATACATTGAGTACAGAAAATCTTAGAGTATAAAAATCAGGACTCAATCTTAAAATGTATGATGAGGATTAGGCTAACTGATAGTTAGCACTTAGCAGCCCAACTACTCATGGTCGATTTTTTTTTTTTTTGACTATTGGTTAAGCTAATTGGGCTAAACATAGAATAGGGCTGGGTTGGCCCAAGGGCTTGAGCCCATATTGACAATTCTATATGAAAGGCAACTCGACAAAGAGATGGGTGGCTCAATATAGTTCAATTTTCTTTGTGCAAGTTTGTTCTGACTTTAGCATAAATATTAAAATTTAACTCGTTTTAGTATAGTGTAAAGGTTTGTTGATCGTTAGATGGTGCTCGACTTTTATAAATTTCGTACCAATTAATTATTGAGTAAGTTTACGAAGAATTTGTATCTGTCAATAATAATAAAATTAAAAAAGAGAAAAAAAGGATTTGGAATCAAATTTTAAAGCTTGAGATCAAATTGAATTTCATCGTTCTATTTTAATCTTTTTTTCATTCAGAGATATATTCTTCTTTATAATATTGATGCAATATACAAAAGTCATCATTACCAAATCCTCCCATAAATGATGTTAAGATAAACCTATTAAATATTGATTCTTCGCATACATAATTAATCATCTAGCATTTAAGTTCTAGTATTAAAAAGCAATTAATACGTCAATATCTATTCCTAGCATATTAACACATTGATGTTTTCATCTAAGTTGGACTCTAAGCAATTTCTTTCGAGCAGAACCTAGAATCTAAGATCAAAATAAAATTGGCCAGTTTCAATCTAGCTTTAAGAACAAAATAGAAAAACCCAAGCCAATAGAGTTTTATAATTACATTCAATCCCAACTAAAAGTTTAGTTATGCATAACATCCATTAACAAGACAAAGTGTAGAAAAATTATCTGTCGAACCCAAATCCCTACGTTCCCGCTTGTTCTTCGCGTTCTCTAGACATTCGCTCTCTAGTTTCTCTCTCTAAGACGGCTTAAAATCTGATTATTATTTTCAAATTGCAAGAAAAGGTATTCAAATAAGAAACATGATCAAATCTTCAAAATATTCACCCTTATCTTCTGCGCCTAGATCCAATTACATAATTAAGAATTTAGACATCAAATCTTTAAAATCAATCAACTCTTAATAAAAGATAATTTTTTGCAATATTTCTACATTTATGAAGATTTAAACAAGAGATAAACACAATTTTATCCAAAAACAACATAAAATCTTTATAAAATCAATTAAGATTTATCACTTATCAATGTTCAAATGATTGTGCAAGTTCATCCAATTTCTCGCTCATCACTCATCATGTGGTGGTCAATAGTCATTACTCATCACTCTAATTCTATACTCTTAATTAGAGTGTATCACGTGGTTACTTAGTCCGTTCTTTCCCTCGAATTCTTTCCCTTCACTATATCTATTTCCCTCCCTTTCCACCTTAAACTCATTTGTGTTACCCTCACAAAAACTATGTTTTCTCCTCTTTTTGATGCCCTAATGTCCACTCTAGTCACTTCAGGGGATATTATAGTTCTACCTTCGCTCACTCTGGCTGACAACATGGTCCTGCCGTGAATCACTTTGGCCGCTCTGAGAGACAACATCACTCTGCCCACTTTGACAGACAACATCACATGACTACTGCCCCATTACCTCCATTGTCACTCAGAACCCGACTATGTATAACCATGTCACCTCTCGGCAATTTTTGCAAGAACTCACTTGTATGAGTTGCAGATCAGCTGCACAAGTCATGGCTGCACTGGTGGAATTCAGTTTTCAAGATAAAAATAATCCTCCCAGAGGGACTATTAATTCAAGGGGATCCACTGGCTCCGCTTATATTCCTTATGAGAGTTGGTGGTTTAGCTGGTTTGGTTCGTCAGACAAAGGAAACGAATTTGTTGGATGGTTTTTATTTTGGGGATGAAGGGCCTTCTATTCATCTGTTACAGTATGCAAATGATACCATATTGGTGGGGGAAGCATCTAAGAAGAATTTATCGGCATGGAAAGCTATATTGAGAGGTTAATATTGAGGATAGCTTCCTTATGGCTGCTTCTACCTTCTTGTCATGTAAAGTAAGGTATATCCCTTTTCTATATTTGGGGTTACTTATTGGCTCTAATCCCAAGAGAGGTGATACTTGGGACCCTCTTATTCATAAGATAGAGAAAATGATGATTTCTTGGAAACATCAACATATTTCTTGGGGTGGGGGGGGGGGTAAACTTACTCTTATTAATTCATTGTTAAATAGTACTCCTATTTATTGGTTATCCTTCTTGAAAACATCTTGCTCTGTTATTTTAAAAATTCAACTGCTTCAGAGGAATTTTTTGTGGCAAGGCACCTCAGACACTAGGAGATTATCTTTGGGTTATTGGAGACTAGTGTGTTGGCCTCGTGAGAAAGGGGGTTTGGGAGTGAGTAATATCGATTGGGTAAATTAGAGTCTTCTTGCTAAGTGGCTTTGGCGCCTAAAGGTGGATAATTTTGAAGGTTTATGGGCAAAGGTTTTAGAGGCTAGATATGGAGACTTTCATAATAATTAAGAAATTTATTCTTGTCCATTGGGTGGGCTAAGACCTTCATTGTGGTGCAAGGGTTTGTCATCTTTAGGGAAAGAAGATGGTTATCCAGGTAATTGATTTTGGGATTATTGTCAGAAGCACCATGGTGATGGAGCATTAACCTAGTTTTGGAAAGAATATTGCTTTGGGAATTCCTCTCTAATGTCTCAATTCTCTCAGTTATTTTATTTATCCTTAGACAAGGATGATTCTATTGCTAATATGGGACAGTGGGTTGGTCATTCATGGTCTTGGCACCTTCGCTGGCTCGTCCTTTATTTGCTTGGGAAGAGGAAGAAGCCACTAGGCTATTACAAATCTTGTTACCAATGTCTCTAGTGCATGATACAAATGATTAGTGGAGCTGGTGTTGTGGAGAGTCACGAGTTTATCTTCCTATCCTTGGGTATCAAGTAATCTCTATGTTGCATGTTCATTCTGTGTTGTTGGAGTTCGGTTTGGTTGAAGCTACTAGGTTGATATAGAGATCAGTGGCCCCATTGAAGGTTATGACATTTAATTGGTTAGATTTGTCTGAGAAGATCCCTACGAGAGCTACCTTGAGGAAGCGTAATATTGTTTCTATTGATGATGATCGCTGCCCATTTTGTAATGTAGATTATTTCTGTTATGTCCTTTTGTAGTTGACTTATGGAATTATGTTGAAGGTTGGTTACAACAATACGTGAAGGTTGTTGATACTTTATGGGATTCTATTTCCTAATTTAAATTGTTACGTGTTTCAAGGAGGAAAAGATTGCATGTGTTAGCTATTTGTTGTGTCACAACTTGGGCTATTTAGCTACCTAGGAACTCTTTGATTTTCTGTCAAGTTATTCTCGATGTGATGCAGGTTTTTGATAAAGTTAAGTTGCATTCTTGGGAGTAGGTTAAGGCTAAATTCAAATGTTATGGTCTTTGTATTGCCTCTTGGCGTGAAAATCTCTAGGATGTATTTTTACTTTGTGATTGGTTGTCTATTGTTTCTGTAATGGGTTAAGAGGTTCCAAAATACTCTTCCTTAATAAAATCCCTGCATCGTTTAAATTTTATTAAAAAACGGCTACATACTTAATCAAGTATAACAAGATATTTTTATCACAACTCTGGGCTCTAATTAACTAAGTAACACTATTATCTCTAATAATGTATTACACTTCCAAATATAATTAAAAAATAATTTGAGAGTATAATATAAAATAAAAAAATTGAAACGTTATACAAATTTTGAAGGATTTTTCTATTTTTAATTTTTTCGGTCAAAGTCATTGATAAATTAAAACAATTTATATGTTGTTCATTTCAAAAATTAATTAAAAAACCAATTTAAGTGTATAATATAAGATAAATAAAATGGAAAGTGTTGTGATCTAACCTAGCGAAGATATCAGTTGAACAAGGTAATCCTTCTAGTAGGCAGGGGAGAATGGAGATGGCTCCTAGGCTTGAGCTCCGGCGGCGGTGGTGTGCATCTGCAAGGACTCCGACGCTCAAGTCAGTGAGTAAATTAGGGTTGTGTATGCTGATAAAATAGTTACGTACCTTGCATAGTGCATTTATGATAATATTTATAGAGGAGCGTATGCATGAGTGCGGGGTCGTGCTGGGCCTGGATTTGGTACCAAGGCCCAATCTGTAAACGTTTCCGCGATGTATCCGGGATTCCCGGGAGGCATTTGTCCCGGCATGATCTGGCATTACCGAGATATCGTTATTCTAGTCCTCAACAGAAAGTTTCAGCAATCTTGAAGGATTTTTTTTCTATTTGCATTTTTCCATTTCTGCCATCAAAGTCATTGATAAGTTGAAATGATTTGCTCATTCATTTCCTAAAAAAATAATAAAAAAATAAGTTGATAATATAAAAATAAATAAATAAATTGAAATTTTATACAAATCTTGAAGGGTTTTTTCTATTTGCATTATTTCATTTTTGTGGTCAAAGTCATTGATACAACCATGGAAGCTTTCAATTTTAGTTAATGGTTGATGAGTGAATTTTTGACTATTGACTTAAGAGTGCAAGGATTTTCGCACCGAAGAAGAAAAGGAAAAAAGATAGGTGTGGTAGAGGAAGGGCAGATCGCCACTTGTTATAGTTATACCATATTAGTATATTATGCTAGACCTATATAAATTGAGAAGCATACGGTACAATTCACAAAACAATTTGATTTGAATGAGAAATGCGAAACACAAACATATCTGAATCGAAAGCGGGAGTGAGGAGAAATTCTCATCCGGGTTAGAGAAATCTAAATCATATATAAAGTTTGATGACATGCTCTTACATTATCCTGTAGATGCCACCAAAGCTTCGGTGCCCCAAGGACCAAGCTTGGAAGTTGACCAAATGGGTAACTTGTTGAAGAAGAAGATGGAGAGGCCTATAATGTAAAAACTCAATGCCATCGTAGCATCAGACATGATTACTACCCTCACCTTCTTGTTACTCTTCCTCTAGTTACCCTCGCAAATGGATCTTTATCTGTTGCGACGCGTCGTCCACCTGCGGCTGTTGGTGGATTAGTGACTTACCAGGTTTGTAAATGTCCCACGTATCATAACATTAACCCCTTGGACATAAACAAAATTTATCTTCCATCCTAACTAGTGTTCTTCCTAAAGCTCAAACTCAGGCTCTTCCAATAATACATTAAAAGTTAAAATGCTTCTACCAATGCACCAATACACAATTGGTTTAGTGCGTTTGGTTCTGTGTTAATAAAAATAATTTTGAATAGAGTTGATTAATTGATTCTATATAATTAATTTTGCCTGGAATTGATTATTATAAAATAAAGTGATTTTCGTTTGAAAAATTAGTATAAAAAATTTGATTTTCAAGAATAATGTTATTTCGATATCTTTTATCAATTTTTTTTAGGATCAATATAACCATGTGTATACATGTTCATTACAATTTCTTTTATGTAATTAAAGGGTGAATGCAGCATTACATGGTGCATAATTAATTTTGTTTGAAGTAAAAGCGACTATGAATTACTTTTTCTAAAACCGTTATTTTAACACCACAATTAATCCTTCGAAATTCACTCAAACATCACAAATCTATTATTATTCTTATAAAACCATCATTTTGATCACCTAGAAATAGTAACACACGCAGAATTCCCTCTATTATTTCTTTGGCTCCAATATCTCTCTTCACCCTCTTTCCACCTATTTTAAGCAACTTGATACTATAATGGATGGTGCAACACATCAAAATCAACTTAACAGAGTCCACAAACTAGTCACATTAAAATTAGAAATTACTATTCAATAAATTTAATTATTTGATAGCTTTGAAAATATAGAAATCGATTTCTTGAATTTATGAAAATTTATTTTTTATAGCAGTCATTTTAATGATTAACATATGACTCAAGATTCACCTTGACAAAATATCAAGTTAATTTTTTTTTCCTCAAGCAAAAAATCATAAGTTGCATAAATCACAACTAAGTAGTGGAGGGCCCAACCCAACTATCCAACTCAACAGTAGATATTGGATTGCCTTATCACAATTAAAAATGAGATCACATTATATTTGACATCAATATTAGGAATGATAAAAAAAAATATTCTAATTTTTTGAATGATACCATTTAAAAATATCATTCCGAATGTTAACATCCAAAAAGTGGTGGTCTCCTTTCTATCTAGAGTTGTGCTAATTCGAACGTCTCTAGAGTGTATTTTTATTGATATTGTTGCCGGACCAAAAATAAAAAAGACCAATAATGTTCAATCTAATATTTCCCTGCTTCCCAAAAAATAAAAAATCCAATATTTCCCTGAAAAATCCATTGAAATATTTTTATAGGAAATAATTTTTTTCACATAATCCTTCAATTCGATACTAGAAGATTTCTATTTGCCAGAAAAATATTGTTCATAGCATAAAAATTTAATAATACTCCCTTCGTCCTAAAATGTACGTAAGACCTTTAGAGAATTTTTGTTTGTCCCATTTTATAGGACCTTTTGAAAATTTTTGTGCATATTTAATTTTTTTTATCATTATACCTTTACTACTCAATTAATTTTGATAAACATTAATTAAGAAAGAGAGGTGATAGAAAGAGATTGAAAGGATAAATTTGGAAACTAATACTTTTTATTAGACAAATTAAATGAATTTAACTAAATTAACCATTTTTCTTAATTCCCGCAATATTGATCTAGAGAGTCTTACATTTTGGGACGATGAGAGTATTTACAGTATTACATGACAAAGAAAAGTCAAAAATTAATTAATCAACTTATTGGTACATTAATATTTAAAAAATAAATATGTTAAATTAAACTTTTGATCATTATACTTTGACCTTATCTTCATTTTAGTCCTAATAAAAAAAAGTTCATTACATGTTTTTCGTTTTTTTCTTTAATTTTTATTGTCATTTTTTTTAATCCCTACCATTAAATTTCACTGCTCATCACCGCAACCATCATGATCATAACCATTGCACAAAGTCACACAAACGATAGCAAGACGAGATCGGCTATGCCAAGAGCTACCAAAGAATGCCATCATGCACTCACCTATGTCGGAAGTCGTTAATGCCTCATGAAAAAAGTGGCCTGTGACGACATGTTTCTAGTTCGATAGCCGTCAAAATTCTAAAATAGGCTTATCTCAATGAGAGACAACCAATGTAAGTGGTGATGATAAAAAATAAAAATCACCAATAGCAATGAACGTGACGGTAACCATGGTAGTTGCTGCGGTGAAACTAGGAGTAAAATTGATTCTTAATTAAAGAGGCATTTAAACTTGAAGATAATCATTTTAACTTTTTTGTTTGTTTATTTCTTGTAAGCCAGTAAGTTTACTTGTAAAAAAATAGCTGAGGTGTAACGAGTCAACGATGAAGCCAAATGGACTTGACTTGTAATTTGTAATTATTAATTATTATTAATTTCTAAAAGAAGGTCGTCGTCTTCGTCTTCAACGTCGAACTTACGTTCCTGTCTTTTTCCCCAATTCTCTTTCCTATTAATTCTTGTTCCATTTCATTGTTATTCATCAAATTCGTTCCCTTAATTGTTAGAATTTTCAGTTCGTTCATTCTCGAAAGAGTGAAGAACAGAAAATTCAACCATGACGTCGCAACAGCAGCACGTAGAGAAGATGCAAGTCCGGCAGAGCTACCGGAATCTCTGGCACTCCGATCTTCTCTCAACCGTTCGGGCTGACACTCCTTGTAATTAACATTATTTCACTTCTTACTTCTAATGATTTATTACGTGTTTTGTTTCACGTTATATCATATTAAACATAAATTTAAAATTGAAAATTATGTTTAACTATAGTGAAATGTGAGACAAAACATAATTTATGATCTGATTATTGGTATTATTTTGCCTAATTAAAGTTTGAATTGTATGTGTGCAGCTTTTTGCTTGGCGTTGTGGTGGTATGTCTTCACCTTTCTTTCTACTCACTCTCCTTATGAGTTATCACTGTGAAATTTCCTCTTCTTTTCAAATTCAATTTTGGTTTTATTTATTTTATTCATTTGCTATTTTGTGGTAAAGAATTATGGTTGAGTTTCAATTATTACAAGTAAACCAGAAATGAACGCCTGAGAGGAGAATTTTATCCGAAGATTTTAAATTGTAGTTTTAGAGCATGTTTGGAAACATGCTTCAACAACTTTTTTTTCTAAAGAAAAAAAGAGTGGATTTTTTAGTCTGACTGGATAAAATTTGATAAAATGATTGTATTTTTTGATTTTTTTTTATTATAT
The DNA here is from genome assembly GCA_037177725.1 of Cyamopsis tetragonoloba. Classification (NCBI taxonomy): domain Eukaryota; kingdom Viridiplantae; phylum Streptophyta; class Magnoliopsida; order Fabales; family Fabaceae; genus Cyamopsis; species Cyamopsis tetragonoloba. Next base: position 33,662,769 of record CM074120.1, on the reverse strand, counting down.
CTACTTCCTCCGTTTCAAAATGACAATCATTTAAGGTTGTTTTACGGAGATTAAGAAATAAAATAAATGTCATAATGAGTAAAACAATTTTACTAACCTATCCCTATTAATTATTGAAACATTAAGTATTTCATGTGGTTTATAGTTGAGCATTAATTGTTATATAGAGGTAAAATAGAGAAAAGAGAATTTAATAATGCATTTAAAATATAAAGTGACAATCATTTTGTAAAAAAAAAATTATTTCTCTAAAATGACACTCATTATAAAACAACAGAGTATTTTAGAAAAAGGTTCGACTCAAGATCACGGTACAACACCATTTCTAATAATGATAAGTGTCTATTTTTTAAAATATGATTAAGCAACCTAAAAATAAAAACTTGGTATTTAAAATAAATTGAAAATAATTTTATATCATTAAATAGTAGTGTATATTTTTCAATACAAAATTTTTATTTATGGGTTATTTAACTATGTCTCTTAGAATAATAAATAGCAAAACCTTTTAAAATAATTATAAAATTTCTCTTAATCTCTACTACCGATCATATATTACAGGTCTACTATTTTTTATCTCTACTACTCTTTTATTGGAAGGAATATGTATTGCAAGAGTATCGAAAATTTATTCCTACTATGTCCTCTTGAGGTGCTATGTGTGTTTTATTTTTGGCTAGGCAAAAGTAATTAATTAATTAAGGTAATTTAATTAGTATGATGTGATGATGATTAATTATATTACAGTGCACCATGTGTATCATATCTGCTTCGCCAACGAGCTCTTTACGACGATATGTCAAGGTACTTTATTTACTATATTGATAAATTATATACTAAAATAGTATCTGAATTTGTATTTTATAAGTCAGTTTAGTCTCTTGCGAAATCAGTCATTGACTTTTATTATAATTGGTCATTTGGTCATTTAGTTCCTGACTTTCACTACATCATTCATTTTAGTCCCCGACTTTTCAGGGACTAAAATGAATGATTATATAATTCAGCGACTAAAGTGACTAGTAAAATATAAAGTCAGGGACTAAAGTGACTTATTCGCACAAAGTCAGGGACTAAAGTAAATTATTCTCGCAAAATTAGGGACTGAAACAGTACATCACTTCTATATTGATACTTCCAAACGAATCGTTTTGTCCAGTGTGCTAGTGTTAAACGATGTCGTTTTGTATTTGATTTGTTGTAGATACACATGTTGTGCGGGTTACATGCCCTGCAGTGGTCGCTGTGGAGAAAGTAAATGTCCTGAATTATGCCTTTGCGCTGAGGTATTTTGTTCTTATTTGTAAAAACCTAAAATTAACAAAATATTAATATTAAAAATTTAAATTTACTTTAAAAGCCAACTCTACTATTATTATTATTAAGTGTTGAATATGATCTCGATACTTAAACTTTCACGCGATTATATTTTTATTTCCTGAACTCTAAGACGCCAATTTTTAACTTTTAAACTTGGAAAAAGTTCGCTTTTAACTTTTTTGTACAATTTTTTGTGTGTCATCTTAATTACATGTATTCTAATTGAATTCCTTTTTTTTTTTTTTTCTTTTCAGGTTTTCTGCTGTTTTGGACATTCAGTGGCCTCAACTCGATTTCTTTTGCAAGATGAATTTAATATTCAAACTACGCAATGCGACAATTGCATTATTGTACTCTCTTCTTTCTATCTTTCACCCACACATTCTGTTAATTTAGAATTATATACGATTTTTATACAATTATTACTATTCATATCAATATAACCCACAATTCATTCACAAAAAGAAAATTAATTTTTTAATTGAATGAATAAAAAATAATTGTATAGAAAACACGTTTAATTAACTTAATTTTGTTATTGTTGACAATTTAATGTGTTTAGGCTTTCATGGTTGTCCTTCAACAAGTTGCATGCGTATTTTCTATTGTTGCTGCAATTATTGGAAATAGTCAAATTCGAGAGGCTTCTCAAGTTCTATCTTGTTTTGCTGACTTGGTCTACTGCTCGTAAGTCTTTCTTTTTTCTTTTTTTAGCATTTTTCTCTTAAATTGTGCATTTATCTTAATTAATTTCCTTTTAATATGCAGGGTGTGTGCTTGCATGCAGGTAAATTCATTACTTATTACTCACAAATTAATTAATTAATTAATGTGGTTTATTATTGTATTAAGGAAAGGTTGAACGCGTCAGCTTGATCCGTTCAAGTTTGTAACGCAGTTGGCCCACAAAAAATGGGATAGGATGGCTTGTCATGTCTATGTGGCTAATTTTTCTAGTCCACCCCTTTTTTTATTAGTTAGGGCGTAAGGTGGATCGCAAGCTGACCCGTTTACACTATAATATTAACATATTTTAAAAGTAATAAAAATATAATTTTAAAATATATAAAAATAATAAGTATTTTGATGGAGTACCAGACGATTTTGAAATGATGTGGAATTTTATAAACATGGTTTATACGATAAGTAGTTCCAATTCAAGAGTATCTTAAAATAGTGTCTGACAAATAATTATTAACCGGTATAAGAGTTGGTTAAGTTAGTGTCATTTGATCCCTCCATTGTTTTTAAAAAAAATATGTTTTTATTAAAAATAACTATGTTTTGATTAGAAAATGTATTTTTAAATTGTATTTATTTTATTTTAGGATTTTAACCTCTCTTTACAAAAAAAATTATAAAAAAAGAGAAAATAGGCTTGTGAGGCTATGGGCTAATCTACTCCGATCTGTCATTAGCCCGCGTAAATTAACAGACTAAATAGGGTGACAAATTCTTACATGCAACTTGACTCGATTATTTTAGTAGGTTAGTGGACTGGACCACTAGACCAAACTCGTTTTGCCCGTTGTATTAGTGTTTATATTACATAATTTACACTATAAATAGGCAAATGAATTATTTTTTGAAAAAAAAAATAATTTGCAGACACAGCATAAGATAGAAATGGACAAGCGAGATGGGAAGGTTGGAGCACAATCAGCAATGGGGGTCCCACCACTTCAAGAAATGTCACGCTTTGATCAACGAGTCCCTCCTTTTGTAGGGTACCCCAATAATTCTAGCTACTTTTCGTGATTTTGTCTAATTAATCAAGCTTAATTATGTGTTTGACCGTCTGAAACACCAATTAATTAATTAATTGGGGTTACATTTCCTTCAATTAAATTCTCATTAACGATAAAACATGATCCTATTTATGTGCCGGATTATGCTAAAATATAGCCAAGATTGATTAAAGGAATAGTATTTTATTTTAAGCTTAATTATGTGTGTGTTGTAATGTTGCTTAATTAATTGTTTTTACCCTAATTAAAGGTTTGTTTAAGATCTGCTTATTGTTCATGCTAGTACTTTGTTGTCTGTCTCTTGTTGCCCCCATATGGTTGTTTTATTATTTATTTTATTTTTTTGGTATTTCACGTGGTTTCTTTATAGCCCATTAATAAGTGGGTCATACCTTTTAATAAGGATATCACTAATTTTTTTTCAAATAACTCATTCAAATGTAAAAATAAAAATACTTTTAGGCGAATTTTTCTAAAATATATACTTTAAAATCAGTTTATTCGAAAAGGAGGATGACACTATTTTTTTTTTTTTTCGAGAAGGACACTATTATTAAGAGTCGCATAAACATGGACTACTTTTTCTTTTACTGTTTGTCATGACCCAAATCCAAATATGTGTGATTTTTGTGGTTCCAGTTTAACATGAGGTTTGCATTTTGCCAAAAAACGACATGTGGTTTGCAAAAAAAAACTTTATTTGGGCTATTTACACAATTATGCGGCAAAAGCCCATCTTGGCAGTGACTACTGAACTTGAATAAATTTTACGAAACATGTTTGTTAATCTTGACCTAAAAAAAAAAAAAGATACATGTTTATTATTGATAAAAAAAAGGAAACTGTTTGGTCGGTGGAAAACTTATAAATACTAAAATGAACATTAATGATGAGTCCTAATAAATAATTACAGATCTTAGTAGTTATTATTTTTGTGGCGTTTATCTTACTCATAACCTTGCCAATTAAAAAATGAACATTAATGCATCCATATCCCGTGCCAAACATGCTCCAGAAATCTCTAACCATTTGTTTGGGATGAAAATGAAAAGAAAGAAAATGAGAGAAGAGAAAGTAGACAGAAAACACAACTTTTTTTTGTTTGGTTTGTGAGAGAAAATAGAGGAGAAATGTCAAATCAAGCATAGGTCCCACCAAAAAAAAGTTCTCCCCAAAATAGAGAAAAAATTAATGTTGTGAGAGTGAATGTCCACTATTACTGGGTTCCACGCCTATTTTCTTTGATCGTTCTCTCAATTTTCTCTCAAACTAAACACATTCATTTTTTTTTATCTTTCTCTCACTTTTTTCCTTTCTCTACTTTCTTTCTTTACACTTTATTTCATAATAGTTTCTCTCCTCAAATCAAACAAAAAGAGAAAGAGAACGGTGTTGTCTCTGTGAGAGAGCGAACGGAATCTCTAGAACCTCCTCGAAACTACCTTTCTCCAACTTTTCAAGGGTTGATCTCGTGTTGACAAAGCTCTTAAGTTAGGAATTCCTAAGTAGGACTGTTACTGATTATTGGGAGAAGGGAAAAGAAAAAAAAATTGTTCAACCTTTATTGTTTTCATTATAGAAAAAAAAGTTGTTCCCTCGTAATATTGTAGATAAATTTTTTTTAGTTGCACCAAAACTTGTATGTCATTATGATGAATTGGTTGAATTGCATAAAAATAAATGTATTTATCAATTAATCACAAGGTGTGGAGTGGTGATAGCTCACGCCTCATCCCATAACTACATGTGCACAACTTTGATTTCATGTTAGTATGAATGAAGCGACATTTCGTGGTCATTTGACAACTCTCACATGCGAGATCAACTTCGGAGGGAATTAATCAATGCTTCAAGCAATAAATATCCTAGAAAGAAACAAAAGAAAAAAATATCTACAACAAGTAACACCTGGCCTTTAGCTGTTTGCAGTCACTCCAATTTCAACAAAAACAAACACTTGCTAATGTCAACAAAACAGAACAGAAACCACAACGCATAAAGATTTTGCAAATTTCAGCGCAACAACATGCTCAGATCTGCACACCAGTCTACGAAGGATATTTGGCTTGATTTTGCTCGAAATAAAAGCCATTTCCAAGAGTTCCATTTTAAGCATGTTTGGTAACAATGTTACAATTCAAAAATAGGTGCGATACTATCTCTTCGCAAGAATAGTTCATATATTTTTTTTTGTTTGTGCAATTTTAGTCTTTATAATTTTTATTTAACAATTTTGACCCTTCTAAAGTTTAAAATGTGAAAATTGAGTTTTAAAACTCAATTTTCCTCCATTTTAAATGGCATATTAGTGATGGTACTAATTACAAATAAACAATTGGTTATAATTTACATCTCAATTTTCAATAATTTTCAATAATACCAATAATACGTATTTAATTTTTACACCTTAAGACTCCATTTATAGAATTTTAGTTTTATAATGACAAAAATTGCTCAATTAAAATTATAGGAACCAAAATTACACAATTAACAAACTATAATAACAAAAGAATGCAATTGAGCCTAACAATACATATTTTATATGTATGATTGTTATCATTCCAAAACATTTATTATCCATTTCTTTTTAATTTGTTGAGAAAAATATCAATTTGATACTTAAAAAATTCATTTGTCACCTTATCGATTTTGTCCCTTAAGAATTTTTGTCATTAGATTAATTCTTTCAAGAATTTTAATATTTCAAATTAGTCCCTAAAATTTGAAATATTGTCAAATTAGTTTCTCAAAGATTTGAAACACTATCAAATTAATTTCTTAAAATACACATAATAAATCTTTGAAGGATTAATTTAATGAAAAAAATTTAAGGGTTAAATTAGGGGAAAACAAATTTTGAAAGACTAAATTAATAGTTTTCTCTAATTTAAAATATATTTTTAACTAATAAAACCAAAATTTGAATATAAATATCATTAAAATAAATAAAAAATAAATAACAATAGACATGTTATGTTAGATTGACATTAACCCACCCATATTTCATTCTTAGAATTGCAAGATCGTAATTTTTTTAAAATAAAAAAATTAGAACCTACCAGTATCATCGCTGTCGTTTTCCTGTGCAACACACAGTTGCCTTCATCGATTGCACACCTTCTCAATCATTCATCATTATTTTTTTTAACAACTTCATCATTTTATAACTAATCATTGATCATTGATATTGCAAATTCTAGAGTGCGACTCATAAATGCTAAAAAAAAAAAAGAAGTGGATAAGATAAAAGAGCAAAAATTTTCAGATCCGAGTCTGAAATATAAATTCAAGCTAAAAAAAAAAATTGATATACATAACCACAATTCTTTGAAATTCTGTATAATATTTACACATAAACAAATAACCACCCAAACAGAAAATCCCCTTTTCATGGAAGAACCTCTTACGAATCTGGAAACCCAGACGCAGCCCAAAGCGCGTGATTGAACGCGCCCTGCATATGAACCGGTATGAATGCTGTCCGGCACAACGGACACGTTCCGTGATGATATCCCATCCAACGGTCCAGACACCCTCGATGAAAAATGTGGCGACAGTTCACGAGACGTCTGATCTCGTCGTGCACCTCGAATTCGTAGAGGCACACGGCACATCTCTCTGGTGGTGAGTCCACCAGAGACGACACCTCGGAGAATTTCACCACCGGGAGAATTTCCCGGATTAATTGCGGAGACACTGGTTGGAATTCCGGTGTCGAGTCGGGCCAGGTTAGGTCGGGTTCGAGAAAATGAGGGAGGCCCATGTAGAAGAAAATAATGGTGATGAGTCTCTTGATGAAACCTAATAAGCAAAGAAGTTGTAGAAATAGCTTTGGAATTGGAATAACTAGTTCTGGGTATCCCACTGGAAGTGGAAATCCCATTTTGTTATTGTGTGTTTAATTTCTTCTTAAAAAACAGAGAGAAAGGGTAATAGTAATACTAACTAGAAACTACTAACCATTAAGCAATACCCTTATAGATTGAAATGGCAGCTTATATAGATTGGAATTGGATGTGGAAATGACAAAATTAGCCTTTGGTTTTATGGGGAATGACACTGTAGTACTAAGGACACTCATGTTGGTGAGGACAAAATTTTGATGTTATCCATGAGGTGTCATGTGTGAATGTCTGATGTTGTCTTATGAGAGTTTATGATTTGTATTTTTATTAAGACAAATGATATTTAGTGTTTTAAGAGCATTCTATAAGAATTTAAATGTAGTAAAAAAATATTGGAATGTGTAGTTTTTTGTATTCTCGAGAGACGGAACAATGTGCTCTTATAATTATTTTTTTAATTATAGTAACCTTAACTAGTGTTCTTAGGGCACTATATATCAAGACCCTTTTATTTATTTGTTCACTTATATTTTTAATGTAATTAATTATACTTTTATCAATTCTAATCTTATGTTTAATTGAATGTTAATCAATGCTCTATTATCTATCTAATCAAACAATAAGAGATAAATGGTATTATGAAAAATTCAAAATTTATTTTATAAAAAATCATAACAATTAATAGTATTTCATTTCTTAACACATGTGTGAAACGGAGGGAGTACCAAGTTAAAACAGTGCAAAAGTATTTATATTAGTAGTAATTTTAAATCTCAATGTAAATTTAATAAAAAAAAAAATCATTCATAAAAAAATACTTTTATTCGTAGTAAAAATATAATAAACTGACCCAAGTTTCATCTTGCTAATATACATCAATTTTTAACTTCATGTTTATTAACTAAGATTCAAGAGTTTTTGTTTTTTAAAAAAAAATAATTTTACAAGTGAGATCCAAATTACTAGTGTGTATTGTCAAGATAAAACTCCAATTCCAATGAGGACTATTGCATACCAATTATAAATAAGCATGCCTCTGGTTCATGTTGAGATAAAACAAAATATAAAGTCATTTTCACACAATTAAAATTAATTTATAAGTTTTGAATTTATAACTGACTCAAATAATCACTAAATAAATGTCTGTTTTTTAATTTATTTTAGAGTAAGGAACACATACATATTATGGTATTACCCTTGAGATTTGGCTAGAATACGTACATGCAATTGATTGTATAGTACAATAAATTATAGGTTAAATTAATAAAAAAATATACTCTAATGTTTTTTTTAAAATAAAATTGTTTAGTTTAATATATTTAGGTTAAATAGAATTTATTTAATTAAGTTAAATATATTTAAATTAAGTTAAATATATTTAGGTTTAATTTTTATTAAAATTATGCATTTAAATTAAACCATAATTTTTATTTGAAAAACTATATATGAAGAGAATATTACGTTGGTATATATATACTACCGTATTAAGAAAAATAAAATGGAATACAATTTTATCTCCCAAATAAAATAGAGTATATTTTAACCATACCTTAAAATTAAGGTGTGTTAATTACTTTTTTTCTTTTACATGTGCATTATGTCGTGTGTGTGTTTGATTTTTTGTTAATAACATTTTGTTTAGTTGAAAGTAAATATAGTAAAAATAAATTGAGTTAAAATTAATTTGATTCAATAGAATTTAATTTGTGTTTCAATATTTTTACTAATAAGTAAGTTTTGATAAAATAAATATTATTTAGATAATTAGATAGGAAGTTATAAAAAAGTACTTTAATAAATTAAAAAAAATTAAATGCTTTCAGCAAACGAAAAAATTACTTTTAGAATCTATTTAAAAGAACATATTAACACACATTATATATATTTAATTAAAAGTATTTTTATCGACCAAAACTAAAATGTAAAGATGCTGGTAGTTTTGAAGCCATTGGTATTAATCACATGGATGGAGATAGAAATAGGACAAGAATTTCCATGATCGAGAAAAGGCTGTAGGGTTTGCTTTATTGTGCTACCTTTAACTGCTGTCTTATTCCTGGCCCAATGCCTTTCAATTGCATTTTTAATTCCTCATGTCTTCCACCTTGAATCATTCACGTTTCAAAAATCTTTTTATTATTTTATAAAATAAGTATTAAATAAAAAATTAAATGTTTTTTATGTCTTGAAATATGAAAAAACATTGAATTTATTCCTCAATTAGTAAATAAAAGAATTTGTAAAAATATTTAGTTGGGAAATTTACAATTACTCATTTTTATTATAGGTATACTTTATCCGGTCTTTATATATAAGTCACTTATAACCAAATCATTAGCGTCAATGAATAGTAGTATATTAATGGAGTACTAAACGATCTCGGATTTATGTGAAATTTTGTAGACATGATCTATACAATAAATAGTTTCAATCTAACAGAAGATTTTATGAAAAAATAAATTTGACAAATCGTTATTAGTTGATATAAAAATTCGTGTAAGATGAATTGGTGTCAATGGATCCTATCTCATTTTCTAATTATATGTATAACATAAATGTATTAATAAATACTTAAGTCGTTTAATCTTTTCTCTCTTATTTCATTCTCTTTTTCACTCCATTATTATTGAATCTTTGAAAATTGGAGAAGGAGTAAACAGAGAAATCATTCGTTAATAGGTTAGTTGATGAATGATTATTAGGATCAAAGAATTCTTCTAAGAAGTGACTTATATATAAGACCACCGGAGGGAGTAGTCAACAAAAACACACGTATTAATTAAAATAGTTTTGCTAACCATTGCCCATAGAGCAATGGATAAGCTACCCATAAATAGAAATTTTGTATTAAAAAGTGTAACATTCAATGCTACAATTACATCTTTATTAATTGTGACTTTTATTAAAAAAAATTATTTATGAGTAGCTTATCTATTGTCCTAAAGGCAATTGTTAGCTAAAACACTAATAAAAATAGTCAGTTTCATTGACTTTATCAAAATATATTGTTACTATCTTTATCTTTCTTCGAACGTGTTTAAAAGTTATAACCAAATAATATTAATATTCAAAGAGTATACACAAAAATAGTAAAAAATACTTTAATTTATAAAAATCGACAAATGCCTTATAAAAAGGACCATTAACTTGATTTTCTAAAGTAATTCTTATAATAAGGATGTGATGGAGTATATTTTATACTATCTTATTCGCCTTTCAATTACATTTTTAAATGATACTACTGATAAATGGAGAAAGACAAATGATATATAATGCCCTAAAGACACTATTTAATGAGTCAAATGTAGTAAATATGTGTTGGAAAATGTAGTTTTTTTTATTTTTAGAGACAAAAAAAAGTGCACTTATATATAATAATTTTTTTAATTTTAATAACCTTAACAAGTATCACAAATGCATTGTTTAGCAAGACCTTTAGTTATTACCAATAAGGTGTTGGACAATTAATAACCAATTTGATCTCCCATAAAAATAAGAACATAAGACCGAGAACTTGTAGTTCAAGTGGCATAAAGAGGAGCTCTTGGAGCTCAATGAGCAGTTACGATATTCAGTGGGGTAGATTTAGGAGTAGTGTAGTAGGGAGGTGTGTGTTTGGCCGATAAAAAAAAAACACAAGTTCAAATCTAAAGAAGTGTACTTGTTGGGAAGACGATCTCAGTAGAGTAGATTTAGAAGTAGTGTAGTGTGGGAGGTATGTGTTTGGCCGATAAAAAAAAATAAGAACACAAGTTCAAATCCCAAAAAGTATACTTGTTAGGAGGAGAAATAACTATAATGCTCAATCCCCAAAATTACGAGAACAATGTCTCTTGCAATTTTAAATATAAAAAAGTGATACTCATTTTGTTTTTTATGTTAGTTTTTTTAGTTTTTTTTATCATGTTCATTTTTAATAGTCACTTTAAAAAGCCAATGAATATTTATTGCTATTTTTTCATTTTGCCATTTTAATTAATACATATTTCTACTCAATATTTATGTCACTAATTATATAAATAAAGAATATATTAGAAAATTACGTAATAAATGCTCATAAAAACTACAACACCTAACGTGTGTTTGGATTAGCTTTTGGTCCAACATATGTTGGATAGTTGTATTCTGCACTTACAAAAACTTTTGATTATTCTTTTAACAAAAGAAAAAGCTTTTGGTTCTTCAACAAAAAATTGGACATTATTTTAAAAAGGTTCAAAATCTTTTTTCATAGATCAAAATTATCTTAAAAATTGCTTCTGACTGCAAATATATCCAAACAAAAATTGATTATTGTTGGAAGTCTCACATCGTCTAGTGATATGATATTCATTGAGTTTAATTATAAGGGTGTGACAATTCTCATCCTACAAGCTAGCTTTTGGGAGTGAGTTAGGCACAAACCCAAAATTGTAAAATGGTATCAGAGCCTATCCTAGATCTGTTATTGGACACCATGTTGAGTGTGTTGATAGTCCCATGTTGTTTGGGCCACCCATGTTTGTTTACGCTTTAGCTGTGTAGTTCTGAGGGTGAGAGGGTATGTTGGAAGTGTTACATAGGCTAGTAATATGACCATAATTGAGTTTATAAGAGTGTGACAATCCTCATCTTACAAGCTAGCTTTTGAGAATAAATTTGGACTAAACCCAAAATTATAAGAATTATTTTTCAAATAATCAATTCTTTTTCAAACTTATTTTTACAATTAATCTAAACACATTCATAATATTTTTTTAATTGTTGTGCAATACCTTAAATTATTAAAAAAAAACAAAAGGAATAGTAATGATTATTATAACTAATCATTTTCTTAAAATATGTGCATAACTTTAAAAAAATGAAACTAAAATGAAACGGAGGAAATAGGCATCATATATAGCGGTATCACTTAATTAAGGGCTATCTCAATTTTGGGGCCACAGCTTGGGTGCTGAAATAAATTTTCGGATAAGATTACAATTCATTTAAATTTTTTACAACAACATTGCCCCAGTGAAAACGTACTAAGTTCGCATGGTTTAGAATGTATACACAATATTTTATATGGAGATTTTTAATTTGATTTATGTGAAAAAATATTTTTTTACAGAGAGAATTTATTTATGTCACTCTAAATTTCAGAATTGTGAAATGTGTACTTACAGTTTTAATTTGAAAAAAATATGACCATGAAATTTGTCATTACCACTTTTTTCCCACTTTATCCCTTTTGAGATCTTTCTATACTTTTTTTTTTCAAAGAAGTTAATTGCTAGTATTAATTTCTAAACAATTTATTGTCATATTGTTGGTGGAAAAAAATTGTGATAAATCGTGAAGGCACATTCCAAATTAAATTAATCGTGACCGTACGTGATTGCTTATTAACAACCCTGATAAAAAATTATCAAAGGGTTATACAAAAAAAAAATAAATCAAAGGTCCATAATTAAAGACAAAAAAATAGTGTAAATTATTGGAGATTTAATTTTAATTGTGTGCTTTAAAAAAAACCCCATAATTAAAACATGGTCGATAAATTTTTTTTTTAACTAGTTTTAAATTATAAATAATGAATAGTAATTACAGTATACACTTATATTTTTTTCTTTGCAAAATGGGACTTTTTTACTGTAAGCAACATTTCCCTAATTAAGACAATAATTTGCAAAATGGGACCTGCTATAGTATATAGGACAATCAGAGATGGGACCTTAATTTCAACAAATCACACTGCTCATGTTTATTGGGGACATTACTAACATATCAGATGCACTTCTGGCTTCATTTCAGAACTCCTGTTTCTAAAATTTTATTATCTTTTTCTTTCTATGACAATAATCATGTGCATTTGATGAGGCATACACTGTATTGGGCTTAGTCTCTGTCAATGAATTAGTACCTTTTTTTTTTTCATCTAAAAATTTTTAAATGAAAGAAAGAATTCTATCCCCAACCTCTTTATCCATTTCTTGCACTTATAGTTGTGGCATCATAAATATCTTAATGAAGTGTATGTGTATTTTGGGGTTTTCAGGAAAAGAGCACGTCCAATTGTAGAAGAAGAGAATTAAAATTTTTATTGGGATTTTAAGAATTTATTCTTTCAAAAATTCAAAACTCATTCATTCATTGCATGTGAAACAAGGGATACACAAATTGAATTAAACGTAACAAACATTGCGGGTATGTTTGTTTAGGAGTCTCAAATTAAAGTTTGATGTAATGGAAAAGTAATTTTTTTTTTTTTTCCAAAACCATGGTTTGAAGTCTAAAATCACATTAAAAAATAATTCAACGTGATTTTAGTTAAACATGATATTTTCACTAAAACCTAACTTTACCTACTTCAAATCATAGTTTGGGTCATCCCAACTATAAATCAAACATACACTGCATCGTATATTTATTTAAGATTTTGTAACACTATTACACATAAATCGAGACACTAGAATAAAAAGCTACAATTTATCTTTTCCTTTAAAAATGCATTGATTTGCTTATTTTTTACTTTCATTCCACTGAAATATTAAACAAACTCACACGCAATTATGGTGTTTTAAAAATGAATTAAATTAAGTTTGGTTTAATTTGCTATCTTTTCACTTTCACTCACACTCGCAGTGATTTCAAATTTCAAACAAGTTTAATGAAAGCTAAAAGTTCTTAATTCTTCTCAACTTATTATTATTTTAACAAATGCTTACATAAATGAGTTTTTATTATTTAGGTTTGAGTTAACTCATTCACAAATGATAATTTATAAGAGTTGATGCACATATGTGAATAACTTACGTTGAGATTTGAGACTAATGAGACTCTAATATACCATTTTAAATTTAGGCTTTTGAGCCTAATTTACTCTAAAATATTAACTCAAAGTAGAAAAATTACTACATCACTTATATAGATATATACTCTATAATGGTCACATTGTTTTTTTGAGAGGCAAAGACAAATTTATTACGAAGAGTATAAGGGGTACTACAACCCATTACAAACAAAGAACAACCCATTACAAACAAAGAATAACAACAACGGAAAAAATAGAAATCATTCCTACTTACAAACTAAACAATGAGAGACATATTTTTGGGTTAGAATACCAATCTACATAGCTAAAATAACATCCCTTTACATAACTATAAATCCATCGCCAAGACCGCAAAACGAATAGAATCCCATAACTCCTTACGATCCACTACACCCCGACGAAAGACAATATAGTTTTTGTGGAGCCATATTGACCACATAACACAAACCTAAATAATAGCAAAACACTACATTTGTTTTTTTATGCTAGCCAAGTCCCCTTCACGCAAGAAAATGACCATCAAGCCAATTCGGGAACACTACATGTACCTGCAACCATTTAGCAATTTTCATCCAAGTGGTATAAGTAACTCGACAAAGGATAAATAAATGAATTGGCTCCTCATCATACATATTATAGAACGTGCATTCGACATTCTCCAAAACAATACCACGACAAAGGAATTGCGACTTGCAACTGATGGAATGAAGCAATAGTTGCCAACAAAAGACTAACATTTAATAGGGGCTTTGCATCGTCAGAGAATTTTCATAACCAACCTAAAATCATCATTACCCCACAAGTTCCACCCATTAATATATTTAGCCAAATACAATGGTCACATTGTTAACGATGTTAATTAAACTTTTTGTTTTATCCGTTGATAGAAAGTAAAAATATTTTTACTGAAAATTAAAAATTATTTTGTCCGTTGAATATAATTAAAATTTGTGTCCAAATAAATTATAATCGTTAATATCCAAATAAAGATACTTTCACTTTTAGTGGATTGTAAACTAAACATGCAATTAATGACATGTTAACATCTTTCTTTCATTTTTTCATAAGAAACTAATTCGTGGTAGTGTGGTTGATTCCTCCCATAATGTAGGGGAGAGAGAGGAAAGGGTGTTGAGAAGTGTGATATGGACATATGATTGAGTGAGGATTGAGGAAGGGAGTGTGAAGTAGTGGGGCACAAAAATAAGGAAGCAGGACAAGAATTAAGAGGAAGGCGTGGCAATAGAAGAGCATAGTGCAAAGTGGCCACTATCCAACATGCAAGGCCCTATTACTATTATTGCTATTGCTAATTGCTAAATAATCTCTTCTGACACCCTTGTCTTATAATGCCAAGACACTTTTGGTCCCACATCCAATCTTTCTAGCTATACCTCAAATGCTTAATCTTTCTCTTAATTAAATTAATTAACCATCTTCACTAATATGCCTTTTATCTTTGCTAGCTTTTGTCTAGCCTCCCTACTCTCACTGCCTATCCGAATCACATTGCTACTACCCAATAACTCTTCTCAACAATAAATGTTGGGATTGACACTATTTTAATTGAGAACGAAATTATTCTATTTCTATTATTTTGAGTTTTTAATCTGTGCAATATTTCACAGGTTAAGCTTTTCAAATGAAAAGTTGAGATATGTTTGAACATGCATTTATTATTTATCATTATTTCTATTTTGGGATTCTTATCATGTGTAATATTGCATAGGTTAGACAAACTCTTATTATTTTACAGACAACACCGTCTAGAAATACTATTCAGACGCTAATGTCCGAAAAAATGATAGTCTAGCACCATCCCTCGCTCTATGGATTTCAAAGTGAGTTAGTCCAACCTGTCTTTCGGCACACAAAAGATAAAGAACAGGTTTGTGTATCAAAAGATAATGTGTTGAAACTTCTGGTAGTCCATTCTTTTATTAGGCGGACGGTATGCTATCCAATAATTTAAAACTTTATGCCGTCTTGCTTGTTATGAGATAGTAAGTTGAGTCCTCTAATACATCTTGTTTTCAAGTTGGTCACGAGTTGACCCAATAGGTTGTGTGGCTATCTTATCACATTCTTAAAAAAATTTAAACGAATCAATTAGTTTTATTTTAAAAATATTCTTTAGCTCTTTTCAAATATTGTTTTTTTTTAAAAAAATAGTAGAAATTAAATACATTAACAATATTATTTCATAACAAATAAATAATTGAATACGTTCATGTATTAATTCATTAATCCATAACAAATGACATGATCACACAAAAACATATTATAAATCCATAAATTAAACGATGTATTTGGTGCATACTATTTAATTAATTTTTTCAAAGTCCTAAATGATATTTCTTTTAAAAGCTAAGTTAATTTAATTATCTGCATTTTTATTCAAAAAGTTTGGCTAGCTCGGTAGGCTAATCCATCCCGACCCACTCTTGAGTCTTACCCATTGGTTTGACAGATTAATTAAAAGTGATTAATCTACCCTGCCTATTTGGGTGGGACATGCAAGTCAGACTAGCGTACACAGTTCGTTTTGACACCCCTACTCTCTTCCTCTTCTTCCCTCTTTTCTCTTTTATTGTGGTTAAATTAAGACCATTATAACAATTACTATTACGTTGTCCTGAATGCGATTAAAAATAGATAGATTATTTATTAACCATAATTACAATTCGATGTAATATTGAAAATTAAAATAAGTTCAAACTTTAATGTTAGCTTGTTCAAACTTTAATAGAAAAAAAAATTAGCTTATTCATATGTAGGTTTAATTACAGTTTTTGTCCCATTTATTTTCATTCTAGGTGATTTTGATCCCACGAGTTTTAAATGCGTGATTTTGGTCCCATTTGTTTTAAAAGTGGGCAATTTTGTTCCATCTGTTAGTTTTTTTAAAAGAAATAATTAGTCATGGTTTTTAGTCAATTTAGTGCTAGGATGGACTAAAATCGTTTATTAATAGCATGCATTTCCAAAAACTATTAATTAGCTACAATTTTTCTCCTAATTATTTTTAGTAAATGATTTGAAACTTGTTAATTTGGAGAAGTTGTCATTAAATTAATATTTTTTGAAAAGTTTTCTACCTCTAAATGATTTTGGTCCATTCGTCATTAATTTAGAGAAAAACTATCACTAAATTGACTAAAAACTACAGCTAATTTAAATGAAAGGCTAAGACAGGACCAAAACTCGTCCGTTTTGAAAACAAGATGGATCAAAATCGCTATTTTAAAATTTCAAAAACTAAGATCGGTCGAAAAATAAATAAGAGTAACTAAAACTGCAATTAAACGTTAAATATAAATGTGTCATGAGCAATTATTTCTTTATCCTTTTACCAATACTAGTGAACTAGGGTCTTTTTTTTTATCGACCAAACACACACATCCCCACACTAAACTAGTCCTAAAACTAACACCTAAGGGCTTGTTTAAAAGAGTTTTGTTTTTTAGTTTTTAAAAATAATTTTGAGAATTAATTTTGAAAAATTGTTTTTAAGAATGAAATGAAAAAAAACTTGTTTGATAACTCTATTTTAAAAATGTTTTAGACCAGAGAAAATTAAAAAACTTATTTGATAAACTTGTTTGTTTTTAAAATCTGTTTTTAAAACTAAAAAAGAAGAAACTCATTTGATTATGAAGTATTTTTATCAGGCCTGATTTTTGGCCAACTTAAAATGGCCACACTTGGCCAACACCCATAAAAAAAATAATTTTTATCGCCATTTTTTTAATTAAAAAATATAAATATTATTATTTAATCCAAGTTGCCCAAAAACTAGATTTTTTTTTTTGTATTTTTAGTCAATGATTTTTTGAAGTCAAATAAAATAATTCAAATATTTTTTAATCCCAAACCTTATGAAAATTGCATCAAACCCTTTATCGTCTTTCACTCTTCACCACTTATTCTATTACAGTATTACAACTACAAATTTAATTAAAGCTGAAGAATTCTTGTTATTTAACAAAAAGAGGGAGCACGATATATAGCCCAAGTTATCGGAACTACAAAAAGGAAAAATAAATAAATAAAAAGAAAGAGAAAAGCAAGTGATCGAAGAAAAGAAACAAATTAAAAAAACAGAGAAAAATGTTAAACTTTGAATAGAAAAATGAGGTTATCGAAAAAAAATTAACTATCAATTTGGTCCTCTAAATATTATCTTGTCATTAATTTAGTCGCTTAAAAAATTTTGTGACCATATTTGTTCTCTAAAGATCAACTTTGTCACTAATTTGGTCCATCAAAGAACTTTGTCACCAAATTAATCCTCCAAAGATGTAAAAGTATATCCAATTAGTCTTTCAAAAATTTAAGTATATCAAATTGGTCCATGACGGAAGGCTAATTTGGTAGACTTTTAAATTTTTTGAAGCACTAATTTGGTAACAAAGTTTTTTGAAGTACCAAATTAGTGATAAGGTGATATTTGGAGGACTAATTTAGTGACAAAGTTCTTTGAAGGACCAAATTAGCGACAAAATAATTTTTGAAGTATCAAATTGATAGTTAACTCAAAAAAGAAAAAGAAAAATGAGGTCTTAACTCTACAATATTTTCCCTCTTCATTAACAATTTTGATCTCCTCCCCTTCCCCTCAAATAGTAAGAGCTTCTCCTTATATCATTTGAGCTACAAGCTTTTTGGCATGAATTAGAGTTCTTAATTAGCTTTGACTCGTTTATGCTCTTAATAATGCTAACTGAGGTAATTAAACAATTTTCAAACCTTCCGCTATTGCGGCAAATTATATAAATAATTATGTAACTTTATATTTTGACAAAATTACTTAATTATTTTGACCCTCTCAACGTTATAACATAATTAATTTTAGTAATATTTAAAAAATTATTCTAAATTATTAAAAATGTTATTACTATGTATTTATAATATTTTTGTTGTATAAAGACTATATTATTATAACATTTTTTATAAATATTGTGTATATATCACGGTATTAAAGTTTAATTATGCTGTGGTGCAAATAAGTTGGCCAACCTCCACCGCTAGTTTAAATAGTATTAATAAACATGAAATTTTAAATTATCATTGTGCTTAATAGAGAGAGAGAAAAATTAAATGACAAAAAATACAGATAATAATATATTTTTTATTTGATGGAAATAAAAATTAAAAATTAATTTTTTGAGAGAAAAAATATAAAAATTTCTACTTTTTTATTTCATTTTTTTAATTTTTTTATCGGCCAAACACACACTTCACGCTACACCACCGAACTTCACACCTTCAACTCAAAGAACTCCTCCTCAATCTACAAGCTTTTGGCTATTTCATTTTTTTTATAATAAAGAAAATAATTTATTTCATTCTTTTCATACTTTCTTTCTATTCTATTTCTCTTTAATCAATTATTACGTAATCAAGCGCAAGTTAAATGCTGTAGATGCATGAATATGCCAGAGAATGGGAAATTGATAAAATGGGACCTACTTTATAGTGCAAACTAGAACGTGATCCGTGCGTTCGCACGGGTATCGTTTAGGTATTTGCGTGTTTAAGTCATTATTTTGCAAGTGGCACAATAACACATTAAAATATTTGACATTATTTGATAAAATTAAACGTAATATTAAAATTGTATTACATAAATGTATGACTCTATTAAAAAGGTTGCTAAATAGTAATATAAAATATTTCCAAATCAACTAAATATAGGCGTGCCGTGAATGCACGGGTCGAACGTGACATGGTTGATAAGACGTCATACTTTGTGGTTAAAAAATTTATCATGTTTTGAGTTTTTATTTAAGTTCATTATATGAAATAGGTCAAAAAAAAAAATGAATATATAATCATTAACCATACATCTCAATTACATTTTTTATTATATATATCACACAATAAATGTGTTACTTTTATCCAACACAATTACAATGTATTGCACATATTAATACATAACTATCAAATATGGAATCTACATAAAATGGTAATATGAAAGCTTAGAACATTGTCTTTATTGTGATTTCAAAAGAGCACCTCTCACATAAACATAGTTAGAATAAGTAAACAATTTTTTAAAAAAAAAAATAGCTATCCACTACATTTGGACTTACCTCCTTAAGATATACAATAATTTTAAATTATTAACTTCATTTGGATTGACGTTGACTTACTTTATCTATAATTGACTAATCTCATCCTTGATAAACTAACCATGGTTAACATTTTATCATTTAATAGGGAAAAATTAATTATAAATACACCATATTGATAACTTTTAATAAAAATATTGATTACAATATTTATTTTTCTATGACCATGGCCCATAAGACTATGGTAGCAACACCTTATTTTCTAATTCAACTACAAACATTAAAATAATTTAATCTATTTAAATCTCATTTAATAAGACTTTTTATTTTTATTATTAATTACTTTTAAAAAAAATATTTAATTTAATTTGACATAAAACAAAATAGAGAAGGAGAAGAAACAATGAGAGGATATGATCCTTTTCATTTCTAATAGGAAATTGATGCAATTATAGCCATTGAATTTTAAAAGTGAGAGTAGATGATAATGAAAAAAAATGATATAAAAAAGGATAAGTCATTGGATAAAAAAAAGATGAAATAAAGACATAAAACAAAATATTCTATTATCTAACGGTTAATACTCAATAGCACAATTATTACCCATAGAATCATATGCTTGATAGAGTCAAGGAAAAAATGAAACGAAAAGCAAATTCATGAAGAAATGTCATATGTCCAACAAATGGCTTGGCTAACAAGTAAGATCTTCCTTTTTATTAAGTATGATGACATATGGGACCTTAATTTAAAAAGAAAAAACAAAAAACAAAAATTACACTGTTCATGGAGTCGGTGTTCCTGAAATTTTACTCTCTTTTTTGTTCTGACAGTCATATGCATCTCATGAGTCATGAGAGACATACTGTATTGGGTTCAGTCTCTTTCAATAAATTAGTTTTATTTTTATTTCTTTTTTGTCTTTAGAAAAAAAAAATATGAAAGAAGGAATACTGTCCCCAATCACTTTATCCATTTCTTGCACTTGTCGTTCTGCCCATGTGGCATCTCAAATATGGATTTAACTGAAAATTTTTAATAATAAAAAAAAAAAGACATTACATTTGTAAGACTTAATTGAGTATGATGTGAATTCAATAATTGTAACGGTTGTTATTAAATTTATTTTTTATCTATTTAAATTTGAAAACTCACAATTTAGAAATTACTGATAATTTTAAAATCAAGAGACCATTTATACACACACAACAGTAATGTATCTTTTCTCTCATACTAGTAGCGAGAGATAGCAGTAATTATTTAAATATTGTATTTGGCTTGAGACTTTTCTCATAGTTAATTACTATCATGTCACACATGATAATTATTGTAATTGGCATTTATGCATAGAAAAGTGCCTACGGAGCACAAGTTTAAGTGTCAGAGATTGAGCTAAAAAAGATAAGAAAAGGGGATGAAAAATAAATAAATAAAAAAAATAAAGATAGAGAGATGTGTCATGGGTTGCTTACTTGCTTTGCTGAGAATTTACTTTGTAGAAAAATCCATATCCATCAAATATCATAATTATATAATTTTGATATATAAAAATATGACAATCTTAATTTTGTGAGTAATTTTTAAGATTAAGTTAAATTCGAGCATTAATTTTAGGTTAGTTTAGTAGCTTAATAGTTGAGGAATAGGGGATGAAGGATTCGAATTTGTTACTGTTACAATAGTATATTGTTTTTCATTTAACAGTTGTAATTTCAACAACAAACTTTTTTTTAAAAAAAATAAAAGTATAAAAAATTAAAATTAAAACACATCATCCTAACATTGTATTGTTACAGCACAAAATCCAAATATGGGAAGGGGGTGTCCATGAATCAGCATCATGCGTTTATGGCATGCATTGCATGTTTCAAAATTGTAAGTAGCGTTAAAATTGAGGCAGCAATAAAATCAAGGTTTTGATATATGGTGCTCTTAAGATTTAAGAATACTAAAAATAGAAAAATAATCATAAAAACACATTGTTTTATTTTTTGAGAATACAAAAAATTACATATTCAAATATATTTTTACTATATTTGGGTTATTAAATAATGCTCTTCTAAATACTTATCATTAGCCATAAAATAATAACAAATGATATAGTGTTATAATTACACTCTTTAGGTAAATACAGTAAAATTATGTTAAAAAATATAATATTTTATATTTTTAACAAACAAAATAATAAGTACTTATAATTATTTTTTAATTGTAATTATGACATCTCAAGCTGTGATGAAGGTGGCGGGAAGTGCTACTAGTGCAATTAGACATAGGCAAGGAATGACTTTCGGCAAGTTTATATGGTCGGGGACATATGAATGAATTGAATATACATCGGAATGAGAGGGGTTTAAAGGCTGTATAGATATACAGTTAATGATAGCTTAATAGAATTAATTTCTACTACTTATATCAACAAAATAGATTTGTTTTTCGGTAGCGTATCATTTAAGAACTTCAAAGTTAAATATACTTGACTCACAACAATTGAGGGATGTGTGACCTTCTAGGAAGTCATTCTTAAAAAATATGTAAGTAAGGACAAAGCACACTAAAAAGTCTCGTATTAGTCTGAGGGGACAATCGTTGATCCTAACTAAGGGTAGGTTTTGTGTTCAATCAATCAAATAAATTGACCAAACTGAACCAACCCAAACTCTTTTTTTCGCAACCCAAACCAAACCATCCCAATCTACCACAAAACCGAACCAATCCAAATGTTTTGGTTCGATTCTCAGATCACCCGTTTTTTAACATAACCCAACCCAACCCGAAGATACACCTAAACCTATTTTTTATTACAAGTTATGAATATGTATTCAATTTCTTTACCTGAGTTATTATTTTTCTCTTTTTTTTTTCTTTTTTTATTTTGTTGTATTTGTGTAGATAAAATCACTTAAAAAATAGATGAGTGATAACATACTTTATAAGAAATTTATTAATTATCTTTTTAAAGATTTTTAAAACAAATTTAGAATTTTAATTTCTTAATTACAAAACTGAGACCAACCCAACCCAAACTAAAATTGAACGGATTGAATTGTTTCGGGTTAAAATATTTTAATTTGTTTTATAAAATCGAACCAACTCAATCAAATTAAAAATAATTGATTCAAATTTTAAAATCTTCCGAAACTAAACCAAATCAACCCAAACTCACCCCCAACCCTAATATAAGTGGTCAGAACATTACAGTAATAATCTTAACAAATGCTCAAAATGAATGTTTAGCAAAACTCTTGAAATAATTATCATTGAAACTTGACGGTGACTTTTGTATATGCATCTTCTTTAGTTATTGGAATTTTAAAATAATTAGGAGAGACAAAGAAACAACGTACTTGTGGGCTTTATTTAATTTAGTTATCAATGATGAGACCCACAAACACATTTTTTTCAAATAGAAAACTTTTTATTTATTAAGGTTTTTATTTAAAATAAAAAAATTGATATATCAATCAACAAAATATATTAATTTTCAAAAAAACTTGTGATGCTTTCTAAATATTACTCTTATTTAAAATGAGGTTTAATTTATGTCAAGTATGAGAGAGATAGACATAATAATTTTGTGGGTATCACTTGTTAAATTAAGCTCATAAAATTATTGTGTTTATTTCTCACATATTTGATATTAAGTGGACTTGAGAGGATATCAACCCATTACCATCATCTAGCTACTCTCCTCCCCTTCTTTTTTTCCTCATTTCTTTTTCTTTTGGGGTAATTTGTCTCTCATAAATTCGATTAATAAGATTTTAAATTGCTATTTTGTTTTGTTTTGATTAAGGTCATAGATGTACTTTGCTAAATGTTGGCAAACCTAATTGAATGTCGTTATTATAGACCATAATTATGGTAGTATATAATTTTAATGATGATCTTAACTATGATATTGTAAAATGATATTACAACTGAGACAATTTTGAATATAATTTTATGGCGATATAAAATAAAATTATTATTTAGAGTAAAATATCAGTTTGATATTTTAAAAATTTGTTTGTTATCAATTTGGTCTTTTAAAAAATTTTGTCACCAAATTAGTCCATTAAAGATTTATTTTGTGCAATTTGAAAGACACCGCAAAAACTTTATAATATATTTAAAAAAACTAAATTGATTTTTTTCTCTAATATTTAAAAAAAAATTTAAAAATAATATATTTATTAAAAAATTATTATGAAGTGATTTAATGTTAAAATTTGATGAAATATTTGCTCAAGCAGTTTCGACATTACATTTAGGCCCTATTTGGAAGGGCTTATGCGCAGCTTATGAAAATAGCTTATGGGTTCTTATAAGCTGTTTTCAGCTTATTTTTATAAGCTCCTTGAAGTAGCTTATTAGAATAAGTTGTTTTTAGTTTTACAATTTTTTCCATGAAAAAACTATAATTTGAAAATAGCTTATTGCATAAGTACTTAATTAAGTTGTGTATTCAAACACACCCTTATTCCGTAGGGCTTAGTGCCATTTATTTCTTTGATTAAGACTTGCGAAAATGTCTTATGTAGGCACTTATTTTAATATTCAATAATCAATATGTATAAATATACTTATAATCTTTCTGAAGATTAGTAAGTTCTTAGTGTAAATTTATAAGTATAATTTTTTATATACCCTAATATATACCTAAGTAAATAAAAATACTCTGATCGAAGACTGGCAGGGAATTAGGCCAGCTAATTAGTCCACTATGATCACTTAGCTTTATGACAAAATATAAAATAAAAATAAAAAGACTATAGTTCAATCATTTATTTGCCACTTGTAATTTTTATATTTTAATTGATTCTCACTTGTGATTAATTCCAAGTCAATTTGGTCATTTCTTAAGTTGAAAAGCATTATTTGTTCGCTATTGGTGACAAATTCCTGAGTCTACCTATCAGAAACTATCTGCCATTACATTCAACTTAACAATCAGAGCCTCTGTTAGTTACTTACTACTTAATTAGTGACAAATGTTAATTAAATTTTATTTATATTTAGTTCAATAAGTTGATTATAAACTCAATTCCATACAATCAGGCTTGTCAAATTAAATTTTTCTGGGTGATGCTATATCGTCATTCGTTTTTAATTATTTTTAATTTAAAAATATATTTTTTAACCAATAAAATTAAAAAAATTAAATTGTACATATTATTAAAATATTTAAATAAAAATAGGCAAAAGCAAATGACAATAATCTCGTCTATTTCTCTGGCCAAATGGACAAAGGGAAGAAAATGGCTTAGGAGACAATTAGCAACAACTTGCACATATTTTATAGTGTATACAAAAATGGATTCTGTATTCTAGATTTATAGAGTATTCTCTTTCCCATTACTCTTAAATTTGACATGTGAGAGCACGTTTTATGATTGGTGATGAAAAACAGAGACTTTTCAAATTTGGAAATAAATAAAATCAAAAAAGAAAAAAAAGACAAAAGCAAGGTCTGATGGAAGAAAAGGACCACACCAATGTGCACTTCCTCAATTCTATGTATGTCCTTATTTTCTTCTTTTTTTGATATATTGGAACACTAATCTTTGTGCTATGATTAGCATTCATCTTCTTTCTTAGTGTATGTTTAAATTTCCATTCATTATTCTAGAACTTGAACTGATAAAAAAAAATCAATCTAGAACTTGATTTCTATTACTTTTTCTACTTCAATCACCAAAGAATGCAAAATTTTGACTTTTTGATAGGATCAACATGTAACCAAATGCACATCTAAAATATTTTTTGACCAAATGAAATTGATACTTTTGTCTTACACTAGTTTAAAATCTTTTTTCATCTCATAAATTGTAATTGAAACAATAATCATTGTGCTAAGATTGCGATTTGGGATGACTCTTTTAACTCTCAAGCGTGTTTGGTTTTTCAATCTAGGGTTTTAAATTGCGGTTGCGGCCGTATTGTGATTACAATCACATTGCATTAAATGTGGTTAAATGCGATCGTTACGAAGCACAATTGTGGTCAAACGTGATTTCGGTGGACCTTTACATTTGAGCGAATTGTTGCATTTCGAATCCAAATTTAAAACATTGATCCAATCCGTTAATAAACCTAAATATTTGTTTTTTCATTACTGTCATGCTCAATCACGCGTTTGAAAAGGCAAATTTTAACTTTTAAATACATTTAACATAAAAAGAATTCTCTCTTTCATTTTTGTTATATTTTGACTTTAACTTATAATTAAACGAGCTGTGTTAAACTAGTTTTTATTCAACATGAAAGTAATGCTTTTATTCAATGTCTATCCGAGTTTTTTTTTTCTTACTAATTGACTTTCACATTGTAAACCAACTAGGACAGGTCATATATCAAGATAATGATTAGTTGTCAATTACTTCAACAGAGATACAAAGACACTCTTAATTATGATAAAGAAGCCATTAGTTAACAATTAAACATCAGGTGTTAAGGCTCTAATTCCTATACTAATCAGCACAATATTTTACTATGAAAAGGAAAGTGCACAAAATAAGGGCATGCTTGTTTATACTTTGGGACAGTTGGTTTTTACTACGGAACAATATAAAATCATTTTTACCGATAATGATTTTGAATTTTAACACAGATTTGATAGAAGTAAGAAGTTCAATTCTTATTTTCTTTGAAAGTACTTTTATTTATAATAAAAGTGTAGCCGAACAGACCCTTTTAATACAAATTGAAGTACTTTTAAAAAAATAAAAAATTTCTTATTTCTATTAAATCTACTTTCAAATCTAAAATTAGTATAAATAAAAATATTTTTATATTGTTTGAAAATATAACCCCAGAGACTCTAACATGATGGAATGAAAAACAGGTACATAACCAAAAGAGTCCTTCCAAATATTGTAGGTTCTAGCTATGTGCTAAGTGCTAACTTATAACTACCATACATTTCTTTAGAACAGAGGCATATATAGGCATCCATATGCACAAAACACTATGAAAAAAAAATGAAGCAACATTGAATATAGAAAGAAATATGTAAAAAAGAGGATGCTAGCTAGTGTTGATTTATAATTTTATATACTCCATTTGAGCTACCTCTGTTATCTTCTTTTAACAACTTGTGCAATTATTCATGTGATTAAGTACAAACATGTCTGTACTGCATATATAACACTAATACACAATTTTTAACTTCATGCTTATATTATTTATATATATATACAGTATAAAGTAGTTTATACTTTATGTGATAATCTGACACAAAATTGCTTAATTACTTGTGGCTGCAAAACTAATTAGAACAGTTGTATGATTCGGGATTTGCTTCTGAAATATAAATTTTATTTAAGCAGAATATCACGTTTTGTTTGTGGAAGATAATAACCCGTGAGAATTAAATGGAATCTTTTTACAAGGTAATAAAATTAGGCATAATTAGTAGATTGTTGGGTTCTTTAAACATATTGATAGGAGTTTAAATCCTGGCCGTGCATATATAAAATGCGTTGTTGATAGAGACAAAACTCACTTCGGTGATCTTTATACCTCAAAAGGATTAGTCTTCGTGTCCGGCTTATAAAAAAAATTAAAATATACCCAAGTTGTCCTTGGTTGCTAATCCATACAAAATTTTTATCCCTCCTTTCCTCAAATTACATGTAGTATATGATTACTTTGTATAATGCAGATGATAGTGTATGAGGCTGGTTTAAATTTTTGAGTTTTAGGTATATAGCTTAATTAAATATTTATGTAATAAATTATTTTTAAATGATAATTTTTTCATAGACAAAATTGCAAAACTTACTTTAATAAACTAAAAATAATTTATAAGAATCCATAAACTATTTTCATAAGCTGCGCATAAACTCTTTCGAATAGTACCTAAATTGATGAAAAAAAGTTTAAGATCAAAATTTGTGACAGGTATATTTTTAAGGGACAAAATGGACATTTATCGTTCTGTTTATTTTTTGTCAAACTGCATCTTTCTAACTTATTGTTGTGGTCTGGGACGTTAGAGTGAAGTTTGGGCCCAGTTGACTGTAAACTTTGGGGCTTTTTTTCTGTTCTAATACACAGATTTCATATTGTTGTCCAAAAAAAATACACAGATTTCATATTGACTAAGACAAAAAAAGACGGTGGATGGGATTAACACCATCTCTATTGGAAGTGACACCATCCTTTTTAGTATATAAATTTATGATTCTTACATATAAAAAGGATGGTGTCACTCCCAATAGTAATGGTGCTAATCCTATCCTCTAAAAAGACCTACACTGACCAAAATAAGAGGTGCCATCTTCGACAATTAAAAGAGCTACTATTTTTTTTGGATCAAAAGAGACAATATCTTCAACTCAAGAAAGTGTGCGCTATTTTTTTTTTTTCCCAAGATATCCACGAAAGCGAGCACGATAACTAATCATTTTAGGTACGATTCGATAGTGGTGGTTTCGGGTTGGTGGAAGGGATTAAGACCACCCCTATTAGAAATGACATCATCCTTTTTAACATACAAATTCACAACTCTTATATATAAAAGGATGGTGAGACTTCCAAAATTGGGTCGTGCCAATCCCTCCTATCTTTTGGGTTGGGTTAGGTGAATTTTTTACTGTTTTGAAGCCCAACCCAAATTAAATGGTTAGGTTAGATTGGTTTAATTTTTGGCTTTTTTTACTCTTCGACCCAATCTGAACTTAATTGTGTTTGGTTTGGTGTTTGGGTCTACCTATTTAAATAAAAAACTGAAATTCTATTTTCTTTGAAAAAAAACATGTATAATTTATAGTCACGTAATATTAATTTTACCTATGTTTAGTTATTTTATTCGCTAAAATAAAACTTAATATGAATAATATAATGATACAAAATTGCATAGTCATAACATAAATAAAGTAGTCAATTAGTCATAATATAAAAAACAGAATAAAAAAGACTACTTCCCAACATTTAAGTTTTAAGAGTAGCAAGACAAGGATATAAAGAAGTCTAATTTTATTACCAAGTCATCAACCTAAGTCTTTCAAAATAAAAAAATATTTTAATAATTTGATTGCGTTGTTTGAAAAGAAAGTAAGGAGATGTCGAGGACTGGACTGGAGGGATAATGACATAGCAATTTAGAAATTTGATTTAGGTAGTTTAGGTTGGGTTGGGTTCATTGGGTTTATAAAATACAAACTCAATACTCAACTCAAACTGATTTAGATTCGGGCTCGTGAGTCACCTAACCCATTACCTACCCTTACTGTTTGGGCCTTTTGAGGTGACCCTTTCAGCTGAGATTTTTTACATTCACAAGAGTTGAGGGTCAAACCTCCAACTACTTGCTTAAGTGACACAACTCCACATGAACTGTGCCAAGCTCGGTTGGTTTGTTTTTTTTGGACAACTGAAAAATTCCATTAAAGATAAGTAAGGCCAGTACAGATGGAAAATATGGTGATCATACATCCATGCTACATGAAATTAGTGATATTGCAAGATCAAAGAAATTAACTAGGGAAGCACAGATCTGCTCATTGAAATGTCCAAGACTAATACTAACAACCTGGCCTCAAAATTAAAAACAAATAAACAACTTTAAAAAAGAAAACACTCCCTCCCTACTAGGGATGACAACGGAGCGAGGGCAGGTAGTAGCTCTCCGCTACCCGTCCCCGCGGTTTGCGGGTATCCATCGGATATCCGCGGGTATTTTATACAATAAATTTTTTTTTGAAAAAATATTTAAAAAATAAAAAATATACTTAAAGTCATATTTTAATATAAAATTTATATTAGTAATTATATTAATAATTAGAATAAAACAAAAAAAAATTAAATGTTTAAATAATATAATTATCACTTAACGTTTACATTTTTTGCTTAAGTTAAAAGTTAAGTGAAAAGATATTATAATTTTTTTAAAGACATTTCATATTAAATAAAATTATAACATATTTTTTTATATTAAATATTTAATATCACCTTTAAAAATTAAGGAAAAAGGAACTTAAGATATAATAAATTTATGTTTTTTTATTATTTTTAGCAGGTAATGGGTACCTACAGGTACCCGCAAGTATTGCCGGCGGGTATCCAGTATTATCCGCAGATATTCGCGGGCACGAGTTTTTTTGCCATCCCTACTCCCTACATAAAAAAACCAACCATTTAAAGACTAAACCAGCAAAATCTGACCTCTCAAACCAACATTTATTTGTGTACAACTAACAAAAACATAATTAACTAGTTTCGCACATTGTTCTGAAGAGTAAGCCGATTTGGGAGCGCCTTATCTTCCAGATATGCTCGCTATGCCAAGCTCGGTTGGTGAAACGTGCGCTATTTAAGGGAGGTGCAAAGAGTTGTAAAAAAAATTGATACATCTAGGCCTAGTAGAAATTAATGTCTAGATATCAAAGGGGTGGTGTGAGTTAAAAGAAAAGAGGTGCGAAAAGTAACAGTTAAAACTGAGACATGAACCGTTGTTTGTATCCAAAACCTCAATAGGGAAAATAATGTTAATAATATGATGGTAGTGGTGTCGTTTAAATGTTGAAAAAGAGGGGGTAATGTACAGGATGCGGGAAAAAGGAAAAGGATGAGAGAAGATTTTTTTTTAATTTAATAATTAATAATTAATTACTTAATTTAAAGAAGTACGTGTTGGTAAATAATTCACTTTTTCACTTTAAAGACTAAAACAATCTATTTATTAAAAAATGAGAAACCAAAATAAAAACAAAAAAACATTTAGAGATCAAAATCAAATGCCCGTCTTATTTCAAAGAGCAAAAACATATTTTTTTTTATTACACAACTAAACATTAAGACATAAATATGAGACTTTGCGCATGCTAATTTTAGAGAAATTCTTGTATGAACACGAATCCAACACGTTATTTTTAAGCACAGCCAATAAAAAAATCAACTCACTAAATAGGTAGTTTCTCTTTCACATGATGCATGTAGTTACTGTCATTTGCTTCTCTCTCATTCCTGTTTTACTTTTTCATTTTTTACCGATTTTGAACTCAATCAAAAGAAATTACCCATTTAGTGAGTTGACTTTTTTTTATTGGTCGTGCCCAAAAATAATGTGTTAAGTCCGTGTTGATCCAAAAATTCCTCCTAATTAATGAGTTATATGATAATTACAAATGAGGACAAAAATAACATAACTGAACTAAGGCGTAGCAAGTGTGTGAGGCACAAAACTTGAAAATTATTGATCAATGAAATCGAAAAAGGGAATGGTTAATAATTAGTGACTCCAATATATGTCTTATATATATAAATAAGTTATAACTGTATTGTTTGTCTTGTATGGTCTAAATTCCTTTCCTATTCTCTCTGCTCTTCCTCTGTTTTTGGGGTCAATATCATGTTTGGCTTGGAATCCTCTATTTCTAAAATTTTGTACTGCTGTCTGTAATTTTTAGTATTATTAATAAATCAGAGAACTATCTCAATTTAGTGATCAATTTCGCATATTTGTTATGTAGTAATATAACATAATTCTTAGCCATCAAACCCCTTACCACTAAACCAGTTATAATGCTTAAACAAAATCATATTCTTTGCTTCTCAATAATTAGAGGTGTTCGCGGTACGGATTGGTTCGGTTTTAAAGTAAAAATTTATCCAATCCAATTTTTGTTGTTTTGTCATCTCATCGTCCAATCAATTTTATTTCTAAATGATATTCGAACCAATTTTTTGCAGTTTGAATTAGATCGATTTTTCGGTTTTAGTTTTAGTTTTTTAAAATATACTTGTATTATAAAAAATAGTAAATATTATTAACAAAACGTAAATATAATGCATATATTTAAAATCAAATTGTGTTGTCTAAGTTTTTTATTTAATTATTTATATATAATACATATATATTGAACAAAAACTCAAACAATATTTATATTTAAAAGAAAATTCAAACTATAAAAATAATATTTTGAATACATCATTTAATCTTTTAAGGGAAAGATGAATAATATAAGAAAACTATAAATCTATATTAGTATATGCGGTTTGGTTTTGGTTGGTTCGGTTTTAATATAAGAAACTGGAATCCGAACCATTCTAGAATTTGTATTTTATACAAAAAAAACCATTTTTTTATAAAAGAAAATTATTATTATTATTTTTGTAATGGCCCATTATGCATTATTTGTCTCTCTCTCTTCTTTCTTATTTATTTATTTATTTTCAAATTTGTCTCATTTCAAAAGCGGTCTTACAGTTGTTTAATTTTTTATTGATCGGCCAAACACACACATCCCCACACTACACTACTCCTAAATCTCACCACTGGAGATCGAACCCCTCACCTCAAACTCTAAGAGCTTCACCTCAACCCCTACACTACAGTTGTCTAGTTTGTCTTCAGATGGTGTGGAGTGTGGTCCAATGACTCTAATTTGGCCAGCCTAACAATAAAAATTAATTAACATTTTGACCAAAATAACAAATAAAAAGTAAAACAATTTTTTGATCAGCCAATCTTTCAAGAACAACACAATTAAAATATTCATCCAGCACAGAAATCATAAGTCGGGGATGTAGCTCAGATGGTAGAGCGCTCGCTTAGCATGCGAGAGGTACGGGGATCGATACCCCGCATCTCCATTTCCCTTTTTGCTTTATAACTTTTTTTTGAACTTTTTCTTTTTAAAACGATATCTTGTTTATTTGGCTCAACCTTGGAAATTAACCAAAGAAATTCAAAGGATCAAAGAGAGGAAGAAATGTTCAATTCGTATAATAAAATCAGAATCAAGCTTGTTGTTCACACGTGCTTGTTGCTTCATTGAGATGTGGAAAAAATGAATTCACCATTGGACAATCATAATTCAGATCAGCAGGCTTTGCAACTTTATGCCTTCATCATATATTAGCCATCAAAAAAACATGTCAGCTATATCATATGATGACATCTAATATCTATCTAATTAATTAATTAATTCTTACCACTCTTGATCAATCAGCATTTCGTCAGTCAATCCAAACCGTCTCAGCTCTTCTTCCTCATGATGCATCAGTAAACTATACCTGTATAATGTATATGCATGCATACTCCATTTATATATTAATTTCCATAATTGTAATGAAGTAACCTAACAAAATAAGTTATTTTTAGTTTATTCGAAAAATTCACCTATTCATGTTAGAGAAAATATTTATTTTATAAGTACTTAATTAAACTGTTTAGCCTAACACGAAGATTACGATTACCTTCCACCATAACCTTTTTCCATTACAAGCATATTTCCATTTCTCAAATTGTTGAGACCTTCAAACTGTTGCACAGTCCACTTATACCACCTCATGAGAAAAACTCTAAGTGTTAAACCATGTGACACAATCACCAAATTCATGTCATTTTTCTTCTCCCCTGGTGGCTGATACCTTCCTATGTTTATGTCTGCTCTTAAGGTTTCTCTGAATCCTGTCACCAAATACCAAACTCTGCATCAGTGCTTCTGTTAATGCACTTTTTACAAGTTTGATCCACAAAAAAACTATATTACTATTATTAAATTACCTGTGATTCTGTCATATACATCAGCTGCAGATTCTCCATCTGGAAATCGGTAAAAGAATCGACCATAAAGGTTGCGTAATTCCTTTTCCACTCTCATCTTTTCTCTGTTTTGAAAGTTCCCTTTTTTTTTTTACCATACAAAACATAAATCATAGAAACAATTAAGTGAGCTCAATTGAAAAGTATACAAGAAAAATTTATCAAGGTTCTATCATTGTTTTGACCATCACTAAAACTTTATTAAATCTACTCGTTTTGGCGGTAAGTACTTATAAAATGAAACACTTATATTTTGTTTAGGTACTTATAAAAAAGAACGGAGAGAATAATAGACTAATACCAAAATCTTGTTCTCTAATGCGAGGCTCTTCTCTAAATCCAGCAATTCTATGACGTTCAAAGGGACGAGCGAGGCTCTTCAACGTTTCAAGTGTTCTTCGATAAGGCGAAACATAAAAGTAAAGTTGCCAATTTTCATCACCATCTCTCTCAATCATCTTCTTGATTCTCTCCCCACATTCCTCTGCTTGTGCCTTTCCTTTCTCTGTTAACCCAATCTTTGGATCAGGAATTCTCGTGTACACGCTCTCGTCCACGTTCCCTTCGCTCTCTCCGTGCCGAACCAGGATAATTCTTCGCGGCCGCGGCGGTACGACGGCCGAGAATGAAGGGTTTACCAGAGGATTATTCTTCTCTGGGAACCTGGCTTGGCCGTTGCTGGTTAGTTTTGTGTGTTCTGTTTTGTCGTGGCAGCATAGAATTGTTAATGTGTTTGTGGTTTTGTTTTTGTTTGAATTGAGTTTGGTTTTTGGGTGTTTTTGTTGAGATGAAAGTAGAGAAAGAGAAGATGGAGAGTGTGTGAAGGGTAGCAATGCAATACCCATGGCTTAGTAATGGATTAAGGTTTGTGTTGGATACCTAATAGTAACTTTATTGCATGAAAAATTAGTGAAATTATCATAATAACTATAATGTTAGCGTAACGTATTTAAGAGGTTAATCTGATGGTTGGAGAATAAAATTTTTAGTAATAGTTCGAACTTACCTGATGCATTTAGAAGGACTATAATTCAAGTCATCAATGGTATATTAGTGAGGAGAATAAATCTGACTATATATATTTAAATGATTAATCTTTGGAAAACTGGGAAATTGAGAAAAAAAATAGTGAAATTACTGATAATTTTAAATACTGTAACTCAGAAAAATGAGTGGTAACTGTGGAAGGAGTGTTTGTGGTGGAGATGAATCTGTACTGTGATGGATAATGAGTAGAGGTAGAACAATGATGGAATGACAAATGCATTGCATCGTAGGTGTGGTGGGTCCTGTAGCTTTGGAGGAACTTTTTACTTTTCCTTAGACTCATGATCTTGACTGGTTTTTTTTTGGGACTATATCAGTATGTTACTTTGTTTGATGGGTGAAAAGAAATTAAAAGAAAAAAAATATAAAAATAATGATATAATTTCTCTTTTTAGTTTGAGA
Source organism: Cyamopsis tetragonoloba (assembly GCA_037177725.1). Classification (NCBI taxonomy): domain Eukaryota; kingdom Viridiplantae; phylum Streptophyta; class Magnoliopsida; order Fabales; family Fabaceae; genus Cyamopsis; species Cyamopsis tetragonoloba. The sequence goes on along the minus strand of CM074120.1, from coordinate 33,628,003 downwards.
AAAAAAAAATTCTTAACTTATTTTTATTTGGTGTCCTTACTTTGTATTTTGTTCGGATTGGGTTCATTAATATTTAAATGAGCGATTTTGGTCTCCAAAATTATAAAATATGCAGTTTTAGTCCCTTTGTTATTAATTGAATGAGAACAGTCGCTAATTTAAATAAAAATCATTACCAATTTAAATAAAAGCCGCCACTAAATTTAAAAAGCTAATAGAGGAATTAAAATTGCTCTTTTTGCAATTCTGGAACCAATATCTGCATTTAAAAGTCATGGACCAAGTTTATCCAAAATGTAAAGTACGGGCGAAGTATAATTAAGTAGTCTTTTTTTTTAGCTCTCATAATTTTTTCACTTTATTTTTCTTCCTTCAACCAAACACAAGTGTGAAATGTTCTATAAGACTAACACAGCTAACAAAAATATGTGTATTTACGTGGATGGGAGGGATTGATACCACCCAATTTGAAAGTTTCACCATCTTTTTATATATAAGAATTATGAATTTTTATGTTAAAAAAGATGGTGTCATTTCTAATCGGGTGGTCTTAATTCTATCTACCGTCTATGTGGTACAGGGTTCGTTAATTTTTTTTCTTAATCCAAAAAACGAAGAAAAAGTACAACTCTTGTGTTTTTCGCATCACCGCTTCTCTTCCATAAAAACAAAACTGGACTTTTTTGGTTGGGCTACCTTTTTTTTATTGTATGAACCATTTTCTTTCTTTGCATTGGGGCTCAACGGTTCCATCTCCTTCCCATATCAATATGATTGATGATAGTGAAAGTCAGGAACTAAAATAACTGATTTTGTGAGAGACTAAAATGACCTATAAAATACAAAGTCAGTGACTATTTCAGTATATATTTCAATTAGGATTACTATTAGTTTCTATAAAACTTTCAAGGATAAATTACAATAACTCCCCTTTAGGTTTGTGGAAATTGCACTCCACCCCAAACTTTACCAAAATTAGCACTTTACTCCATTTATTTAACCGTTGACAGTTGATTGCTGACCTAGCTAATGTTTTTGTCGTTCCCATGTGTCACATCTACAAAGACGTCTATTTGTTAACTTTAAAAACTATTTTTAAGGCTGATGTAGCAAACTGACGAGCCAAAAACGTTAGTTAATTGCTATACTGCTAACGTTTCTGTCATGTCAGTTTGTCACATATGCAAGTTTTGGACCTTCCATTAACATTAAAAATTATTTTTAATACTTATGTGATAGATTGACGGGCCAAAAATGCTAGTTAACTGACGAAAATGGAGTAAAGTGCTAATTTTGATGAAGTTTGGGGTAGAGTGCAATTTCTCCAAACCTCAAGGAAGTTATTGTAATTTACCCAAATTTCAAATAGTAGTTGCAGTCACGTTGCAATCATATCACAACATTAAATACAATCAAATTGATCAAATACTTCAACACTTAAAAATTACAACGATGATCAAACATAATTTTAGTGACGATCAAAATTATGAGTATAATAGACTGCAATTAAAACCTTTAAAAAAATAATTAATACTTGGGGAATGATATATATGTTGTTAAAAAGAAAAATCCATTATATATTTTCGTTCGCTTTCGCTTTCTAAGATTACTTCGTGTCTCTTAAGTGCCTTAATTAGTTCCTTGTTTTAGATAACAACTTGATACGTGCTGAAAATGGATATGAAAAACAGTCATTTTAATGGAGGATTGATTATATATATGTATAGGAATTTCTTTACTAATAAATTAAAATAGCATATATATTTTTTGGTATTAAAATAGCATATATTGTTTGTATATATCCATCCATTGGACATTGACACTCTACGGTCCATTCAAACCGTTACCATCCCGAAAATTAAGAACCAAGAAATTACTTTATTAACAGTCAAGAACTAAAATAATTTGTATAATCTAATTAATTAATTAATTAATTAGGCACATATTATATTACCAAAATATTGCTGTTCCCCAAGCAAGAAGGAAACAGTGAGGGAGCGAAATTGGAAAAGTGAGTATGTTGATGAAGTGTTGAAAATGGTAGTGCTGTGCTTTATATGGTAAAATAAAAAGATGAAGTTTAAGACTTAAATTAAAAGTTTAATTGTACGTTTATTTTCTATAATTTATTAATTAATTGTATAATTTTAGTTTCTGTAGTTTCAATTAAAGGATTTTGATCTTAAAATTTAAACAATAAAAATTAGATTTTGAAATTCAATTTTTCTCCAAATTAAACAATTTATTAATAACTAGTAATTAATAATATCACTAACAAACCGTAATTAATATTAGTTTAAATTGGACTTCAAACTCAATTTTTACTTTTTGTATTTCATAATGACTAAAATCGCTCAACTTAAACAAATAAACACCAAAATTACATAATTAGGAAATTATAGGGACAAAAAAAATACTATTAAACTTAATTTAAAATAATTATATGTAAGGGATTATTAAGGAAGGAGAGACAGGGTGTTGTTTAGGTTTAATCCAGTTATCTTTGGAAAAACTAAACAAGGAATGAATTGGATGGAGTCAACTACTCACTATAGCTACCCTACCATCATGTATAATAGTGGCATTGTTTTTATTGAATATATTTTTATTAATATTAATATTGAACTATAAATGCATCCAAAATATAAAATCATTAATTAAAATAATTTTACTAAATTATTCCTTCCAATTTTCCAAATCAGTAGCAACTAGCCAGAGGAAAAAGCTCCTAATTAAGGATGATATTTGAACTCATTCTATAAATACCAGTAAAAAATATCCATAATTGATAAAATAAATACCCATTCAATAAATATAAGAATTTTTTTCTAAATACGAATACATACAAAGACGAATATTAATTAGAGAATAATTCTTCCTTTTTTATTTATCAACTTTTTTTTTTCTTCTTATTCAACTGCCTCTATATAGTATACTAATTGGTACATTTGGGCTTGGGTCCATGGGACCTAAGTCCTAACAAGATACCTACACCATCCCAAACAGAACACATCATATATAACCCTAACTTGGTTTAGTGAAAAAATAAAATAAAAAACAAAAAATAACAAGCAGAAGTTATTATCTGATGATTTCAACGGTTGACCTAGACAAAAAATAACATGCAGAAGTTATTATCTGAGGGGATCCAACATAGGATTGAGATTGATCGCCATTAAAGGACGAAGGTAGAAGAAGAGAAGGTTGGAAAAAAACGAGGAAGCAACAAGGATAAGACGTGGAAGAGAAAGAAAATATCACAGGCTTTCCTGTTTAAGCTGATATCATGTAAGACATATTGTACATACAGTAAATTAACGAATATCAATATACATTTTTCTCTCATTCTCTTTTTTTCTGATTGTTGCCTTCTACCTCTTGTTTTCTTTTTGTTTGTGAAGAATCTACGAGTGTTCTTCCATGGAGGTTGAAGGTTTATCAATTTGTTACAAAGCAAAATAGTATGCACCTCCGATTGTTTAAGAACGTTTTAAAAGTTAACACTTATCTGACTTTTAAAATTCATTTAAAAATGTTATGTTTAAATATTCACTACTTTCTATATTTGAATATTACTTCTTCTATATTTGACATACACGTATAAAAATAAATGAACCTTGCATATTGTAATCATAATCAATCATGACAGGCCTCTTGTTTGTTAAATAAATGAGGCAATTATTATTTATATAAATGAGAGAGTATAATAATTTTGGTGTCCAACACCTCTACTAATTTTACACACTATCACACTACTAATTATTTTTCACACTCAAACACTCTCAGAGTTCCTCACGTTTCACTCTCTCACTTACACACACTTAAGCACTTTTCATGCTGCTCACTTCCTCTCATTTTTTTCAACATACACAAATGAGAAGCTAAGACCCTATTTATAGTTGCATAATGTCGGTTCCTTTATTTCTTGAATGTTCTGATTTTTACTCAATTAATTAAACTAGAATTATCTAGTTCCAAATTAAAGTCGGTTATGAGCATCTCCCAGGGGCCTTCGATTTTTCTAGCAACGGGATGTATTGTTTTGAATATTCTAGAAGAAATAATAATTGATTTCTAACACTCCCTCTGAATTATTCTTTCCTCTCGCTATAGACCTCGTAAGTTGTCTTTTAAAATTTTCAAATTTTTGAGCACTAAGTCCGTTTGTAAAATATATCTGCAAATTGGCCTTCGGTATTGATATACTCCATCTCAATGTCTCTTCGCAATACCTTTTCTCCAATAAAATGATAGTGTACCTCCACATGCTTGGTGCTGGCATGAAACACTGGATTCTCCGCGAAACGTATTGCTGACTAATTGTCACAATATAACTTAACTCCATAATCAGTGGGTTGACGTAAGTCTCGTAATAGCTGCACAAGATATAACATCAAACCCCATACTAAACATGTATTCGGTCGTTGAGCGTCGAGTGTCGTGGTCACCAGCATAATCAACATCACAATGTCCTATGACTTCGCAAGATGCTGTAAAATATTCCATTATCAATGATACTTTTACATACCTCAATATTCGTCGTGCGACTTCCAAATGTGGCTTCTTCGGGTTTTGCATGAATCGGCTCATCACTCCTACCGCATAAGCTATGTCAGGTCGAGTGAGTGTCAGGTATATTAGGCTTCCAACTAACTGTCTGTACACATTCTCCAAATCCTGATCTTTAGCTGAACATAGCTTGCCGTTAACCTCTATTGGTGTCGAGATTGGCTTACAATCAAGCAAACCATATTTTTTCAACAAGTTTTGGCATACTTTTGTAGACATAGGAATATGCCATCATTTGTGCTTTCAACTTCTAGTCCAAGAAAATGTTTCAACCCCCAAACTCTTTCATTTGGAAGCGTACAGACATATTACTTCTTATTTGACAAACTTCTTTATCATCTCCTGTGATTATGAGATTATCCACGTATACTAGTACAATGGCTAGCTTGCCATTCTATTCTTTCACGAATAAACTTGAATCTGTTGGCCACTGTGTATCCACTCTGTCATAAGAATCCTGCAATCTTCCCATACCATGCTCTTGGTGCCTGTTTTAGACCATATAGTGCTTTCTTAAGTTTGCAGACAAATCTTAAATGATCTTTGATCTCGAAACCCCTTGGCTGCTCCATGTATATCTCTCGATCCAATTCACCATGCAAAAATGCATTCTTGACATCCATTTGTCAGAGCTTCCATGATTTACTTGCCGCTAATGCTAACAAGACACGTACAATAGTTATTTTAGCAACTGGATTAAATGTATCATCATAGTCAAAACCACACTTCTGTGAAAATCCTCGAGCCACTCGTCGAGCCTTGTATCTCTCTATCGTCCCGTCTGGGTGAGTCTTCACCTTGTATACCCATTTGCATGAAATGGGTTGCACACTAGTCGGTCTTGGCACTAACTCCCATGTTTCATTTTGTTTTAGTGCCTTGATCTCTTCTTCCATCGCATCTCTCCACTCCTTATGCTGAGCAGCTTCCTCGTCGGTGTTTGGCTCCTTTAGGCCATTATCTTCTATTATTGCTGCACATACTTCAGATTTGGCTTATGTGGCCTTGCTAATTTTGTTGGTTGTGGCTGAGGAACCTCCTCAAATTCCTCAATATGAATTGGTTTGTTATCCCCTGAAAACCTGGTGTGGATGCCTGTTTGCAAGGGCTTTTCTCCTTTTTCGGAGGCCTTGCTCTAGCTTGATCACACGAGGGTTCAATATCAACTGCTTCTTCTACATCTTCTTGTTGTACCTCTATTTGCTTTTGAACTTGTTCCTCAATTTCTTTTGAATATGGCAGTAGTATTGTTTGCGAAGACCACCACGACGATGCTTCATCGAACACCACATTTCTGGATACATAACAACGTCCTGTTGTCGGATCGCAACATCTCCACCCCTTTCGCTGGTTGTCGTAACCAACGAATATACACCAGATTGCTTTCTTGTCAAACTTGCTTCGCTCTTGACTTGGCACAAACACATAGTAGACACATCCGAATACTCGAAAGTAACTCATTGAAGGTTTTACGCCCCATAGCTTCTCGTACGGTGAAATGAAGCCAAGTCTTGCCTGAGGTAACTTGTTGATGATGCAAGCGGCGACCTTCATGCCCTCCGCCCAAAATCGTGGTGGAACATTTTTGTTGTGCAACGTGCTTCTACATGTCTCTGCCAGGTGCCGATTCTTTCTCTCTGCAACTCCATTCTGTTGTGGGGTACTCGGGCATGTCAACTGTCTTCTTATGTCATACTCCTGTAGGTACTGGTTGAACTCCTTCGATGTATATTCTCCCCCATTTTCAGTACGCAGGCATCTGATTTTGTATCCGACCTCCTTCTCGATCTTCTCCTTAAAGTCTATGAACTTCTTCAAAGCTTCAGACTTCTCCTTCATGAAGTCTACCCAAACATACCTGGAATATTCGTCGATAAATGTGATCATGTATCGATTTCCACTGATTGATGATTGCTTCACTGGTCCAAATACATCTGAGTGTACCAACTCCAATGGTTTCGCTGCTCTGTAATTCGACTCCTCATATGGTAGCTCGTGTGCTTTCCCATATTGACATCCCGCACAGATAATATTATCTCGTATCTTCAAGTTGGGCAGGCCTTTTAACATGGACTTCTTCATCATTATCTTCAATCAATTGTAGCCCACATGCCCAAGCCTTGCATGCTACAAGTCTGCCGTCTCATTTTTTCTTGTCTTGTCTACATATGCTCTCTGTGCTGACATTACGTAGACATACTCTAGTCTCATTCCTTCCATAATTGGCAGACTTGTAGGCTTTAAACTCCGATACACCTTTACATCTTTGGGCCCAAACATTACGTAGTTACCTCCCGTTGTCGGTTGTGAAACTAACAATAGATTCTTTTTCATTCCAGGTACATGGTATACATTGTCCACCTGCACTCTATGTGGACTAAAGCGGGGGACTATGGTAGTCTTCCCAACGTGAGAGATCGACATCTTTGAGTTCTTTGCAGCCACAACAACTCTCTCTCCTTTATACTCTGTCATATTTGAAAGTTTTCCTTTGTCTCCGGTCATGTGATTCGAGCAGCCAGAATCAACGATCTAGTCATCCTCATAGTTGATAGCTTCATTCATCGTGACAAGTGCCGACTCTTCTACAGGCCCATCAGTGCATGATGCAGCAATTTCTTTGCCTTTACCCCACTGGAATTTCCTTCCACAATCTAGTTCATTAACAGAACTAGACTCTTCTATTGCGAAGGATACTTGAAAGTCCCATTCTTCTTCACTTTCATTTTGATTGAGTGTGACAATATTACCTTCTTCCTTTTGGCCCAACAATATCGAGCGAAGTGGCCCTTCTTGCCACACTGATAGCATCGTCCATCTTGGCGATGATAATTCTTTTCTTCTTCATTGTCTCAATATTGGGGTTGTGTAGCTCCCTCTCGCTGTGGACCTTTTCCACGCTGACCTCTCTGCCAGCCTTGTTGTCTTCTTCTCGAGCTTTCTCCTTCGTTATTCGAATTCGCAGCTACCTTGCCTCCCTTTTTACTAAACAGAGCATTGTCTTCCTCATTAATAGAAACCTTAGACATTTGATTGTCTAAAGCTTCTTGGTTGGCCAAGATACTTTTTAACTCTGTTAAAGTGGGTTCCTTGGCCCAACGTCGAATGGCGGTAATAATCCCATTGTATTTTGGATCTAATCCATAAATGATTATTCTCCTCATTCTCGTCTCAGAAGTTGAAATATGAGGATCTAACTTTGCTATCTCATTGCAAATAGATTTAACTTTAGTAAAGTATTGATTTACCGCCATGTCACCATGTCTAAGTGACATCAACTCATTCTCCAGCAACTGCAGCTTCGCGTCATTCTTCCTTGTGAAGAGTGTCGCCAAGGTGTCTCAAGCCTCTTTTGGTGTTGTCAAGTCCTTGATCCTTTGCAGGAACTCATCCTCCACGGAGATAGACAACACATATAGAGCTTTTTCGGCTCGAATCTTCCACTTCCTTATCTCCTCTTCATCTGTTGGAGGGGTCGTCTCCGCACCACCCCACCAACAATGCTCCACAAATCTTACCCGAGAAAATAATATTTTATACGAATGCTCCACGTATCATAATTGTTGTTGTTGAGCCTCTTTATTGAGCTAGTTGAAGATACGAGATCTGCCATTGTGATTGGTTAGCACCCAGCACTCAACCAATTTAACTTGGTCCCAAACCAACAATTATCACAGTCCCAGACTGTGCTCCTGCAGAATCTCCACTACAATACCTTATCGTAGCTTTCGCCAATGCACTAGCTCGATCACACTGGTCCCAGACAGTACCAGCTCTGATGCCAAATGTTGAATAAATGAGGCAACTATTATTTATACAAATGAGAGAGTACAATAATTTTGGTTCTCAGCACCTCTACTAATTTTACACACTATCACACTACTAATTTTTTTCACACTCAAACACTCTCAAAGTTCCTCACGTTTCACTCTATCACTTACACACACTCAAGCACTCTTCCTGCTGCTCACTTCCTCTCATTCTCTTCAACATACACAAATGAGAAGCCAAGACCCTATTTATAGTTGCATAATGTCGGTTCCTTTGTTTCTTGAATGTTCTGATTTTTACTCAATTAATTAAACTAGAATTATCTAGTTGTTCCCAATTAAAGTCGGTTATGAGCAGCTCCCAGAGGCCTTCGATTTTTTTAGCAACTAGATGTATTGTTTTGAATATTCTAGAAGAAATAATAATTGATTTCCAACATTTTCACAATCTTTATTATTATATTTTTTTTATTAGGCAAAGCAAATATATTAAAAGAAACTTTGAGAATAAGGAGTGCTGAGAGATAAAGAGAAACAACATCATAGTAGCAACTAATTGAAAGTGAAAAACAGAGCAATCATCCCTTAATAAGTCATAAAGGATAGGAACACCAACTTGAAAAAAGAAAAGAACCCTCAACCCCTTCCCATTACAGAAAATCAATTCCAAGATCGATTTTTTATGTTATGTAGAACATCCACCCTCCTCAAACTTAAAAATAATAGCATTTCTACATAACCATAAGGACCTAATCACAGAGAATCAAATACTCATTCTCCTATTCTTAGCCACTATTTTTCCAAAGATGAGACCTCTGAAATGTAAAAACTAAGATACACGTGATGAAGGAAGAGCAATGGCCAAGCCTAGCCAATTAAAAACTTTATGTCAAATGAAATCTGCCATCAGGCATAGGAGAAAATGGTGAGAAGAGTCCTCTGCCAGCAAATCACACATCGAGCAAGTTATTGAATTTTCATTTCCAAGCAAACTTAAGTGCACAAGCATGACACAAGTATTTCTAAGCATTTTCTGTAGCATGATGGTTTAAGTTGTTGATCAGGTTTTAACAAAGTTGGCTGGTAGTTAATTTGGTTTGCTACAATTTAGAGTATTTGTTATGTTTGTGGAGGAATAATACTATTTTTAATCATGAAACGAGTGTCTATAAATGTTTTGAGTTAATAAAACTTAGATCATGAAAATGGTTTAAAGCTGTGAAAAGAAATTTTGAATACTCAGTGCAACAATGGTGAGCAAACCCAAGATTATTCTTGAAAGGGTAATTTAGATGGTTTGTTGTGTAGCTTCTTGTTCTGGTTACTGAGCTTTTGTTCTGAGGCTTTGGTAGGTTGTGGAATGCTTTTCTGGAGGTGATACTTATCTTTGGTAGGTTGTGGAATGCATCTCTAGAGGAGTTATTTTTCATATGATAATTGATAGGATACATATTTGTATGAGGTAGTAGGTTTGCTTCAAGGAACAACTCCAGGTCTTTTCGTAGATGCTGCAATTTTGTTTGGATATGGACTTTTTATTCTGTTTTTAAGATCTTTATTGGTTGTTTTACTTTGGTGGCTAGCTTGTCTTTCTGTTTTGCTTTTTTATGTTGTTTTCTAATTATTTTCTTTTTTTTGTTAATCGCTAGTTTATCTTTAGATTGTTGTACTTCTGCACCTCTGGTGCATTTATTCTTAATATAATTTTGTTCTTTGTTGATAAAAAAAACAATACACAAATACTTACAAATCAGACTCATTTCACCTGAGAGCTGAGACAATGGTAAACATTTTGAAATTCCCCAAGCATAAGCTAATTTGACTGAGAAGCATTATGCTCCATCATCCAGGACACTAGCACTAATAATCTTTCCTTAAGAAATCAGGCACACAATGCAGCAAAAGAGAGAGAGCAACTCCCGTAAAGTTTTAGATTCCCAAACAAAGAATCTTCTCCAAAACCAAGAGAAGATCCATGTCCATAGAGGACCATTGAATTAAACTCCCCAAATTTGCAAGTTTACATAATTTATTTTGAGAGACTTGGTATAGCACCTTGGAAAGCAAAACCGAAGGGATTGGTCTCCAATCCAAGGATCTTCCCAAAAGAAAGTCCAGCCCCATTTCCTACTTTTTTTATGCAAAGTGCTCTTTCCTGTATTCATCAAAAGGGGTAATTGCTTTGAATCTTAGCAATTGATATCTTTTGAAACAATTTTTTTTTCTTCATTCGAATTGGCAGTGGATTCTTTCGCTTTCTTATTCGATTTCTGTATTCTTTCGAAATTCAAGGCAAGGACGAACTCTCGAATTGAAAATAAAAAAATGCGGCAATAGATTATAGATTTATATATAAGCTCTATGACTTGTAATAGAACTTATGCTTGATAGAAAGATTATTATCATATAGAGTTGACGAATGAGGTGAAGCTGAGTTCATTAAAGACGAAAAATGGCAAAAAAGAAAGCATTCATTCCCCTTCTATATCTTACATCTATAGTCTTTTTTCCCTGGTGCATCTCTTTCACATTTAAGAAAAATCAATCAAAGTTATTATTAGAATTACACACATCAAAAATTTGTTTCCACCATCAGGATCAAGAGAGGATCCGTTGATCCAAGAAGGCTGCTAAATAATTATCTTCCACTCCTAGCCTTGCTTTTAAAGTTTCAGCCCAAAAACTCTTCATTTCTAATAAAAATCTCTAAGCCCAATTTAAATGAAGGGTGTTATTGAACCCTAGGACATTATTAACACCTAACTTCAGCCTTTCTTTTTTGGTTTGCAAACATCACTCTCTAAGCCACTATCTACCACATACACTCTTTATTTTCTGCTCATTTACATGCTACACTTTTTTTACCACATATCTTTGGTGATCAAAACTGCATATGCTTGAAAATATTATAATATAAACTAGTTGGTGGATAGTAACATCATAAATATAGTTGTAGTGTAGTGGTAAGAGAGTGTTGCTTGATTCTTTGGGACCAGGGTTCGAGACCTCCTTGTAGTTTTTGGTACGAGTACCTTCGATTCACCAAAACTGCTGGAAACACATTTGTGGCGGATGAATTGGCTGCGATTGTACAAATCGTCAATAAATCCTTTAGTAGAGGTCTTGCTAAACATTGCTCATAGGGCACTTGTTAAGAATACAAAAGTGAAAATGTTTTATTGGCATTGGTAGTATTTAAGTAGAATTTTAACTTTTAAAACAATAAATACTATAAATTCCAATGAAACATTTTCACTTTTATATTCTTAACAAGTGTCTTAAGCATTTTCCATCTTTAAATTACCCTTTGAATTTACAATTTTTCAAAAATATTGGTCTCTGAACTATTAAATTTAGGATGATGAAAAAGGTCAGCTAAACAAAATTAAATTATATATATATATATATATGTTTAAGGACTAATTTTAAATTTCTTTAATTTGTGGACTAACATAAATTTACTATATGCAAATTTAAAAACTAGGTTAGTGATTCGATCACTCTGGTAATAATAAATATAAAATAAATAAATAAATGTTACTCCATGGATGACCTAATGCCTAAGGTTGTTGGTGAATTTTGAAAATAATAATGGAGACAAAAGAATATGAATATTGTTATTGTTAATGATGAAAGCAAAGAGAGTTTAGTCGGTGGATTTTGCGAAAGTGTGTCATTCTCAAACTGAGACAATTGTTGATCCTCTAATAATTAAAAAAAAGCTGTTTTTGTATGATTTTATTTTCCCTTTGGCGCTGCTTCCCACTAATGCATGCCCTTCCCATTACAGTAACCCTACCTAGCCTACCAACCATTAGGATGGTCCTAAAATGTTCTTAAATAATTAAATAAATTCTAATACTGTCTATCCCATTAAAAATAATATGGGTTGTTTTCAATTCAGTGATTTTATTGGTTATAAAAGTTTAAAAATGTGAAAATTAGATGTTTAAGTATTTGAGTTACTTTAGTCTGTAATAATAGTAAAATGTTTATGTGACATATTATTTACATACAGGCACATAATCTACGTAAAAGATTAAATGTCATTATTTTGCTTAATTTTAAAATAGGTCATTCAATTAGCCTCTAAAATTAAATTACTTACAATATAAGCTAATTTCAACTTTAGAAATTAAGTACAATGATGTCACTCATTTGGTTGCTTATATGAGTTCTTTTATATATATATATATATATATATATATATATCAAATAACATGCCATATAAGATTTCGTCAGTGTCACTTTAAGACGGGACTAAAATAATCTATGAATTAATTCATACATTATATAAAGTCAAAAATTAAAACAATTTAGAGTTACCAAGAGTTTTAACACAAATGGTCATGTACGAAGTTATAAAACTTGAGAGCAGAAGCTCCAAGGTTCGAACCTTGGCAAAGAAGAATAATTTAATTTAGGGTATGTAGTGAGTGTGTGAATATTTGCCTATAAAAAAAATTACTGAATTTTAATTAAATGCATATATAAAGAAAATAGTAGCATATATATATATATATATATATAGAGATGGACCACACTAGAAAAGGTAGGGTGATTGAGTGGCATGATGTAGTTACAAGTTTCAAACCTGTTCTGTTCAGAAATGTGGTTCCTGTATCTTAATAAACCTTTCAGACTTGTACAGTGCCTTTCCACGCACACAATCCCCCGCCATTTCTGGACGACACTTTCTTTCTTGGCCTTTGCAATTCCATTCAAACACTATTTATTCTATTTCTAATTACTACTAATTATTTAGTATTTATTTCTTTCTAAAATTCAAAAATAAATAAGTAATTCGTACGTACATGATCCATCTTTTTCATTCATTTGTTTCCGTATTGACCAGTGTGTTACATTATTGTATTTTCATTCGTAGGAATAGGAATATATATACATAGTGAATGAGAGTGAGGGATAGCGTGGATTAAGGTTAAGTACTGTCCATTCTAGTCACCTATACTGCTATACACTATTAACTCTTTACTCCTCACCAAAGCATACAAAACAATCAATTCACATAAAAGGAGAAAAAAAAATATATTTAATTAAAATTTTGTTCTCATTATTAATTATAACGCCTTTTTTTCATTGCCATGTATTTAGAATCAAAATGAAAATAAGTATCATATAAAAGTATTGAATTGAAAATAGGTGTCAAATATATTTAAAATTTTGTGCATCGCAACTTAATTGAAAATAATTTAAATGCAGAATCAAAATTAAAATTTAACCTTATATGTTACATAGATTAAACTTGTATTTTGATGTGTGCCTCTTGATATCATAGTAGGCCGGAGCCTCGGAGACCCACGAGGTATGGTGTGCCAGCAAAGACTATGGCAATTTAATCAATTACAGGCTAGGATTTATATGTATTCAATATGTCACGTGTATTTGTGCATGATATATATTAAGGTATCATTTTACCTAGTTTATTTTGAGTTTATTTTCTATTTATAACTAAAAATCGGGTCAAACAGAAATATTAATAAGTTCTTAAAATTTTAAGTGATTTTTTTAATGAATAAAAGAGAGAAAAAAGAGCTTTAAAATAAACCACACATATGAACTTTTGCTTATTTTCCAACTTCTTATTTTCATTAAGCATCCACCGACCACCATAATTAAGGTCGGACCACCACCCACCGCCGCCCGCAGTAACCCTCCGCCGTCGGCCAAATTTTTTTTTAAAAAAAATGAAATTTCCAAACAGCTTATGACTTTTTTAAGCCTATTATTTGTAACTTTAGCTTAAAAGTGACTTTTAGGAGAAAAATAAGTTGGACCAAACGGTACCTAAGATTGTATTATAATGCTATTTTTAGGGTTTTTGTGCATACAATTGAATCTCATGGGTGTATTGGGCGTAGCAAACAATCCAATGGGCCTATGCCAATTATAAAGAGGTGAAGGGATTGACACCACGTCATTTAAGAACGACACCATCTATTTCCGGACAGTAGCGTTCGAAAATGTGTTTTCGAACGCTGCTGTCCGAAAAAATAAAAGTGATTTACTTTTTATTTTTACTATTTTATGAATTTTGGACGCTACTGTCCAAAAAAATATGGTGTCGTTTTCAAGTGCGATAATACTAATCTCTTTACCCTTATGAAGACCCTAATCTTGAATCCACATGCTAACCCCAGTTTCGACATACTCTGTACAATCCGATATTATGTGCATGTTTGAAAAATATTAGATTAGACTAAAATTGATTTTAAAGAGTTAAAATTGATTTTAATTATTAAATTAATTATTTATTTTTGCGTTGAGAAAATGTTAAAATTGATTTTGGGTTACCAAAATTAATTTTAGCTAAAGCAAGGTGAGACTTGCTTTTACGTTGAGTTGAAAAGTTTACAATGTATTTTTATTCTAAACTTGCTTTTGAGAAAAAATCCTAAACATAAATCACATTATTTTAAAATCAATTTTACATGAAATCAATTTTATAAAATCACGTTAATCTAAAATTAATTTTACCAACACTAAATTAAATATGAGATCAGGATACGAGTCCAAAACATATTTTTAGTTATGAAAAAAATATTGAATGAGAGTTACGTGTGGCGAACAACCAACAACGGGATTTATATTGAAAGACAAAAAGAAGAGAGAAGAATTAATGAACGGTGATGATGGGGTGGTGTTGGTTAAGGGTGACTAGGAAGCATGCGCAGAGTGCGTAGTACGCACCCGAAAGGGTTTAAATAGAAGAAATGAGAAGTGAGAAAAGGGAAAGTGACGTCATTGGGTGTAGGGCAAAGGGGGGAGAAATTTTTGGCAAGCGGCGGAGAAAGTTACCCCTCCTCTCACTGGACCACTTGCTTTTTCTTAGACAAACATTTATAACCTCTGCTTCCCACCTACGCTCCTCCACTCTCATCCAACGCGCGTGTCTACACTCTCTTCTTTGCCATATAGCTTTATGAACTTGCTACTTCACACTTCCTCTTTATTCTACTCATTCTTTTTTTTCTATTCAATTAAGTGTGTATTTGGATTGACGTAAAATTAAATATAAAAAAATGTGATTTTGTAAAATTAATTTTAAGTAAACGTGAATTTAAAATAACATATTTTTTGTTTGGATATCATACATTAAAATGTGATTTTAACCAAAAATAGTGTTTGAATACTTTCTATTATAATTGCTCTTGATGATATATAATTACTAAAAAGGACATTAATGTTTTTATACTTAACTTTGTTAAACACTTAATTAAATAAATGTAAATAATAAATATTATAGGAAAATGTTAAATAGTGTCCTCAGGGCACTAGTTAAGGAGTTCAATATAGTAAAAATTTATTGGAAAGTGTAACTTTCGGTATTTTCAAAATACAAGAAGATGTGTACATATGATTATTTTTCCAATAGTGGTAACCTTAACAAGTGTCCTTAGGACACTGTTTAGCAAGACACAATATTATATAAATATTATTTTTTTTTTTGTGAAAACTAATACTATCTCCTATATATTTTTTTTTCATTAGACTCAAATAAAGCAGCCCAATGTCCAAGTTAATAAACAACCATTATCGCGATAGAAGCTTCTAGGCTGTGATTTGGAACAGTAACCCACACATCACAATGATGAGTTTTCATCAAATCAAAGATGGAACACTCAACGTTGAAGAAGCTATGCGGTGATGATGAAGGGAGGAGATCTTTTATGAGAACAACTGCATCTATATTCTATGAAGAGAAAAACAGCTAGTAATTTTTGGAGAAGAAAAAATACTACGGGGCAAAAGGGGAATATTGCAAGTCTTTTGCCATAAATGCGCATTAGAATGGATCCAGAAGCTATCTGTAGTAGCGTCTAGATTCTCACGTTTGAACGCGCATCTTTGATGCTAAACGTGAATTTGGGTTTGTTGCCAAACATACCAACCACGCGAAAGACTCACGTTTGATGGTAAGAAACGCACGTATACTAGGCGAGACAACAATCCAAACGGACGCTAACTTAATCTAGTAGAATTCATTTTGTATTAATATAATTTTATATAATTCATTTTAAAATAACGTTATTTTTATTTTCATAAATTCTCGTTAAAATCATAAAATGGACAATGAATTATTTACCAAATAATCTACCGCAAAAGCAACTCACCACATGCTTCGTTCAAAATTGATTTTAAACTCTAATAAACCAAACATCAAGTTAGACACTCACAACAATATTAAGCCTTTTAACCTTGTTTTTGGAGAGTCACACCACTTTATTAATCATACACTAATTACTGTATATATTATGGAACAAGAGTTTTAATTCAAATGATCATGTACCAAATCATAAAGCTTGAGAGTAAGAGGTCTAAGGTTTGAACCTTGAGGGAGGATAATAGGAGAATAATTAGTTGTTAGATGACCACCGAATGCTACTCAATTACCACCCACAGGAGATCGAATCCCTACACATATTATTAAAGCTAGGATGAAATTAGCTACCACTACGTCAAACTTTATAGTTAGAATTAATTATAAAATTGAAAATGTCCAAAAAAAAAAAAGGAAATAAAAATGAACATAATTTATCTTTAAAATAAATATGTGAAAGTAAATATGTTAACAATGTAAAACCATGTATTAAACACACCAATAAAAGTGTTGATATAATAGTAAAGATACGTTATAACTTCGCTATATGGGAGATTCATGATTAGAGCTTTGAAGATAGCACTAATTTGAAGGATATGGGCCTCTTTATTTTGTATTTTTATTTTCTACTTTTATTCTCTATTTTTATGAGTAGTTGTATTATAAAGCTATCACCTTACTTCCATTTTGTTTATGTTTTTAGAGATTTGTGTAACAAATTTTGAAAACAATAAAAACAACTTTAATTTATTTTTAATGTTTTCTAAAATCTCCCCATCTCCCTTTGCAAACTAAACACACAACTTTTTAATTCCTCCCCTCTCACTTTTTGAACAAATTAACACATACAAAATAAAAACACAAAAGTGAAAACAAAGTAAACAGGCCCTAAAGTTTTCTATGTTTGAGAGAAATTTATTTTTGTTGTAAAATAAATATTAAATTACTTAAAGGTAAAACTGTAAAAAGTGGCCAGTGAAGATTAGGCCGAGTGGTTGGCGCTTGGACCTTTGCTTATCAGGTTTGGGATTAAAGTCCCACTCCGTTAAATTTATTTTTCGTTAATCAATGATCTATATACTTAACTATAACTTCTCTTTGAGGGTTATGGTATGCCCTGGACGGAATAACCCTACCCCTTAATTAAACATTTTAATTAAAAAAACTATAAAAAGTGATTGATGTTGTAGTGATATTATAGAGAGACAGTTAAATTTAGACTTTTTTTAAAAAAATATAAAATATCAAATAAATTGGGACAAAGAAAGTAATAAATGGAATAATACTTTGTTGGTGAGTGCATGAGAACATGCGTGTATGAGTACGTGATTTGATCTTTAGTTGTACTATTTTTATATGAAAAAAAATAAAACTCAGAAAATTAAAAAACATTACTAGCTAATATATGCTGGCAACTAGTTTTATGGAAAATCAAGACCTCATTATTATTTTTAATCACAAAATGGCGAATTAAATCGCCAACCATCAATCCATAATTAACAAATAAAATCAATTACTTCAAAATATTAAATTCATTGCATTATATTGCATGAAGTTCATTTCACCATATACTCCTATATATATTTTGAATTTTTTTAACATGTGCAACCATAGGAGTGCAATCATTGCACATGATAAGAATTATAAAATAAAAAAAGATATAAGTAATAAATGCATGTTAAATACAAAACTCAATTAATTTTTGTCTTTTCCTACGAAAATCTTCTTTTTTTAGATGCTTAATGTTATGGACCTAACCTGCAAGAGGGGCACGTGCTACGCCCACGTGGGAGGCTTAAGCCGTAGGTAGCATGTCGTGTTCACCACGACATGGGCACCCGACTTAAGGCTTGAGGAGTTCCACCCCACGTGGAGTCGGTTACAGATCCGTACTTACCGCCGCAATTCAGGGAGATATGACAGTGACAAGTTTGATTTTAGTAGCCTAATTTGCTCTATAAATACCTGTAACATATCTTCATTTGGTACGCTTTTACTACTACTTGATATCTGAGTTTCCTACACTGTGAGAGCTTACTAACTTGATCGTCGGAGTGCTTGTATGTATCCCTCTCACCGTCAGGTGAGTGGCCGGATGACTCAAACCACTGCACCAGAGGCCATATTGGAGGTTATGGCCGCCATGCTCAAAACATGATGGATCACTTAACCTGTGCAATGTTGCACGAGTTAAAAAAACCGATATATTTAAATATGCCTATCGATTCTAATACTTGCTCTAAAACTTTTTACGACGGTTACTTAAATGTCCCGTTGTTTGGTGCAGTAAAAAAATAAGTGAAAGCTAACATGCAATATGGATGCCTGTTTATGAAACAGTTGGAAATTTGCGAGGGAGGTTAAAGAAGTGGAGATGCGCGTGGAAGAGGCATATTTTAGGGTTTATGAATAAAAAAATAAAAAAAGAAAAGATGCGGTCCCATGCAAAATGGGGATAGGGGGGAGGCTGGTTCGGAGTACTTTATTACACCAATCAATATTGTTTATTTTCTAAAATACTCTTTTGTTTTCTTTAAATTCTCGTACAACTTTTGTTTTTTTTATTAAAATATGCTCTTGAGATCAAATAATGTCATTTACGTGAGAGATTATTTTGGACTAAAATAAAAAAAAATAAGAGACTAAAATAAATTTAAAAATTTTAAAAAATTAAATTATAACTTGTATAGAATGAAGTTAAGGGGCTAATAAATAAATATTCTAACTATATATATTTTTATTCATCAAAATATTTTTAATGTTAAAATTGAAAGATTAATGTGATAGTTTCTCTTACTAAAATTATTTCAATATTTAAATCTTGATAAATATTTTTAAAAGAGTTATTTATCTATTAATTATTATTTTTGAGTCTTTTTTAATTGTATCTTGTGATGGAGTAGTGACTAATTCCTTTCGTAAAGTTAAACTTATATGATATAGTTGTTGATTAGCCACGAAACAAGAAATTGAATCTTAATATATATACTAATAAACAGATGAGATAAACTACTAACCTATCATATCTTGTAATTAATTAATACACTCTCTGGTCCTTTTTAATAGTAATAATTACTTTTAAAAATTTATAAAAAATCTTATATTATCTGAAAAATAATATAATCTTATAATAAGAATATATACTATCTAGTAGTAAGAAGATTAAATAAAAGAAGTATTGAGTAAAAAAATTAGATGGGCAAATATTGGACCACATCAGCCTGAATATGTCCATCTCGCGCTCAGTCCCTTATTATAGGAACATTTTACACAATCCCAGGCGCATCTATTCTTCCTCTTTTCACTCTCTCTTCTCTCTCTTCGCTGCATAATAATAATAATAATAATAATAATAATAATAATAATAATAATAATAATAATAGTAACAGAAGCAGATCACAGATTACAGAACAGAACATGAAACAAAAATAAAAAACTCTGCTTCGGCTTTAATAATATAGTAGTATTTTTTTTGGAAGAGAAGAGAACAGAGAGAAGCAGGGGGGTCCCACAAAGCAGAGTTCTCTGGCTCAAACCCATCTGAAAAAGCCTGGAAAAGACTCTACTTAGGATGACTCCGATCTAGGGATTCGTTTCCCTACAAAGATCCCCTCTCAATCCCCATCCCTATTTTTTATTTTTTAATTTTAATTTTAATTTTCTCCAATTTTTTAATTAACAACGGTTGTTTGTTACTTGTTAGTATTACAAACCAAATAAACAAATCTAGCAGAATTGTTATGGAAACATTATTATGGGTTGTACTAGTTGGTAAAAGCAGAAAATTAGTTAAGGAAATTTTCATTTTTTTTAAAATAATATAATAATTAGAGAGGTAGTAGTAGTAATATTACTCATGTGGCGGCTTGTAGTATATGTACCAGGCAAAAGGACGATCATTACTTTCTGTTGCTCCTGGTCCTTCATTACTAGCACTAGTACTTTGTAGAGAACCTCTGTTTTCCTTTTTCTTAAATAAATAAAAACAAGAATAAGAAAATTAACTCCCACTTTTTTTATGTATTCAATTTTTTGAATTCAATTCAAAATATATATTTTTAAAAACAAAGACATAGTTTGAGGAAATTTCCTTGATATTTTTTTTTCTCCCCTAAGGTAGAAGTCTATTTTGTTTGTATTTATACCTTGCATTGACCCACTTCTCCTAGACACAGAGAGAGAGAGAAAAGGAGAAAAAGAGAGGCACATATGAAATGATGATCATAGCATGAAGGTCATCATCAACCCTATCTGATCTTCTATTTGTGAAGAAGTATTTCTCTTCTTAATTTGTTCCTAGGTTTTTTCCATAGTACCTCTATGTTGGCTTATTAAGAGAATTATCTCTCATTTTTTTGAAAAAGAAAAAAAAAAGAAAGAAAGAAACTCTCTCACTCTCCAATTCGCCACCGTCGCCGTGAAATCCCCTCCGCCGACCACCGTGAGCATCACCTCCACCGCGTTTCGGATCTAATTATTCCGGTAAGACATACATCAATCTCTGAGTTATCTACTAATTACTTTCCTAAGGAACAAGTGATTATATTAAGCAAAGTAATTCTCCATTCAATTGGACCTGGTTTTCATATTTTCACTTCATTCATGTTTGTTACAGAAGAAGCTTCTGGATTATGATGAAACAAAACTACTGAAGATAAGTAGCAGCAAAGAAGAGGGAATTTCAAATTTGCTTGATGGCACGGCAAGTAGTGTGTGATGAAGAGAAATCATCTGGATACGGTTACGCGGACGTATCGTCGTCGATGCAGACGCACCTAGCGAACCAGATCCAAGGCTTCGTCTCCGATCCGGAGATGTACAATCTCGCCACCGGCATCGAAATGATAGGGTTTCCGAAGAATATCAATCTTCCTCAACACACAGACACCATGTGGAAAACCTTCATCCCCAAACCTCCTCCTCCTTCTAATTCATCCAAAAACATCAACGATTCTTCTTCAACAAACTTCTTCTTCAACAACAAACCGCCGCCGAACGACTTCTCATCGCCGATTTCCGAAACGGCCACCGCCGGTGATCACAATCACAATCTCATCGTCGGAGCGCACGATTCTGCCACGTGGCAGGACAACGGCAACAACAGGACGATGCTAGTGGATGATTCTTCGTCTCTGAGATGCGTTTCGTTATCTCTCAATTCAAACAATCCTTCAAGTCTTGCGCTGCAATCTTTCGAGCTCAGACAACAACAACAACAGCAACAAACCGATTTCGTTTCTTCGAGTTCGAGATCGAGTTCTCAGCAGCAGCAACAGATTCTGTTACAAGACGGTTATTTCCTGCTGAAGAACTCAAAGTACTTGATTCCCGCGCATGAGCTTCTGAATGAGTTCTGTAGTCTGGGCGTAAACGAAAACGAGATTCCGAAGCAGCAAAAGAACAAAAACTGGGAGGAGGATAGCGGAGACGGTAGCGGATCTTCAAAGTCGAAACACAGTCTTACTTCTCTAGAATTGATTGAATTGCAGAAGAGAAAGACAAAGCTGCTTTCGATGCTGGAAGAGGTATATATGTTTTCATTTATTACTATTAATCTGTTTGCGAGAGACTGTAAATGCAGTTTCCGTAAAATCGGCGATAGCTTTATGGATGGTTCCACAAAATATGGAAAAAAAGAGTGTGTGTGAGTGAAAACGTAACGGTGCTTTTACTTTACTTTACTATACTCCAATGTGCCATTGATGCGATTGGAGTGTTTGGATTTTGATTTCTGAACTAATTGAGCAGCCACAACGGGCCCTTTCATTAATGCCAACCCGCCTCGTGACAATTCGCGCTTTTTTGTTAATTTATCCTCTTTTTTCTTTTCTTGGCAACGTTTTTTCTTTATTTTGTAGTAATAAATAAATAAATAAATATTGAATTGATCATCAATGTGTTAATTATTTAATTGAAATTGGTTTATTAATTAGGTGGATAGGAGATACAGGCACTACCGAAATCAGATGAAGGGAGTGGTGGCATCGTTTGAGGCGGTGGCCGGGAAGGGAGCGGCGAGGGTGTACTCGGCGTTGGCGCTGAAAGCAATGTCTAGGCATTTCCGGTGTCTGAAGGACGGGATAATGGCGCAGGTGGAGGCGACGAGGAAAGCAATGGGCGAGAGAGACGCGGTTGCGCCTGGGACGACGAGGGGGGAAACGCCAAGACTTAAAATGATTGATCAAGCACTCAGGCAGCAGAGGGCGTTCCAGCAAATGAGCATGATGGAAACTCATCCGTGGAGACCCCAACGCGGTCTCCCCGAGCGCTCTGTTTCACTCCTTCGAGCTTGGCTTTTCGAGCATTTTCTTCACCCGTAAGTAACTCTTTCCCTCACAATAAGATTAGTCTTCGAATATCAACTACCAAATGCTTCTGTACATACTAACAAACTTACTTTCACAATACTATTGAGGGAAGTTTCATTTAAGTAACATGAAATGACATCACTCAATAAATAATAAAGTTTGGTGTTAATCATCTATCACTCTAAATTTTGTTGGAATAAAAACTGAAGTCTAATTGTAAGTAATATACAAAACAGATTTTGCTAAAGAATCAATGTTCTCTCCAAAATAAAAGAAGAGAACAACTGCAACTTGATATATGGTACCGTGAGAGTTTTGTCATGCGAAGAAGAATCTCAATCATTTATGCTTGCAAAAACTATATAAGATCGTACATTTTGGTAGTTTCTGTGCATCACCATTTAGATTCCGTCTCTTCGTTTTTTGTCATATTTATTGTTTTGATCATATATATTGCGGATAATAATCGGATATATATATATAGATAATAATCCATTGATTTGGTCCCCATCCATCTATTATTACATCTTTTCTATGTGATATCTCTAATCTGTCACTAATTAGTTTAATTATTAATTAATTTTTGCAAGTTTAAATTAACTCTTGCAGGTACCCAAGCGATGTTGATAAACATATTTTAGCCCGCCAAACTGGTCTCTCTAGAAGTCAGGCACGTCCATTTTTTTTTCCTCTAGTAATTATTATATTACATATATTTACATATATAAAGTATAAACACTTGATTTCGTATAGATTATTTTGCATAAAAAATATGCATTAGGTACACGGCCTTCTCATAAAACTATAAACCTATCATTTTAATTAAGATCAAGTCTTGCATTGTGATGATATATATTATTATTATTATTATATGTATAAATTGATGTGAAAAATAATTTAATTTAAAAGGCTGTTAGGTGACAGGTTTTTTTCAAATAACTGATGATGATCCAAACAGGTTTCAAATTGGTTTATTAACGCAAGGGTGAGGCTATGGAAGCCAATGGTGGAGGAAATGTACTTGGAAGAAGTAAAGGAGCGCGATCGCGAAAACAATAATAATGCTTCTTTATGTGATAATGGTGGTGGTGGTGACGACGAAGATGATGACATTAACCCGATCATTCAAAACCCAGCATTTTCGCCACGTCTTGAGGATCAAAAGCCCAACCCAGATACCCTGATTCGAAACGCCTCTTCCATGATCATCAACCACACCTCACAACTCAAAATCAACCCAAAAGGTAACACCAAAAGTACCCTCCACATGAACCAGCATGTTACAGACGCGTTTATTGGCTCAATGGAACTTGACTTTTCGTCATACGTGCAGAACTCGTCTGAGATGATGAGTTTTGCAAGTAACGACGACCAGCAAAATATGAATGGAGGGGTGTCGTTGACGCTAGGGTTACAGCAACACGGAGAGGTGAGTTTAGCGTTCCCTCCTCCGCCGCAGAATCATCATAATCATCAGAGTTCGTTGTTGTACCAAACGAGGGAAGAAATGGAAGAATGTCAAACGGTTCAGTACTCGCTTTTGGATAATGGCGAAGGACAAAACCGTCCTTACAGGAACTTGATGGGTGCACAGCTTCTCCATGACTTGGCTGGATAAATATAGATTATTTATATCTTATGCTTCAATCTTCAAATTAAGATGGTGAGTATATGTCCTTAAATTAATTAAGTAGAATGATTATTAATTAATTAGTTCTTTAGTTTCTTTTTTTTTTTTGTTAAAAAAAAAAATTAGCTAGCTAGCTAGAACAAAAATATATACTACACGTTGCTTGCATAAAAGCTACACTTGGTTAATTAGATAAACGTACAGTTTCAAAATGTGTATTCATGTGCCAATATATGTTAGTTTTGGATTTGGCATTCTTAACTCAAGATTTTCACAGGTTAATTTAATTTGGTTTTACTTATAGCATGGTTGATTAGATCATAGTAACTTTGGGTTGTTATTTTTATTTTACTTTTTTAAGTAGATTTGTGAAAAATATTGCTCATGCAGTTGGATATCTTTCTGAAATTTGAACTTTCATCTTATTCTTACGAGGGATGAAGGACTAAGCTAAGTTGCTTACTGTAAGTTTAAATTAGCAATTTGTTTGTTTTTAAAATCTTGAAAACCATTTTATAAAATAACTTTTTAAAATTTATTTTATAAAATATCTTTTAAAAATTGTTTTAGAAAATTGAAAGATTCTTTACATGTGGTTTATTTTAAATGCAAGTTTGGAAACTAACTAAAGAAAGTTTTAGATATTTTTAAAATTTTAATTTTTAAAAATAAAAAACACATATTTTTATTTTTATTTTTTTAAAAAAAACGAGTTTGCCAAAGACAAAAGTTTTTAACCACCTAGTTCCTCTATTTTTGAATGGAAACCTCTTGGCCGGGTTCT
This sequence comes from Cyamopsis tetragonoloba, assembly GCA_037177725.1. Lineage (NCBI taxonomy): Eukaryota > Viridiplantae > Streptophyta > Magnoliopsida > Fabales > Fabaceae > Cyamopsis > Cyamopsis tetragonoloba. The sequence continues at coordinate 33,602,823 of CM074120.1, read as the reverse complement.
AGTGGCCCCCTAACAGAATATATATTTTACTATACCTGTTTGCTTATAATTTTATTTTAAAATTTTATAAAACTGTCGCGTAAAATAATTTTGGGTTAAATATGTTTTTGATTCCTGAACTTTAGCGAAAATCTGTTTTTAGTCCACGAACCTTAGAACGTTGATTTTTAGTCCCTAAACTTTTAAATAGTTCACTTTTAGTCATTCAGTATAATTTTTGGTGACGTGGAAAACTGAGGACTCTTCATAAATCCACATATCAGCAGATCAGATTGTCACGTCACCAAATAATATACAGAGGAACTAAAAACGATCTTTTTCAAAGTTCATGGACTAAAAACCGACGTTTTAAATTTTTGGGACTAAAAATAGATTTTTGAAAAAGTTTAGGGACTAAAAATATATTTAACCCAATAATTTTCATCACAAAGTTTTTTTGTTAAGAGAGAAATAAATTTTACACACAAATTCATATGCAAGCTAAGTTCATTAAAATGAAGACTACGTACTTATCATTTTCAAATATTATCTTTAAAACTAGTTTGTCAAACAGATTATTTTATTATATATATTTTTTAAAAATAAAAAAAAATTGTTTAAAATATTAAAAACAAAAACCGGCCTTATTATTTAGGGGCTTCCATTAATTAATTCACCATATATTGAGGTATTAGGAAGTGAAGATAAATGTGAAAGTGTGTTGTTAGGGTTGAAGATGCTTTCTCATGAAAAGAAAAGAATATAATATTGCAAAAGGACAATAAGATTTGGCTGGACATAAATATTTGGTTGGACATTCTAACAAGAATTACAAAAAAATATCAAAGATAATTTGAAGGGTTTTGTGGTCCCTAATTGAGCCTCAAGAAGACAATATCTCGTGCCGATAAGAATGGGTTACCTTTATTATGATATGTCAACTTTTGTAATTGGTTTATTATGTGTGTCCCTTTTATTTTGGCCAATATATATTAGAGTAGTCATATACCTTTTGAACAAGTTTTAATTTAGTGTTAGCTAATAGCTATAGAGAGAGAGAGAAGTGCATTGCAATTGGTTATTGAAATGGGACCTATTATATATTATATTCTTCGATCCATCTCAAAGGAATTAAAATCAACTTGTGGCTTAAAGGAGGATGAACCGAATCGCATCCACCACTACCTACATATATAGATGGATGGATATATACGTACGTAGTAGTTCATGAATTTTTACATTTTATTTCATATATTTTTATAGGAATTATTTTTTATTTTGATTCTTCACTTCGAAGTTATGTAATATTTTAGTTTCTGACGGTTTAACATACATAAATTAATCCTTAACTTTGCATTCCATAAGTCATTTTAGTCCCTAATGTTAAGTGATTATGATAAAATACTTACGTGAAACATTAAGTATTTTAATTGAAATTTAGGAGTCCATGTAAGCGACAAAATGACAATGTTTAGTTGTTTACATTGACTCATATGTAGCAAATAACGTGTTATACATGCACTTAACATATAATATAGACATTTTATCAATGTCACTTTCACTTTACGTTAGGTACTAAATTGACTTATAGAAAATGACTTACATGGACTAATTCATTAGGCATTTTAAAAAGTCAACAAGTGAGATGCTTTATTATTACTAAGTGTGAGACTAAATCAGTCTGCCACTAAATTTTATCGGAATATGTATTCATATGAAAAATATATTGACATAATTACTATCCACATATCACATTTTATATCTCACAATCAACTATAAAAAATATTTAATTTAATATATAATTAGTCATGGTTGTAAAATATGAATAATAGTTTGTTTTTTTTTTTTTTATAATCAACTGTTCACAACAACCTCATGAATAAAATTTGATTGAAGGATTTTGATGGACACTGATTTAATTGTTCAATTAGTTTATGGCATAAACATTTTCATATATAATTTGCAAGTAAACTCATGTAGTTATGTATGATTTTAAATTTAAGCTTAGACCAAGGGGTTGTGTGTAACTAATCAAGATTTATAACGCTCTTATACTAAGATCTAAAAGAATATTATTTCCTCTGTTCTAAAATATTAATCACTTTAACTAAAAAAATTTGTTCTAAAATATTTGTCACTTTTACATTACCAATACTATATTTATTAACTATTCCCATTTTTATTATTTTTATAGTCAATAGCTATTAAGTAAATCTCAAAGTCAATAATTAATTTAGTTTATCTATGTACTCTTTGTTAGATTATTCTATGTAAATTAATTATTTTTCTTAATCCATGTGAAATTTTCTAAAGTGATTAATGTTTGAGAATGGAGGGAGTAATAAGATTGAGAAGGTAGATAGTTAAGTTAAGTAGAGCCTACTATTTGACCATACATATTTCATATGTTGGTGTTCTTAGGAAAAAATCTCCATCACACGCAAACACTAAGAACTAAATATGAGAATATATACACATCTTTACAGAACAAAAAAAAACAAAAACACACAATGTTTGGTGTAGTTTATGATAATTAAGTCCTTTAAATATATCCTTATTTTGGACTTGATAAAAATTAGATTATGGGTTGGTTTTATCCTAATAAGAGATTTTGTTGCTCCTTTTTGGATTGGTGTATGTCCCCTTTATTATGTTTAAAAGATTAATTGTTGTCTCGTTTCTTTGGCTAAAATGTCCTCTTGTATAGTCTTACTATGAACACTTCTTGTACTCATTTGACTATCAATAATATTGCTTTGCTTATAAAAAACAAAAATTCTTTAAATATATTAGTAGTTAGAGTTCAAATACAGGCAATATATATAAAATATGATTTGTTGAAAGAAGTAAAATTTGCATGGATAAATTTTGACATTTTAAAGAGATTAATTTTTTGCTATAAACCAACTAAAGAATTTCTCCATGCATCTTCGTGGCTTGACCTAAAATATAGTGCCTTCTTCGCCTTCTTCCATGCACCTTAGCTTCTCAAGCAACTTGGCAATTTTGTGTTCCATAAAACAATTTCCGCAAATTTTGTGCAATCGATCTTTCATTTTCGTATGTGTTTGTGTATTTTTAAGTAGTAGTATACGTATATTACCGTTTTGCCAACTACTGGGCGTTAATTTAATTTGCTAGCTAGAAACATAAATTTTAATAGCAATTTGATTGTGCTTATTTTGTAAAATAAATATTTATTTTAATAAAAAAAAAATTATGAGTTTTTTGTACGTTTGTTTGTGTTTCTCGAGAAGCAGAACACAATTAAATTTTAACTTATTTTATCAAGTAACTCTAAGCTACTTCTCAAAATAATCAACGTAGATAGGGAAGTTTAAAAAAGTAATTATTCTTATTTCAATCAAACATAAATAACTTCTGATTTTTATCATAATTAGTTAAAAAAATAATTAATTCTCTATTTTCAGAATTAATTATTTTTAAATTTAAAGAAACTGATCCTAAATATACGTATAGAGTATTAATTTTTTTTCTCAATCTATTAACCGATGTGAGCACGGTGACAAATCTTTTTTAATACTGTTCAGCCTTTTTGTGTTGACCCTCCTAGTTGAGATTTTTTACATTCACAAGAGTATGAGATCGAATTCCTAACTACTTGGTTAAGTGATACAGCCTCGCACCAATTGTGCCAACCTTAGTTGATACCTATACAGTAATATATTAATAGAATAGATTTCTTGTTGAGCGTTTGGTTAATATTCTCTTGAGTCATGACTTAATTCTCTTTTTATTTTTTATTTTTGTGATTATGGTTAATATTTTTTTTTTTCAGTTTTCAATGAGTTTTTTTTCATAAAAGGGATTATGTCCATATTAAAAGGGGTGTCACGCTTGTTAGCACCTTATGAATTATCATTGGAAATGCATCAAGCCTTTCTCTCACATTCTTTCCTATCTTTTTAGATTGTTCACTAATAAATACACCACCCAATTTAATAATCTCACCACACCTTGAAATTATATTTTTATTTTGTTTGCTATATTTTTAGGAATCACTTTTGTAAGGTTTCTGAATGCCATTTTTGGAAAGGGAATGGCCCAACTATGAAATGGTATGGTGTAAATAATACCCAGCCTTTAGATTTTAATTTTTGTTTTTTGGTCTAAACCCCTTAGATTTTCTAAATCTTGTTTCTGAGCACGTGTTCTTGATTTTCTTTGCCTATCAGTTGCACCAAAAAAATGTTGTTCTGGGCTGGGCCCTTATAGTAAGATTTTGAAAATATCTTCAATTTGTAAATTCGTACTTTATAATTGTAGGTAATTTCCTATCTAAAGTCTAAACCGTTCAATTCACTTTTAAATATTTTAAATTCTCTCACAAAATAATCACGAGACATGGCGTGGTAGTAATTCACTTCATTCTTTAACAGCATATGTTGGAGTTTGATCTTCTGTTGATGGGAATGGAGTGGCATTTCATAGTCATATGACAACCGCTTTGTACAAGCTCAATTTCGGGGAGAAAATTAGTCACTGCTTTCGACAGTAGATACCCTTAAAAGAGAAAAAAAAATTCTCACAAAATAATTTTTTAATCGAAACATTGGGTTAGGTAAAATTGCAAATGTTACTTTTAGCTTTATTTTTTGAATTTTAAATTCTCTCACAAAATAACTACGAGGTGTGGTATAATGGTAGTTTACCTTGTTCCTTAACAACATCTATGAGAGTTTGATCCCATACTGGTGAGAATAGAGTGACATTTCAGGGTCATGTGATAACCGTTTTGTGAGCTCTGTTTCAGGGAGGGGATTAGTCATTGTTTCCGATGGTGAATACTAGTAAAAGAAGAAAAAAAATCTTCTCACAAAATATTTTTTCTTATCCAAAGGGTTTGGTAAAATTGCAAACATTACTTTTAGCTTTATTTTTTCAATTTTTAATTGACATCATTTTAAAAATTACGCTTTTTTTTTTTGCATAAAAAAATTTCAGAGTCAACGAGGGTTGACACAAGTGACAAAGAAAGAGGGATTCATTTGATTTGGTCATGCATTTGGATTTTCCTGAAACCACTAAGATTCTATTTGGTGAGCATTCCTCCCCAAAGAAAAACATTATACCTAGAGACTAGTTGAGTAGTTGTAACTCAATGAAATTGCTTGGAATTCAAGCCTACTTAGTAATCCTCTAGGTTAGACCTTTATTATAGTAGCATGTCAGTGACGTCCTGTCCGATAGTATTGGAGGTGTCTCTCCTTCCTACCATTTTTTTATATAAAAAAAATTCAAAAAAATTGTGAAATACGAAGTGATAAATTAAAATTCCTTTCACGTGTTAGAAAAGTCTTATGTGATTTTTTTTTAATGGATATGTATGTTCCTTTTGTAATTAACTAACAAGTAGTAAATAATGCTGTATTCATACTTGCCACCTATACAAAGGGAGCAAGCAGAATATGGTGCTAACAAGTGTATGTGATCCTAACTCTAGTAACAGAATGAAACCGAATTAGTTACAAGTATGTACACGTCAGCTAACTAACAAATGGTCATTTTCATCACGTGTGTGCTAGCTTCATCATCATCAGTAAGCTCAGCTGTGATATTAATTTTTTTCCCTTTTTCTGTTTTAAAGAAATTACCAAAAAGAATGTACTGAGGTCCCCTAAGAAACGCCAAACACTATTGCAGAAAATGTCCGGAATCAATCGGAAACCGCCATGGAAACAGCTCAAACTCTCCGGCCGGAACCAGAAACAAACAGCACGTGTTGACATGCTTGTATTCTTTCATTGTGTTATAGTGAGACTAAAAGTTTTAAATTGTGATTAAGATCATTGTTGCATTAAATGTGATTAAATACGTTTTAAAGCGTTTATTGAGAGCGGCTATCACCCTTCCTATACTCTTATATATCTTATTTCTTTTCGATTTCTTGACGAGTTATTAGGAATGAGTTTTCATTCTGTTTTTCTGTTTTCCTTTTCTGTTCAGTTAGTTGAGGGAGTTAGGATTCTGTTACAGCCCCTTCTCTTTTTTCCTTTTTTTCTTGCTTCGATGTATATATAAGTTTTATTCACTGAGATGTTTCTGAGGTTGATCAATACAGAGAATTCTATTTTTACCAATGTTGAGTCTTCTTTCTAACCTGCTTCATCTCCTAATACGAGTTCTGTTTGATTTTTCGTGTCGAAAGGTTGCAACTGGATTCTTTTTTCCTTACAACTTTCAAAATGAAGCCATGTGAAAGGAAGTGATTATTTTTAATTTTGAATTTTTCTGTTGTCCGTACTCCCTCTGAATAGCAAATAATATTCACATGCGATAACTAAGAATGAAGGAAGATCAAATTCTGACAATGGTATCAAAGAATTTCCTTTGGCTGCATTGCATACAATTTTACAGAATGTGAATGTTTTTGGCATTTTGGGGACAGAATATTATGATTGACGAAAGTGAAACACCTAATTATTGTTGAAATAAATATGATACCCTGAAAATCTACTACTAAAGAATGAGATAATTAAAATTAGCAGTAAACAATTAATCATTTCTGATTTCTGTTCTGTGTATATACCAAAATCTAAATTAAAAATATCATCTCGAGTAAGAAAAAATAAATATGGATTGAACTTCACCGCTGTTTCATCATAGTGAATTGATTGAATTGAAATACAAATTTACGACCTAAAGAATAACAACAGCTAGATAAACCACCTTTTCACAACCCACCCAATTTGCGAGCCTAGCGATAAATCACAAAAATTTTGTAGTTGAAACCCAATAAATGAAGAAATAATTATAGGCAAGAACTTAACCTGATGATATTAATTAATTGTTACAATTAATCACAATTAAGGCTCGCTGGCCTCACCATCTTTACATTTACCCACATCTATCACCATGGTCCCTTTCTTCTTAGACTTCATCACTCTGCAGCAGTTTCTTCTTGGTGCCTGCAAAACATATCACCAAATTAAAAAGCCAAAGAAATTCACATTGATTTCTCAACAAATGACACCACAATTAGTTTTTTCAAGTCAAAAGTTGAAGCCTAGAAACATTCAAAAGTCAAAATAGGTAAGTGTTAGCTTGGATTTTCTTTTTACAAAATTGAATTTGTGTCAAACTGGCTATAGTGCAACCAAATAAAAGTGATGCTATGGTTCAATGGTAATTTTTTATTCTCAGCTGAAAGCTTAAGATTGATTAGTAGTACTTTTTGAAGAAAAGATGTCACCAAAGTGAGTATTATCTCTTCCAACAAAATTATTTTTGTTGGCAGAAAATCTAAACATGCATGCAAGTCATTACATAGAAATAAAAGTCAATTTAACTACTTTAATGAAAATTGAATGAATGAACTATCTCTTTAATCCTTTAATTTTTAAGGTAATTTTGCTTTAGTCCATATCTTTTAAGAAATTTTTCCTTAGTCCTTGAGATTTATAAATTCATATTTTTACTCCTTAATTCTTTTTCGGTTGTAATAGTTCTATAATGGAGAAAAGTAAAACTTGCAAAGTTAAGGACTAATGTGCAATATTACCTTTTCATGTTTTCTAAATTTCACATAAAAAACTGAAAACGCTAAAAGTTTTTTTTTTTTAATACGAATTTCAAAAGACTATAAACATAATAAAAACAGAAAATAGAAATCAAAGCTAAATAATTATAGTTGAGATGTGAGAAGAACTTACTCTATCCCAAAGATGGGGGTCAGGCATCTTATAAACCTGAACTCTGTCAATAACATCAGGATTAGCCATTCTCCACCTACATTCCGGATGAGGAACACGATGCCTTTCATATACACTCACTGTCATTTTCTCCGTAGAATTCAACTTCACCTTCTTCAAGTAAAACACAAACGGTTTCTGACACGGGTTTCGCGTGACCGGCCTCGTGTTAAACGCGTAAGCAGTGTAATCAGCTCTTCTATACCAATTCAGGAACGTTCTGGAAGGCATTTCCATCTCCCTGGCTGAGAATATTCCGCGAAATATCTGAACTGCGAATCCCCACGAAACAGAAACCGTCCAACTTCGGTTTCTTTCGTAGCAGATGGATTGTTGAATGAGTCCTGCCGAGTCGAGTTTCATCGGGACTGCGAGGCGTTGAAGGGATTCGATTCTTGTTGCGTTTGGGAAGATTGGTTCAACAACATCAAGGTGGTGTAGGGATACTAATGGTGTCACAGGGTGTGCTGCTAGAAGCCCGAATAGATTGCCATAAACATCATACTGTTAAAACAAACAGAGGAATGTTAGTTTCAAATTACAAAAATGTTTCATTTACTGCTACATCTTACACCTCTTTATGTTAAAAAGATTATGATTTTATCATAACTAAATGTGAGGTGTACAATGAACTGTAATAATAATGAAATTAAACTTGTGGAGTAACAACTAGGATTATATTGTTGTTGTGCAATAGAAAAAATGAAATTGTGTGCTAATGCTATATATGTTCACAAATATAAAATTAAGACAATTTATAACGACCAGGAGCATTATTAGTTTCTTATGGTCATGTCCTTGAGATACAATACCTATAGTTGGAGGCAAATAATAGTTTTACAATGACTATGGTTTTTTATGGCCATGTATACTTTGTATACTCCTATGTGTTGAAAAAAATTAAGATTAAATTGTAATAATCCCTTTGAGGTTCAAGGAAATTGTACTCTACCCAAAATTTCACCAAAATTAGCACTCTACCCCATTTCTTTAACCGTTTACTGTTGATTGCTGACCTAGCTAATGTTTCTGTCGTTCTCATCTATCACATCTACAAAGATCTGACCAAAATGGGATAGAATGCTAATTTTGATAAAGTTTAACCAAACCTGGAGTTATTGCAATTTACCCAAAAATTAATTTTTGGACCTACTTGAGTGTATGTTTGTAAAGTAGTTACAGTAGATGGACACTAAACATTTTCAAGTGAGTAAAAATAATAATAGTTCCCATCATTTTGTAGTTCCCTTAACCCTATCAGCTTTGGACCTTGCAGCTACCCAAAACCTAAATTGCTTAAAAGTCAAAATACAGAACACCTAATACTCTACTCCACAGGTTTCCAACATTAGAATAGAGTCAAATTTCAGAACCACATAAGTCAATTTACATGGAAAAAAAGAAGCATTTTTCTTTTCTAGGACATTTGCTGTTAGATACAAAAAGATAACTATCAAACCAATCAAGTTCAGTAACAACTGATTTCGGTTAACAGTTCTAATTGGTTTGTAACTTATAGAAAAGACAATCTAAATTAGTTATTAGTTTTAAACTCTTTATCAATTTCTAAATCCATGTTTGTCCTTTGTGATTGGAAATTCTTGCAAGTGTTACGTTGTTTTCTTCTTAAATTTTTACACTCTGATCTGATGAAATTGCAGAGTGTACCACACTGAGCCCATTCCGCTCCAAAGATCTTAAAGTCTAAGGGCACACATTGCCTTGAAAATAATGGACGGTTGAACATAACAGTTTCTGTGTCCCTTTCAATGTGGGGTCAATGGCCAATTGGCCATTGATTTGAGGAAAAGGCATCACTTGTCCTCTATAACATGGGTGTGTATATTCTCTTTTTATTCACCAGAATAAATGACTATTTCCAAGATTCTTATTTAAATGACTAATAGTAGTAATTTAGAAAAATAATTATTAATTAAAATAAAATAAAACAATTTTTGCTTATATTTGAAAGAAAAAAACTTTTAAAAAGTGTGTTTTGTCTCCTTATTGTGCTAAAAATATCATATTTAGAGACAATTATATTGATGTTAAATGTGATTTTTTTAAAGTAAATTACATATTTAAAAAGTACAACAAAAAAAAATACGCACTTTAAAAATTTCATAGTGAATTACATATCACACAAAATAAGAGGATAAATGGATAAATTATAAGTAACTTTAGAATAATTTTGCCCTTATGCTAGTTATTGAATTTAGTTATAATAATATATGTGTCAATTCAACTAATTATCTTTATTCTCAAATACTACTAGTGTTATTAGACTTTTGATTTAATACAAAGTTTATATTTTCAATGTATATTAATAAAAGTATTTTAGTCTAAAAGATAATAAAACATAATTATTTAGTGTGGAGAAAGCTAACAAAATTTATGGACATAAGAGAATACTACTTATGGAAGATATAAATTTGGTATTACTTTAATGTATTTTTTCTTTTTATAGTAATATTAATTTCATGTATCTTAAAAGACTGCTCTTAATAGAAGTTTCTATAAATTAAGATATTCCTAAGTCGTAGAACAATTAAAATAAGGAAGACATTGGTCGATGAAGAAATAGAAAAAGGATTGTGGAAATAAATTTGTACCAAAAATAAACAAAAAACAGAAAGAGTTGAAGGCAAAAGTCATGCACCGACACAACCCTATACTTTTGTTGGGAGACAAAAGAAGAAATAGTGGGAAAGCTGGCACTTGTAGTAAAATGGAAAGTTCTAGCTTTCACCTTCTCCAATGCCAATTGAGCAAAATCATAATAAGAAAAATATTTGGTATATTATTACTACTATGTATTGATATATTTTATAATTTATTAATGTACCAAAAACTACTGAAAGGATGGACAACCCACTACCCCACAAAGTCACACCCTCAAAACTAAACTGAACCCTTGGCGAAGACACACTCTCCATTCCATAGGGTCCAATCAGATAAAGCAAATTACAGATATGGTGTCCAACTCCCTTCCCCACAAATAAAAATAAGTGGCCAAAAATAAAAGCATAAGAGCTCCCATATTCATATTGAAAAATACTTTCAGTACAATTATTATTATTATTATTATTAAAACACACAATCTATTCAACTAAAAAAATTGTTATCATATAGTCCGTACATATTATTATTATTATTATTATTATTATTATTATTATTATTATTATTATTATTATTATTATCTACAAAGGTAAAAATGAAAATATCTTTTTTATGATCAAATTATTTATCATATAGTCCCTAAAATATACTTTAGCACCTTTATATTGTAAGAAAGTTTTAATTTCATCTTTTATGTTATTTTGATTTACTTTAATTTTTATGTATTATTTTTTTTATCAATTTGATTCTTTATATTTATTTTTATTCTCTTTTATCCCTTATGTTATATTTTTTGTTCACTTTGGTCCTCATGTTATTTTTTCACCAATAATATTCTTTATATTTATTTTTTTGGACCAATATAAAGACGCAAAATGATGTCATTTTAGTCTATCTAATAACTTAGGTAGACAAAGTTAACGAAAAAGAATCAAATAGGACTAAAATAAAATTATAACATAAGAAACTAAAATGAATCAAAATAAATATAGAGACTTAATTGAAACTTTCTTACAACTATAGAGATCAAAAATGTAATTTAATTACTTTTTATGAAAAGAAAAATGATTTAAATTATACATTTAATAGCGGCAAAATTATACTTTTTGTCCCTTAACTCTTTGCGTCAATTCGATTTGGTTCCTTAACTCTTTTTCGATTCATTTTGATTCCTTAACTTTTATTTTAGATTCAATTTGGTCCCTACCGTTACTTCCATCAAGTCATAGTACAAGTGTCCAAATTGAACGGTAGGGACCAAATTGAATCCAAAATAAAAGTTACGTGACCAAAATGAATCAGAAAAAGTTAAGGAACCAAAGTAAATTAACACAAAAAGTTAAGGGATCAAAAGTGTCATTTTGTCTTTAATAGCTTTCATAGATATCCCTTTTAAAATTTAATTAGGATGATAGTAAACTCTCACATAATTTATAGAAGGACAATTCAACAAAAATAAACCTTTTTGAATACTTTTATAGAAGGTTACTTTTACAAAAATAAACCTTTAAATAGTTTAACTTAAATTATCATCTAACCTTATAATAGGGGTGGAAAAAGGCCAGCCGGTTTAACAGGGCTTATGGCCTGACCTATTTAAAGCCTGACTTGGCTAGTTTAATAAATAAGCCAAGTTCACGCTTTTTAAAAAGTCTATTTAAGTAAAATGGTAAATTTTTTTTAAAAAATATTTTATATATGTATATATAATAAATTTCTTAAATGTAAATACAATAAATTTTCTAATATGTTTATAAATTAAGCTTATTTAGAGGGCTTGTTAAAAAGGCCTATTAGCCTATCTAGTGGCTTGTTAGTATATTTAAAATATAATTGTTGGCCTTTTTAAAGACCTTAGGATGAAGTAGGCCTATAAATATGCTTTCAAGCTTTATAGGCTTTTAAATAAACTAGACTCAGCCTGAAAAATGAGTTTATGATAGGCCAATAGGTCAGACTTAACTCCACTAATTATAAAATAGGTCTGACCTGTTTAGCCAAAGACTGATCTGACCTGTTTCTGATAGTCCCTCAATGTCTTGAAGTTTGAAGTTTTGAGGATTTTTTTTTTTTCAAAATCAATGACTGTGATTTTATCTTCTTAATGTATAATTTACTTGTATAAAAAATGTATAATACTATAATGTACTCTTTTCATTAATGTTATCTGTATTTAAAGATTAATTCATACAAATAAAAAAAAAACTGTATCATTAATTAAATTCTTCAAAAATTACAAGTATTAACAATTAAGTCCTTTAAAATTTGAAAATATTATCAATTAAATCCTTTAAAGATAAAAAATAGTCAATAATTAAAAAATTATTAGTTGAACTATATCATTTAAGAGCATAATAAAAGTTTTATTGCAATATATCTTTTCTGGATAACACTGACTCTATTGTTCACTTAAAGATATAGAGTATAATTTAAAATTTGTTCCATTTTATTTGTCACTTTATAATTTTAATGAAGTATTAATTATGTTTTATCAAATATACTCTTGAGTAATTGAGCTTAAAATAAATGTTTATAAGGGGTATAATAAAAAGTTGGACAATTATTTGTATAAAAACAAAAAAGTTAATAATATTTCTTAAATTGTGTGTAATAACTTTAAACGACATTTAATATGGGACAGAAGGAATAAAAAAGAAGGGAGAAAAGTACTTCAAAAGTACTTTTAGGAGTTAGGGACACTAATTACTTAATTAAAGGAGCATTAAGTATAATGATGAAATAATTAAAAAGAGTTTGTTAACATACACCCACTTATTTTTTAGGAAAAATGTGTTAATTTAAAATTTTAAAATACACCAACTAGCTTCCTAATGCATTTCTTCTATAAAATAAGTGAGTGTACCTCAGCAAACCCCTAATTAAAATTAATTAATTAAGAGGAAAGATAAGAGGGAAATAAACCTGGTGAAAACCAACTTCCTTAGTGAGTGGAACACCGAGTTCCGCCATACAAGCTTGCATCCGATCATCGGAGCCGTACAATCCCGGATACCTCATGATACACCGGTCCTGCATTTTCACCAACGCCTTCGCCAACGGATAACTTATCGCGAACCCTCCGCCGCCGTATGCCATCCCGTAAGAGAAAAATATGTTCTGTAAGTGACTCTCCGATAAGCTCCCTATATAATACATCTCCCTGTGATCGTACTTGTTCAAAACCCTAACCAAATTCTCCGTTACGAATACCGTGTCGTCGTCCCCCATCACGAACCACCGCACCTCCTTCATCCCTAATCGAAGCGTCTCCGACACGATTCTCGATATCCGAATCGCCGATCGGTGACCTTGCTTGTTCGTGTACGGAAAATTAGAAGTATCGGTTGAGATTCTCACCGGCGGAAGTCCTTCGTTAGGGTATGTTTTCACGCGATCGTCCAGCCAAACGACGCCGCGCATCTCCTTCGGTTTGTACCAGACCTTTATGTAGTTCTTCCTCTGTTCCCAAATCTTCGCGGAGGCGGCGATTCCGAAAACGACGTGACGGAGCGTCGTTTTCTCTTCCGCCGTCAGGATTGTGGAATTCACGGCGGAGGAATGGCCGTGGACTGATAATGGCGGCGCGTGGTTGTTATTGTTGTTGCAGGTGTTTGGTGCGTAGAGAAACTTGAGAGTGTAGACGATGTAAGTGAGGGAAACGAAGAGGATTAGCCATACGAGGAGCTTGTGTGAAGTTGAAGGTCGCGGCGGCGAAGGAATGCCGGTGGCGGCGGTTCTGCTCTGGTCCCAAAGTAGTTTCTCTGGTTCCTTCATTCTTCCACTCTCTGTTAGTAAATTTCTCTTCTCTGTCATACAAAATAGAATCCATCAATTAGCTTTGAAGTTTTGCTAAATGTTGATTCATTTTAAACACATCAAAACTAATAGATTTTCTGTTTCAAATCCAATCTTATATATTCAAGTAAAAAAGATAATCAACTAATTAACTTAACAAACTATATCTCTAATATAAACTATATCCTTATCCTGAATTTTCAAGTTAGGATAAGAGGTGAATTCAAAATGTGAAAATTGTATTAAAATTGATTAACATATTAGCTGCTTCTAACTTGAAGCAAAACACACACATTGTTGTGTATGAATGAAACTATTTATTTCAACATAAAATCAAATACACAGTAAAATGAACCTGCTTTAACAGACTAAAAGAACAAATAATAGAGAAAAACCTTGAATGTTTAATTCAGGGGATAAGATAGGATGATAATTGAGAAGTTATAAGAGAGGAAGATGCAGAGAGAGAGCAGAGGATAAAATGCAGAGCATGCAGATTACACTCTCTCTGCAAATGAAGTTACCCAACACCAAAGTTTAAATTTATATCAATCATATGATGGGGTCACACTGTTAAAAGAGAGAAAAACCACACGGTTTTATCTAAATTCTAAATTTATATGATAAATGAAGGGGTTGAGTTATCAAAAAACAAAATAAAAGAAAGAAAGAAAAGGAAATGAGTGAATGAATATAATTTGATAGTTACCTGTTATCAGAGTTAGAGAAACGTCTAAAATATTTCTAATATTTTTGTGTTGTACTTTCGTGGGGTTCCATTATTTAAGGTAAATTAACAATTCTCTGCTCTTGTTTTTTTTTTTACTTTTGAAAAGGTTAACAATTATTTTCTATCGCACTCATTCACAAAAAATACAACTCTTTCTCCTCTGTAACTAGTAATGGGAATTCCCCCTTGGGATTTTCCTTCATTGTATCTTGTCCTTAATGACTTACTAACAAAATCACAATGCAAATTCCTATTCTTGTGGTTTTTGATATGTACAATAAAATCTCAATTGCTTGCTTATAGAAAGATTAAATGTCTTTATATGAAAAACTAATAATTCTTCATCACTGCTTTTCCTGTTCAGTTCTGTTGGCCCATTATGGTAATGTAATATTATAATCAATATGGTTTCCAAAAAAATAATAATTATAATCAATATATTTTCCAGAGATAAATAAATAAAATATTAATAAATGTTTTAAGAAAATCTTTACCGAACAAGAGAGTTGAAAAAAAGAGGGAGATGGAGATGTAACATTAGCAATAGAGATTAGCCATTAGCCATTGCCATTTACCTATAAAGCTTTTATTTCAGACGACACTTCTTTTTTTTCTTTGGCAATATTACCTTTTTTTTAAAAAAATAAAACGACAGTTTCTCAACCCACAAAATTAAGAAGTCAGCACCTTTTAAGAAAGAAAAGAAAAAAACAGAGAAGTCAATCCCTAATACTTGTCGACCAAACTGATATACTGCTCATACAAAAACGGTCTTAGCTCTGTAATTGGCGATTGACTAGAGTATTGAAGTTAATATATTTTTTTCCAAAAAAACAATCACTTTTTTTGTTAGTCCAAAAAAAAAAACTCACTTTTCTACCAATATCTAAAAGCAAAAACAAACTATATCATAATCAATATATACATATAATTTATTATTATAATAATTTAATTTTCACAATTAATTCAAATACACTCTTATTTAATGTGTTTTTTATTTTACGTTAGAATATGCCAGAAATTAAAATTTATCTTAGTTTGCACTGTGAAAAAAAAAACACATATGATGGTTAATGATTGATTGCTGACTAATATTGGTGTTCAAATGAACCTTAGACTTTAGATGATCTGTTTCATTGTAGGTAATTCTATGGTCATTTACTCCTTTGGTTTTTTTTTTTTTGGTATAAGAGATTATTAAAAAGTTTTGATGATCCTTGATACAAAATATTTTAGAGTTTTTATGAAATATTTATTTATTTATTTATTTTTTATTTATTTATTTATTTACTTACTTTCTCTTCTATTTAACTACAACCGGATAAAATTAATATATCATATAACTTTTTGATAAAACCAATCAAATCAATTAACTTCAACTATTTTTTATTAGTACTTATAATTTAGCTTAAAAACATTATATGTACAGTTGTACACCATAAAAATTAGGCGTGTCATCATCCTCCTTACTTTTTCATTATCGTGAATTACCAAAATATTCAAAAGCCTCACCATCCATATTCCATAGTTTTTAATTTCTGAAGAGCTTATCCGACTCCTTCTTGAAAAAATTCTTGAAAGTGCCCTTCTAGGAGAAAATTGAAATTTTTTTTTCAGGAGAATTATATTTTCAGAAGAAGGTTATCTGTTAAAATTTCCCAAAGTTCTTTTTGGGAAATCATTTTTTATATTATGAAAGTACAAAAAAAAAAAGGAATGATGGCTGGCATACTTAGCGGATGGTGGCCCTATCAATTCCCTAGTACTATTTGCACAAGTTTTTTACTACCAACACCGCAGTTATACTATCTGCACAACTTTTTTAGTTTCTAGCAATTGGATTCCAAACTGAAATGTATTCAAGTGGTGTAACACAATGGATGTTGGGATTAGCACCACTCAAATTGGAAAGGGGACTACCCTTTTTCATACGTCAACATCTGGAATGGTGTTTTCAGATGCTGTCATCCGAAAAATAAGTTGTTTCTTTTTCATTTTCACCATTCCGAATATTAATATCTGGTAAAGAGTGATCTCATTCCCAACTAAGACGGTGCAAATCCCTACATCCCAACGCAATTAGCAAAATGGGTGGCGCAAACAGTACATAGGCCCATTTTTCCCTTTTTGCATTGAAATCCACACAAACCAAAGGAAAAGGAATTGAAACCATAACTTAGGGCAAGTCAAACAATAAGCACTAGGAGGGTGCTGGGATTCATCCCACCCCGACAACATATATTTTAGACAGTAGTGTTCAGAATTCATAAAATAATGAAAATGAAAAGCAAATCATTCTTATTTTTTCGAACATCAGCATCTCAAAACAAATTTTCAAAAGTTGCTGTCAAAAAATAAATGATGTTTTTCTCAAATGAGGTACTGTGAATCTTTGTGCCTGCACTAAGATTTGACCTCACTTGATTTGAGAAGTGCAATATATATATATATATATATATATATATATATATATATATATATTGATGAGTGATTAAAAAGAGATGGTACTCCATTTGTTTCGTTTTTGAACATAAGTAAATATTTTGACAATATTTTCAAACATAAGCAAATTCAATCACTCTTATTATATTTAGAACAATACCAAATTTTCCTACAATTTTTTTTATCTATTTAATTTTGACAATTGTCATATTTCTTTCATTAAGCATTTATTTTTTTAAAATAATACTAAATGACAATTGTCAAAATTAAGTAAGTAGATGAATTTTTAGGAGGATTTAATAGGAGGATATAACATTTCTCTTGTATGCAATAAAAATATTCTAAAGGCTCTGTGTATTCAATTCACCAACTTAGGGCCCGTTTGTTTATGATTCACTTTTGACCAAAACTAAACATATTTACTTTTATTGGATCGTCTCAATTTTTGTATATGAATAATCTTAACCATTAATTTTCACCTGTGTTTTTTACTTCTCATTCTATTAAAATCTTAACTAAACAGGCCCTTATTTGTTATAATTTTTTTAAAAAGAAGAGAGATTAATATGTTAAGGGGAATTTAGAAAGATTAATTATTTTTTAATAGATTCAAGAAAATTGAATGAAGTTAACTAACTTTTTTAAAGGACATAAAATAATTTCCTTTGTCTTATATTAAATTAAAAAACGGAGGGAGTATACATTTTAAACGGAATTATTTTAATTCCTATCGCGTCAATAACTCATCAGAAAAAAAAACTACTAAATAGCAAGAGGTCTCCGGTACATCAAACCAGGGATGGTGCCTGATGCATAAAGCAAATTTCGTTCGCGCTGTGTGGCTTTTGCTGGCTTCCGGGAATTTAGTATAGATGAGATTCGAACATGAGATCTCTCATTGTGGATCGTCCCTCATAGGTGGGATTCGAACACGGGACCTCTCGTTGTGGATCATCCCTCCTATGAACTTAACAGGGCCTTATACTGCTAAGCCAACCCTTGTGATTAGAGCTGTCAAAACGGGCTACTAGGATCTATTCGAGTCCGCCCATTCGGGTGGTGGGCTTTTGCGGTCCGGGCTTAAAACACCAAATAATATTCAGTCTCTCATTTTAAAAGTTTGGCTCGGCCTTATGCGGGCATCGGGCTTTTTCAAGTAGCCCATATTTGTTGTCATTAAAAAAATTGGCAACCATTCCTTACAAAAAAAAATAATTCTATTTCTTTTTTGTATGTACATAAAAAAAAAAGATTTTTTCTTCATTTACGCAAACTTCATACTATATTTAATATTCAATTATATTTAATAGACCAATACTACTTTGAGAATGAGATATAGAGTGATTGTCCGATGCCTAAGTTTCTAATTCTAATACAGCTTAATTGTTATTTTAATGATTTAAGCTTTTTTCTTATCATAGTGATAGTGGGCTATCAAATTTGGACTCAACATCATTTTTTTTTTGAGTTTTGTATAGTACCTACACTAACACAATTTTAAAAAAAATGGTGGGTAGCCCGAACCCGACGGGTTTTTGAGCCCGAGTCCATTTTTTACGGGCTTTTGCGGTCCATTCCTTTTTAATATATAGGGGTGGATGAGATTAGCATTATCTCTATTAGAAGTGTCCGGGCTTTATTCGGACTTATTTTTTTACTACCCAAACGCTCCTATTTTGTCTATTCGGGTAAGCCATAACGGGCCGGCCCATTTTGCCGGCTCTACTTGAGAGTTTATTTATTTTAATATCATAGTTAATTTTATTTAATATTTTTATTATATTTTAAAATTTTCAAAATTCAGATTTTTTTAATGAATTTCTTAATCTAAAGGCGAGTACTACAAGTTTTGTATTTCTATATTATTTTTTATCTTAAAAATAAAATTTAAATGGATGAGATTTTATCCATTTTTAATTGGAAATGGAGGGAATCTCTTACCTATATAAACGATATTTTGACGACAAAAAATTCAAGACCAAAATTTACACTAAAATCTGGATATAACTAATTCAAGAGAGGGGATAAAACAGAGAACTCTGTCGCTATGAAAATTGGATCACAAGTTACAAAAGAAACCTGAAAAAGTAGATGTAGCAGACACAATATACAGATCCTTTATACAATCCTGGTTCAACAAAAGAACTAATTTTTCCTGGGAGAATTTAAGCCAGATGATGAAGAAGCCTTAGAAATCACAGAAACAATGGAATGAAAAGCATTTGCCGCGATCTTCGATTTAATCTGCCCTCTTTTCGGAAGAGGGTTATTTTTTCCTCTGAATCTGTTGCTTCTGTTGGCAAATTCAGCAGCACGAGCATGTCCCACTCTGTTGTTCATTTTCTTATATATATCTGTTTTGATTTCGAATCTTTTAATCTAGGTAGTTTGTGTTTTTCTGAAGAAGATGAGGATAAGAAGAACGTTAAGAACAAGAGTTTAAATAGAACCCTGTGAGCGATTAAAAATCTCAGATTTAATAAAATTGGGAAGGAAGGTGAAGTAGCTCTGTCTCAGTGATGGAGGTTGGGAAGCATGCCAACTCAGTTGTATGACTTTGTGCAAGATTCCTTTCTGCTCAACCCATGACAAGTTGTGCTTCAAATCCATAGCTATGATATTCATTCATTGACCCAATGTCAATCTCTGCATGGTGGGTAAATTAAGAAATAAATTATTATTTCCATTGAATTTGCTCAGAATTTATTTTTAAAAATATCATGACCATTTATTTATCGTAAAAAGGGATAGACTGCAATTTTACTTGTAATTTGGGTAGAATGCTATTTCTGAATATTTTTAGGGAGTTACTGTATTTTACTCTAAATACTATAATTTAATTAATTTTAATTTTGAAAAGTTTTTTTTAACCGTTATGACAGTTATTGGTATTGTTAATAATATTTTATAAGTAATATTTACAATTAAAAAAAAAATTAAATCTCTTTATATAACTTAATATGTTTAATAGTATATTAATTTTATTTGTTAATACTTCTTTTAATACATTTAATTTTAAGATTGGCTATAGGAGCTTCTTTTTGCGTAAATGAGAAAGTGTAAGATTATAAAAATTGATAGTAGGTAAAAAAAAGAGGTGAAAAAAAATTCTAAATATTATTTTATCCCTATACTTTTTTTCTCAGTTTAATTTTAGTTCTTATATTTCAAAAAATTCTGTTTTAATCCTTACACTTGTAACTTAATTAATGAAGAATTAGTCCCTTCTAATGCTATTACCATATCATAACATTCAAGGAATAAAATATATTAGTCCCTTAATGATAAAGGTATAAGGACTAAAATTAAAACAATAATGGAGAGTAATTCATTAACAAAATAAAAGTGCATAGGAATCAAAAGCAAAAGAAAATTATGGTTTTGATTCTTATACTTTTATTTCGTTAAGGAATTAATCTTATGACAAAGTGATAATAAGGATTAATTCATAGCAAAATAAAAATTTAGAGACTAAAACTAAAATTTTTAAAATATAAAGACTAAAAATTAAATTAAGATAAAACATAAAGACAAAAAATATATTTAAACTTAATTTTTTTTTTACAATATGGTCCTCTTATAAAATATTGGGAGGTCTTATAAATATATGGCCTCTTACAATATGGGCCTCATATTAAAAGTTACTAATTTTTTTTTCAAAAAATTTACATTAATAATAATATAGTATAAAAAAATTCAGGGCCTTTTAAATTTTAGAACCTAAGCAATAGTTTTACTTATCTAACTAAATAGACTACTTTAATTGCAGTACTCGTGTTGTTTAGACATTGGAGTCATTGTCATAACAACAGTAGAATAGATGAAGCGTAAGGAAATGAATATTTCATTTAATTGTTAGACAAGGGATGAATTTCATCCTATATTCTCCAAATTGAGAAAAAAAGAAAAGAAAAGAAAAGTAATGCGAGAATTGGATGAAATGAGATAAAATCAAATTCTCGTTTCAGTGAAAATTGGGGATTTCATCCTTATATTCTATTGTACATTATTTTATCATCATTTTTAAACAATGAAACACTCAAATAATTTGCTATGTTTTCAAAGTTGAAACATATGCATACAAGGTAGACATACATTACTCTGTTTTCAGTCTCTGCTATGAACACGTGCGGGTATCTTGCAGCTGTAATTTGTCTGGTAACGACACTTTGTCACTTATTATATTTATTTATTTATTTACTTATTTCCTTGGGGGGATACGTTTGTTAGTATTTCATAGACAAATTTGGATTCAGGCAGCAATGGGTTGCATTTTTTAATCTTTGTCTTCATTTTCAGTGTAAATTAATTAGTTGAGTGTTTTGTAGGCTAGCTGGCTACTTGGCTAGGTGTATATTTATATTGTCAATAGAGCCTGCAAGTCCTATATGCATATATTATTACTAGTGTTTCATTACTCATGCTATGTCTGGGTGGAATATGGCATCTTAAGTTCATTATACGATAAAGGAAAAATTGAAGTTTTTGTTTTATAACCGGTGTATGAAGATAATTTCTCAATTTTTGATTGAGGTTTACTAAATCCGACATAGATAATTCGAAGACGACAATTTGTTTGAGGTAATTTGTCGATTTGGAAAGTAATTGTTATAGACTAATATCTCGGTTTAATGCCATAATGGGATTTAGTAAGATGGAGTCATCCTGCAATGCAATGTGTGTGATAAAATTAGCTGAGTTAAGTGCCCAAATCCAATGGTCTTTTTAGGCTCAAAGCGCATACATTAAATTATAGAGATTCCATACAAAGTACATGATTTTCTATAAATCACACAAACAATAATAAGATACAACATTGAAGTCTATGCAAGTACAACTCAACAATACCGAAATTTCATCGTACAGCAGAGAGAAACACCTTTAACCCTAAACTCATTTCTTCTGTAATCATGGTCTAATCCTATTATATTAGTACACATCAAATTGAATTCAACTTGCTACTCAAATTTTCTTTAATTTTCTATTCAACTAAATAAAAGTAAATGTATCTTTATTTTTTTATTCGTCTCATTTTCTCATTCCATGCAAATATAAGGTAAAATTGTTCCTATTATCTATTATATTAAATACAAAAAACACCGTTATAGAATACAAAAATTCAGAAACGGTTTGCTTCTTGGTTTTGTCTTGGATACCATTTATGTATGTGTGATATATATGGAGGGAGCATATAAGTAGAATTAGGTTTTGTGTTATTGATGTTTGTTTGACCCAATAGTTTGTTATTATGTGGAAGATTAAGGAGTGCCTCCTGTCCTTTGTGCGCCTAGACATAGAGGACATGGACGGTTACAACTTGTCTATATTCTCTCTATTTTGTTGTTTGTATCTTACAACATTTGAACCAGACTTTATTAGTTGACCTTAATGTAATGTAGCTAGTTGGTAACAGATTCTATTTAGCCGGTTACATCACACAATAACACATTAATACTAGGGGTATTTATGTTACTTTGAATTTTTTTAGAGATAATACACTGTATACTTAAAAAATATTTTTTTTAAATTAAAAATTAAAATGCGATATATATTATCTAAATTATTTTATGCTGTTTGAAAGAAATGTTCCATTCACTCTAAAGTTTCAAACGTAATTTACATAATTTTTATAATTTTAAAATTTTAACAGTTTTATTTTTAAGGATCATGTTTTTTGTAATAAAAATTAATAGTGTTTTAAATTACCTTAATTATTTAAAGCATTTTGAAAATAAAGTATTATTCACTTTGAAGTTTTTAACTCAATTTACATATATTTTTTAAAATTTGTATTATTTGTTTTAGAGATCGTGTACTATATACACTTGAAGAATATGTTGTTTTTCAAAATAAAAATGAAGCAAAATGATGGTTTGTTATGGGCTATATCCCTTTGGTCCCAAGTTCGAATCCACTGAAGGTCTCAAATCCTGGAATAAATGATGATTTATTCGTAGGGGGATAAGTTACTTAAGGGGGTGACTAAGCTCTTCGTAACATTGCTGATTGAGTGTGGGCATGGATGAGTGTGGTAGCGTGTAATGTCCCCAATTTACTAGTGATGATATTTAAAGCTATTTAATTGTGGTATATGTTTAATCCAAGTACCAACAATTTAGATGTTATGTAGAAGAGGGGCTACAAAGGAAAGGAATGACCTACTTGCAATTTTAGAGAAATTGCTAAGTAGTCCCTCCTCAAGGTATAGAAGGAGACAAGCACACAAGTTTCTCACTTTTCTCTTCTTCAGGCGACAACTCCCTCTCTCTCTCTAAAACCCTAATTTTCTCCTTCTTCTCTCTAAGACAAGCTCCTCCAATCTCCACACTCATGGCTTGCATGTGGGTTTTTTCTAATGTTTCTAAGCCTAACCCTTCTCTAATTCAAGCTTTGAGTAAGTAAACTTCTCATTCTCTTCTCTATTCACGACTTTCCTTCCAATTTCTCATTAGGGTTTATGTGGTTGGAAGGTATCTAGGCACACCACAATCACAAGGTCAAGCTAAAGGGAAAGGGCAACGAGGTTGTGATTTCGGGTACTAAACCCTAGAAATTGGAGATATCAAGCTCAAAGGCAAATGAAAGCTTTAAAGGTAACCCCACTAACTCAAATCTCCACCTAGAGTAACTACATGATCATGTGGATGTTAGGTCTTGAGTCTTGTGAATGAAATTAGTTGTGTGACTTGATGAGAACTCCACTGTGTGTTGGATTGTGAATGTGATGTTTGAATCAGTTGAATGTATACTTGATGTTTGATGAGTGTTTGCTTGCATGTGTGATGAAATGATTTACATTTATGGGTTTATGGTTTTGGAAGTTAATTTGGGTCAAAGAATGAGGTTGTTGGGCAAGAGGGTGCAATTTTGATGAAAATTTGAGTTTTGTTTCCGTGACTTTGATTATAATTTCGAACCATTTTACATAAGATTTTGTCACTGTGTCTTCACAAGAGTTGTAGACAATTCTTTTAGCTTTCAAATGCCTTTCGTTTCACTCAATTTGGAGGTCTACAACTCTAGTTATGACCCAATTACTGAGATAGGGTCAATATTGAAGTATCTGTTTTGTTGAGTGTACTTCCCTATCAAAGGTGACTATTTTTGACAATTAAATGTTTAGAACTGGGTTTTGTGGTCTTTATAAAAGTTGTAGATAATCCTCTTATATTTCAAATGCTTTTAGTTTCACTCAATTTGGAGGTTTACAACTATAGTTATGGCCAAAATACTAAGATAATGCATTTTTTTATGAAAACACGAAGTTGGCTGTCAGTAACTAGCGCTCAAGCGCCAGAGCAAAATTCCTGGTAGTATGAAAAATGTGTCTGGTGCTCAAGCACCAAAGCCCTGCACCTGGTTGACCTATTTTAACTCCCAAAATGTAATATAAACTTAAATGGTCTATTCCTAGGGTTGGAATGGATAGAAATGGGTTCTCATGACTTAGGAAACATGTAATAGGGTCATAGAAAGGTTCATGAAATGTGTTGGATGCCTTATGAATTATGGTGAAGTAATTGTTATTTTGAATAACTTACGATTTATGTTTAAGAAATCAAATGGCTCTCCTCATCAACAAGGGTATGTTTTAAGGCCTTGGTATGAGGAAGAGAATGAGGTTTTAACATGTAATTAACATTGCAAGGGAATTGTTAATGGCCTTGCAATTTTGAGGGGCTTTAAGCCACGTTTTCATGATTAAATAATGATTGAACTTGTGTGACTGACTTGGAATGTCAATGCAATATGTGAGTAACTCTCATTATCAACAAGTATATGGGTTAAGGCCTTGCTATGAGGAAGAGAATGAGGCCGATATTGCATTGGTTTGTGTTGGCAAATAATGCAGGTGAGCAACGAAGCTGTAGCTCGAGACGTATTGATGAACACTGTCCTAAAGGATATAACAAGCTCTTCTGATATTAATCCGGATGCAGAAACTAGCAAGAAATAATATCAATATAACCTAGAATATATTTAGAGAGAGAAACTCAAATTAAAGAGAGAAGAGAAGAATGATTTTGGTGTGTTTAGAAGTGAGGTGAGGCTTCTCTTATATAGGCTAGGCACCCGTTTGTT